>JASDFA010000014.1:30530000-31780000 GCA_035772735.1 Datura wrightii
AAAACTGATGTATAAGCTGCTTGCAAATAGAAGCTGCTACGTAAACTGCTTACAGATAGAAGCTGATGTGTAAGCTGCTTGCAAGCTTATCTAATAAGCTGCTTGCAAGCTTATCTATTAGACTGTGAATATGATAAACACTCATAATCTAATATATTTTATAATACTCCCCCTTGGATGTTCATCAATAGATAATGTGCCTCATTAAAATCTTACTAGGAAAAATTCAGTGGGAAAAACCCTAGTAAAAGAAAAAAAAATACACATATCTAGTAATATGCATTGCCAACTGCCTCGTTAAAAATCTTACCAGGAAAACCCAATGGGACAAAATCTTGGTTAAGAAAAAAATAGTACAACACGTATTTTACTTCTCCTGATTAAACCATCACATAATTCTTGAAGATGATGTACTTCACTCTTGTATACCAACTTATCACATGTTGAAGTAGGCAGAGGAAGTAGCCAGAGCCTTTTATCAATTTATCATTTGATGAACTGGTTGATCATTTGCATCTCCAAGCTTTTGATAGAGTTGCATCATCATCATATAATTTTATTGAAATCAGGTCAAGAATATTCCTGGCTTGCTCTACAAACCTTTGTTATCTTTTATACTGTTATGTGGAATATCATAGTATGACCACTAACCATTTAAAAAAATAGATAACATATCTGGATCAAACCTTTATGTCGTTCAGATGAATGTCATATATATCCAAGAAACTTAATAACAATTGTTAGAATAAACAAACTTATATCATATAAGGATTATAAACTAGTTTCCCAAGAACTTGTAGATGCTTCAGGCATAGAATCCTCAAGAAAATGCTCATATAAACTTTTTCAAGTGACCACATCCATTAGCATGACATCTTCTAGTGTCTGGATTGTAAGTCAAATAAGCTTTACGCTTATCAAGATGCATCATTTCAATTGATAATTATTTATATGTCAGCATATTTAACAGACATAGAATTTAGATCCTCACAATCACTTACAATATTGCACGCATATCGTCAACGAGATATTATTTTATATCGGTTCACAATGCAACATAACTTATTGAGATCTCATCACTTCAGTATTTTCAAGTACCTGAACCTCTCATAAGGTTTCATGAATTGTTATGTCGTATGCTCTTCAAAAGCATGTTGCCTCCTTGTTGTGATTATTTGTTCCTCTCCTTTTTCAAGGATTATTGTGTTAGAACCGATTGGTTTACCATGCTGCATGCATGTTGTAGACTTTGTCCTTTGGGGACTATCAATAGGAGCATTTGTAGCTGAAATATGAGATTAATTTTGGGTCAGCAAATGCTTCTAGCACTTGACCTGAATTATCTTTTGAATGAGGATTTAACTGATGATAATTCACAACATATTTCTTAGATGCTTATCTTCTCCCTCTTATGTTAGAAGACCTAACACATATCTTTCATCTTCTTTGCAAAATCAATATGTGTGCATCGTGGTAGGTTCATTAATCATCTACTGCACATAAAGAGTTATTAGATGAAAAAAGCTAGTTCCCGCTTCTGAACCAATTGAGAGGGGGTGAAATAATCATAACTTATTGGTCTAATGCATATAAGTATCGATATGTAATATATCATATCTCAGATCAACACATGAAGCTTTGAGAAAAAGCATTTCTAGTTTGCATGGTCCAATCATTGACCGCGAAAATTTCTACAATAAATTGAGTAGGTCGCTAGTATAGTTCCCTAGCCACGATTCTACTATTTGCTGGAATAATCTAAGATGAATCTTCCCGATGGTTAGAAATGAAAAGAGTAAATACGATTTTCAATACTTTGCTTATGTACAACTACAAAGTACCAAGCAAAGCGATACTCTAACCGCTGAGTCAAGTAGGCAAACTCCAAAGCACCAACTGACGATATTAACGATTTCTCTAACGAAAATGGAACATTCAGTGGCGAAATTAGCTCGCGATAACGCTCAGCCACCCGCTCATCTCCGATGACGATATCTTTTCTCATAAGCAATAGTTTGACCATTTATCGGAGGCATTCAATGTCAAATCAGCTTGAATACAAATCAATATTATCGAGATGAATTGTCATGATTACAAAATATGAAAATTATGCTCCAAATTCAACTTATATTGAGCAAGCAATGTCAAACTATAGGTTGACAAATAAACGCACATGTGACCATCTTATAGATGCATCTATTTAATATATCACATGACAGGTGAATGGGTCCATATTCACCTTTTATTATTTCTAAAATTTGGGGATCCAATCCCACCATTAACTGGTATATCAACTTATCATGAGAACAAGCAACATAAAAGAATTCTCGAAGAATCTTCTAATTCTTCAATGTACTTTGATATTCAATTAGCACATCATATTTAAATCAGGACAATCAAAACGGTCATGTCAACTGATAAAATAATTTGTACTAGTAAACTTCAAGTTTACCATAATATGTGCTATTTCTTTTAGTAAACTTCAGGTTTACTATGGCATGAGTTTCACATTTAGACTTCTGATTTATTTTGCCATGTGATCTTATCATGCTCTGATAAGTGTTCACATACATATTTCTTACCCATAGTAACTTGGACACATTGAATCTTTCAATCGTTTATAGTCTCGATATGATAACCATTTTTGTTCTTAGTAAACTTCAGGGTTACTACTTGTGTACTGATCATAACAATTTCATATGTTATGATCTAGAGCGAATGGTTCGATCATATATATGCTCTATGAGAGACTTCAATATTTTAAATATCTCCTTCAAAGAGATTTGCCATTAATACCTGAATATTTTGTATCAAAGAGACAAAGCACATAATAATCACATTTTGTATTAAAGAGGCAAACACATAATAATCGTGAATATTTTGTATCAAAGAGGCAAACACATAATAATCACATTTTGCGAAAAGAGATACATTATTTCTTTCGAGAAAATTAATAACAATTAATCATAATATATCAATGTTGTTATAGTATAAAATATTCTACTCTGATTTTTTTTTTTTGCCTTACAATGATACTTCATAATATTATTCAAGATATTTCTACGTACAACAAGATGACTATTATAACACAAAAATAACATGTATATCCATTGTTATTTCATCTGTCTAGGAGTAGTACGTTTTTCATTTACTTCATGAAATGAAATATAATCATTTAAATATGTACAAAATATGACATTCATCAATAAGTCATTATTTTGTTCAAGCACAAAAAGACATCACTTTAAATATCTTATAAATTCTTCTGCTTCAGGAGAAGATTTCAATATTCTACTACTTCAGGAGTAGATTTAAAGATCTTACTACTCCAAGAGTAAAATTCAGAAATTTACTATTTCAAGAGTAAAACATAAAATATTGAGAATAAATTCTACCTTTTGGAGGTGAATTGTCATACCATCAGAATCATTATTCTACCTCTTCTAGAGATGAGTCGTGATATCCTCAAGACCAAGTATACGTATGAATTGATAAGTTTCACTAAATACTGTCACATTTACTTCAGGAAATGGATCTGCATTTGTAACATTTATCAAAAGTTCTCATTCTTCGGGAATGAAATATATATCATATGGACATATCTTAAGCATATCAAACCATGATGGCTTAATAGCTCTTATAAGATATTGCTATTTTAGGAGCAAATTGAGACATGTATGATAATACAAAGATTTTTTTTTTCTCGACCATTTTTATGACCACAACTGGGGTCATGACCTTTTTCTCAACATTGTTGAAATTTATCTCCTTGGGTTCTCTACTGCACGTTTCATGCCTTACATCCTTCTTATTCCACCTATGGTGGTGAAGAATATTATTTAGTGCAACGCATCATCATGATTAGAGCTCTTCGATCATATCCAAGACCTCGACTGGGGTCATGACTACAACCAGGGCCACAATCTTTCTCACGCTTAACTTGGTGGAAGTTCGTCTCATTCACTTCAGGGAATAGATATAACCAGGAGGTCAGATTTCATGTTTTGTCATTAATAATTTATTATGTTGCTCGGCCACATGAAAATGTGAAATTAGTTCAAAATATTTTTTAAGCCCCATGTTTCAATATTGCTACTTCAGGAGCACATTCGAGGCATGAAAGATGGTAAAAATTTTCTCCAGCACATTCCTAGAACAGTGATATTTTTACCACATAATTTCAATAGAGAAATAATTCTAATCATAGAATTATACTCACATATAGATTTAAAAATCTTGTAGCCTAAAAATAGATCCAGCCATAAGTGCTGGTGGAAGAACAACCAGCTTCAGGTGGTCATATTTATCTTTCAAATTATTTCACAACATAAGAGAATCTTTAACAAAGAGATATTCTAATTTCAAGCCCTCATCAGGGGGGGAAGGAATATCATTGTATAGTCTTGATTTGATGCCTGATTTTTATCTTTGATGGTGTCTGTCAGACTCTTCGCATCAAGATGAATTTCATTATCAAACGCCCAAAATAAATGGCTTTTGCTCGAAATATCAAAGGCTACAAATTCAAGTTTATTATTTTAGGAGTAAATTTTAAATTTACCACATTAGAGGTAAATTTCAGATTTACCACCATGGGAATAGATTTTAAATTTACCACTACAAAGGTAGATTTCAGATTTATCACTTTCGAAAATAAACTTTATATTTACTCTTTGAGAATAAATTTCATACCACTACAGAGGTAAATTTCAGATTTACCATTACGGGGTAAATTTCAGATGACCACTATGGAGGTAATTTCACATTTACCACTTCAAAGATAAATTTCATACCACTACTGGGGTAAATTTTAGATTTACCACTATAGAGGTAAATTTCATATTTACCACTTTGGGGATAAATTTCATACCAATACGGGGTTAAATTTCAGATTTATCATTATGGGATAAATTTCAGATTTACCACTATGGGGGTAAACTTCAGATTTATCACTTTGGGAATAAATTTCAGATTTATCACTTCGGGGATAAATTTTAAATTTACCACTACATGGATAAAAATTTTTCTCTAATGTGTCTTTCAACGTATACCATGCTTTAAAATAATTGTTGCTTTAGGAGCTATGAAACACAGTGAAATTTAATCACTTCTGGTGGTAAATGAATTTAATCATTATGGAATTTATGAAATACAGCAAGTATAAATTCATATCTTCGATGCTTTCAAAGTATTTGCTCAAGATGGCAGAGTCTCGGCTGATAACGTGTTATGAAATAATAATAAAATGCTAAAATAACAAGAGATATAAATAAAGAAATTGGGAGAGAGAGAGAGAGATTCTATTTCTAAATATTTATACAAATTAACTGAGTTAACTTGCCATTTTGTAGAAAAACAAAAGTTGTTGCGTAAGCTGCTTACATATAGAAGTTGTTGCGTAAGCTGCTTGCGGATAGAAACTGCTGTGTAAGCTGCTTACAAGCTTATCTAATCGAAGTTGCAGTGTAAGCTAATTGCAAACTTATTTACTAGACTGTGAATATAAATGAACATCTATAATCTAATATATTTTATAACAAGAGGATATATATGTAAAAAACAGTTACAGGTGGAGTAGTTTAATTTCTAATAGAAAATAGAAACGGTAATAATTACAAGATACAAGGTGGCCTTTGCTTAATGTATTTGTTCGAATGCACGGACCAGTACTTATCTTGTTTGTCCTCTCACCTAATCATCCAAATTAAATCACTAATTAACTCTTAACAAAATGTCAGAAAAAGGATAAATCAAGATTAATGTGTCAAAATCATGGACGTCCCTCCCATCGAAGAAATAAAAATTTATATAGCTGATCTTAATTTATTTCGAATTTAGATGTAATTTTTTACTTAAAAGTAAAAAATGCAAAAGATACTTATTTAAAAGTAGTTCTACCAAGCTCCTAAGTCCTAACAGATTAATAACAATATAACAAAAAAGAACCAAAATTGACAAGTAATATTTAAAAGTTAATTTTGAATCTACCATAAAAAATAAAGGATATTTTTGTCATTTTGTCCACATATTTGTGCATTTACTTTTTGCCCCTTCACATTAGTTCAATCTTGAAGTAGGCAGTATTTTTATATATACAAAATAAGATCCATAGTTATTAAATATAGGAAGAGCTTTTCGCTCATCAAACATAACATGTTTTTTTTTTATTTATAAAAAAAAGATATATAAAATCATATTTGGAATCTCTCTTATGAATTTATATATAAATATTACATAAATTCTTATAAGAAATATGTACGTGACGGTATAAATTTGATATAAAGCTATAAGTTAGGTTTCTCAAAAAATATATATAATTGTTATGTATAAAATATATATATATATTGTACATATTATGAATTTGATAAAGTACATATAAATTATATAAAGTCTAAAAAAGTATATATAAATTCTGATGGAGTATGTATAGAATTTATTTTTAAAAATAGTATATATTAAAATTGATAGGAGGCTGTGATATCTATCTTTTTTTTTCCTTACCCGATTCTTTGCTTCTTCAAACAGACTATAACAATTATCATGTTAATTATAATATAAGAATTAAAATAATTAAATGTCATACAAAAATTTAACACATCAAGCAAATTCTGGACAATAATAAATCAAACGATAAAAGAAAAATAATCGAAAATGAGCAATCAAATTGTTGAAGAGAATAGTTTTTGGGCCTAATAAACCCATAAGAAGTGTCAGCTAACTAGACAGCAATTAGTTGGTCCATCTAATCATTATAGATGTTGGAGGATGCCTACTAAAAGAAGACCTTTTGAAAAAGATTAGGATTAGAATTTATTCTCTGCATCAATTAGAGTGAGTGATCTTTAGGCCGTGGAGATAGAGGATTCTTTCGTTTTCGTGAGGATTCTCGATCACTGATTACACATATTTATGGTTGTTGTAGATTTGCTTTTGTTAAGGAGAAACTCATAAGAACTAGTGTTTACGGTTAAATACTACACAAATATATATCAACAGCAGAAGTATAAAAGTTTACAAAAAAAATATCTAAATTTTAGTCGGTGCTTAAAGCCTTAAACGCCTATGCAAATGGGGTCTTAATATCTCGTAAAGAAATAGATATCGAGTCTAACTCAAATTCAAAAGTTAGCTAATAATAGGAGAATTATTTAAGGTCATGCAAGGAGACCGTTCTTCTCCTTTTAATCCGACATGGGACTCTTCAATACCTCACCTCGCGTTGGATATGTAGAGTGTGAATAATTTAATACGAGGATCCAACAACTACAAATAACAATAAAAAAGGTCTCTGCTTTGATAGCCCACCAAAATAATAACCAATAAGTATACTCGTTTTTATATAATATTATATGATATACATAAAATATACATTTTAGAAATAAAATAATATATATTTCTCTCTAACAAATATAATTATTTTGGACAACCAATCAAATATATAACTTGCTCCCTTGGTCATACTGTATGGTTTATCCTTATCTTTATCTTTCTTCTTTGGAACTTCTTGAAATATCTCAAACCCTTATTCATAAATAAAATTAACTTATTCGCATTATGCTATTGACAATATATGTCTTTTTGTAAAGATTTTGTTAACCTTGGCCAAAAAACTCAAACCACTATCTATTTCTTTCTTCTTCCCTTTTCTTTTTTCTTTTTTTTTTGTGTAATTTCTTGCTAGTACGTATTCATTTTTACGTGTGGATGAAGGGTAGGTTTAACATTGGATTGAAGCATAACATAAAGGAAAGAAAAATAATTTGGTTTTCAAAGGTTAAAATATAAGATCCAAATCAGCGAGCTCTTTGATTTTCATAGTTAAGATTGAAAGTTCAAATTCCATCAATAACGTATCATTCCCTCAACCATATAATAAAAAAAACTTATTTTAAATATAAAGGTTAAAAACATAATTTCACTATAGTTTTGTTCAATGCTTCAACCATAAAAGAATCCCACCTAATTCTCAAGACAAGATTTACCAAGCAACTTCCCCATGGGCTCTTAAAAGAAAAAAGGAAAAGATGAAAAACCACCTACCACAAAATACATTAGTATAGATAGCTAAGAAAAGGAACTACTTACCTTATCAAATAGGTTATACTATGCATTAACTAACCAAACATTTAAAACATAATTCGACCACTTTGCCATGTCGATAATAATAATTTTCTTTTAATAAGATTGATACATAAAATAAATTAATACTAAAAATATTATGACTTGCTAGCAGCAGAATAAGTACATGAAACATTCTTCGAGTACTTGAACACTTTCTTTTTTTTCTTACAGTTTAATAAATTCTATAAAATATGATCAATTTTTTATATTTTATTTTTGTACGGATAAATGTGAAAAGAAAATTATAAAATAGAGAGTTAAATCTTCAACTAGGAGAAAATTTTAATATTCAATCAACTAAATTATTAAGATTTAAACAAATTTATTTGATATATTGAAAAATAAATTTTATTACTCAAAATTTAAAACAGTTTCGTGTAATATATTAAAATAATAACAAGTCAAATACGTGCTTTCTGAAAATTTAAAGATGTCTCGTAAGGATATTGAAAAATTTAGGGATCGATTTTGCAAAATCGCTCAAAAAAGTGGGCTAATGTCAAATGCGCAACTACCCTCAAGCCTCAACAACCCTTGATGGCTTGAAGCTCAAAAAAAAAAAAAAAAAAATTCGGAGACAAAAGGTGGTTGGTGAAGCTGACATTGTAGTAGGACTCCTTATGTGCTTAATTGCCTAACTCCATCTCCCTTCAATCTACCTACCCTCTCTACCATAACCATTTTCTTATAGAGTTGAAACTTCCTAACTTGAGAAAACAAGCCAAAGTTTGGTCTGCAACTACTCCAAGAACACAGAAAGTGAGTAGAAAATCTTCAGAGCAATGGCGCAGATTAGCAGCATGGCACAAGGGATACAGACACCTAATCTCAATTCCAATCTTCCTAAAGCCCAAAAGGGTCCTCTTTTTTCACATTCTCTCTTCTTCGGATCAAAGAAAGTAACCCAAAATTCAGCAAAATCTTTGCGGGTATCCAAGAAAGATTCAGTTTTGAGGGTGGGGAGGTCACCTTTTAGGATTTCTGCATCAGTGGCCACTGCAGAGAAGCCCCATGAGATTGTGCTGGAACCCATCAAAGACATATCTGGCACTGTTAAATTGCCCGGTTCTAAATCCCTTTCCAATCGTATTCTCCTTCTTGCAGCCCTTTCTGAGGTATAGTAATAAACTTTTTCTTCTTTTTTATTCTGTGAGTTCGATTGGTGGATGCTGAGCTGTGGGTTTCCATATCTTTGATGGGTTGTGAACTGAATTGACTTGAAAATTTGGTCTTTTTCTCTTTGGTATAATTAGTTGAATGTGCAAGTGTATACATGGTATGTGTGGTCTTTTATTTGGCATCTTGGTTTACATTAGAAATGCTTTTTGTATGGAGGATAATGTTTCTCTTGGGAAATTATTTCTTAATCATTTTCTAGTGTTTAGTTAGGTTTATATTAGGAGACATGTGATAATTGTAATTGGTTTAGGACAGGGCATATAATAACTGTTTGCTAATACTTTAGGTGTAAAAGTTGACAACAATGTCTAAGCATTGATTGAAACATGTAAAATTAGATAAGAGTTTGGGATATTTACAAAGGAAAATTCTCCATTTTGGTGGAAACATTTATTTTGAGGAAAACCTTTCCCTGATTTCAAGGTAATCAGACACTAATAAACATTTTCGTTGAGGAAAACATTTTCCTTGAAATCTGTTATACTAAACACACTAAGTTGCTCTTTTGGTTGCAGTGTTAATTTGAAACTTCATTTCAATATCATGACATCTGCATTGAGGTTAAATATGCTTTCTACCACTTCAAAAAGTTGGTATTTAGCTGATTTTGGAAGTGCTACTTGCAATATTAATCATAATAAGATATTGAAGACATAAATTTTTTGCACATCTTATTTTTCGCTTAATATTTTGATTTTTATTGAAATGGTTGCATTTTGTCAATCTGTCAACAAAATTGATGCTTCAAATATTCATCTTTTGTGGCATTGTATTGTGGTTCTTTCGTATTCATGAATTCACCTTCTAAGATTCTGACCCTACCAATTTAGCATTAGGGTGGCTTAGATATAAATTTTGATAAGCTGTTTTATGTTTCTTAATTAATTGGAGGAGATGTTTGTTAGAGTAAGCACCATTAATGATGTTATGCAAAACAATACAAATTAAGTATATGGTAAAAATTGATACTATTAGTTTGGGGAAGGGAGCAAAGGGTGGAAATAAACACTTTACTCTTGGTATAAGCTGTCCTAACCAAATGGGAACTCTCTTCCCAAGCTCACAGTGTCCTGGACAACTCATACAGTATAATACACTAATAGCCCCACCGTGCAAGCTCTTTAAGCTGCATAAGCTGACAAGTACATTCATGTTCCTTTGTTCTTTAATTATCGTGTGACATTTTCATGCTTCCATAGTCTTGATATATGTTATTTACAACCTTGTGCTGCCATTGCATGTCACTGGCACTTGAATTTCAGGGAAGGACAGTTGTTGACAATTTACTGAGTAGTGATGACATTCATTACATGCTTGGTGCGTTGAAAACGCTTGGACTCCATGTAGAAGATGACAGTGAAAACCAACGAGCAATTGTGGAAGGTTGTGGTGGGCAGTTTCCTGTCGGCAAAAAGTCTGAGGAAGAAATCCAACTATTCCTTGGAAATGCAGGAACAGCAATGCGGCCGTTGACAGCAGCAGTTACTGTAGCTGGTGGACATTCAAGGTCTTTCAATCGTTCCTTTTTTGTACCTTTTGTTTTTGTCTTCTTCACTTTTTTCCTTTCTCTTCTTTTTTTATGGTTTTGTTTCTTTGTATTTTTTTTGTTTTGGGGACGTTGATTTTGAAGCCATTTAATAGTCTTCATGAATTGCCATTTTGGTATTGGTGGCAAAAGCTTCTGAAATGTACATCAATAATTTAATCTGTCTTTTGGTTAGATAGTAGTTGTCGGTTGGTGATTAATTAGATGTCAGTTAGGTCTTCAAAAGGATTAATAATCTAGATGTGGTGCTTTGAGAGCTTTAGAACGCATGCATACTTTTGTATGTCATGTATTTTATCATATTTCTCAACAGCAGAGAACAAGACAGCAAGTGAGCGTACTTTTGTTTGCTTCTTCTTTAGTGAAAGTTGTTCCTTTTTTTGGTCTAGAAAATCTTACCTTGTGGTAAGTGGTGACTCCATGAATAATTTGTGTGCTACAGATATGTACTTGATGGAGTTCCTAGGATGAGAGAGAGACCAATTGGTGATTTGGTTGATGGTCTTAAGCAGCTTGGCGCAGAGGTTGATTGTTTCCTTGGTACGAATTGTCCCCCAGTTCGAATCGTTAGCAAGGGAGGTCTGCCAGGAGGGAAGGTGAGGATTATAGTTTTATTATGTCCAAATGTGTAATGTTAGTAAATTGGTAGCCTGTTACTACAATTGTCTTAAACTAGAAATAGTATTAACACAATGATGAGTAGTGTTGTAAATGCAATAATGTCATTGCTTGAAAAGTTAAATGCATGCCTTAAGCTTTGGAGAAACTGGCTAACTTTATCTGAATTTGGATCCTGAAAAATAAAGCCTAAAGATCCCTTTCATCAGTTGGATACAATTAGTTACAGATGGAAATGAGTGGTGGGGAGACTTGAACGCGGAACCTCAACCTTGTTCTGGTACCATCTTGAATTATGTGAACAGCCTCATCTAAAAAGCTTAAGCTTTAAAAGAGGGGACACTTGTATTTCATTTTAATGTGTTGTAACAAATATATTTTCTCTCCATCTGAATTATCTTCATTTTCTTTCATTCTACACTTATTTTTAGAACTTCTGAACCTTTAAGTGTAAGTACAAGCATGCACTCTCTAACTAATGCCATAGAGTAGATTAGTTTATAGTCAATATATTTTTCTTGCATGTATCATGTTTGTATGATAACAAACAAGGTAACTCTAGTCTCTATCCACTTAAAGAGAAGTCCTAAATGTGAAAGGCATAGTTCAAAAATTTTCAAGTAACTTGCTGTCCCCTTTTATTTTGGCTTTGTTTCCTCCAAAAGTCTCTTGTCCCCTCCATTTGATCTCTTCCACATTCCTTGCTTCTGCTACTAAATTAAAGAAGATACATTTGATTCTGCAATATTTTTTTAACATCATATTGATGAATCATAATTCATGTTGTCTGTGGTTCACTACTCTTTCCTAGTATGAAAAGATATAATATAACCATTTTTGAGTTCTTGCTAATTTATACTCCTTTTATATGTATCAGGTAAAGCTCTCTGGATCTATCAGCAGCCAATACCTGACTGCTCTGCTTATGGCTGCTCCCCTGGCTCTAGGAGACGTGGAGATTGAAATAATTGACAAACTGATTTCTGTACCTTATGTTGATATGACACTGAAGTTGATGGAGCGGTTTGGTGTCTTTGTGGAGCACAGTAGTAGCTGGGATAGATTCTTGGTAAAAGGAGGTCAGAAGTACAAGTAAGTCTGTTTACACACTGCGTTGATGTCTTAATCTGGTTCCACAGATCAATGAAGCTAACGGTTACGAGAATATCATAGGTCTCCTGGGAAAGCATATGTGGAAGGAGATGCCTCAAGTGCTAGCTATTTTTTGGCGGGGGCAGCTGTCACAGGTGGAACTGTCACTGTTGAAGGTTGTGGAACAAGCAGTTTACAGGTATTGCTCATGCCATTAAGACCTTGGGGGCAATTACATTCTAGACTTTTCCATCTTGTGCTTGGAATTTGTAACAGCACCATAATACTTCCTTTCTCTTCTATTCACAAGCAAGCTTAATTTTGTGTAAGTACTAAAAAGTGAGAATTGGACAGCGCGTGGCCTACATCTTTGTCTATGACTGCATAAGGTAATTTTCTAACAAGGGCCTTACTTTGGATCTTTATGTTTCCTTTGTGAAGGGGGATGTTAAGTTTGCTGAGGTCCTCGAGAAGATGGGGGCCGAAGTTACGTGGACAGAGAACAGTGTCACGGTTAAAGGACCTCCAAGGAACTCCTCTGGAATGAAGCATTTGCGTGCCATTGATGTGAACATGAACAAAATGCCAGATGTTGCCATGACTCTTGCTGTAGTTGCACTTTTTGCTGATGGACCTACTGCCATAAGAGATGGTATGGCTAGCCTTGTTTCCCTGGAAATCAAATCTCTTAGACTCACTTTGTTCTGGTTAAGATATAACTCTGAAGTGATTGGGTTCTGGAACACTTTTCTTCAATATGAGAGCATTTCCCTGCATAATGAGTTAAAATACTGTGATAACCTGACTAAAATGTGCAGAGAGGTCTCCCTGGTAGTTTAGGGGTGTGTCTGAGAAGGGCAGAAAATTTTCGTAGCTTTGGAAATTTTCCTGTTAATTCTATCCTACAATAGGAATGGCTCTCTGCCTTACCATTTCTGGGTTGATGCAGACACTTTGATATATGTTCAATGTCCTTTGTTATGCTACCTCTTTGGGATACTTACAGACTTAATATGTCATGCATCATAGAATTTTTTCTGGATAGATTTGCTTTTTCCTCTTAAAATTTGGTGTTTATGACAGTTAATGCCAGTTGGGAAGCTAAGGGGGAAAAGAAAAAGAAAACATCGTTTAATATCTTTTCTTTTTCTTTTGATAAGTAGAAACATCCTTTAATATCACCATCATGTTTACCATTTTGCTAAATTTAGGTTGATGAATTTCTTGAATTGAATTTTAAAAAGCCTCTGTGAAATACTGAACTGTCTGATGGTGTTCTTGTCAAGCTGGCTATACATGGACTTGGGTATTGGGTATCAGATGTGATAATGTACCCTAACTGTTAGGCTTGATTTTTGTATCTAGTTTCTAAAATTATTGAAGGATCCCTAGTAACCAAATCCATGTGCTACCCATTTGGGTGTGTTTGATAGCAAATGAAGAGTTCCAACATTATATAAGCCAGTGATGGTAGGAAGTAGTATAACTCGAACTCTTATTAGATATGAGAACTAATAAATCAAGACATGATTTATATCTGTATGGATTGAAGATAAATTTGTAGTAGTGTTTCCTGAGTCTGAAGATCTTTCTAGTGCGGAGTAGATTTGTATAGTTTCTCATTGATGTATATGAAATCCAAAACAACTTTAGATATTAAACTGTTTGAAGACCTTACGAGAATAAAGAGTTTTTGAGGAATGAAATGTGTCGTCATAAAGCATGGCTTAAATTTGAATGTTGCAGATTTTCATTTGAGTTACGCATTGTTGACATATTATTTTCCTCTCTTTCTTTCTTTATTTGTGCTAAACATCTTAGATGCTCCTCTTTTCTCTGGTCAGTTGCTAGCTGGAGAGTTAAGGAAACTGAACGGATGATTGCTATATGCACAGAACTTAGGAAGGTAAACTTCTTAGCCGGTTCCATGACATTTGCAGCTAACAAGCCTAGTGTAGTCTTGAAGAAGTTCTCCTTGAAATTTCATTCCATGAATTATTTTGTTTTTCCTTATCTCGACTTTTTGGATGAAATTTCAGTTGGGTGCAACAGTTGTAGAAGGGTCAGACTACTGCATAATCACCCCACCAGAAAAGTTAAACGTCACGGAAATTGATACATATGATGATCACAGAATGGCCATGGCTTTCTCCCTTGCTGCTTGTGCAGATGTTCCAGTCACCATTAAGGACCCCGGTTGTACTCGCAAAACCTTCCCGAACTACTTTGATGTTCTCCAACAGTACTCCAAGCACTAAAGCACTTTCTATGTAGAAATAATTTTGTACAAGAGACACTATGCACCAGTTTGCCAACCAAAATGGCACCAGTACCGGAAGAGAGAAAGCCAAGCTTTCAACTCCTTTTCATTTGTCATGTGATGATGTTCATTGTCTTTGTTGAAGTTGAGCTTTTTTTTCTTGTCTAGAAGATATGTATACTATAAATGGGAGATTTGATTTTATAGTGATTTACAAACTTGTTTTTAGTTTTACATCTTCATCTTTACGTTAGAAGATTCGAAAAGGTCATCTTCTCTGTTTAATTCGAAAAGACTCAAAGTTTGTTACATGACTTGAGGTGAGATCAAAATCGATTTGTTGTCGAGAATAATTATAAGGTAGCACATGATGGTTACAGAATTGACAATTCATACAAGTAGAAATTCATTTTCTCTTTAATACTCTGTCTTTTATATATATATATAAAAAAAAATCTTAACGACTAGAAAGTCTCAAACTTTAAGGAATAATGATACAACATCTGCTATTCTATAATTTATATAAGTATAAAGAATGTAAGTAGCAGCGAAGCGACATGGAACTGAAGCTTCATTTAAATGTTCTTCGTTAAAAAAATTATATCATATATATATATAATTAATTTTATTTATATGTTATTCTAACTATTGAACTCACTTGAATACAAGTCACAAACATAATTCAGAACTAAACGCACAGCTTTTTTTAAATAGTTTTAACTTTGGGGTTTTAAACCTTTTTTACTGAAAAAAAAAGTAAAAAGGAAACGTCGTCGCTTTTTGAAAAAAGAGACAAATCTGATTGGGATTTCAATTAAACCCCTAATCTCAATAACAAAATAAAAACACCCCTTCTTAGTTCTTAGTTCTTACTCAGTTACTCTCTTTCCCTATTTTTCCTCTTTGCTCCTCTTCTCTTTCACTCCTAAATTCAGCGACTTGTTTGCTGCTGAAGAGCCGATTGTGGTTGTCGGCCGCTTCTTCGCGTGTGATCGTCTCTCTACTCTCTAGTCTCCGTTCATGGCTTCCTCGGTATGTTCTTTATTTCCTTCTTTTTCTATTTTTTTCAGAATTTTTTGTATCATGTTATTTTTTGTTTATCTGTGTAAAAGCTCCCTTTTTGACTGATTTAAGGTGCATAATTATTTTATTTTCAGTATTTTTTTCTCCTTTAAATAATTGGGTTCCGGGATAAAATGGGTTAACAGGACGAGTATAACTGACCCAATTGTTTGAGTTTGAAAGATTGTTGTTGTTGTTGTTGTGCTTGTTGGGTGTTGGCTTCATGTATTAGTATAAAAGTTCAAAGTTTTTATTATTTTGGGATTTGTCTTGACTTCTGCTTTTCAATTAGGGCTGAGAAGTACATAACTCATAAAATTAAGAAACACTAGTATTAGTTCTATATATATGTGTGTGTGTGTGTGTGTGATTCGACCCAATTATTTGTGGGTACTATTAGTATGCTTTTTTTTTTTTGAACCCGCCACTGTATGTAAGGTTGCTTACGAGAAGATAGAAGATGGCAGGCAATGTGTTGATAACCTTAGAAATTTCACAAGAAAAGAGAACTCATATACAATAGAATTGGTGTCCACATTTTCAATTAAAATAGTCTAGTGGGTAAGCATAAATTTGCGTTTGACATATATGTAATATTGTGTCATGATTATTATTCTATCCAAATGACAAGAAGAAAGATGGTGTGTGTATATATATATATATATAAGATCAGCATGAAATTATACCTCATCTATATATAGTATCTACTATATGCTTGCATCTTTTTTGTGAATGTATTTACTTTTTAGGCAAAACAAATTTTAGTTGGAGAGTTTGGGGGAAATCTCAGTAGCTCAGTTGCATGATTACTTAAATTTTTATCTTATCGGTGGGAATTCAATTTCCCATCTTGTAATTCCCTCCTTCAGTTCTCCTAACGACATACCCCAAATTATTTTTTTTTTTCCAAAAAGAAGAAGAGTAATAGAGTTTGGTCTTGGTAATTTTGTGAGGCTCATAATAATAATGGAAATGCAAATTCACATGACAGCTGGCCTAACTAGCTTTAGAACAAAAGCCACTGAATATAAGGGGAGGTGTTATTTGAAAAAGAGAAGTTTTCTTTACCTTGCTTTCAAGGTTGCCTTATTTCCAGCAAACTTATGTGAACTTTCACATGACTTGGTCTTTTAGGGTAGATGCAAAGTATATGGATTCTTATCACCTTTAACATGACGAAAGGAAAGTTTTGATGCAACGGTACAAAATTATTACGTAAACAAAAGGTCATGATATTCAAGTTGTGAAAATAATTTCTGAAAGAATACACAGTAAGATTAAGAGACGAAAAGTTTTGGTGTAATAGTATAAAGTTGTTACATAAACAAAAAGTCATATTTGAGTTTTGGAAACAATCTCCAAAAGAATGCACTGTAAGATTAGGAGAAGGAAAGAAAAGAAACAAGCATATAGCATTATGGAGAAAAATGAGGATTTGATTTATACTAATATAAAAGCTAACTTATTTCTATTGGATGAGTAAATAATTTTCGAATTTTGATGTTTATATTCAAATTACACATTATCCAAATTAGGAGTTAATTAAATCTCATCAAAGGACTTCCCTTACCCTATTCTCTCTGATAAATTACTGTTATTATGTTTTTCATGGATAAATACTAGATTGTACTCGTGAAAATGGAGTGTTATTGCCTCTAATCTTTTTTTTTTTTAAACTTTACTTGCAAGTCTCTCTTTTCTCTCCTCTCTTTTGTATTTATTTTTTTGGTTCTAATTTGTTTATCCATGTTTATTTTATGGCGGAATATATACAACTGTTAGATTTGGGAATATAAAATTTCATTCACACTCGATCTGTGATTTGTATCAACTGCAAGTTTAATTGGGATATTGATGTATTCGGTCTTATTTTTAATTTATTCTTTTGTGCTCAGCGAGATGCAGCCGCCATGAAGCGGAAAAGACCAAACATTGATTCACCTACTCAGGGACTAGTAGATGCTGAGCATATAGTGCTCAATGTGGTCAAAATTAAAAAGAGTCTGGGTATATGGATAGCAGATGTGAAAAAAGAGGCAAACCTAGCACCAGCTATTGTGGATAAATCCCTCACTTCACTGGTGAAAAAGAAGTTGATAAAACAAGTCCCTAATATCCAAAATAAGGTAAGGAAGCATTACATGGCTGTTGAGTTTGAACCTTCGGAGGAACTGACTGGTGGAGCATGGTACTCTGAGGGAAAACTTGACTAGGAATTCATCACTGTTCTTAGAGACACGTGCCGCAAAGTCATAGAAATGAGAAAGTTGCTACTGCGGAGGGAATGAACGACTTCTTGAAGGAACGAGAAGTTGTTGAGTGCACAAGTCAACAAGTTGCGGAAATATTGAACTCTATGGTTCTGGACAATGCTATTATAGAGGTAAAGAGCACTGGATTGGGGGAATATCATTCTATTCCTATTGGATTGGTTTGTTATCGAACTGCAGCTGGAGATGCTTTAGGGACTGGTCCGAAAACAATAGGGCCAATGGCTTCAATTCCATATGGTGCTTGCCCTAGGACTAGTCTATGTACACCAGATGGAATTATATCCCCACAAACCTGTGTCTACTACACTAAATGGTTGAATTTTGAATTCTGATGGCCTTCTGATGAGTAAATCCAAAGTACACTACACTGCCACCTGCTGGTTGCTTTTTAAGTTTTGATGAAATCAACTTCTTGAACACCCTTTTTCAGAAACCCCTTTGAGAAGTTTTAAGATTCTGTTGAAATTAGGCTAGGGATGAATCGAAAAAGAAATCTTTATTAGTTCTACCTCCTATTTTTTATGAAGAGAATGAATCTTTTTCTTGAAGGATCAGGAAAAAAAAAAGGGGGGGGGGGGGGGGGGGGGTTGAACTCAGTTGAAGCGTATTAGGCTAGGGATGAATCGAAAAAGAAATCTTTAATGGTTCTACCTCCTATTTTTTATGAAAAGAATGAATCTTTTTCTCGAAGAATTGGAAAAAAAAAAGGGGGGGGGGGGGTTGAACTCAGTTGAAGCGTATGGTGTGTCTATGCGTGGAACAGAGTGATCTGAAAAATTGTCTGGTCACGCAATGCTGCCTTTTGCTAATAAGAAGACTTCAGCTAGTGTGTATTGGCCCTCTCTGGACTCTGAAGTGTGATGGCAACTTTCACAACTTTCTTGGCTCTTAACATATATCAAGTTGTTATCAGGTAGCTAAATGTCATTTAGCAAGTCAATCTATTGTCTCAATTTATATCAGTAGAGACTAAAAGCTTTACTCCCATAATTTATTTCAGTGTTGGCAATTTTCTCAACTTTCTTGGCTATTGACGCGTATCTAATTGTTATCAGGTAGCTAAATGTCACTTGAACAAGTCATTGTCATTCTATTGTCTCAATTTATTTCAGTAGAGACTTGAAGCTTTACTCTCAGTCCCAGAGATGGCCAAAGTCATGGTATATGGAATCCTAAGTCCTTCTAATGGTTAAACAAACTATCCAAAGCAAATTCAAACAAAACATGAATGTACTTCAAAAAGCAAAAACACACTATTTTCTGGGCATGAAGCATACAGTCAATGTAGTTCCACAGTATTCTGCAGGAAATGTCAGACAGTATGGATCTTTGGCAGATGTAGTAGGCCATAGTGCTATGGGTTCAACCGAACTAAGTATTTTTGGCACGGAATATATACAATGAATTCAGTTCTAAAAACTTTAAAAATTGAAATCTATCAGATTTAAAATTCTGGATTCTCGCCTCTTATATGTATAGGTCTTTATATTTTGCTTGTGAATGAAGCTGCTCTTTGTGATTATTTTAGACTTCAAATACACACTGATCCACTTTCTTATCTGGAAATTTCATGACTTGGTGAAGCAACAATCTGATCAGATTCTGGTGCCTCTTTTTTCTTGCTCCTTTCTTTCTCAAGTAAACACACCCTCTTTACTTCAGGAATTGCTAGATGAAGTGAAATACTACATAGTATTATATTCCTTATTTGGTTATTATTATCTTATATGTTTAGCTGTTTAATTTTCGTGCACTGATAATATACATAAAATTTATTTTGATCTCTCAGAGATGGCACATGTGCCATGCCATGTTACTAGAAACCATTGCAGCCGTGCCAGGGATAGCAGGCAGGATGCTCCTCCACTGCAAGTCCCTCCAGCAATTCGAACACAGTGGCGGATGGAGAAGAAACCAAGAACGAGTGGATGCATCTCGTGATCTAAATAGTACGATCGTGCATTAGGGACTCTTTAAGGATTACATTGTGGATACTATTGTATTGTGGTATGAAAAGAAAGATCTTCTATTCATAGAAATCCGAAACTTTTTTCCCAAAAAAAGAATAGATCTAGAAGTAGTCTTTGCAATCCAAGGCATATTCTTCAACGCCTATTTGGCGTCCCCAAAATTGGCTCGTCGGATTGTTGGGTACTTGGATGAAGAAGTGGTGAATTTGTATATATAGAGTTCCTGGTTGATATAGAAAAGGAACCTTTTGAGAACTTGCTGGCTCCGGCTATTGCTATTGATTATTGGCGCTTGCCTGCTGATTCGACTCTTAAAAGATGTTGTCACTGTTATTAGGGCCGATGAGGCGCATCATCGTTACCTAAACCACTTTGCTTCGGTTAGATTTTCTTCTCTTTTAATTCTTGCACGTACAGTAGACCCTCGTGGTTTGGTCTTTCTTTGAATTGTGCACCGATTAATCGGTTCAGCATATCTTGGTATTTTGTAATCTTGACTTGAAAATTATTTAGAAGCTTAAATTCTTGATTTTTGATGCACACTGGGAAAATGATTTTTTTTTTTGGTTCATTTTTACTTGTCCATTTTAGAAAATCAAGACATAATTTATCATTTAATTTTTAATTTATCCTTATTATTAATTATAATTATTTTTAGCTTCATTGAATTTATTATGCTCAAAGGATAATATAATAAAATTGTCATTTTATTCGTCACTCCTTTGATAGATGTATCAAGTTAATATTATACAAATAAAGATAGACGAGTATTTTGTTATAAAGCATTCAAAACTAAGTGGATGTCTCAAATTTATAGGATCTTAACAAACTAACTCATCAAGTTTTGACTTTTCAGTTTTCACTGATTTCTATTTTAGATTTTAAAATGGCTTGAAACAAACTAGTATTGAATCTCTCATAAGTTCTCGCAACTGCTTGTTTATTAGTTATATATATCTATTATTTAATATATTTTTTGGTTTAATTTTAAATAATGTTATTTGACTAGATATAAAATTTAAAAAATGTGAATAATTTAATAAATTTATAACTCTTATTGTAATGAAGGTCGATGGATAAAGCATGAAACTCAAGAATTTTGGAAAGCTAAAAATTTGTTACATGACTCAAGGTGAGATCCAAATCGATCTGTTGACGAGAATAATTATAAGGTAGCACATGATATATAGTTATTTGAATTGACAATTCATACAAGTAGAGTTTTCTTTTTAGTATTCTGTTTTTTTGTTAATATTAAAAAAAAAATATTCTTAACAACTAGAAAGTGTCAATTCTAGAATTCTGTTTTTTTGTTTATATTAAAAAAGAAAATCCTAACAACTAGAAAGTCTCAATCTCAAGGAATAATGATACAACATCCGCAGTTCTATAATCTATATAAGTATAAAGAATGTAAGGTTACTCAAGAAAAGATAGAAGATGGCAATGCGTTGATAAATTAGAAATTTCACAAGAAAAGAAATATTTACAATGGAATTGGTGTCCACATTTTCAATTAAAATAGTCTAGTGGTTAAGTATATGTTTACTTTTGAAACTATCCGGTTCAAATTTTAAAAGTAATAAAAATTGTGACAGATTATTTTCATGCGACATAAATCTAAATTAATATTAATTAAAATCATATGAAAAAACTAATAAAAGGCATAAAATTACAGCCACCAATTACAAATCGAAATCTCATAGTCCAAGATATAAGAGTTGTACTTTGTTAAAGAATAAATGTTAATAAATTATATAATTGGGAACAGGAAAAAATTAATTATTACTATATGGAGAGGCAACCGCCAGCTCCATGTGAACAAGTTGCCAAAGAAGTAAGGCAAACCATGTCCCAACAGTTGTTGTTTTTTGTTTTTTTTTTTTTTAATTTGTAACCTGCTGGCATCATGTTCCATGCTTTCCTAATTATTATTATTATGCTCACTACACTTTAAAAAATATAATAAATACATTCAGTATGATTCAATAAATATAATACGTAAAGGAATAGAATGTGTAGATTTATTTTTAATTTATGCGGTGGAGAAATTATTTTTGCTTTTTTAATAGATTTTTAGTTTAAAAGAAAATATCTCTAACGCAAAATTATGAGAAAAGTAAAACGACAAAACAGCGAGATATGAATAATAGTACACATTTTTTAAAAAAAAAAATTGTAATACCATTAAACTGTATATTCACCTCCCTCTTTGTTTTTTTTTAATTCTTCCCACCGCCCCTCCCCCTAAAATCCTCTGAATCACAAGTATTTATTTTTTTCTATTATGATTATAGAATTAAGGTGCCCAATTAGGACAGAGTAATTATTGTATAAAGTTCAGGAGGCCATTCCAATGTCAAATGGTGTTACTAAACTTTCCATTTTCTCTTACCGGCGTACCTCAATATTTTATTATTAACATTTTTATTAGAAAAGAAAAAAGAGTAGTATAGTTTTAATGGAGATACAAATTCACATGATATATAGCTGGCCTAACAAACTTAAGAACAAAAGCCACTGAATATAAGGGGAGGTGTTATTTGAAAAAGAGGAGTTTTGTTTGCCTTGCTTTCAAGGTTGCCTTATTACCAGCAAACTTATGTGAACTTTCACATGACTTTGTCTCCCTTTAGGGCATTTGCATTAACTCATCATCACCGGCCTCACCCTCTATTTTTTTTCTTCTCTTTTTAATACCTCCACACTTTTAGGGTAGATGCAAAGTATATATGGATCCTTTATCACCTTTAACATGATGAAAGGAAAGTTTTTGGTGCAACGGTACAAAGTTGTTACCTAAATAAAACGTCATGATATTTCAATTGTAGAAATAATTTCTGAAAAAATACATTATAAGATCAAGAGAAAAAAAGTTTTGGTGTAACATAAGGTTGCTGGGGTCAATCTGTACGGGAAAACAGAAATAGGTTTCGTTTCAGAAATAATATCAATTCCGAAGTTAATCTACCTCTGGGAGTTCATCTAGAAACATCTCTGAAAACTCGCTAACCACGGTTACTAATTGAAAAGTTGGTGCCTCGGCATCGGTGTCTCTCACCCTAACTATAGGTGGTATAGACACCCTTTTGAAATCTAACTTTTTGGCCTTAAGATAGGAAATAAACCTATCTCTCGGCACCTAAACATTGTCCTTCTACTCAAGCCTCGGCTCATTAGGAATCTAGAACGTAACCATCTTGGTGCGACAATTCAATATGACATAACAGGAGGACAACCAGTCCACAACCATAAATAATAACATCAAGTAGTGAAAATAATTTTCAATAGAATGTGCTATAAAATTAAGAGAAGAAAAGTTTTAATGTAGAAGTATAAAATTATTACGTAAACAAAAAGTTATACTTGAATTGTGAAAGCAATCTCTAAAAGAATGCACTGTAACATCAAGAGAAAGGAAAGAAAAGAAACAAACATATAGCATTGTGGAGAAAAATGAGGATTTGATTTATAGTAATATAAAAAACCTAACTTATTTCTGTTGGATGAGTAAACAATTAATTTTCGAATTTTTGATGTTTATATTCAAATTACACATTATCCAAATAATTAGGAGTTAATTACTTAATTAAACCTCATCAATGGACCTCCCTTACCCTATTCTCTTTGATAAAATACTATTATTGATTTTTCATAGATAAATACTAGATTGTACTCCATGTGAAAATGGAGTGTATTGCCTCCAATCTTTCTTCTTCTTTTTTTCCCCCTTCCTCTTTGCAATTTTAGAGAACAAATGTCATGTGGAAGGATGTGAAAAATAAATAAAGAAACCTGCCTTTATTTGTCCTTATCAATAGGTCCCAAAAAAATTGCATTAGGGGGAAGCATATTCTGAATCACTCATTTGATATTATTTTTTTCTCCATGTCTTCAATAAATCAAAGGTGACAGAAAATTTATTAATATGTTGAAAAACAAAGGGTAGTTTCTCTTTCTCTAGTTTGATTGATGGAACAAAATCTATGGGCCATACAAATAAAAAGATACAGAAGTGTAAATATATGTATACGTAATTGAATTACCCCAAAAGAAGAATATCTGGAAGAAAGAAAAAAAAAAGAAGGAAATATAAGTTTTTAAAAAATGTCGTTAAGGTGAAAAACATGTTATTTCGTTTGAAAAATAAAATCAAAAGTGTAACAGTTATAAAAATAACGGGATGTTTAACACTATTCAACGGCATTCAGAAATGAATGTAGATCCCTCAGACAAATCAAAATATATTTTCTACATAATGTTGTTAAAAAAAAGGTAAGTAATGTCTTATTGTCACTCATTTAACTTTTCTAAGCAAGTCATAATTGGTTTTAGCACGAGAAGTACACAAATAGATGACGTTGTATGTGTTTCTTGTTGAGAAAAATATAGCTTTCATTAGGTAAAATAGAGTTTTAAAAAATTCCAAAGTGAAGAGGACTTGTTAGCTATATTTGATTTGATTCTTCTAGAAATCTACTTCTCTAATTGATAAGAAACCAAAAATCTATGCATAAATATAACATCAAATGGTAGGAATTTATTTAATTTAAACGTAAAAGGAAGTTGTTGTTGTACTCACATAATAGGTAAAAATTGAGAAAGAAGTTAGCTCCAAAACTAAAATATTCCAGACTTCCATTTTATTGATGCTTCTTGAATTGAGATATTCCTAATTGTCTAATGATCTATCTATTTATATTACATTAGAAACGTCAACATACTTAAAAATATTAATTGAATTTTTCATTCTTCGTGAAAAGGTCGTATGATATATAAAATTATTATTTAATTATTCTTAAATATTTAAGATGTCATGCGTGGCTAATGTAAAAAAAAAATCAAAAGTTAGAATGACTATAAATCATATCAAAACAATGTCAATGGGCGAGTGTCTGCATTCTCGCGGCTCCTGCCAAGTTAATACTATGATATAATTGTCATTTAAATATTTCATAATATTTTAAAATTCGAAATCAACTAAAATTTAGGTTGTTATTTTTTTTTCTTATTTGAATTAGGTAGAAAATTCTAATACTGAGGACTTTAAATTCAATTAAAAATTTTACTTTTAATAATTTTTATTCTTATATGCACATAATAGTAAACATTTCATGTTATTTTTTCTAACAAAATTATATCATTTTTTTTTTGTATAGAAGCGTTTCAAATTCAACATACAATATGTGCAAAAATTATGGAACAACGTATGTTTTCTAACTCAAATCATACTCATTTACATGACACTAGTCTAAAATAGTACATTGAGATCAAGTAAACAATCATATTTATTTTACTTAAAGAAAATTTACTTAAAATATGTGTTATGTAATTTTTTAATTAATTATTAATATTTAGAACATTGAAATTAGAAAAATAATATGTTCAAAAAAATAATATGATTATTAAAAAAGGATAATTTTTATCCAAAATAACAAGGAGGTATTTTTGAACCAAACTATTAACAAAAGGGGTACTTTTGAAACGAAATGACGACAAAGGCATATTTTACACCAAATTATTAACATATGGTATTTTGTTCAATTTTACATAGTGTAAGTACATTTTGGTGCCCTTTTTCTTTTTCATTTTGCTTTTAATAATAATTATTTTGAATATCACAAACATCTCAATTATAGCACATAAATAGAATAAATATTTAATATAAAGAGATTATATATATATATACCCACACACCCACATATGATCATAATTTAGTGTTACCTAATTTATTCTTCCATGCTATTTATTTTTAATGTAATATTTTTAATAGATATAAACTTTTAACTTCAAATAATAATATTATTATTTATAAAAAGTAAAAGTTAATTCTAGGTAATAGGATGTTAGTTATTTGTTTACAATATATTACTTTGGATGTTGTTGTAAAAATTTTATTATTAATATAAAATTTTAATTGTGTAATTCAATATTTTAAATATTTTTTTCTTTCTTTTTAAATATAAATTTATATGCGTTTAACAATCTTTAATATTAAAATCATAAAACTCACTATTAAATTTGAAGAGGCCTCAAAATTTTGGGACCTCAAACAAACATTTTACTAGCTTCACCCTTAACATATTTTTCGTGTAATGATTAGCGAACAAGAAAAATGGACACGGAGTATACTTTACTTACCAATTTGGCAACAAGTAATTATTATTCACTTTGCCTCGAATTATTTATTATAATTTCTCATTTACATATTTCTTAAGAAATATTTATTAGGAACATTTCATTTTATTATTTTATTTTTATGTATGTCTTGAGATATAATATCTCTTTACGTAATATTTATTTTATATATGCATTATTTTTCTATAATTGAGGTGTTTATAGTCTTCAAAAATAATTACTACTAAAGTTATAATAAACAAAAGGTATTCTTTTATTTCATTTTAATTACTAGGTATACTAAAAATAATTATTTTAAAATATTTATTAATTTCAAAATTCAAGAGATAATTGATCATATATTTTAAATTCTACCCCATAGTACTTAAAGTCATTCTAAAATATGACAAGAATTATTATTCTTATATGATTTCAAAAAATTAATAAGGTTATATTAGTCAAATTACCATCTCTTTGAATTTCTTATCCTAGCAATTAAAATGAAATAAAGATAGTAATTGATTTTATCTTAAACTTCTAAAATGACAAATAACTCGAGACAACTATTTTTTAGAAATTGTGACAGATAATTTGAAACGAAGGGAGTATTTATCAACTTTTGCACTATAGTGATACTCCTTACGTCTCAAAATACTTACAGGCTTTATTAAAACTATTTTTTGAAATATTTATCATTTTAAAAGTTCAAGATAAAATTAATTTTTTTATTTTATTTTACTTTTAATAGTAATTGTTTTGAAGATTGCAAATATGACGTCAAAATAAAATAAATATTCAATAAAAAAATCATATCTCGAGATAATAAAAATAAAATAATCATGTATTGTTCCTAATTAATCTTTTTCTTTAAAAATATGTCCTTGAAAAATGCAAAAAGTATTTTGAGAGGGAGAAGTAACACTTAAGGGTGGTTTGGTATGCGGAGAATTATTTTATTCTATCGTCTATGAGGAATAATAATTTAATTATTTTAATATAAATAATCGGATAAAATAAACTTTAAATTGATTAATACCTCAAACTATATATAAAGTAGAATTAATTTTAAATTTTATTTCAAATTATTATTCTTGTTCATTGAGGTTAATCCATTTCATTAATTACAGTCTTGTTTGACTGTGTCTTTGATCTACCAACCCCTCTCCTTTCCCCCCAAACTCCACAAAAAAAAAAAAAAAAAAAAAAACCTCAACCTCTTAGCTATGATTAGTCCACTTTCAAACTTTTAAATTGTTTAACCACATTCTTCTCCCTCCTCAAATTTAGTCCACACACTCTCTCTTTCTCTCTCTTTCTCTCTCTCTTCCCGTCCCCCATTTCCTAATCAATCATCAATATTTCTTCTATTACAAAAACAAAAGCAAGGAAACTCCACAAAAGTTGAAAAAAGAAAAATTATTACTACTACCATTTCTTCCAACAACAACCTCCAATAAATTAGAAGATTCCCATAAATATAGTGCTAAAGTTTCAATACCCTCTATCTTCTTTCCTTTTTTTTTTCTTTTTTTTATTAAAATCAATACCCTCATCACCACCTTCATAGCCACCCTTTGTCTTTCTTTTCTTCTCATCTCCATTTCCACCATCAACAACCAAACCTTCATTAGAAGTGAAAACAACAAAAAGAGGAGTTTTTCAAACCCTAATCCTCAGCTTTTCCAAGAAAATCCTAGATAATTTGGTGATTTCCTTTGAAAACAAGAAATATCGAAACTGGGTGTTGCTCAAACCTCCAAGATTTGGCAAGTGTAATGTCCCAAATGAAGCACATTGACAATATCCCATCAACCCCAGGAAAGTTCAAGATGGAAAAGTCTCCTTACAATAGGCTAAGGATGCATTTTTCCTTAGCCAAGCTGACATTTTGGTCGTTTGTATTCTTGGGGTTGATCTTTGTATTCTTCTATAGATCACCAGCTTCTTCATCCCCTGTTTCTTCAGATCTCTCTAGGAGATCTCTCAGAACCAGCTCCTATGGCGGTCCAGCTTGGGAGAAGAGGATTAAAGCGTCAGCTAAAGTAAGGTCACGTAATGGTATTTCTGTATTGGTTACTGGTGCTGCTGGCTTTGTAGGAACTCATGTTTCAGTTGCCCTTAAACGCCGCGGCGATGGCGTATTGGGTTTGGATAATTTCAATGATTATTATGATCCCTCGCTCAAAAGAGCGCGCCAAGCCCTCTTAGAGCGAACAGGGGTTTACGTTGTTGAGGGTGACATCAATGATGCCACCCTCTTGAAGAAACTTTTTGATATTGTTCCATTTACTCATGTAATGCATTTGGCTGCACAAGCAGGTGTACGTTATGCCATGGAAAATCCTGGCTCGTATGTGCATAGTAATATTGCTGGTCTAGTTAATGTTCTTGAAATTTGCAAAAGTGTCAATCCTCAACCTGCTATTGTGTGGGCATCATCTAGTTCTGTATATGGATTGAATACGAAGGTACCCTTTTCAGAGAAGGATAGGACAGATCAGCCTGCTAGTTTGTATGCTGCAACTAAAAAGGCTGGTGAGGAAATTGCTCATACCTATAATCATATATATGGGCTTTCTTTAACTGGATTGAGATTTTTCACCGTTTACGGACCGTGGGGTCGGCCAGATATGGCTTACTTCTTTTTCACAAGGGATATCTTGAAGGGAAAGTCGATTCCCATATTTGAGGCTGCTAATCATGGCACAGTAGCTAGGGATTTTACCTACATCGATGATATAGTGAAGGGATGTTTGGCAGCATTGGATACTGCTGAGAAGAGCACTGGAAGTGGTGGGAAAAAGAAAGGCCCTGCTCAACTGCGGGTGTTCAATTTAGGCAACACATCCCCTGTGCCAGTTTCAGATCTGGTCAGCATTTTGGAGAGGTTGCTAAAGGTGAAGGCCAAGAGATTGGTGATGAAGTTGCCGAGGAATGGGGATGTGCAGTTTACTCATGCGAATATAAGTTCGGCCCACAAGGAGCTTGGATACAAGCCTACTACGGATCTACAGACGGGATTGAAGAAATTTGTTCGATGGTACCTCAATTACTATGGTAATGGAAAGAAGAGTGCCCAGTGATTCATTCTTTGGACTGTGCGGTAGGACCATTCAATTGTTGTTCATTTTGATTCTATGATTGTTTTTAACACGTCTCCGATTGTTGCCCTACTTTCTTGCTTTCTACATCTTGATGATGCCATATATGGAGCACATCAGATCCCACTGATGACAAAGTTTTGTGGTGAATGCACATTTGTGATGGGCAATTTGATCTATGTCAAATGGAACCCGAAACCAACTTTTATTACTTTTGGAATGTAATTGTTGTAGTTTTATCAATTTTTAGGATTCAGGATTGATAGACCACTGCTGTTGATGGACAGCGGATGTATCATCTTTATTAAGTAGTAATAAGAGTAGTAACACATGATAGTTCCACAGTTGGTTTCTTCCATAGTTAGGACATTTCTGAGATCATCCTTTTACATGAATGCTGAGGTTGTATATTTCTTTCTTTTGGCGGTTAAATAAGATTCTGTTCTTTGTTTTTATGTAATTTGTTGTTTATTACTTCTGTTGTTCTTTTCCCTGTTTGTTATTTCTTTATGAAAAACGTGTGCAAGGAATAAGAAGCACCATTACAAACTGACAGTTAAAGAAGCCTAAAGAGAACCCCCGCAACACTCCAGCTCCTCTAGATTCTATGTTTCCTTTCCTTTTGAGTATGCAGGACCCTAGCTCTTAACCAGAAAACTAGTTAATACAGGATCAAGGAGACAAAATTTGTCTTTCATCTCCTTCTACCTTTACATTTTATGTCTGCAAGCTAGAATGATTCCTCAAATGTGCTATAACCATGAACAACTAATCGGTTTTTGGAAATTAGCTTTTACTGTCTTTCTTATGTTGATATTGTAGAAAACTTGTTGATGGCTCATACAGGTTATCTGGTCCATCTATTGAAACATCAAAATGTCTTGAACCTATTTTTACTCCTCGTCCATGGAAAGTAGCACGTGTGACTAACTTCCACCTTTACCTTCCATTTAGAAGTGAGCTTATTTTACACAAATATCCATTGCATTGACTATTTGGGTAGTTACAGCACTAATCCAGTTTGAAGAAGTAGCAATACTATAGAATGACTCCTGAAGGTACTCCTCTTGGAGTTCTAGCTGTTGAGACTAATTCTATCTAGGTATTATCATCAACTTTAGTTTTAGAAAGTTGCACTTCTTGTCTATGTAACAGGTGGATCAAGATGCTGATGCAGTAATGTAAATTTGTGATCTTTTATCTGTCAAATATAAAATGAGAATTTCTAAATTCAGCACTGAGATGTCAAAGCTTGAGTGCTCATTTACCTCCTCAATCCTGATCCAAGGAAGTGGGAACTTCCAGAAAATAGGAGGATTCAGCTAAATTTCTGGTCCTTCCATGAGGTTTATGTTGTATTAGAATTCATCTGAACTTTGTTTTGATCCATTTCGTAGCATGAGATATATCAGGTTTATTCATTCTCTTTTTACGCATTTTAGGATCCTCTCGAGCCTGTAGCGAGAGTTTTCCTTAGATTTCATTGTCTTCTTCCCATTTTTCACACATTTGGGAATCGCTTGTGGCATTTCTGGCATCTGCAGCAATGAAAAGAAAAGTTTGTGCATCTTTCACATTGTCATCGTTCTTGTTATTCAGTTTGCGAATCATGTCTAATGACGTGAATTCTCGTTTAGCAGCTTCAATATTAGGAAAAGTTTATCATAAACTGGACTATCTTGTTTTCAGTCTGAGCAGCTTATTAGTTAAAATGAACTTCAACCAAAAGACTTACTAGTTCAAAATATACGATATACTAGTAGTTTTTGTTTCCCCTAGTAGGATGAATCTTTGACAGTTGCAAATCATTAACTGGCAAAGCATTTCATTGCAGCTGGACATTCCTATCCTTTCACCATATGATCCCCTTGATAGTGGGAGTTCCTTTTGTAATTATCCCCTCTTAACTCTGCTTTCGGGTCTTGGTAGTAATATTTTGTTGCATGATTGTCTGCCTTTTTTGGACAATATTTGATGTAAGGCTACAAAAAAAAGTAATTAAAGCTTAAATTGTGAAAGGACTTCCCAAAATTGATTCGAAGTTGTTTGTGTACATCGACCTTCACTTGGAAAAGGAAAAGTCTTGTGAAAGTTGAAAGGTCTGTGAGCGGAATTCATTATTTCACCGGATATACTCCTCACTCATCAGACTAACATCTTAATGTCACTAATATTTCAAGTATTGAAGACTAAAATCTAGGAGTGCAGACATTGCCCCTACCTCCGCTATTTCCGAGAAACTATTGGCTCGAACCAGCATTTGCGAATATTGAAATTCAGTATCTTAAATAGTGGTATAATATAATGTCCAAACAGGAATCACGCATTCAGAGATTGCAGATTTGCAGGAGTTAAATCAGGAAGTTCTATTAGCACTTTCTTCTACCATCAATGGACAGTAAACGAGCTTGTGTCATGCTTTTGCCAGTTATTCTTTTCTTTGATTCAAAGGATTCTTTCAGCAATCTTCTATCATCATGTGTACAAGCATTTGTCAGTATTCTGAACCCTTCACCCTGAATACAGAAACTTTCTTCCAACCTGAGATAAGGTGGAGTTAAATTTTGTGGTGCAGGTCTTAACTACTCCATTTCACATAATTCTTTCCTCTTAAAGCGTAAAATACACAAGATAATGAATCCAATCACAATAAGGGCACTATAACCTGCTTCATTTTTCCTCCTGGAAACGGACAGGTAAGTGTGGAGCAAGCGAATAAGAAGAATAACTGGTGCACAAGGGAACGGAAGAGTGAAAAAGTGATGTATTCTATAATGACAAAGGTTTTCTATCTGGCCACGACTCCACTTTCTGGAAGTACTTCACTGGCACCACACCGTCAATACCCTCCGTCAAGATAACTCGGTTTTCTGAGATATAAAGCTTCATCCCATCTGAAGCAATGCAAAACCAACTGTGAGAAACAGTGAAAAAGTACAATTTTCGAATTTCTATGTCTTCAGCACATGTATCACTTCTGAACATACTTTAGTTTGTGATTTGTTTTTGAATCAAGAAAAAGAACGTAGAAATAATCTAAGACTTCACTTTGAGTGAAGAAAGTCGGAATATTCTTTCTTGATATCTCACTGTAAATAGAACTTACTTTTTTATTTTGAGCAGTTGACATAAATATTACTTTTTGAGAAACAATCATAAGCTACAATACATTTGATCGCCAATGTATACTTTAATTGATTCCATTTATTGGAATTTTCATAATACTTCAGAGAAACTTGACTAGAATCCGACAAATCAAAACCAATTACCTTCCAAAGCTTTTCTCACATCAAGAAAGATGAGGACATTAACATCTCGCCTCATTCCTGTTCAATAACAAAAATATTTAGTCACCCAAGCAAACCAAGACTGTTGAGGTTCAGGTGAAGTGTCTAAAGGCAAGAGTTCTCTGCTGTTAGAGGAAGAACTGAAGGTCAAAGATAAAGAACAATCCATGAGTTCACACATGGAGTTCAGAAAGCCCAATATCTAAGAACTTGCAGGGAAAGATTTTTAAAAGTGCACCATGTTGAATTCTACTAGATTAACTACTGTATCTTTGATGGTCCAGTTGGGAAAATTTGCATGGAACAGCAATTATACATGCCATGAGAAAAAAAATTCAGAGTCAATGGATTTATGACAGTAGCATGAAATCCAATGAATCCGTAAATAGTGAAAATGGCAATAGATTCAAGATACTGTAAGGTATCTTTTTTTTATGAGGTAATAAGTTATCATTAAAGGCATCAAGAAGATGCAAAGATCCTGTAAGGTATCTTACCACTAATTATTTCGCCATCCGTTGGCAAGCCACATGAGAAATGAACATGTAACCTTTTCATGCGTTTGAGTCCATGCTCCAAAATCGACTCCAAATTCTTCTTGTAAGTGCCATGTACACAAACTGCACATTGCCACAAATGAAAACCACAAGTTCAAAAACAGATATAGAAAATTCTTAAGGACCAGGGAGACACTGATGCAAAATTGTTCTTCAGACCAGACAAGGAACTGATGAAAACCACAACTTCAATATCTCACTGTAGTCTGTACACATACTGCACATTGCCACAAATGCAAACCACAACTTCAAAGATGGAGATAGAAAATTCTTAAGGACCAGGGAGACATTGATGCAAAAATTGTTCTTCAGCACCAAACAAGGACTAATCTCATTTTACATACATAACTATTAATTAAGGTCAAGCTTACCCATTTTTTGTGTTGGTTTTACAATATTCAAGACGAGAATTTAAAAATGAAGAAGCATTCTCTGAACTACATTTCTTTTTTCTTTTTGATAACCGTGGTGTCCAGGCCAGCTTGTGCACACCTCGACTAATTCCACAGGATACCTATCACCTCCCACCAGCAACAAGTATCAGGTAAGTCTATCCACCAAGGCTAGAACAAATGGGAAGAAATCACCTAGTGTTTTTTTTGTCTCTGCTGAGGTTTGAACCTGAGTCCTCATAATTCTCCGCCACTTCATTGACCACTAGATCACACCCTTGGGTGTTCATTTGAACTACATTTCTATTGAGGTCAAGATCACCCATTTGGTATTGGTACTACCATATATAAAACGTAACTTGAAAATGAAACCTGGAACTTCTGTAAACATATATTAACATTAATACTCAGCTTTTAGATTTTAGTATCTGCTGTTCAATTGTAAGAAAGCATGATCTTTTCACGATAATTGTCAACATGTTGAGATTTTGTCATATAAGTTGGAGTAGAAGGAATATCCAAATTCATTCCTTCAGCCCAAATCTGTGATATTTTGCAAGTCTATTTCAAGGGAAATTATTACATTGTAATATTTTCATAACATTGTTAAGTCGCTAAAACTATATTCAAAGTCCTAACTAGTCCGTGTTGAATTTTGTTCCAGAATTGGTCAAGAGTTGGCCGTCAGATCAGAAAATTATAGACAAAGGGAATAAATTTTACTCTAAAAAGACACAACAATCAACAACTTGCTACAAGCGCTCAGTTCAAATATGTTTCATCTCTCAAAGTTAATTCTTAAAGATATTACTTATCAAAGATTTGAGGTTGAATTGAACGAAAATAATCTTTAAAAGAAGAAAAAACATAGAAATCAAGAGTTAGATAAAGAGAGGAGCAATCATAAGGGAATGAATAGATATAGCCATTTCCTTGAAAACAATATAATGCCACAGTTAAAAGAAGATAGACTCTTCGTCAATTCCTTGTAGATTTGTATTGCTTCATGTGACTCTCAACAAAAAAGCTCAACCCCAAAGCATCATCCCTCAGCAGTGCAGATCTAAATAATGACTTCATATTTTGTTAAAGTTCAAATGTTTATGAAGCGTTTTAGGTATTCATTGTACTTGGGAGCAAAAGCTTCAATGCTTATAGGTAACTAAGATGTTATTGAGGGCGAGCTACATGAGAATGTTCCATAATATATAAATATCACTTTCTATACTCTAGCCACGACCGAACATGTTTTCCCTTTCTTTTTCTCTTTACCCTATTTTTTTTTTGTTTGGGGGGGGGGGGGGGGGGGAGGGGGGTGGATGCTTTAGGTGTATAGAACAGTTCACATTGTAACTCAAAACTAGAGTAATTTTTACTCCAACTAGCAGTGTTTATTAGTCGCTAAATACAAAATTATCTTACCTGGAACTTCATGAGCTGAAAGGATCGGTTTCAATAAGCTTTCAGTTTCAACTATCTGCAAAGTGGCAAACAAACTTAAGAGAAAAAATCCCCAACTCATAGACTATGATTTGTTATTGGGTGCATACCTGTTTGGTTTGGCTTATGACTTGTAAGCCAAAAGCCATAAGTTAGGATTTCTAACTTATGCGTTTTGGCTTATTTTTGTTATTTTGACTTAAAAACAAGTGCATAAAAGCACTTTTAAACTTACCCAAATACTATAAAAGTGCTTAAAAGCACTAAAAATAAGCCAATTCAAAGAGGCTCATATATGTTTATTTTAAGTAGTGTCATCATTCACATGGTCAATGACCATATAAGATTCAATTTGAGCTGATAAAAAATATTCAGAAGCCAAAAAAAGGATCATTCAAACAGTAGGCCTACTTATTCTCCAAGGACTTTGGAAGGAATCATATCGGACAGAGTTCCATAACCAATTGATAGTAAGAAATTGGTGGAGGTGGATCAATAATATAAAAGATATTTGGAGAATGTGAAAAAGGAGAAAGAGTCTAAAGAGACATAACAGATTTAAGACATGAAATATAGGGGATAGTAAAAGGTCATCTCCATGGAACTCTTTCTGATAACTGCGATAACTTGCTATTGATAAATGTAAGACTACATCCATTTTCTTTGCAGTGTCAAATTCGTAGGTTGATATAATGTCATAGAGATAACATTGAAGAAGAAAACTATCGATCAAATGAAATTTCTACAAAATTAAAAGACTTAACAAGGTTGGATCAAGTAGACCAAAATAGAAGGAATGAAATACTTGGACGTCAACTATGTTCAAGAAAACAGAAGAAGAAGCTGGATTTAGTCGTATAAAACTTAAAAGACCAATATTTGGACATCAACTATATTCAGCAAAACGGAAGAAGAAGCTGGATCTAGTTATTCAAAAAGAAATTTTAATGTTAAATGCTCGGAATAAAGAAGAACAACGAAAAAAGCTGGAGTCTCCTTCACGGGAGCAATATACTACTAACGATACTGCTAACTCGTGAGCCAAATATCATCAATTGATGTGTGCTGTATCATCTATTGAGCTTTTTCAATGATGAAAAGATGGAAATTGGAATTTCAAAAACAAGAGTAATAGATGGATGCACTGAGAATCTCATACTGGTGTTTCATTGCTGATATAAGTTATTAGCAGAAAGATGCATATTTTAAATGTCTAAATGTATTTTTTTTCCTATAAGAGCAGTCCGATGCACTAAAGCTCCCGCTATGCGCGGGGTCTGGGGAAGGGCCAAACCACAAGGGTCTAAATGTATTTACTTTCTTTATTTTCTTCTCATTGGCTTAGGTGTCAAAATAAGGGTGCAAATGCTTGCATTAAATGAAATATGCTTAACAGTATAAAAGGCACTCCACTAATGTGCTTTCAGAAGTGCACTAACGGAATGAAAATCCATGTTTGATTTCCCACGTCCCAATCTTTCATTCTTCCCCTCTTCTCTTTGCATTTCCAATTATGTAGAGAATTTACTTCTTCATTCATCAGATTTCATGAGTTTGTCGAGCTATAGTGGAAGTACCCTCGAGAGGTTCCTCCCTCTGAATGCCTAACTTATTGACAGACTAATCCAACTAAATTCTATCTGAAATATACACGGAAATAACATTACTCCACTTTACGGAGGAAAAAGTACCTTTACTGTATGGCCTTGGTTGGCACGTATCAGAAGCTCTCCATTTTCTTCCAAAAGGCCGAATCTTTGCTTGTTATCCTTCCGTACTGCCTATTAGAAAGCAAGCAATATGGAACAGAAATGTCAAATAAAAGAAAAGGGACAGTCAACTCAACTGAAAGAAAGCAAGCTCATTTAATTCAGTTGTGACAATGGAAAGACAGCCACTTTCAAGTTTCCAGTTAGGACCAGAAGGTATCAATCTTTTTCAACTAAATTAACTCGAAGAACTTTTGCAATCATAAGAAGAAGCAATTCAGACTTTGCACCAACCTAATACAAGAAACAGAGGCAACAAATTAAAGGAGCACATGGGTTCACATAACTGACCTCTTTGACATCATCAACCGAGTGTGACCTCAATGGGACATTCGCAAATGTTTTTAAGTTTAGCTTTAACAGATCTTGCACCTTCACATACCCATCATTCCTCATATTCAAGTTTAGCTCAGAGGCCATGTGCCGTAAAATGCGTGTCCTGAGGATAAACAACATTAGAGAATATTCTAGGCATCATATTTAGTTTAGACAAAGCTTGGTTTTCTTACAAATTTTAGGACAAGTAACACTTGGTTCTCAGTTAACTATAGTCCCGAACACTACAGTACATACATATCCTTACTACCTAGAAGCCTGGAACTAATCACTTCCATGATCATCATGGCTAGAAACCTCTTTTTCTAATTTTTTGTTTTCTTGTATTAACAAAAATTAGGATGAGGCTTGTAGTAAGTTTAAAGTGTATAGTAGGCTACCGATGAATTATTTTGAATCTTTGAATAATGAAGGAACTATATAAAGCAGGGTACAGAGATTCATAAAACCAAAGCCAACTAATTGGGATTAAAATCCTCGTGAAAACATTGAAGACTGATTGACTAAATTTTCTTTTACTATTATAAGCCACAGAAGAATTGGAGAGTTGTGCCAGCCAAAAAGGAGCTAAATATAAACAAAAAATTCACATAGCTTAGCCAACTAATTTTGAATTGAGGCGTGTAGCTGATTGATTGATTACCATAGGTCACATGATAAAAATTAGATCAACAACAAAAGCCTGAAAAGAAGAAATACATATGTACATACAATAGTCTACCAAGAGCATCAATTTTATCTTTGCCGGAGCTGCCGGCACCGCCACCGCCACGGGCTCCTGATCTTTCCTTATTGTCCCTCGTGTCCAGTCCTCTTCCTCTTCCTCTACCACCGCTGCCATTGATTCAAAATCAACAGTTTCCAATACAAAATTGAAACTTTACAGAGAAATCAGCAAGAAAGAAGAATTCTTTTGTGTGTGTGTGTGTGTGTGTGTGTTTTACCTTCGATTGGAATGAGCAAAGGCAGAGTAGGAGGAGGATGAAGAAGGTCTGTGGAAACCAGTGTTGTCCATTGAAGGAGGGAAACCCCAAAGCAGAGGAGAAGAGAGGAAGGATACCGAAGGAGGTGAAGGAAGAAATAGGAGGCGGCAACGTACAAGTCGGAAACTGGAGGTACTTCTTAGAGAAGTAAACATGGAATTGGGTGGGTGGGTCAAAGCTCCAATTGGCTCCGTTTTCTAAACCCAGCAGTGAATTCTAATGCAAAGCAGGAATAAGGTGCGCTCTTCGTCGGGTGTCATTGACAATTACGTGGCATCGCCGCTCTCTTTTGGTTCTTGCTTTTAGATTTGTGAATTATATCGACTACATCCTGTTAACTTTATTTGTTTAGAATTGCTCCCAATTTAGGTTCCTTTTTTGTTTGTCTGAAAGTCCCCTATCTACGTTTAAAGGTAACTTAAGTTAAATAATATTTTATTTTCATAAAATTATTTGTACTCATATAAATATGTTGTGTTTAATTAAATAATATTACATAAATTGAATACGTGTATGGGAGGTGGATGCATTCTTGTTTTAGTAGTAAATTTTATTCGGTGAACTCACTTTACTTTGTTGCTCCTATTTTGCTTATTTGAGAGTAGTACGGGCGGATGAGATTAATTAAGACAGTAGTACAAGTGAATTAAATAAAAACGAGTAAAATATTTTACTTATTTATATTCAATACGAATAATAGGAATACCTATATTATCCATGGCTTGTTGTAGGGGATGTCAAATGTCAGTTAAAACTAAAGTGCAAGCTCCTATGAACCTGTGTGCTCGTACCTCTATCTGTTTCTTCTTTAGAATTGGGTTGCTGGGTCCTTTTCTTCCATTTTTGGTTATGGCTATGCTTTATATACTGGCCGGCCATTTGTCCATATATTTATATATACCTGATACATCCAATCGTTTATCTCATTTCTGCTTGCTACTTATACAAAGAGAAAGAAAAATTCATTACATGGAAAAACTTTTGAAAATGAATCCAGATGCACTTTAAATGAATCAATTATCCAACTCGGATTTTAGGAGTGGGGTTTCAACAAAATGGTTGGGTACAGTTTAAACATTGCACCCCAAAAGAGTGATTCCATGGTTGGAAAATTACACACGCTACATATATTCGAGGTTAAATTTTATATTAGATGTTAGAGCCAATATATTTCAAATGCCAAATCACTACGGAGAAAATCCAAACATTGCACTAATTCGAATGTTAATAAGCATGTCAAACCCAAAGAAATATTCCGTTCTAATCTCTCAGAAAACAAAATTGGTTCCATAAAAACAACTGGGCCATACAAAGACAACTTGGTCTATAATTTTGAAGATGGGACTTTGACCAAGAAACTAGCAATCCCATGACATATCTTCTTCTAAGCCACAAGAGTACTGGCGGTGGTAGATTCACTGCACGGTAAAAAAATGATATTAGTACTGCAATTTATCTAAGATCTCTTATACAATTAAACCGACAAAAAAAAGGGGGGACGGGGTAGTGCAGGGGGGCAGGCTAATAAGGAAAAAGTAATTTGTCTGATATTAACCCAAAGCAACTATAACACACTCAACCTCATTGTGCACAAAAAGAAAGGCAAGTAAAACAGCGCAAGGTGTCCACCTCATTAGTGACCATAAAAAACCTCTACTGTAATGTTTGGTTGATTTTGCACAACAAAGCCAATGAAGTAGCTTAGGGTAAGGGATGCATAAAGAACTCCAAAATTTATTTGGAACGATTCTAGTCACCAAACAGAGAATTAATTCACCACTTCATTCCATAGACCTACATAAAAAGAAAGTCTCCAGCTAGAAATATTTTAGCTAGTAAATTTCCCATAGATAATTATTCTACATGCCTCAATAAACAGGTTATTCCTAAACAAAATTTAAACTTGCACTCATATAACACAAGCAAAACAAAAGTGAAAGTGTGTTGGATGATTAAACCAGAAGCAGTACACCACTAAAGTAGAATATGCAAGAATGAACTTACTACTTCCAGACTGGTGGAAGCTTCTTTGTTTTCTTGTAGTAGCGAGCAAGCCGATGGATCCTGCTCTCGACAAGAATCAATCTAAACTTGGAATCCTTATCTTTCCTGTTTCTTTCAAGATGCTTCCTGATTGCCACTGCTTTCTTGATAAGGTGGTAGAGATCCTCAGGAATCTCAGGAGCAAGACCTAATTGGAGACACCAATAGGTTAAACAAGCATCCTTTTAGAAAAGTTATATCAGTTAGCAACTTAAGTACACAAAAAGACAAACAAGTACCATGAGCCTTCAGAATTCTGAGAATCTTGCTACCAGTAACACTCTTCACCTGAGCAATCCCATGAGAATCACGAAGAATAACACCAATTTGTGAAGGTGTCAAACCTTTTTTGGCGAACTTGCAGATGTTATCCTCAACCTGGAGCAAAAAATTGTACTGTCACTGTAGAAAAGCTGAATGGCTGGATCACATTTCAATTGACCATAACAGTAGCAGTTAGTTAACTCCAAAAACCAATCTTATACGCGGTCAAGTGGCATTTCCTGTGCCACTTAAAATATGCATCTTTAGAGCAAACAATCCCCAAAACAAGATAGGGGCACATGGTCTGTCTTTAACAATATACAATGTAAAACTACATATGTTGGACAGTTTAAAAATTAGACTTGAAAAAGATAAGGAAAATGTAGTTCAATTCCTCGCAGACCCGAGCTAAAGATGGACCATATATATATGTACAGTTACACATTCAGGTCCAATCAAACTGAATAATTCGAAATTTCCAGAATTCTCTATACGTACATTAATCCATCAATCAACTATCAGCTATGTGAATACTTACTCTATTCGGGTTCAGTATTCATTCAGTTATTATCTTTGTGATAGGGGAAAATTTAGGATTCAGACAAGGCATCGATACAAATCTCTACATCTTTCATTCCCTATAATTAATTATACAGATTATGCATATGATAGAAACAAGACAAAATCAAGGAATTAATAAGCAAGAAATTCCTTACATCAGGAGCAGAGATTTTCAGCCAACTTGGTGGAGTCCTCTTGTATGGAAGAGCTGAAGCTGAAATACCCTTACTGAGTAACAAAAAAAGGTTCAAAATTTATCAGTAAAATGCAGCATGAACGAGATAAAGAGGAAGAGGAAGAAAGAATAGACGAACCCTCGACTGTGCATACGACCCATGGTGGCAGTTTGGGGGGAGGGACGGTGGCTACCGCGCTCCGGTTGGCTCAAATTAAGCGAAACTCTAAAATGACAACTGCAGGGGAGTTAGGGTTTTCTCTATATATAGGTTATTTATTTGCACGGAGGTCCTATAGTTATTTTGAATTGTAATTTGGATCTTTAGGATGATTACATATTACTCCCTTATGTTAAGCGATTTTCAAGAAACACCCCCAGCCCCAACAAAAGGAAAAGAAAACTCATCTTAATTTGAAGTTGGAAACTAATATTGAAAAGGAATAATTTCTTAATTATCAGTGTTGACTTTGAAATTTTATTGTGACGTTGAATATTGTTCAATAAATTGTTTATCAACGATTTATTTTTGCTCCGCTTAAACATATTCTTTTTTAGAATATTTTGCTTGTCATATCTTATGTTTTTTTTTCATTTTAATATTTTTAAATAATCTCATAAATAACAAATTTTAAATTTATTTTTTAGAAAAAGTTAATATTAATCTGGTAACATTCTCGATATTAGTAATAATTATCGAGTTATTTGGTTAATGGTGGTGATAATTTTGTATCAATAAAAAAATCTCATTTCGAATAAAATAGTGAAAAAATTGATCATCTATTCTATACCAAAGCGAATTCAAATTTTTTAGAAGCATAATGCAAAATACCATTGCATGCACAAGTTTTGTTTACATGACAATAAGTACGGACTTATAAGTGTTTGCCAAATATTTAGAAAATCAAAAGTGTTGTTTTTTTAAAATAAAATAAAATGTTTATTTTAAAGAGAATAGATGGTTGATCAATTTTTTTTTTTTTGAAAAATAAATATTTTTAAATAATAGTAAAACTATTTTTTAAAAAGTTAACAAATTTAATTTTCTCAAAAAGCACTTGTAAAGTGTAAATAGAGTACAAATTACTATTCTTTAAAAGTATTATTTATTTTTAAAAAATATCTTTTAAATAAATAATAAAATTAAAGTTTGGTAAAATAAACTATTAGAATATGATTGTTGTTAAAAGTATATGGCTAACCAAACATATATGTTATAAGGAATTTTTACCCAGGATACACGTCTTCCAAAATAATAGTCACTAAATGTCTAATTTTATATATTGATATATAATATACATATGATATACATATTTTTTACGCAGTTGATATTTAAGTGTTTGGATATCCGATTTTATTTCATAATTTTAAATTATGAAATAAAATTTTAAATTTTGAGAAAACCTTGATTTTGAATTTCATATAATAAGATGGACTTCTTTTAAATATAAAGGTGGGCTTCTTTTAAATTCAAATTTTAACTCATAAGTTTATATTTTATAAAAAAGACCGCTATTTTATATATATCAACTATATTTACCAACCATTTTTTTATATATAAATAAAATTTATTATTTGTATTATTATTCATGCCAATCTCTGCCAACCATTTGGGAGGATCATATTAAAGAGTAGTACGATTACAGTTTATGTTCAATTCTACTTTTTATTAAACTAAAGTTCGATCAATAAATATTGCATTTTTTTAGAATAGCTTTTGTGATAGTGTATTATACTTTGTTATAAATTTTTACTTATTTGGTAAAATTATATAAAAATTGATGAAATTTTGATAGTTTTCACTACTTATGGGGTTTTTATGTTCATGAGAAAAAAATACAACTTGAGAATTTCAAATTGTAAATCCATACGAAACTTTAATTTCATCTCAAATGATTTCAAATAATGATTATCTCACGTGGTCAGACGGGCCTAAATATATTTGACTAGGATGTAAATATTTCTTCAATAAATTTATATGAATGGTTTTAAATGGATTGTCTTGAACTTTTGACTGTGGCTTATTCCATGGGCAAATCTTTAAAGTCATAAGTCAAAATATATTAGATTTCAAATTTTACCCGTAAGATGAGCAAGGTCAAAAGTTTAAGACCACCACCTCCAACACATTTTTATAAACCACTCATTATTTTTTGTCGAGCAGCCAAATGGAGTGCTTTACAAGAATGACTTTCGTGTTGGATAATTTTGAAACTCTTGATCTCACTTGTCCCGTGGATAAAACTTTAAAATTAATGAATTCAGACTTTTGACCTTCATGATTCGTCTATAAAGCGAACAGAGATGAAAAGTTTCTCAGTCTTTATTGGCTCGAAGCTCTTGATTTTTTGTTCTATTTCTATAATAAGATTCTTTTAAAACTTTTAGAGTGATAAAATATTTCTTTTTTTAATTTTTCAATTTTTTCTCATTTTTAAAGTTATTTGATATAATTTCCTAGGCCTAATGTGTTTAAGGAAAGGGTGAATCCTTGTGAATGGGAGGGCTGTCAAAATCCATGAAAATATATTTAATGACCTTAAAAATTGGTCTATCTTAAATTTTTTTACTTTTGTTTGTCCTAAAGAAAAATCTTCAAAGTTAAAAATTAAAAATATTATTCGATAAAACTTACTAAACTTGAATTTTATTCATAAGATAAGTATGATCAAAAATTCAAAATCAGTATTTTTTAAGGTCATTCTCATAAGTCACCCGTCAAAATCTGTTAGGCCCGTGAGGCTAGACTTGAGCTTTAATTATGTATGATTGGGCTAAGGTTTCTTCAGCCCATTTAGAAAGGAAGCTATTAATCCCAACCTCACTAGGCCCGCCAATCTTAAAGTATTGTGCTGCAAACCGTTCAAGATTGAAGAGTTCAAGTGATCATGGGTCTGATTGAAAAATGATGTGATAATTAAAATTGATGTAATTAATAAGACAATAATTATTCTTGCCTAATATTTTATATAGTAATAATAATTATAATGATATATTTATTTGTCATAATATAATTACAATATAATTAGAATTGTATTGTTTAGTTGCACAAGTATAATTACATAGTTAAATTAAAAAATTTAAAAATAAAATTTAAAAAAATATGTGTCGAAAATTGGATAGTGTAATTACTCCCTCCCAATAACATCTAATTCCCCCACCAAACAAACAGATCAAACTGTATAATTACTCCAATTACACCCAAATTCAATTACCATATGGCTTTTCAAACAGGCCTTAATCAAAACACATCAAATTATATAATTACACTCAATTATAAACAAATTCAATTCCAAATAATTTTTCAAACACACTTCAAACTATATAATTACACTCTATTTGATTCTACTATTTGCTTATGAAATGAGAAAATCTGAGAAATTGAATAGTCTTCAAATCTCTTAAATATTGATTTTGAAAAAAAAAAAATTTATTTCAAAAAATAAATAAATAATTCTCATGGACAAGATGTCCATATTATAGTAATTTGAAAGTATAATTAAAAGTTAATTCAAGAGTAATTTGGATCACTTTGTTTTTTTCTAGAAGAATTTGAACCCATAATGAGCAGAGAGATAAAATATATAAAGGAGTTATTAAAACAGTAAAGTCATGAATGAATAAAAATAGAGTAAAGTACAAAATTAACAAATTATGAATATAGTAGATAAACAAATTTAAATTTTTTCCCATATAAAACAAACACGAGAGATAGCATCTCTGTCAAACAAATTCTTTAGTCCCGAAAAGGAATCAATTATCATCATTTTCCCAATACTGAATCCACATGTGAGGACTGTAGTATCATTTCTCCCTGACAGAAAAGAAAAAAGAGCCCAACAACTAGAGTTGATGGAGATTGCTGTACAATAACATTATTGTGCTTCTTCAAGGTCACAGGTCATATTTTAATTTGATTTGAATTTTATGCCTCTTGCGATTGAACGTGTGATTTCATATTGTGATTTAAAATTTTAAAATGAAATCAGCATTTGAAAATATAATTTTATTTCATAGTTTAAATCATGATATGAAATTTCAAATTCTTCAAAAAGCTTGATTTGAGATTTCAAGTCATGAGATGAGGTTTTCCAAATGCAACATTTAACCCACAAGTTTATATTTTATATAAGAAAAGTTCATCATTTTATATATATCAACTATATTTACCAACCATTTATTTAATAAATTTAAACAACATTTGTCAACTATTATTATATTGTCCGTGAGGAGATTATCCATACCATGTGAAAGGATTATATTAAAGAGTAGCATACTACAACTCATGTTTAATTTTATTTTTTATTGAACTAAAGTTCGATTCTTAAGTTGTATTTTTTTAGAATGACTTTGTGATAGTGTATTATATTTTAGAAATATTATGAATTTTTACTTATTTGGTAAAATTGTATAAGAATTTGGGCAATTTAAATTTTTTTTACAACTTATGGGGTTCTTATATTCATGAGAAAAAATACAACTTAAAAATCTCAAATTGCATGTTCAAACAAAACTTTAAATTTCATTTCATATGATTTCATATCATGATTTCAAATCATGATTATCTCGCATGGCCAAACGGGTCTTTAATTTATTTGTCTAATTTACTTTGACACAAAGTTTTAAGAAGAACTTTTTTTTTTGTATTTAATTTTTAAATTAAAGATACATAAAACATATCATAATATTATTTAATCTTGTAATTTTAAACATGTCATTTGAAAAATTAAAATTAAAAAATTGTTAAGAAAAAAAAAAAGATATTATCTTTTAAATGAACTACGAAAAAGAGTAAAATAAATAAATTAAAACGGAGTTAGTATAAAGTTCATTTATATATCTAAAAAATTGTAGATCTTTCTATAATATCTGCTATTCCTTATTAAAATATTTCACTATCATAGTTAATTTTTTTCTTTAGAAAAATAAAATTTTACATATTATGTTATATTATATCTTCTCTATAAATAATATTTTGCTATAACAATTAAAAAATGGGTAAAAATTATTTTTATTTTTTAATTTTATTTTAAAAATCAAACACTCCCCTCAATTTTGAATAATAGACATTCTTCCCCTTTATTCTAATCGATTTTTTAAACTATCTGTTTTACCCTTATTATTTTCAATCCTCCATTTATGTGATTTCTTTTTATATTATATATAATATTTATTATTTAACCTAGATATTTATAATTTCTTATTTAAATTCACTAACGTTCGAAGTAGAACAATATACTTTTATGAATTTGTCACAAAATCTAATGCTATTTAGTATTTTTATTATTATTGTTATTAAAATATTATATGCATTAACTGTGTATATATGTATGTGCATGTGTGTGTATTTATGTTTTTCCTCTTTCTTATCCTTTATTTTCTATATAAATAAATAAAATTTAATTATTATTAATAGAATATTTCTAAATTATAATTTAAAATGAATTTACATTATAAATAAATAATCTTTAAATTTATCTTTATTTAATTTTTTGTGTTTCATGCATTGAAGTATATTTATAAAATTATTATTACCTTTTATTTTTCACTTGTATAAATAAATATTAGATTTTTTATTATTACTAATAAAATTATTTTCTTATTCTACTAATTTACTTCATCATAGAATGCCATTAACTTGTATACTAAATTAATATTTTTTATTTTATTTTATTTTGTTTCAAAAATTAATATATATTTTTTTATTAAAAAAATTGTTACATAGTTTTAAAAAATATTTTAAAATAAAGAAGACAAGATTGATAATGTAAGAATAAAATAAATATTTTAAAAAATTAATTAAAGTAAAAGAAGAAAAACGTCTATTATTCAAAATTGAAAAGGGAATTTGATTTTTTTTAAAAAATTGAGTAACAAAAACAATTTTCATCTATACTATTACCAGTAAATTTTATTTAATTAATTTACGTAATTTTTGCCTTAGCTTCTTACTTGGTTAAGATAAATTGATATATGGGGATAAATATTTACGAGGGAAGGTGGGTGAGTTAGGTCATCAAACAAGTTGGTGGGCAATACAATGATGATAGAGCCCTATGTTTTTATAATGTGTGGAGGAAAGAGAAAATTATACTAGCATTTGAAATAATGAAGTAAATAAAAAATGAATAATGAAGTAGGTATTAAAAAGAAGTCAAAAATTATTAGAAATGACTCCAAAATATTTTTCTCTTATCTATTGAATCAAATAAGAAATGACTCAAAATGACCTCTTCTTCCGTCTATTGATTCAGATTTGCTCTTAAATTTGATTCAATAGATGAAAAAAGAAATATTTTTAATTCATTTCTAATCATATAAAACTGTTCCCAAAAAATAAATGATGAAAAGATGGAATTATTATGCCTATTTTGTTATTGATTGTTCACAGGCTTTTAAGTTCAAATGGTGAATAATGGATATAGGCATTCACAAGCTGTTTTTACGTGCTTGGTAAGGACAACACACCAGCAGCACCTTTTTTTTTGTTTGTTTGTTTTCACTTTTTACAACTGTAGCTAATATGTGAAAGCCAAACCAAAAAGACAATCACTACTCCTCCACTTTCACAAAAAAGTAGCTTGGAAGTTCACTCTTTTTATCTTCTTTTGGTGAATTTGTGATCCATCACTCTCATTTTCCTTTTATTTTTCTCCTTCAAATTACTCAAACTTCATTGCTCCTTGTTTTCTTTGTTTCAATTCATGTAATTTAGTTTGATTGTGCGTGAAATTTATAAAATGTTAGGAAAAATTTATAATTTTTTATAATTATCTTTAATATATATATATATATTTTAAAAAATAAAAATAGAAAAGTATATCTTTTGTGAACTTTTTATCAAATAAGTGAAATTCAACTAAGGTAAAATATTAATAATGTCACCAAATATTTACGGATTAAAAAAATGTAATAGTTGAAAACCTTTGAAATGAAAGATAATATTGGGAACTCCTATGAGTCCAAAGATAAATGTCTCTTTAAATCTTCTTTTTATTTTTGTTAGAAGTTTTTGCAAAATATCTTTTCAAATCTTATAGTATAATATAATCAAATGAATTAGATTTTTCTATTTTTAGTCAAGATTTTAAAATTGATTTTGTGATCGAAAAATTCATTAGAATATATCATTTTCACTTAAATAACTTTTATTCTGCGCAAATTAATAGATTTGGTGTCAGATATTATTCAAGAGTTTGAATGCCATTACACTCTTGATAATTGTGTGACAATAAAAGAAAAAGTACTAAGAAAGAATAACATTTTTTTTCTAAATTATTGATAAATTTTACTTTTGATCCTTATGATATATAACTCACTATTTTTAAATATGATCAATAAATTTAAAGGTATATTTTTTGGTCTGTTAGAGTATAATTTATGTTATATTTGACTATTTACACTAAATATAAAGCAACAATACAAATTTAACATAAAACAAGAGCACTTAAGTAGTAGAACGATTAATAATTATGATTTTATTTTTTGAAATATTTGCAAGCAAAAGAACTAAAATGCACAATCTAATGTACACAATCTAATATCATAAAAATTAAAATTAGAATTTATCTAATAATTGAGAGGCCATAAATATTAATAACCAATAAAAAGATGAGAAAAACTTTTTGTGGTTAAGATGTGACTAGAATTCTTGTGAATTTCAAATTCCATACTTCCCCAGTTATGGGTCATTGTCTTTGTTTACTCATCATCATTCTTCCTTTTTCTGGTGAACTCTTTTCTATTTTTTTTTTCCCCAGAAAGTAGGCATTGGAAAAGAGTTCTCTATTAGACAATATATCTTCCAAGCATGAAAATGACAATCTCCTAAAGTTTATTGACAAAACAAGAATTTTCTCCATGTGATTCCCTTCATACAACATAATTAATTTAATATTAATTACATTTTGTCTTCTTGTCAATTCCTGAAAGCAACCCCTCCATACTTGTATATTTTCATATAAAAATCTTCCTTTTTTTAAATCTCTCTGTGAAGATTCCCTTTGTTTTGTTTTGTTACATATAAGTTATATATATATATATATATATATACACACACACACTTCTTTTTTTAACTTGGATACAAAAAAATAGCTATTCTTCCAAAACCAAAACTGGACTTGTAGATATGTTTTTTTTTTCTTTTTCTTTTTATGGGATCAAATTAATTTTAACACATGGTGCAAACTTATAATCTTATATTGATCTCAAATTCTCAATCAGTAACTATTGTAGCTTTCATGAGATTAATAAGAATTACACATTTTTATGGTTAACAATATCCAAAAATAGTTTTTTTTTTTAAAATGGTAACTAATGATAGTGCCATAGAAAATGGAATACAATTTTTTTTTTTAAATGACTGACATTAGAAATTCTTTATTTGGAAAAATTACTGCACAAAATTTTCGAAATTAAACGAGGAACAAAAATTTAAAATTCAAAACCAACCAACCAACCAGTTTTCTTACATTTATGAGAAGTACAAGTAGTTACTGCTAGTCAGAAAACAGTAGTCCTCTATTATTTTGACTGTCTTGTTATTATTTAAAAAAAAAGACATAAAAATGCACAACTCCCAAACCTTAGTCCCTCAAAACCTTTTTGTTCGTCCCTCAAAAGGAAAGTTAAATATTCTCCCGGTCTCAATTTATTTATCTGATTTGATTTGATACGAAATTTTTAAAAAGTAAAGAAAGATTTAATTTGTTTAATTTTAAATTTAATATTTAAAATATATTAAAATATTTTTTTATATTGTGATTTTAAACATATCAAAGTAGAAAATTAGAATTAAGAACTCCCAAATAAATAAATAAATAAATAAATTTTTTTAAAAAATACTAAAAAAAGTAAAATAAATTAAAACAAAAAAAAAATATACTCTTCCATTTATTTTATATATGACATTATTATCAGTCAAAAAATTATTTAAACAATTTGTCATTTATAACTACCTCTAATTTGTAAATTTGTTTTTTTTTGTTAAAATTTAAAATATACTATCTTCGCTCCAAGTTACGTAACATTTTTTTGATTTGGTGAGTCAAAAAAGATTTTCTTTCATTATAGTTTTTTTTTATATTTTTAAAAATATTTGAATTTATTAATTATTATAATTTATAATGTTTTAAAAATAATTTTTAAATGTGTAAATTTAAAGACTTCGTGACCGAATATATTATCAAAATTTAAAAGTTTTGGGACAAAGTGAGTAATTGTTTAAATTTTGACAGAAATTTCATTCAAAATTATCGTCTTCCCAAGCTAGCTAGTTACAGGTTACTGGTAGCGCCAGTTACCAAGATTCAAATTGGATTCTTGGAGTTTTCTTCTTTCTGCCTATTATTATCCCTACACCAGTCATCAGTCACACACTGCAATATCTTCTTCACAAAAGCCAACACTCCTTTCTTGAAATTTGTCACCAAAACAACTTTCTCTACAAACTTTTCCATCCATTTGCTTGCAAACCAAACATGGGGTGTCTCTCCTTTCTCTCCTCCATTTTCTTCTCCATCCTAATCCTAACATACCCACAGCAAAGAGTTTGTTCTGATGCCATTAATAGTACTAAAACTTCTTTGTCCTTGCTCATGACTATCAAAGCTTCTTTGGACCCAAAAAGCCACATTCTTTCATCATGGTCAGCTAATTCTACTGACCCATGCAATGGTTCTTTTGAAGGCATTGCTTGTAATGAGCTTGGTCAAGTTGTTAACATTTCTTTGCAAGGTAAAGAGCTTACTGGGAAAATACCACCTGAGATTGGTCAGCTTCAGAGCTTGTCTGGGTTGTACTTGCACTTCAACAAGCTACACGGAATTGTACCCAAAGAAATTGCTAATTTGACTCAGCTCTCAGATTTGTATCTCAATGTGAATAATCTCTCTGGTGTTATTCCTCCAGAGGTTGGCGACATGTCTAATCTTCAAGGTAGGTTCTTTTTGTTTTTATTGCAGTAGCTATCTTTGCTGTTTTGGCAAGTTATGGTAAAAAGCCTCAGTCTTGATGCCTAATTTTGACTTAATTCCAATGAATATTTGAACCTTGCCAAATAGATCTGTAGCTCTCTTAACGAAATGGGTATCTCAATGAAGAGCACAAGAAGTGATGATGCTACTTGGAGGCTAATTAGTTGCTATTAGTTATTGAGTCATTTCACAACGCCTATGGTTTTTCTTGAAAAAGCTTCGATTTTTAGTACTCATTAGTCATTGTAAGTCTATATTAAAGGGGTTTCCTTGAAGTATCTTTGATGAGGTGATTTTTGTATCCATGTAGCTTACAGCTGGGTGCTTAGAACATGAAACACTTGGAAAAGCCTCTATCTTTGGTTTTATGTTTATCTAATTTTGCATCATTTATTCTCTTTTCCCATTGACTTGAGCTTCAATATGGGTTAATGCTTGAAGAAAGTTTCAAATTTCTAGTCTCTTGTTTAGGTGGCTTAGTCTTTTTTCTTCAATTCAATATGGGTTAATGCTTGAAGAAAGTTTCAAATTTCTAGTCTCTTGTTTAGGTGGCTTAGTCTTTTTTCTTCAATTTTGCGGAACAAAATCCAGATCAAAGTAATTGAGGCTCCACTTGTTTTCTGATTGTGCACAGTGTTGCAACTATGCTATAACCAGCTGAATGGAAGCATACCTAATCAACTTGGGGCTCTGAAGAAACTGACTGTTCTTGCTTTGCAAGTCAATCAGTTAACTGGAGCAATTCCTGCAAGCTTGGGAGACTTGGAGATGTTAACCAGGCTTGACTTGAGCTTCAATTATCTCTTTGGGTCGATTCCAGTAAAACTCGCTGCCGCTCCAAAGCTAGAAGTTCTTGATATCAGAAATAATACCCTCTCTGGCAATGTCCCTCAAGGTAATTCTACTGGATTTTCTTGATATTACCTTCAGTCCTGTTTCATTGCTTCAGATGCTAAGAAATGTAGCAATCTTAGGTCCTTTAGTTGCCCCAAATATGAATCCCTATGTTTACTATTAGACATAATAGTAGAACTAACTCTCTTTTTGGTCTTTTTGGCTTGGGCAATGGATGAAATAAAGCCTTAAAGAGACTGAATGAAGGATTTCAGTATGCAAACAACCCAGACTTATGTGGACTTGAATTTTCTTCCTTGAAACTCTGCACTGTATCTACTGTAAACCAAAATAGACCACAACCTTTTGAACCAGGTTCAAATCGTCTCCCCAAAAAAGACATCCCAGAGTCTGCAAATGTGCAAGAAAAACAAACGAATCAGTCCAGAAAATCACAAACTGCTGGGGTTATTGGTGTTATTGCACTTTTTATTGCAGTAGCAGTAACTGGGCTATTCACATTTTCATGGTACCGCCGTCGGAAACAGAAAATTGGAGGTACTCTTGATTCCTCTGATAGGCGACTCAGTACTGATGAGGTGAAGGAGGTCACTAGAAGAAGCGCGTCACCCCTCATCAGCCTGGAATATTCCAATGGCTGGGATCCTCTTGGCAAAAGCAGAGGTGGAAGTGCTTTCTCTCGGGAAGTATTTGAGAGCTTTATGTTCAATTTGGATGAAGTTGAGTCTGCTACACAGTACTTTTCAGAGGCAAACTTGTTAGGCAAGAGTAATTTCACAGCCGTCTATAAAGGGACGTTGAGGGATGGATCTCTTGTTGCTATTAAGTGCATTTCCAAGACTAGCTGCAAATCTGATGAATGTGAATTTCTCAAGGGACTAAAACTCTTAACCTCATTGAAACATGAAAATCTTCTGAGGTTGAGAGGCTTTTGCTGTTCAAAAGGTAGGGGAGAATGCTTTCTGATCTACGATTTTGTCCCCAATGGAAATTTGTTGCAGTACCTTGACGTGAAGGATGGAAAAGGAAAGGTACTTGATTGGTCTACCAGACTTTCCATAATCAAAGGCATCGCCAGAGGTGAGCTACTGTTAGATTATTGTCTCATGTTTGATGTTTTCATTGTAGCTCTTTGACGACCAAATTTATGCTCCATCAGATCTTAGCTTGGAAGGAAACCTCATGTGCTAGTAAACATGGTTTAGATCTTGAAGTGATGGGATGAAATATAAACTAATCCTTTTTATTGTATTTTCCAACATTCAGCATGTTGCTTGAGCACTGTGTTCCTCTCAAAAGTCTTTCTATAGGATTTGATAATGCAGTCTCTGCCCATATCTGTGGTTAATTTTTTTTTCTTGCTGCCATTATTTGAATAACATAATTTGATATCTATTGTTTAACAGGTATTCATTACTTGCATGGAAACAAGGGAGGCAAACCTGCTCTAGTCCATCGAAATATATCAGCTGAAAAAGTACTTGTTGACCAACACTACAACCCATTGCTCTCTGATTCTGGTCTGCACAAACTACTAGCAGATGACATTGTCTTTTCAACACTCAAGGGAAGTGCTGCAATGGGCTACCTAGCTCCCGAGTATACAACCACTGGAAAGTTCACTGAAAAGAGTGATCTCTATGCATTTGGCATGATCATACTTCAGATTCTCTCTGGAAGACGTAAAATAACCCCTTCTAACCATCAAGGGGCAGAGTTGTGCAGATTTGAAGACTTTGTTGATCCGAATCTTTGGGGCAACTTTGTTGAAGCGGAGGCAGTTCAGATGGCAAAGGTTGCTCTACTTTGCACGCATGAGTCGCCAAATCAGAGGCAAGACATTGATATCATCATGCAAGAACTGAATGATTTAACCTTCACCAAGTCGTGAATGCTAGTACAACACCCAAATTCTCAAATGACCATTAGGAGCCTGATGCTAACTACTTACTGATGCCAGGAGGTGGCACCCTTTTCCCATCCTTTCGATCCTGCATGTCTTGTGCTTGAGGATGATGCATATGAACGTCGAGTGCCTGTTCCTTCATGGTTTAGTACTAATGTACCTCGACTTAGATAGCCTCGAGAGATGAGTTCTCTTTTATTATGTAACTTAACCATGATTCTAAGCAAGTTTTCTCCACTTGCAAACTAGTGTATTTCTAGTTAGTATCATATATGAGCTCTTGCTATGTACTAATGTCATAGCATTTGTCATGTAATATTAACCAGAGATCAATTCTATGTACTTGTGATAGAATTAGAGGTCTTCTATTGTGAGGGCACGGAAAGGTTGTTTAGCCTGTCTTGTCTTCAAGAAGTAAAAGATCACAAAATTATATGAAAAGTACACCAAAAACAGTAACTCTACCCCATCAGTAATCTCAAAAAGGAAAAAAGGGAATAAAAGAAAACAGAGATGGTGTAATAATGAAATGGAGTATCCGAGGCTATAATTTTTGGACGTATGTCAATTTGAGCACTCCAAATTGATAAAACTGAATGGTCCAACTTACTCTCCAGAATATGATGTAACCAAAGTCAAGATGGCAAAACAACTTCTTACTCTCAGCTAAGATCCAAATTCTTCTAATCCCAACATGTGATCTTCTGACGTTTGATTCCACCACCAGAAATTTCCAAACAGGTAAATAAGTATTAAATTTTTGCTAGTACCAACAAGGACATAATGCCCCCTCCCATCCCTGGAAAAGCATTGCAGCAAAACTTTGACTCTTTTCTGTGTCTACACTTACTATTTTACTTCATCATCCAAGATTGCTTGCTTACCTTAGGACAAGGGTTTAGTTCACAGAGTTGATTATGTGGGAGGAAATAATACATGTTTAGTCTGGATTTAACTTATATTTACCGACAATGTAAACTTTATACTATGCAGTATTTTTTTCAACTTACTAATTTCACTTATTATGTACGGGTGACTTTTAATGTATAGAAGTTAAGCTCGTTCAGTTTTTTAAGACAGATAGGCTCTCGTGAAGCTATTTTATGTCTTCCACCACTTTCCACTCTGTGTTGCCTGTGAGTATTTTTTGTCCTTGACAAAGTTGTCATCCTTCTCTCTTGCCCTCCCTATTGATCACAGCGTAGGGGGTTCCTATTATTATATTATACAGCATCTAGCTCCTTTAATTAATTGATACTACTATTTTTTATTGCTGAAATTGCAGTATGGATTTTATCACAATGTGCTAACATAATTCTTGGGAGGAGGAAACCTAAGGTGGTTAAGGAAATTCAGAGTTATAGCTTGTAGGAATAATATGACTTTCTCTGGTAGGCTCACTCTAGTTTCCTACTCTAATTGATAGCAGCATGGAGAGGGGTGGCTGCACATGTTTGCCCCACTGTCATTTGACAAAATCCACTAAACTGTTGATGGCCTAATTTGAAGAGGACGTGAAATAGTAAATCTTGGTAGGATTCCAACTCGGTCATTCTGAAATAATATCTGATCATTTTAGATCCTTCACTGTGAGGGGGAGAGTGCACAGATAGCCGACTTGAGGATTGCTATTTAAGACATAGCCAAAGTTTAGCTGCTTCAAAATCAACTTCAGACATATCGATTTGGAGTTGGTTTAACAAAACTTGACCTGGACCAAACCCAATCGGTTGAACACCAAGTCCAAAGCCTGGCTAGTAGGAATGGTAATGGGGCAGAGCGAGTGCAGGTGCAGGACAGATTCAAATAAATGCAGGGGGGGCGGCTTTAGACATATGCGGATGGGGGTGGCTGCCGGTGGGTCTAAATTTTAAAAATTAAATTTTTACGATTGTCGTGTGGGTGTGGATGCGAGAATTCCGTATCTGCATCAGCTTATTAGCCTACAACTAAGTTAGCATGCAAATAAGTGTAAATACTTCTCCTATTACTTGATCAAAAAAATATCAAATATACTGCTATTATAATTTGTATTATACTGCTGTTTTTACTTTCTGTTTGAATTTTTTGGAGAACAATATTGCAAGTTGGTCTCCGATATTATAAGAATTGTAATGTTATTGATTTAATCTGACCTAATTAGAAGTTTAGATAAAATTATTCATGTAATTTAGTAGCAAATTTTTGTTAAAGTTTGTTGATACAGTTTGAATAAATCCGTAGAATTGAAGCTATAACAGAGTGTCATGTTATGATTTATGAACCTGTGGACTTATCCAGTTACATTTCTGCATAAAAAGTTTTCATTCACCAAAGATTAGTTAACTTTGACAATCAACTGATAATAAATTGGCTTATATGAATATCAAAAGCAGTTAAAAAAGAAAAAATATTACAACATTTTTGCGGAGCAAGTTTATACGGCTATTTCGGGGCGGGGCGGGGTGTAAAATCTTGGCGAGTTTATGGGGATTTACCGCACGACCTCTCCGCCTGCACCTCTTGCCATCCCTACTGGCTCGTGCAGCGCTGCAACTATCAAAAGTGCCAATTTCCCAGGACTCTCCGCCACACACCCGACTTAGGAGGACTACTGGGACAGGCCTCTCTCCTATAAAAAAGACCCTAATCCACTCCCATTGACAATGTTCAACTTTGAATCAACCATTACTCACTTAGTTACTTGAATTTTACTGAATCACTCTCCTTGTTACCTAGTTATTGGCTGCTCAGATGCACAAACTACAATAATCTAGCTCAGTGATGCACTAAACAAATAGAAGAACAATAACTATGCCTTAATCTCAAAATTCTCACTTACCATGTTACTCCATGTAAACTCATCTCAGGTCAATATTATACAAGATAAAAATAAAATAAACAAACAAAAAGATACTGGAAGTTCTTGCATTTACGTTTTGTTTATTATGTTACAATCTTATTTTTAATGATGTCACTCATTAACTGGTGGAATTTAACATCCATACATCCTTGGACCTTGAGGTAGTTGGGGGTGGGATTGGGGATTCAAGATGTGGGACTCTAGGAATTGTGAAAGAGGTAGAAGAGTGTTTAGCTGCAGGTCTATTTTGAACTCCTCTTATTAGATACATTGACTTAAATTTACAAGTTGCAGGATTGTTTTTCCTGGTGCTTTGCTAATTACAAAGGAACAGCTTAAAATAATTTACCTGTTCAGAGCTAAAAGATGCTAATGACTAGTTAAATTTGGCTTCCTAGGTAAACTCCTCGACCACAAAGGAGATACCCCACAGCTACACACAAACCATCTGTAATATGGAGTAGATCTCTTCAACTTGATCATGGGATTTGTCTCCCACAGAGAATTCGTGGACAATTCCTTGGAGCTCAATCCTACTGCTGCCAACAATTTTCTTCAGGTCCCTTTCTTTCATTATTGTGCGAACCCTTCTAACATAGTCCCACTTACCAAATTGAGCATATATGTTAGACAAAAGCACGTAGGAACTTGAATTATGAGAATTTAGTCCAACTAATTGCTTATCCATTGGGTCTCCAATGTGGACGTCTTCTTGATTCCTACATGAACTTAGCAACGTTCGCCAGACTACATCATTAGGAGAGATTGGCATTTCATCGACAAATTTTATGGCCTCCTCCACATGCCCTGCTCGGCTAAGGATGTCAACCATGCATCCATAATGCTGGAGTTTAGGTACCATATGATGTGCCCTTCTCATGATTTCGAAACAGATCATGCCTTCCTTTACCAGTCCAGAATGACCACAAGCATTCAAAACTGCAACAAATGTGATATCATCTATATGTAATGAAAGTCTTTCCATCTCCATGAACAATTGGAAAGCTAGGTCCCCAAAGCCATGAATGGCTAACCCACCAATCATAGCATTCCAATGATCAACGGTTTTTTCTTGGATGTCATTGAACACACCGATTGCACTATCTACACTGCCACATTTAGCATACATGTCTATCAAAGCGACACCAAGCTTTCCAGCCACAAGAAACCCATTCTCCTCTATATAACAGTGCAGTGCAATCCCTTCATCAATGTAACCTAACTCTGCAACTGCAGAAAGCGCAATCAACACGGTGGTACTATCAGGAGTCAGATTACTCCTTTGTAACATATCATGAAACACTTTTAATGCTTCAAGGCAGTGGTCATTCTTGACGTACCCAGCCATAATAGCATTGCAAGAAATCACATCCCTTTCAGGCATCTCATCAAAATAGCTTCTTGCAATATCAATCTTACCAATTTTTGCATACCCATCTACCATTATTGCCCAGCTGACTACATCCTTCTTCGGTATCATGTCAAACAAAGCTGTAGCCTTTTCAGCATTTCCACTTTTAACACAACAATAAAGCATCAAATTCCAAGAAACCAAATCCCTTTCGGGCATTTTATTAAATAGATCCCAAGCAACATCAAACCCTTGGTCCAATTTGACATACCCAGTAAGCATAGCATTCCAAGAAACCAAATTTCTCATCTCCATTGGCATAAACTCAAACAAACGACAAGCAACATCAAGCATTCCACATTTCACATATCCATCAATCATAGTATTATACGAAACTGAGTCTCTCATAGACATTCTATCAAACACACGGTGACCATAATCAACACACCGACACCTTAAATACATAGAAATCAAACAGTTCTGCAGAAACACATCAGACCCAAATCCTAATTTCCTCAATAGTGCATGAATCTGCATTCCTTGATTAAAAAAACCCATTTTTGAACACGCTTTCAAAACTATAGAAAACGAATACTCATCCACAAGAACCCCATTTTCAAGCATCAAACAGAACACTTCAAAAGCCTTATATGGATCATTTCCATGTGAAAATGACTTCATTATCACATTCCACAGAAATGGGTCTTTTTGGTTTCGCTTTGAGCAACAGAAATTGTCAGAAAAGAAGAGAAAACGAGCAAATTCAACAACGGGTGTGTGAGGGGAAGAGGAGTATTTCAAGATAAGTTTTGTGGTCAAAAATGGATTTTTAACAAGTCCTGTGGTTATCAATCGAGCATGAATTTGATCAATGTCCACTTGCGTTTTGCATTTCTGGGAGAAAGTCAGTGTTGGGTGTGCTAGGTTCCATGCTTGGTTTGAATTTGCTACAAGAAGCATCAGTTTTGGTGAATTCTTTGTTTTTGAGCTATGTACAGAGTCAAGTGTTCCTTAATTTTCTTTAACGGCCAATACAGCGGTTAAGAGGATTGATTGTGGATTTTGTTGGAAATTGGGCTATAATGAATACTGGCCCATAAATAAAAATATCTGGCCTTAAAGGCTTTTTGGTTGAAAATTGAAATCTTCCACAGATTATTACGTATCACAACAGGGCAAAAAAAAAAAGGTATGAATAATTAAATATCAAATAGTTTCATGTTTGAAATATTAGCAAAAAAATATTTATCTAGATTATAAGATTTGATTAAAAAAAAAAAGTATGGTTGTAGAAAATTATTACTCCTAATTTATAGATATCTATGCTAAGAAAATCGAAAAGATAACTATTGTATTTTTTTATCATTTTTTTGACAGATATATATCTAAGAACTTAAAAATTAAAATTTTAACCATAATCTATATTTCTATTTTGTAGATATGTGGGTATATGATAGTTATTCAGTATTATACGTGTCATTATTAATTATCTCTTATTTGTAAAAACAGATAATTATAAAATTATTTAGGAGAGAGAAAAATTACACTATTAAATTTTTAAAAAAATACATATGAAAAATTATTACTCCTTATAATTTATAGATATATATGCTAAGAAAATAAAATTTAACTGAATAAATCATTTTCATAATTATCTATGCTACAAATAAGGAATACTATAATATACCTATATATTAATATTTTTATAATTTATTTTCTATTTAAATAAACAAAATAAAATATGTAATTAAAAAGCAAATATTAATATTTTGTATAATTTTTCCCATCACAATATCCACTTTCGTGCCATGTAATTTAAAATGCCAAATACATACACGGGCCACAGCCCTTAAAGCTGGAGACATTTACTGAAGGCTTTTCTTCCATTCTTTATATTGTTATGTGGTAGCTTTATTTTTCATTTTGGCACTTTAATAGAGCCTTCTTCCATTTTAATCCTCCAATTCTGTTTTTCATGTTTCATTTGAACACAAAGTACTAATTTTTATGTTTTTATTATTTTTATTTATACTATTCAACTGTAATTTTACATTTTAAAAATCGACGGATGTTCGTTAGTTTTCGTAAAAATAAATAAAAAATTGAGTATAAATACTGAATATTATTCAGTGAAACTATTCAACGCGTGTTGATAAATATTTTTAAAAAGGTATAAAATATTCAATTAAATAATGCAACGTACTTTTTTTATATCATCCAATTCATCTGAATTTTAACCCAAATACCCTACTTTCTAATTTTTAACTCGCTTCAATACGAGTAAAAAAAATTCATCTTCAATATGGGTAAAAAAACTCCAATTTATTGTTAATAACACTACTAAAAAAATATAAAAATTCAACAGACTTCGTCGGGTTGCCAATGATTTTTCTTTCAAAAGAAAATTGATAGACATTAAAAATAGACATACGTTCGTCGATTATTTTTTCCGTAAAAATGTGTATAAACGCTAAACAATATATTTTTATAAAAAATTGACAGATGTCCATCAATTTTGTTTATTCTTACAAAAATTAACGGACGTCCATCAATTTTTAAAATATAAAATTATAATTAAAAAGTATAAATAAAAATACTAAAAATATAAAAATTAATACTTTGTGTTCAAATAAAACATGAAAAATAAAATTAAAGAATTAAAATAGAACAAAACTCAATTAAAGTGTTAAAATAAAAAATAAAATCAAATTTAAACAGCTGTGTATGTATTTGGCCGATCTATCGTGTAAAGTTTCAAATTTCAAATTATTCGAAGAGTGTCCAGTGACTATTTTCCAAGAACAATTCGAAAAAGTGTTCAATGAACATTATTTCATCTAAGAGTTTTTCTTTATAATATTAATTAGTTAGCCTTAATACATGGAAAAAGACACTACACGACAAATTAAACCAGAAAACTATGCTTTCATAAATGATACTTCCGCCGTTTCTGTTTATTTGTTTTATTTTGATTGACATAAAATTTTAAAAAATTAAAAAAAAATTTAAATTTTAAGATCTTAAATTAAAAATTATGTAGAATATATCAAAATGTAAACTCAATTTTCTTATAAAAATATAAAAATATGTATAAATATCACTTATACGTAATACATTTTTTATTCAAGATTAATATATTATGTACACTTTTATTATTAATGGCTTGAGCCACTAATATAGTCTGTGCACATACATGATTATTGTCTGGAATAAAGCATAAAATAAATGATAAGTCTATATATGCCTAAATAATTATTAACTCTGTTGATTTTGATTACCAAAAATTTAACATAATTATCTGATTTGAATGTTTTGATTTACAAAGTAGGAGAAGAATTGATGGCCCTAAATGTAGTTTTCTAAATAACTAGTTGGAAAAAAGAACTCTAGAAAGGAACATCAACTTTTTATTTAGCTACAACTTGGTCCAATTAATTATAACATATGGAGAAGTTGACTCCAAAATCCATATCCATTTGATCAATTTTTTATATATAACAACATTTTATTTGCTGTGTTTTTGCTTCTTGTTTTAAATATAAGTATTTCTCTCTCTGCCTTTCTTTGTTGTACAAATTTGACCATTGAGAAGTACGGCCATTATAATTAAGGTTGTAGTTTACATTTTCCTATCACCTCGTTTGTCTTATCCATATGTTGTAGTCAAATTCTGAAGAATTAAAAAGAAAAAAAAAAGCAAAATACCTAAAGACTCTCTTAAATTTAATGTGTTTTCTTCAAATTTTTAAAACTACAGGTAGCCTTTAGTTATCCTTGAACTTATCTATCTGATAGTCTTTAACCTTATGCAACATCTCATCTAAGAGAGTGAGATATACTCTCATGTCATGTAGACTTTTAATCTACGTGTCATTTTTTAAAAGTATTTTTAATTTTTAAAATCTATTAAGTTTTTAAATTTTCAATTGGTGTAAAAAAACTTTGCTAGAACTCTACTTTTTAAGCAAACAAAGAAATTATTTTGTTAAAAATAATGAAATCCTTTTTTTAATAGATTTTACCCGAAAATAAAAAATTCGACCATTGAAACAGATAGTCATTATATCTAAATAAAATATAATAAAAATTATATAGTTGAAGTTTTATTATTCAGCTAAATTTTTTTATTTCACTGAAAATAAAGGAGCTTAAGCTCTAAGCCTCTAATCGAGTATTTTTCTTGTTCTAGATTAGGTTTGAAAGAAAATAAATAGTTATTGCATCTTAACAAAAAATAAAAAATTACACAATTGCAACTCCAATATTGCATTAAATGATTTTTTATGTGAATAAAATGACGGGACTCAAAGTTTTTTAATTGATTTAGGTTTGTACAGAGAACACACAATTGAAATAAATAGCATTTCATCTAAATTAAAAAAATATAGAGTTGATACTCCATTAATTTTTTAAAAATTTAATTTTATTTTGCTAGAATGATAGAGTTCGAGTCAATTTTTTAAATTGGTCTGGAAAATAGAAAGAGAACATTAAAATAAATAATTGAGAGCTAATTTTTAGTTTTTTTTTTCATCCTCACATATTTACAAGAGAATGTAGTCACTCTCTTTGATGTTAAAAACTATCAAATAGACAAATTTAAGAGCATAATTAACACTACTGATAATTTAAGAAAATTTTAAAACGAACGCATCAAGTTTAGGCGGTCTTTAACTAATCTGCCAATTTTTTTTAATTTTTCATCAAGCATATCTGCGCAAACGAAAAGTGGTTATTTTATCAATCCGCATAAACACATTTCTTATATATATATATATATATATTAGGTTCATGAATATATAGAACAAGCTGATTAGCTAGATGCTTCAGAAAAGTACACCATATATATATATAGTTTATGAAGGTTGTTGCTTATATCTCAATGTCAACACCCAAATAATATAATGTCGAACCAAATTATAAAATAGAGTTTAAAAAAAAAAGAAAAAAGAATGATATCTAGGAGATGGATCTGTTGTTCGTCACTAAAACTAATAATTAAGTTTAACTTAACTATTGCTAGAAAATGATAATTTAAGAAATTAGATAAACTCAATGACAAAGCTACTAAGGCAGGTTGGTACTGTTGTGGATATAAAACGCCAACGGTAAAGGAAAAAAAAAACAAAACAAATTGCTTGTTAGGAAGTAGGAACCCTTAAATATTTTATCTCTGCTCTAAATTTAAATAAAAGCAACCAAACACATCTATGTACAACTATTCCACCATTTAATTTCTTTCACTGAAAGGAAAGCATCGTAAAAGAAGAAGAAGAAGAAGAGATGACATTAGTTTGGTCTCCAGAAACAGCTTCTAAAGCATATCTTGATACCATACAAACAGTAAGCAAATACAGTTTAATTAATTATTTACTTAGGATTCTAATTAGTTAATTAAATGAAGTAACCTTTTCTGTATATTCTTTTTCTTCCGTCAATTGATAATTAATTGGTTTTATGCATTTCGATGATCATATGCAGTGTGGAATATCAAGTAAAACCAGCGCGGCGGAATTTTTATCAGCTATGGCAGCAGGATATAACTCAAAATTAATAGTTGAAGTATGGAAGAAACATGAAAATGGCAACGACGTCTCAAATATCACCACAAGTACAGGTATTAAATTGAATTGTGCGACTGTCTTGTCTAAAAGCTTAAATTGTTTTAAAAAAAATATATCTTTATTTTATTTATTTGTTATGATTTTAATAACTGGATGATGCTGGTGAAATTTGATTCCAAGATCTCAATCTATTCTGATATCATAACAAGTACTAAATAGTGTGATCATATGATCTAAAAAACTTATTCAGTTAATTAGAGAGTCTTTTTTTATTTACTTAATTACATATATATGTTTTTTTTCAACAGGCCTAGCCATCGCCGCTAAACACACGCAAGGGAGGCACGTATGCATCGTACCGGACGAAGCTTCAAGAGTAGGATACGTCAGTGCCATGCAGGCATTACCGGCGGACGTGTCGTTGCCGGAAGTCATTGTGGGACCGGCAGAGGAGATTATTATAAGTAAAAAGCTGAATAGGCCGGTCGATTTTTTAGTTGTTGATGCATATGGTGGGAGAAAAGACTTTGCTAAAGCATTAATAAGTAGTGTTAAATTGAACCAAGATGGGGCAATCTTAGTATGCAGCAGTACATTGAGCTGGAAAGAGGTCGTCCTTTGTGCGAAAGTACGTGTTGTGAGAGCAATAACACTTCTATTTGGCAATGGATTAGATATTGCTTATATAGCAAGTAATAACATTGGAAATTTGAAGTCTTCCAAAAATAATCCCAAGCGTTGGATTAGGCATGTTGATCAAGAATCAGGTGAAGAGTATGTGATCCGACGATGAATATAATAGGTACTGAAACGCATCGGGTCGGATTATATGTCTGCATGATCAAGTTGAGCTAAAATACTTACGGTAGGTTAAAATACTACTTCCTCAATTTCATTTCATGTGTTGTTGTCATGTACACTGATGTACTTGTGTGGGCGGAAGGCGGATCTAGAGTGATGGAACGGGAACTCAGTGACTCTCAAACAAACTCTGTATTTATTTTGCTGAGAACCCAATAAGAAAATAGTCTCTTGGTCCATCGCTAGCTAGAAATGGTACTTGCATGAGCTTTACTCTATACAGGTTTGATTCCGGTCAGACATATATAATAATTTTTTTTTTCTTTTTAATTGCAAATCGCTGGGACCTTAAAAGTAGAAAAAATTATATGCGTGCTAAAGAATTAAATGTTAATACAAGTATTAACCATCATAAATGTTAAAGTGATATACGATTAAATAAAAATATATAAGAGGAATGTTTAAGAAAAATATCAATTCTCATATCTTAATAATAGAGAACATGATATGATGAGTTCATGTTTAAAAGGAGAAAAGGCAAAAAAACAAAATTAAACTGGAAAATTATGTTAATACAAATAATTTTTGTGGATGGAGATAGAAGAAAGGACAAACTGAATGGTTCCTTTCAACTGAAAAAATTGTTAAAAATGAAAGAATTTTGGATCAAACTGAAGGAAGGTGATAAATAGCACAAGGGAATAATGCCTCTTTAAACCTCTTAAAGAATAAACAAAAAGTACCAAATCTAATTGGCTTTTCAGGATTAATTAAATTAAACCATTAAAGTACTACCCGACTAGGTTGACTATTATTTATATGGATATCAAAATTTCTAATCCTGATTTAATTAAACGTTTCTAATTTATTGACTGAAGTTAATTAACTTCAATTAATTAATCAACTCGTATTTTTTAAAATTATAATTTAGCATTCCAACCAGCATATATACACCTAATTAATGAATAGGACAGCTTATTAAAATTAAAAAGAAAAATTACAGGACAACTCCTCCACGTACCTTAGCTTCTTATTTAAACATGAAGAAGTGATGCAGTACAAAATATGAGGATATAAATTCTGATTAAGAAAATAAATAAGTGATGTAACTAAATATAAATTGATCTCTCTAGATTTGATAAGTTAAGCTACAGCTTGCCATAACCTTATCAGGTAGGAGCCAATAATATATATGTTGTCACATTTTTATTTGGTAACAACTTGTGAAGAAATTCATAATTTTAGATCTCCCTTTCCCTTGTTTGTCGTACAATTTTGACAATTGCAAAGTATGTTTCATGGATATATCATATATGTTTCAATATTGAAAAGATGGGTTATTTCCTCAATTATTAGTTCTTAATGATGAGTTAACTCGATGTAATTTATCATTTAAACCATTACTATTAGGAATGACAAGCAGTGGTGTGATTACGAGACAAATTTACATAAACTTGTAAAAATTTCAACTCATTTTGTCCCACTTAATAAAAAATTTTGTCTTCTATCAACCCACACCGCAGAATTTTTTTGAATGAATTTCATAGTTTTATGCTATATATATACTCTCTGTTCCATATTAATTGTTAATATTTTAAAATATTTATTAATTTATAAAATTATATAACTTTTTTTCTATTTTGCATTTAAAATTAATTATTTTTGAAAGTAACGATATTAACAGATTGTATTAAAAAAAAGTTAAGGATAAATTAATAAAAAAATATTATTATTTATTATTTCTTAAAATACAGTGTGAAAAGAAATACAATAACTCCAGTTTAGCATGGGCCTGGGTTCTGCCTTGGCCTTTGAGAATTTTTGAAAGGGCTTCCCTTCTGGGTAAAGGCCCTCCAATTCTCAGTCCGAGGTTTTTTTAGTTCCGGTTTACTTCTCAATTTAGTAATCAGAGTATGTAATACATGTCACATAAAGTGCCAAAATAAATGTGGGCCGAATACCAGATCAGCTATCTTTGGTCAATATGTTGCTAACTGGGCTGTAGCATGATTGGGCGAAACATCTGAGACTTGGGCTCCAAACAGAAATCGTCAAAAGACTATGGGCTAATTCTCGTGGCTAGTTTGGGTCATTTGCACATTTGTCCCTAGTCTGCTTTTTATCGAGTAAATTTCACGAATGGTCGTTCAATTTTATGTTTATTACTTAAAAGTTATTTTTTTTAATTTATTACATAAAAATTATTTAACTTTGCCGCATCTTTCACAAAAGTAACTTTGACAAAATTTAGTTAAAATCCTTCCTAAAATGAGCCCTTATGTTTGAATGTAGGTTCAAAATGGTCCCTTAAATATTTTTTGAGCAGTTTTAAAACTTTAAACTTGTCAGACGTGAGCACATTTGGTCTCCATCAAATAATTAAGTTAATTTTATAGAACTATGAAAAACATATTTAATATGGACTCACATTTAGATGTATTTTCTTTGCATTTTTAACTTTTTTAGTTTATTGCAGGATTTGGTGTAATTTTTAGGTTTAATTTACACTACTTTCAGAATAATTTTATAGACATCTCCCCAAGTTTCGCTTAATAACGTTGACCTTCCATATGACATATGATACCACACTTACTTTGGCTATTTTTATCTTTGTAACAATTCTTTTAACGTATTTATCACTAATGCAAAATTATATACTTAAATTTATTTTTTCATACTAATACTATTTTATTTAATAATTTTATAAAAATATTTTATTAGTTTTTGCTCTTTTGTTTATTCTATTCACTGTTACTGCTCAATAAAAATGAAGAGTAGGTGTTTCCTCTCTTTATTATCGTTGCACAAAAATTTAAAGGTATTGATTGTATAAATCCTAGTAAAAATGAGGTTTAGTTAGAATCAATTTATTTATGAAATAATTGAAATATCAAAAGTGAAATGTATACATTTTTAAAAATTTTCAGCATGCTATCATTTTTAATTTTTAACAAAATTTTCAGTTATGTCTTCGGCCCCTCTAAAAAATCTCCCATCCAAAACTTTTTAGATTTTTTAATTTAATAATAAATAAATTTATTTATTTTAAATTTTTTTATAACTTTTATTTACTAAAAATAATATAATTTAGATCACATATGCAATGTGTTGATACTAACGTTTACAGAAACTATTATATAAATAATTTAAAAATTATATTTATTTACTTAATAAATGTATAGATAGTATGAATAAAATAAAATTATGTTAAAAAGAAAAGGAAAAACGTCTAAAAATTAATTAAACAAAATAACATATTGGTAAAAGGTAAGTAAGTAAAAATAAAATATTTTACATTAATGATAAATAGATTTAAAGATTTTATTTATTTGTTTATTTATTTTTACTTTTTGTTCGATTTTCGTTAAATTTATTAGGTAGAGTTTGATAAATATATGAAATAAAAGGGCTCATTTTTTAGTAAAATAGTGGACCAAAAATGCTCAGAAAGTATTTTTAAGAGACTATTTTATACCTACCCTTAAACATAAGAGATATTTTTCTTATCTTCTCTCACATTTTGGGTAAAACTTTAACTGAATTTTGGGAAAGTTACTTTTGTGAAATATGCGGCAAAATTAAATATTTTTTGTGTAATAAAACAAAAAATAATGAACTTTTGAGTAATGAACACAAAGTTAAATTACCACTCATGAAATTTACTGGCTTTTTATCTCTTTAAGATAAATTACTTTTTCGCAGAATATAAATTTATATGTCTCGTCATAAGTTATACTCAGAATTTACAGCACATAAGATATAAGTTTAATTGCTAAAAACAAATATTAAAGATATTAGTTTATTTGAAGAATAAATTATGCAATTGAATGGGCTAGCTTCTCAGTTTTTATTTACCGGACATTTTACAGTGATTTAGGAGGTGGCCTCTCGTTCCAAAAGGGATTCTTTTTCTTTAGATACAGAAAATCGGACATTAAATATATATAATCCCGTCAAAATACATAGCTTATATACAAAAATTTTTATGGTACTTGAGTGCACCATTAAAGAAAAAAAATTCTTTTTTTATTTAGTGGGAGAGGATTTCTACTCCTTTGAAGAAATAACACAATATATAATCAAGTGCATCATTCAATTATTTTGAAGTGTGGGCGCCGACATATAATAGTAACTCCATATATTCTACAATATATATATATATATATATATATATATATAATATCTAATTTAACAGAGAGACCATGAATTTACATAAACCACATTTTCTAAACTAAATCCGCCCCCGGCGGAAAAGATCAAAGATTGTAATAGATCCAGTGAAAGCTAGTAAGCAAATATAGACGCTTACCAATTTCCTAACTCTTCTTAATAATTTATAAAGTTTACACTATGTACTATGGCAAGTTGGAAATTGGGTGTACATAATTTACAAGTTGTTAGCGGTAAATGAAGTGGGATGCATTCCACCCAATGCAAAAATAGTTGTAGGTGATTTCTGTTCATCCGTCTTAGCCTTATGGACAAGATCATTCAGTACTCACATTGGCGGATGCTATTGTCGCTAAAATTCACATAAACCATAAAAGTTCTAGACATCTAGTACTTCAATTTGTGTTTGGAGAAGTACTGACCCTATAAAAATGTTCTTCCCCAGTACATTCATCAACCTCAACAACCCAATGGCTCCTCCTTCCACCACCAACCTTTTTACCTTCTGAAACCCTAATTTTACTAACTAGTAACCCTTCACCAATTGGTAGAAAATAACCCTTGTGATCGAAACTTAACCTAGGTCCTTCATGTAGGGCATTATACCCTACAATAAATGCACCTTTAGCACCAACACCTTGTTGTGCTACTTCAAAGACTTGTTGGAAATCCTCCAATTTGCAATCAATAAGTACAAAATCAGCACCTTCATAGTTACTTTCCAATAAAGTTTTAACATCATGATGACCAATCACAAACTCAACAAAATTTGCATAGTCCCCCAATAATAACGTTTCTTTAATTGCATGCGTTTCTTGCTGGCTACGTAATATACACACCACCCGGCCACCCGTTTGATGAGCCGCCGCTACTAAACCTAGTAGCGCGGATCCAGGGTGGCCTGAGCACGCCATCACCATGAGCTGTGAATTATTTCCAGCTGCCATGGCTGATATGAACTCCGTTACATCAGGCGCTTTTCCTCTTTCACCCTAAAATTTCCAAAATTAAAAAGAAATTTATGAGTATATAATTGAAGATAAACAAGTTTAAACCCAAAAAAAAAAAGAAAAAAAGAAAAGAAAAAAAGCGATATGAGCAATAAGGATTCGCATATTCAATTTGAACTTGTTTCGAATTGAGTTATACTAGTACTTAATTATTATTGTTGTTACTTGATCAGTTAATGGTCAAAAATACATTTAAAGTATCCTGATTTTTGAGTTTTATATCTAAACTATCAATTGTGCGAGTTTTGTAGCTGAATTATCATCAGATGTTTATCGAAACAAACCTCAACTATCAGTCCTATCTGAAATATCACATTCGTTCAAGCAGGAAAACGGAACAAAGGATGGTTGAGGTACGTTTCCATAAACATTTGGTGATAATTTAGGTAGAAAACTCACAAACATAATAGTTCACAGATGAAACTGAAAAAACCGAGATATTTTAAGTGTGTTTTGTTATATTACTGAAGAGAAACTAACAAAAAGCTCTGAAAAAATAAGTATAAATAACACTTACCATTTTTAGAGTTGTTAGAAAAGCTTTGGTAGCATTTTCAGCAGACCAGCAATCCATTATTCACGTATGAATTAGCTGTTTTGGATTGTTTAAACAATTTATAGGAAGGGTTTGATCTGTGTTGGTACTTATAGAGAGACAAGATTGTCTTCCTAATTCAATTCTTAATAATGAGGTTATGTTATGTTACAATAATTATATAATTAGGAACTACTGAGGAAGGTAGTATATACTATATTGACAAGATTCTGCCGTGCCAATTAATGACATTGTTATTATTATTATTGAACCTGGATTTCAAACTTCTTGACCAAAGTAGAGAACGTAACTTTCTTGTTAATGTGTTAATTAATTCGGAGTATTTTATTGATCAAATGAGTTCAAGTTATATATATTGTTAGAAAAAAAAAAGTTATGCTATGTATAAGGAAATTTCACATTATCTGACCTATTTTAGTAGATTAAAATCTGTTTTGTTTTTAAAATTATTACAAATAACGTGTTTTAAGGATGTGTACCTGTAAATAGTTTTGGGGTGACGTGAATTTTTTACAAATTCAACTCAATAGTATCCAAACACCTTTATATATATAGAGATTCTTATGTAATATATAGTATATATTATCATCCCTATTCATAAATTAAAATGGTTTAATGTACCTGGTCTGATTAGTTAAGTTGTTACATATATAGTTTATTTGTTTTGTATGTTTCTTCCACCTAATAAAATATGGTTAATCCATTAATTAGATACGTTGTTATTAGGACGATGATAGGTTTTGAATAAATTAAAATTGATTCTGATCTTTATTTTACTAGTTAGGTCAAGTCACATGATTCATCTCAACTCTTTTCTAAGGAAAAAAAAAATATTATTAGAACTTCTATTTGTTCTTTTTTATTTTATTATTTTTAATTCGATGTCTGAAATTTATTGAAATTTTAATTAATTCAAATCACACGTTGTATGGCTTATTATGATTACAATATTATCATATCCGGAAATGGAAAAGTCTCTTTTTTTTTTTTTTTAATTTATTTATTTTTTATATGGCATGATAAACTAATATATATGTGGAATAGATAACACCTAGCTAAATTACTAAAGTATTTATATAGATAAATTTTTTAATCAGAATTAGGTTTGGCTGGACTTTCAGCAGGTAGGTAATACAGCACTGGTCTGAATCCACAATTACTTCTCCTAATAAAATGACACATATATAACTTTTTCTCTATTACGTATTCTCTTAACTTTTACTTTTAATTAAAATATGACATTAATTTGGGAAGGGTTAAACTATGATTGGTATCGATTTACTAATAATCAGAATGGCCGTCCACTAACTCTCCCTATTTTTTTATTTTTTCTTTTTGAAAATAATGATGATATTTAAGTCAATTTTTTTTGCGCAACTCAACTAATTCTCGAGCATATTTATTACTTTCCACTAGCAACATGTATCTGATAATTCTATTCATGCCATCAAGAACTCTCCCAATTAAACTATGCTTCTCTTTCAAATTGATGGTGTTTTTGTCTATTTCATCAAATACTTATATCTTCTAATCGTTTAAGTGTTTAATAATTTTTTTTTTGTATCTATTGTTATATGAGTCTAGTGACTCCCTTATACACGATCTTCACTTTAAGTATAATTATTAATCGCTAGGTCATAGTCTTATAAATTGCACGCTCTTATAAGCTTATCTATAATATTTATACGTAATGCAAAACGCTCCAAGTGTGAAATACTGTTAGATTTACAAAAATAATACAACATATGACTATATTATGCGGCTATATTTGAAGGTACACACGCATACAAAAACATAGTCAATTATGATATTTTAATTAGCTATTTACGTAACCTTTATTAATTTAAACATCAATCGTTTTATTCATGATTTGGTGAAAATAACTTTTAAGAACAGTTTACTAATAAAGGATCGTTCTATTATTGAAACTGGTGGACATCCACTTTGTTTTGACTAATTATAATTAAACCAAAGTTCTCGACTTTGTCGGAACGTATAATATTCGGAATTTTCTTTAGGGAGTAGAAATGTTCTAGAAATTTGAATGTCTATTTTATTTAATATGTTCTTGGAGGCTAAAGAGAAACATTTGTATGTTTTTAGGTAATATAATAATTCATATATATGGAAAATACAGACTGAAATTCCTTTATCATAAAATTAAATTATATTATGTAGAAGGGTATATATTATATCCGCTTGAGGTTTTTTATTTATTTAAAAGAGTAGGATAAATTTTTCTATATATACATTGCAATAATATTACTATAAAATTGCAATACTATCCACTTAAAACTAATTTCTTAAATATTTGCGAACTCGTTTTTTTTTTTTAAAAAAAAAAAAAAGAGAGAGAGAGAGGGTTCTAAAAAAATATTTCAAATAAATATTTTTTTTAAAAAAAAATTCAAATAAATACATTTCCCGAGGTACTCTCATGTGTAGTATTAGCTGTTATGTTTTGGTCTAGGTAACTCCATTCTACATTTTTATTTTTGCTGTAACCCAAGGGAAGAACAATTCTCATATTTTAATTTACTTAATTTTTTCTAGCAATTTTTCTTCTGAAAAGTTGTTCAATGTCTACGTTATTTTATGCATAATCCTACGTGCTTGGATCCTGTCATTCTCTTTTTTCCTTAACAATTCAATACTTAAAATCAACTGGGTTGATTAATTTAAATTCACTCTATATAATGCTAATTAATTAAATATTACTCGAAGAATAAATTTCTAATTGAAATCCTAATTTCAACTTTTAAAAAAAGATTTTGAAGTCTTGGACCCCAATTTACTAAGCGCAGCTTGTTTGATCTTCTCAAGGTGGAGTTTGATTTTCAAAAATTGAAAAAAGAGTTTGTGTAAAAAATTTTTTAGATTTTCTCAAAAACTATTTTTTCAACCAAAGCCACGAAAGAAAAGTTTTTCAATTGTTATAAAAATTAAAAAATTACAAGATGTAAAAAAAAATTAAAATTTCTTAAGACTTCATGTTCAATCAAAATAAGACCCGTACATTAAAACGAAGAGTATAAAGATCAAACCAAGTGTCTCCGTGAAAAGTGAGACCTTACTTCTTTTTATTTTTCCATATTATCATTATCATTATTATTATTATCGGATTTTGGATTATAATTTAATCTTGATTGATTCGCGTTCCCTTTTGTTTGGTGAAGACTGCAAAATAGGTTGAATTTCAAAATACTGTTTTCACCAAATATGCTATTATCCAAGCTTAAAGTATAAGTTATATATATATATATATATATATATATGATATCATGATATGTATATATATGTATATATGATATTAAATTATAATTAATCTACATTAAGTGCAAGAAAAACGCGTTATTGCTTCAAGAGAAACTCCCATCGAAGTTCACTATGAATCTTTAGGTATTTTTTATGCACTATAAAATAAAATACTCGTACTTTCTTCGTCTCAAAATAGTTATTGCGTTTCACTTCACAAAAGTCAATTTAACTAATATTTAGAGCTAAATTGAATTGGAAGAATTTAATATATTAAGATTAAAATTTAAATAGTTAAAAATTATATAATAAGTACTATAATTTACAGTTTTTCTCATATTAATATGTTGAAAAGATACATATTAAAATATTAATTAAAATTTATGTTATTTGAAAAGTGAAACGTGATAAATATTTTGGGAAGGATAAGAATTATAAAATATAGTTATATTAGTGCATTTATTATTATCCAATGAATTTGAAGAGTGGTTAGATTCACCTCCACATTGTCAATTGTAAAAGAGAAACCACAAAGAAATTTCCATGAATAACATAATATTCGATCAATCACGTCGATTGGTACAATTATTTTATTTTATTTTTGGGAGATTTAAATCTCCTTAATATACACATATACAACATCGATAAATGCAGCCACCCCTCTTAAATTCTTTCTATTTTGTTTGCGTATGTCTTGCTCTTTGCATGTTTCCAATGTAATTAATCAATTTTTAGCTTTTGTTATCTGTTAATATTTTATTTATCTATTTATTAACAGATTCTACTAATGGCTATCAGGAAAAAAAACGCAAAAAACATAAAAAGGCCAGGCAAACATAAAACATTAATATTATTGACGGAGTTAGAAATTTATAAAAACATTAGAGTGTCACACCCAAAATTTGCTGCCTATCTTTGGTTCCGCGCCCCTAATCAACGGTGTGTGATCATACAAAAATTCGATTTTGATTTCTATGAATAAAATCATCTTCCTCATAATAGACTTTCTACGCGCATACTTGTATTAGTTGGACCAATGAATGTCGAATGGATAAACCAAAAATAAAAATAAAAATAAAAATAAAAAGAATCAAACTGTGCGCGCATTTAAACAGATCTTTAAAAGACATATTTTCATGGTAAATTTGCCAGAATTGCCAAAAAAGAATAATGTGTGCACTCTATAACTTAATGCCTTGGATTTAAGTTACTTTCCATAGAGATGTCAAAGTTGCATTTTCTGTATGTTACACTTCCATTTTCTGAATTTCCCCTTTTGTTTTTCTGACAAATTGACAAGTAGCTAATACGCTACTCGTTAACCAAACCCAACTTATCCAAACACATAGTAATTCTTTTCTAAAAACCAAACCAAACACTGAGATATCACAATCTCACACAGTACATTACTGACACTCACTGGAAGGAACCTTAGTACTCTTGACTTCTAATCAAATCCAGTGATCTTTAACACATAATCTCACTGAAACATGCTCAAAACGCACGCGAACAGACAAGAGACTCTAACCTCTGATAATAGACGAGGGCAAAACATGTAATTACAATGCTAGGATAATATATCTAGTACTATTAATTTCATTATCAACGCAAGCTTCCCTCTATTCCACTGGGACTCTTCTTCTGGCTCTCCTAGAAGAATCTTCCCCTGATCCACCGGCTTGTTCCACTGCTCCTGCATTTCCGTAGTACTCCAGAGCAGGATGTTCCCAACCACCCAAACCCCTCCAATTTGCAAACTCATCCCACAAGCTGCTAACGGACCCTACACATGTTGAATGGAATGTCAAAACTACTCGTGCAACATATCAGTGCAAAACTGCCTCTGGTTTACAGAAGAGAATTAGCTTCCTCCATAAACAGTGGCATTCTTGTGCCAATTTAGTAGAGGACATTACAACATATATTCTTCATTTCCAGGTTGAAAACCATACAACACAAGCATAAACTCTTTACAGGATACCAATAAGTAAAACAAAATAAGCATGTTCAAATTCCATGACTATACTGAACAACGAGCTTATAAAGTTTTCTAACTGCATCGAGAGATCTACAAGTGTTAGATCTGTAATTGCAGAGATCTGCACATTAATCAGCAAACGATATGTCTTCATGACTTTAGGATTCTTTGTTCAATCACGAAGTTGGGGTCTTAATTTTGATCTAGAATTGTCATGTTAAATATGGTCTTCTTGCACTGAACTCTAATGGTTAGATAGTTCTGTTCTCAGTATACACTTGTTTTGATAGGTGCATTCGTGCAGAGAAAGTTTAGACTGATCTTTATTCTTATAGCAGTCTAACGTCTCTCATCTGAAATAGCTACCATTTGCTCCTTTACTTTTATGAAATGAGTGTCTATATGGTAAATAAAGTGTAGAACCAATGGAAGCAAAGGCTATTGCTAGAGTGGTTAGAGTCCCACATTGATTGGAGAATGAATTGGTAGTTTGCTTATATTGACTTGGATAGTCCTCCCCTCATGAGCAAGCTTTTGGGGTTGAGTTACGCTCAGGTGCCATATAATGGTACTGAGCCAGGTCCATCCCTGTTTGGGCTCCCAGTCCATACTCTAGTTGGGCCTAGGCGTAAAGGGGATGCTAGAGTGAAGGGGATTAGAATCCACATTGGTTGGGAAATGGACTGGTGGGTTGCTTATATGGACTTTACAATCCTCCCCTCATGAGCAAGCTTTTGGAGTTGAATTAGGCTCAAGCGCGATATCTCTATGGTTACAGAGCTGGTAGTAATTTTATACCTGTTAACAGTATTTAGTAGCATCATGTGCAAGGAGAAGCTGTCACCATTACTTCTGCTTCTTGAATTTGGATGAAGAATAACTTAACCAAATATAACATAGACAATAAAAAGACACAGCAACATTCATATGCATAAACACACTAGCAATTAGTGAAAATTCTCAAATACAACAGCATTACTAGAGCTGTTTAGGACATGAAAGGCCAAAGCTTTAACCATAGGTATCTGGCACTTTAGGCTAGAGATATTTGTGTTCTGCACTGATCTTAAGTGGCTTTGATCTTTCACAGTAAACACAATGTTGTCGTGGAGCAAGTACCAGCCTATATACTATGCTGCTCAAAGACTCATATTCTTTCACCCACTTGTCTTTTTCTGCTCCTAAGCAGTGTTCAGTCTTTTACGGTAAGTACATTGTTGTCAATTTACCCTATCAGAGATCAAAAGTAGTCCTATCTATCAAACTGACTAGGGGACTCATTTCATTTCACCTATTTGTTTTCTTCTGCCTCATAAGCAGTCATTGATTAAATGAACGGATTTGCCAATATTTGCTAGGACAATTCACATGGTCTTAAACAGAGTGCCAATGTCTGTACTGTGCATTCTCAAAAGAGTACCACATCTTAAACAGGCCCTAATCACCTCCGTAAAAGAAGTTAATTATTAGCTTCTGCTGAACTGTGAATAGAAAATGAACTGCCTGTGCATAGAAATATGATTATAGCTAACTAGAGAGTCCATCCTCTGCAACATTGTCTAACACTATATGGTGAAATGCTGAATAATTACATAACTGGAAAATCATGTTAACAGGATAGAGGCAGCAAAATCAATAATCTTTCAGTCATTCTTGCATTCTCAAGTATCAAGTCTGGATATGGTGACATGGACTCAAGGATATGGCATTCAAACAACTTACCTTGATTCTCCAGAAAGCTGAAACCCTTATCCCATCCAGGCAAATACTTATCTGCATTAGCTTTCCAATTCTGCTCAAAGTCGCCAAGCTCGTCTAAATATAAATCAGATACCATTATATTAGATATCCCATAATTCAGAAGGCCTAGCATCTATCATGTTGTTGAAATGAAAATACCTTCATTGAGATTGTGCAAAGTCTGCAGTGTGTCCTCTCGCCCATCTGAACTATGCTTTGTTGTGACAGAATGGCCCTGCATAAAGCTCACAAATACAATCAGGACAAAGATGCAAGCTTATATCAATTTGTATTTACTCCCGAAGGATAACAAACGAGGCACTAAGTAGTTGTTTTTAGCGAAAGGTAATTGCATTATAGAGCAAAGATGCACTAAGTAGAATTCAATGACCCGACAAACACCTAAAAGAAGAATTTCAACCTCGAAAAGAATTTACATCTCAAATAACCTAAAAAGTTAAAGAGGACCAATGAACTATGCCCCTTACCCATACATTTATTAAGAAGAGAAATACCTTGTTGTAAATCCCTTTGGATATTGTGTGCAGGGACTCGCCAATCGTCTTATCATCTTCTTTCATCTCTGCTAGAACCACCTATGTAGAAAACAAAAAACATAGCATTTCTGATTAAACAATGTGACAATCAGGCATTAAAAAAATAGCTACTATTCTGATCCCAATAATATACTACTCACCCCGTCAGGACCAGTCATTCTGCCTTCCGAGCAAGTGTAGTACATTCCATTTAAACCACCATAAGCTACTCTGCGGTAGCTGAAACTGTGGCTCCCTATAAAGTAAATTCACAAAAATTCCATGGACAAAAAGATTGAAATATATGTATAAAGTATAAACAACAATCAGTTAACCTAATTGAACACTAAATTGTTATTCCACATCCTATCACGGACAAATAATACTCACTCCGTTTCAATTTGTTTCTATAATTTTGACTTGGCACAGAATTTAGAAAATCAAGAAAAAATTTTAATCTTAAAGTAAAATATGTAGAATATACTTGCTCAGTATAAAATAAGTTCGTATTTTTAGCCTGACACATCAAGTAATATGCACTTTAAATAACTTATTCTTTTAAGACTGCTCTTTAATAATTTATAAATTTCTCTTTAAATAAATTAAAAAAACACTATTAATCTCTTCTTAACAACAAAATCACACTTATTTTGAAACAAAATAAAAATGCTAAAACCCCACTTGTTCCTCCGAAAAGTATCACAGAATACAAAGTTGCCAGAAAAGGAAATACGCTATCTTTTCAAACCGACTAAAAAGAAAGGTAAGGCGAACAAATTGAAAAGGAGAGATTACATAAATTCCTGCATAATTTTAAGTGAGTATTACCACGAAACGCACAACGAAGCCTTCACTGTATTATTTTATGCTGGGATTAATTAAAGGACCCCTAAGTTAAAGAAGAGCACTAACCGTTGGATTTTTTCTTAGGTTTCTTGTTCTTCACAACCAAGTCTTTTCTTGGTTCAGAATTTTCCTGAGCCTGACCACCATCACCTTCAGGATTTAGCTCTTCAATGGTGATTTGCTTCCGAGAGCCTTGTTGTCCATCAAGCGGGTCGTTCCAACCAAACCAACCCCCAAATGGTTCAGTGAAAAATGGATCATCAAAAGGGTCTTTTCCTCCAAACAGTTTCGACATTATTCACTGTTCAAGAAGACGATCACTGTGAACAAAACCCACCAAAAAGGAAGTAGCTTTCCACTGCTTGTATAAAATAAAAATAAAAATTATATTTGTTGTCACGAGTCAAATGGGCTTGCTAAGCTAATACCAGATGAAATTTAGAATACAGGTTAGTAATTTCAAGATTCAGAATTGGAAAAATCAGTCTGAAAGAATTCTCACCTTGAGAGCTTCTGCTACTTGCTTACTTCAACTTGTGTGAAACAGCAAAAGGCCGGTGCTTTAGTGTTATATGGTAATGGGGGCCATAGTGATAATGAGTGAAGCTTCTCGAATTTGCATTTTGCCAAACTATTTTTGACCCACAATGGCCCTATAATTATTCATTTGTTTTTGTGTTTTGTCTTATTTTTTTCAAAAAAAAAAAAGTTATTGGGTTTTAATTAAAAATACACTACTACCTTTATCCCTGCCCGTCTATTTTTACTTATCAAAAAAAAAAAAGAAACAATCTGATGTGTTAAAATTTTACTATGTAATTTTACTGGTTATTTCAGCGCTCCTCTTTTATTTTTATTTATCCATCGTACAAAAATAAATATTATTTTTATTTGTTTAATTTAAAAAAATTAACACATAATTTATGGGTTTGTTCCTAATTTATTTTTATAATCATTTCCTAATACATTTCCTAAAATATTGAATTTATTATATTTAAGAGATTAATATAGTAAAATTATTATTTTATTTATTATTTTTTAAGAAATATATCAAGTTAATATAGGACAAGTAAAGATGGATGGAGGAAATTTTATACCAAACTTTTTGGAAGTTTAAATTTTGAGAATTTTGTAGAACTAACTTGTTATTAGTGGTGCCTCTCTGAGTTTAGTTGATAAGTAACTATAATAATAATAATAATAATAATATATTTAGGAGATATTTGATTACTGGATAAGGTATAAGTTAATACATGAATAATTAAGTTATTTATGTATTAATTTTATATCATGTTTAGTTTTCAAATAGGATAAAAGTTATTCATGTATTAATTTTATACCATGCTTGGTTGGCAGGTTTCAAATGTTGTATAAAAGTTATTCATGTGTTAATTTTATGCGGTGTTTGGTTGAATTTTGGTAATTCTAAATAACTAATATTTACATAACTTATGAGGAAATCTATGTATAATTTTATGCAGGGTAAAAGGTGGAATACAATTATGTGAGTATTAGTTATACATGGATTAAAATAATAAAATTACCATCTACCCCTATCAATTTACTTTTAAAATCTTTTTTATTCGATACATGAGTACATAATTTTTAAACTAAAAAATTTATTGACTAATTTTTTTTAAAGGGCTGCAAGCCCTCTTTTATTAAAGTTATATTATTTTTGTGAAAAAAGGAAGAATTTTATATTATTTGTTTACTTATTTATTTATAAATAATATATATTAATTTAAATTAAATATTTAATAATTAATATTTCATGTATTGTAATTTTAACAACTATAAATCCTACATAAATAATACCTACATAACTAATACTTGCATAACTAACACCTACATAATTAACATGAATAACTAATCCCTGCATAATTAATCCCTGCATAAAATAATACATAGATTCCCTCATAACTAATTCATGTATAACTAATACCTACATAACTCTAACCCATAACCAAACGACCCCTTAGTGTATTATTACAAGTAAAATCTAAAAAGAATAATATATACAGGCTTTAGACCTATTTTTATGGTAGAGAATTTGTTTTGGATAAACCCTCGAATTTAAGAAACAATAAGAATAACAACATATCCATTAATCTCATAAATAAGGTCTTGGAAAGATGGTGTATGCGCATACCTGCCTCTACCTTGAGAAGGTGGAGAGGTTATTTCTAATAGACCCTCTACTCAAGTAAAGCATTTCAAAGCATGTATGAAAAGGGAATACATTAGTGAAAAAGTCATGATGAAAATTATGAAAAAAAGAACAATGACAACAGATAATATGATAATCAAAGTAAAAAAAATAACAGATAATAATAAAATCAAAGAATAAGTTAATAGGAGAGTAATAATAATAATACTATTATAAGGAAAACTAGATAACACAACTTACTAATCTTCCACACTAATCTTCGACCTTCATATCCTCCTATCTAGGGTAATGTCCTCGATAAGCGGCAGGTGTATCATGTTTTCTTTAATCACCTCTTTCCGATACTTCTTTGGTCTACCTCTACCTTTCCTCAAACTCACCATGCCTGAACTAGATATCAGCCTCGCCCTTTCCACCATAGAGACACTCTCACCTTGTCTCAAATTTCTTCATTCTTAATCCTATCTCTCCTATTATGTCGCTACATCCATCTTAACATACTCATTTTTGATACTTTCATCTTCTGAATGTGCAAGGTTTAACGACCAACATTCCTTCCCATCATAGCCGATCTACCAATCACTTTATAAAACTTACCTTTAAATCTTGGTGGCACATTCTTATCACATAAGACACTAGATAAGAGTCTCTATTACCCCTCTTAATATGATGTGTAATATCGTCATTGGTTTCCCTATTTCTTGGATTATTGACTCAAGATACTTGAAACTTCCTCCTTTGAAGATGACTTGTGTATCAATCTTCACTTCCACATCTGCCTCGTAAGTCATGTAACTGGACTTGCACTTCAATTACTATGTGTTAGTCCTACTCAACTTGAACCTTTTAGATTCTAGGGTCTGTCTTCAAACTTCCAGTCTAACGTTACCTCTGTCCCTTGTCTCATTAATTAATACTAAATCATTTGCAAATAGCATACACCATAGCACCCTCCTTGGATATATCGTATTAGTTCATCCATCACCAAGGCAAATAATAACGGTATAAGAATTGATTCCTAGTGCAATTCTATCATGATTGAAAAGTGTTTTATCACCTCCGTTGTCTTTATCTGTGTCTTGGTCAAAAACCATTATACATATTATTAATATATGCTATAGGTATACCTATAGCCTCCAAACATCTCATAAACCCCCCCTAGAAATTCTCTCACTCAACAAGAAGCTTAGTAAACTCTTAAAATATATTTTTCTAGGTCAATAAACACCATATGCAAATCTTTGTTTCTCACGGTGTACTGCTCCAACGGTCCGTTTATAAGATAGTTTTTGTAGTTGTTCGAACCGACATAAATCTAAATTGACTTTTGATGATAGACACACATTATCTCACCCTCATCTTCACCACCCTTTCTCAAACTTTCATAGTGTGGCTTAACAGTTTGATACCTTTATAATTATTAAAACTCTAAACATCACTTTTGTTCTTGTATTACGAGATCATCATACTCCACCTTCATTCTTCAGACATTTTTATCATTCTCCTTAGTATAGTCCAGTTAGTCACTCCATACCTGTCTTGCCCACGCTCTTTCAAAGTTCAACCGAAGTTCGTGTGACTTGATCTCCCTCTCTCATCTTATAGTCTCCTTAACCTCTTCAAATTTTATACCTCTATAATACACAAAATTTCACCAACTCTCAAAGTTCTCTTGATCACCCACACAATTTAATATGTCTCTTCCACTAATATTTTATCTTCCTCTCGTCTTTGATACACTTAGTCTAAATCGATACACTTAACTTAATCTAAATCTCGAACCTTCTCTATTTCGCCTTCATAAATTTATACAATTCTTTATCCCAACCTTTGTCCTGTAATTCTTCATACAAGCATTCAAAGGTGGTTGTTTTAGCCGTTAATAACCACTAACGTCATCTTTTTTTTTTTTGGCCGCCTTACATCTTTACCTATTTATCCTCTTTTCTTACTCGTCTTTGCTCTCCACCTACTCCTTTTAGGCAATCTTCTTGGCTTATAAGGAATTTGATGGAGAACAAATATGAAGAGAAAGAGAGGACAAATAAGAGAGCAGTAAATACGTTTAGAAGGGTATTCCAAGGATTATAAAATATATTGCAAACACTTGATTCACAAGTACTTGTGAGCTTTTGTATTTACCAACATCCAGAAACAAAATATTACTACCAACATACATACTAACAGTCCCTTCTTATAGAAGTACAACTGCTCTTATCACCTCTCACCAAGAAACTAAGCAAACTACCAAATATGTAGGCGTTCCTCTTTTTCTTGTTTTTGTTTCGTACTGCTAAAGTATACTCTTGCAAGAAGTTCTCCATTCCCTCGCTCGCTCGATGTTGATCTGCTGAATGTGTACATCTCACTCTATATTGATCCGTACGACCTTCTTTGGTCTTCCACTTTGCGCCCCTAGCGGAGCACTGATATTAGGTCTCACACCACTAAATGGATCCCAGTTCGTCAGACTATTACTACTTGTTCCTGCATGACCGAAACAGCAGACTATTACGAGGATCATGCAAGCATAAGTATAAGAAAACACCTCACGCCCAAAAAGCCTAGTGAAGGCAACAAAAAACAATTGAAGCCTAATGGGGGCAAGCAAAATAACAGCTCGTCATAAACTAAGAAAGAATAGGCCTAAAATGCTGCTCAATGCCTCCCTTCTTGAGTATGCAGTAGATTACAAGCAGACAGTATTAGCAGCAGACTAATAACAGCTCTTTTCATTTGCTGATGAAAGGTGATCAATCTGTGTCCAAGTAATTTTTCACACAGCTGATTGCCTCACTTATTACATTTGTATATCGCCACAAAGTTTTGATTAAACACTTCTCTTCTTATCAAGGAGGCAGATCCCGGATTTTAATCCTACGGGTTCAAGATTCATATTCCAACCTACGAACCCATTGCCTTGTTTGAGTTCTAGGTTCATAGTTCAGTATTTTCAGCAAATTCAGTGGGTTAAAAGTTATGTGTGCAAAAGAGCCCACATCTATACTACTAGATCCGCCCGTCTGAAGCCGGCTCAGGTTAAATCTGGCGTTAGGAATGCAATAAACATAACCTGAGAAGACTGCAGAATTTTACTCCATCAGATATGTGCAAATGAAATCAGTTGAAGTATGTACAGTACCAGTAGTATTTAGCATGAGTAGAGAAAGACATATCTTTTGCTCACTAACCTGCATTCGCGTGGAAATCAGACCCACTCTTCCAGCCAGGGATTTCCATATTAGCATTGCCATTCCATGTCCGTTCAAAGCCAGCTAATTCATCTGCACAATAAAGAAACAAACAACGCAAGAAGCAAAATCTGCAGTTCAATGGAAAATAGAAACAAAACATCTATGCAATCTTATTGAAGATGCTACCTTCTTCTAGATTATGCAATGTCTGCATTGTATCCACCCTACCATCGGAGGCAAGCTTCCTTGTCAACGAGTGCCCCTAGTAATGACAGAAGAATGTCTGTAAGAAACTCTTTCGTATCCATCAGAATAAGGTCATTGTTACCAGAGAAAATGAAACAGCCGAAGTCAAAATATGCCTCAGCGATACAAATGGAAACTATGGTTTAGAATGTCATGTTACTTCTACCACAGACAAAGTTGTGCCAGTCTTGCAGAAGGTTCATGTAGAAAAGTCAGACCAATTAATAATTTGATATGGTCCGCTTGTGTAGCGGCACATAAGAGTAGATATTGGACACTCTCTCCCGGCATAGAAGACAGAATTAGTAGAACCCACTTAGATGCACATAGCAATCTAAGAGCTCAATAGTTGGTCGCCAACTCTTTCAATCCTCGAAGCCACATATACTCTCCGGTTTATTTTTGCTGTCGTTTAAAGTTTTTGCGTACCTACTATGAAAATCATTTGATAGCATTAATCATAAGGAGCATTTGACTAAATTACCATGACCTCATCCTTAAACAAGCAACTAATAATTATATGCCTTCTTGGAATGGGAAAGAGATTGCCAAAGTATTAGTTTAATAAAACATGTATAAAAAAGCTTCTAAACATAAAGCAGACCATAGGTTCTTCAAATATTTTAAGAACATTGCCAAAAGTATATGATTAATGAAACATACAGTTATACCTTATCGTGAATGCCTCTGGAGACTCTATGTGTTGCTTGACCAGTTGTTCTATCTGCTTGCTTGCTCTCCTCCAGCACCCTCTGTTTCACAACATATGCACTGTTAGAAACAAGAAAAACAAGATTATTAAGCCAGCACATAAATGGAAAGAACATACTCCATCACTTCCAGCCCTACGTGTGGTGGTGGCGGTGTAATACGTCCCGTCTATTCCGCCATATGTAACTCTTCTGTAGCTCATGTTCTGAGGCTTAGATTGTGTTCCTTCCAATTTCATGTCTTTCATTCCACGAGTCACATCTTTGCTTATGCTCTGGCTCTTGCTATGATCTGCAGCATAAGTAGGATTAATAATGATGACCAGCAAGAATGCCACTATGGACAGACACCATAAAACCCCTTGCTGGGATTTTGGTGTGAATGAGGTATGACCGCATGACCTTTGCATTAGCTAACGAATGTGAAATGAAGGGACTTCCTCCCACATAGGAAGGAGAAAAGAAATTTGTTGGATATAAATACAAAAGCACATCTACTGTAGCTTAAAGAGTTGGAAAGATCACATGCTCTCTCGCGTTGTTATCATCGCTCACTTGGGCTTCAGCTTTAATCCGAAACCTTGGGCAACAGTGATGAGATCAAATTCCTAAAGGACAAACAGTGTAGTGTAATCTGTGGTCTCGGAATTTATTTTGTTGTTACTGTTTAATTACGTATTCTGCTTTATTCAATCTAGTTAAGGATACAAAAAGAAGACAACAGTACCAAAAGGAAGATAAATAGAAGCAAGAGTTACCATCAACTTGGTCTTCAGGGTGTTCAATAAGTGGATTTCTGTTAGCATAAGCCCTATCTCTTTTCTTCTTAGAGCCATTAACGTCCCCGTCCTCCTCCTCTGGTTCTAGAGGTGCTTCTTCCTCATCATCCATATCTATCTCTTGAATGACTGGCCTATTAGATTCATCAACCTGCTGAAAGTCATCAGAAGGAGTTCTTGGATGTAACATGGAAGACTCAGACAAATTCGGAAAAGGGCGAGTGAAGAATGGGTCATCGAATGGGTCTCTTCCTCCAAATATACTTGACATTATGCCTCCAAATGGATTGCTGAAGGATTTGAAATTGTCGCTGCCACCTCTTTCTCTCTGCATATTCTCACACCAACCCCTAGTTCCAGAACAAGGAAACTTAAAAACTTAAGTCTTTCAAATCTGTTTAAAGGGTTAAATTGATTGAATCAGCAATAAAGAGAGAACGCCCCCAGTGGCAGAGAACGCCCCGGAAAATCACACTATGTAGTTAGGTCAAAATTTTCTGAATTTCTTCGCGTTACTTCTTTATAATTTAACCCCAATGATCAGTCAGAATCTACCAGTTACCTGACTAGACGATGATTACATCAAACGATCGAACAGCAACAGAAACATAAATTCCTTTCAATCAGGAATGGAAACTTGACCCAAGTAGAATTATGAAAAAGAAATTGAATTACCTTTGGGTGCACAGTGCAGAGTCGATAATAAATTGTTTGGAAAAATGTGGGTCGCTAAGCTTTTTGTATTTGAAAAAGGAGTGACACGTGTTTGGGCCTAGATCCTTCCCTTTTCTTTCATCTCTCCCCTTGCAGTCAGAAAGAACCTTCCAGTTCTCTCTTTTCCTTTTTTTTCTCTCTATTTTTTGTTGCTTGAATCAACAAAGAATTTAAAATTTAATTTCACATATTAATTAATTGTGAAGAACATCAAATTAGTTTAAAAAATAAATATCACATCAGTATTTAAATTTTAAATAATTAGACATATAAGCATTTATAAGTGTGAAATTGTATAAAATAATTATATGGAGATTGATGGCGGTCATGGCAGCCGATGGTAGTTGTGAGTGTTGATTGAAATTAATGTTGGTTAATGGTTGAGTGTGGTTAGTAGCTAATGGTGATGGTGGTTGACAATCGAGGTTGATCATAGTAGTTGGATGGTGAATGATAATGATAAGCTAACAGTGGTGCTGAATAATAACAGTGATTAGCTATATATATAACGTAGTGACTAATGGTGGCTTATATTATTATGGTGATGGTAGTTAGTGATGATCATTGTAAATGGTGGACTAGTGATAATGACAAACAAGGGCAAAGCCCCCTTCAGTAGAAAATTACACTATTTATATATCGTTAAAATTAATTTTTATATATTTAAAATTGATGTGAACTCTTTTGATTTTTTTATTTATTTACTTCTTTATATTATGAAGTCGGTTAGTATAAATTCTGACACTAATATTGATGACAGTAAATTATTGTAATTGGTAGTAATAGTGGTTGTTGCTAGTAAATGGTGGCATGTAGTTATGATGGGGGCCAATGACGAGATTTATGATAATGAAGGACAATAGCGATAACATCTAAATAATTAAGATGTAAGAAATAAAAAGTAAGTCTGAATAATTAAAGTTAAAACCTTCGTTAAGTTTCAAAAGATTTTAAGAAATTTATAGTAAGTTTCACTCTTAACCCGCCCAAAATATTTTGTATAAAAAGTTGATTATTTGCACTTGTCAACTCCGAATATATCCATTATGAAAATATAATTATTTCTCCAATTTCAAGATTTGAAGTTAAAATTTTAAATACGTCTATTTTAAAAAAATAATTAATAAATACTTACCAATTAAACTGTGCAATTAATTTATTTTTAAATTTGATCATATTGTCTACATCAATATTATGATTATTTAATTAATTATTTGATTCTATCAAGCAATATATATAAGTCAAACATCTTATCTTATATCTAGAAATTAGTAGTCACTTATAATATACTCTGCTCCTTTTTCTGTATATCAAATATGACTAGAAATGGAGTTGGGAATACTAGGAATCTCAGTAGTCACTCTAAATAAAACATTAGTCGGTGTATAAAAAGACAAAGAATCATCTATTTTATAAGATATAAAAGTTGGAGAAATTTTGCTTAAGTCGTCTTTAATCCAGGCTAATGACATAGTAAAGAACTATTTAGTTTCTCTGAGGTACAAAGGTAATAAAAGTTAATTAAACATGGCATGTGCCTATAAGGGAGACCCAATGCTCAAAAAAATATAAATGATTGAGGAGAAGAAAATAGAGAACCTCTTTAATCTAACTTATCAAGGGAAAAAGTATCAATAAACTTGCTGCTAGAGAAATTAAAAATTTGTTATTAAGAGGAATGAACTTTAACAAAAGATAGAAGCAACTTAATGAAATATAGATGAAAGTATTGCAAATAAAATTGATACTAATGACAACAATGCTACAGAAGAGAATTGAGCATATAATACTTTTTATTTTCTCTCTTTTTTTTCTTCGTGTTTTCTAATAGCATTTTCTAATTACAAATTTCTAATAGCATTGTCCAAAATTCATTCTAAGTAAATAAAATTATTAGTGGAATATCATTTGTGCATCCGATTTGAAGTAAAAAAAACATATGCAAAAACTATATATTAGCAGTATATTATGTATATATAACCACATACTCTATAGATCCTAGTATGTGACTTTAAATAGAGTGACAATTCCAAGAGAGCCTGGGATCAAATAACATATAACAAACACATCAAAGATCAATCTACATTTCTAATCAAGCAGTTGATCTTACAAGAAAACCTGTTGTCACACATAAGCAAAAAGTTCTATCTTACACTTACAGAACCCATTTTTCCTAACAGATACTCAAACCAAATGAGCATTATTCAATACAATATCATCGCATCCATTAGCTGTTCGGGCCTCTACTATATCTTCGTGTAGTTTCTGCACAGCGCCAGTAGAAGTGATCGAGGGATGGGGGCATCATTAGGTACTACTCTAATTGTTACAAAAGAAAAAAAGAAGAAAAAAAAAAACTTAGCTTGGTAATGTACTTGACGTCCCCTAAAATTCTTGGGATTCGAGTTCAGGCTTTGACGGGTATTCAAGACCATGAAGAGCAGGTATCCTTCTTAAATCTTCTTCTGAGTAAGCGGGGATGAACCAATACCGCTTGTCTAGGCCAAAAACCTGATGCATAAAATTAGAATCTTATAAGGGTGCAGTGAGATGGACATAACATACAACACAGATGAAGGTAATAATACCACAAACTCAATAAAGAATTCTAGCTAAAGAAGACATCAAATAAATGTACACGGATTTATGCAGTCAGAAAAACACACAGGCACACAGTCTATGATGGAAAAGCTTCGGATTTGGTCCTTTCTAACAGTAAGTTGTTTCACTATGTCCAACACCAACACTTCCTTTCAGGACAAATATCATACCCTTGACATGTATTTGTATTATCCGAGGCACATAATGCTTTCTTATGTCCCACTAAGGCAGGAGGGAGTCGGCACAGAGTACAAAATTCTTGCTCTTGCTTTATTAATTACTGAGTTAAATTTACTTAGGAACCAGGATTCTTATTCCGAACTAGTTGTCATGAAGAACCAGTTAAATCCCAACCTCTCTAACTGCTGAACTCCAAGTTCCTACTTCATTCCCTCTGAATTTCTCCACACAGTGACCACAGAATTTGATATCATGGCAAAACTGTGAGGAATATAAAGTACACCTGAACAGGAAATCATACTGAATCCCTGTGATCTTTAAACGAGAGTGTATCCAGGACCAGTACAAATTGTCTGGAAAGTGTCAGGCAGGTAATAACTAAGTTGACCTTAGTGATTCAAACAATTAAAGGTATGCCAAGGAGGTAGTCAACAGAAATACTTCGGGCTAAACTCTAGGTTATTGATAGTTTCAGACAAGCACTTACAAACTCTCTCTTTTCAGTATTTTAGTACTGAGGTTTCATCCAATATCTTGTCTCCTTGCTTAGATTCTCCATATTCTCTTATCTTAATAAAAACAAAACAAGATAAATAAAAGTACAAATTGTTTTGACCAGGTTGGTTCCCCATAGGCTGAGGCATATTTTGGATTCAAAGTAGTGATGTAACTGCTAGAAAACAGAGACAATCGAGATAAAGCAAGCAGGTCAAGAAGGTATAACCAATTTTTGCTCCAAGCTTAGTACATGCATACATCAATGTATCACTTCTTTATATGATGTCCTCACTTCTCAGAATTTGATTCCAATGCAGGTGGTATGCATGTGTAGATATACACGTTCTACTTCCTAGCCCTACATAAAAAAGTATTCCTCTTTTCCCCTTTATTGCTGAGGCAAAGCTTTATGTTCAATTTTCTACAGTATACGTGAGAATTAACATAAAATGTCACGTCCAATTGAAAGTACTTGACCCAGTTCCAAATATACAGATGACAATCTCAATCTCTTCCAAAGTCAACTAACCTGTTCAAAATTCCTCTTCCGACCAAGATCATAACGCCATTTTGGAGTGGTCTTCTTCTCATATGCCTGCAAGTACGAGAAGTGTTTTAATGTGGCAAAGAATACTCAGAATCCTGTCAGTAAATGGGGCAATTAACTGCTGAACCTTCAAGTTCAAATGTCTCAAGTGATTCTTATTTCTTATCCGAAAGATTTTTCATTTCTGATTTATTTCATCCCAAGGGGGAAGGCACAAGCAGTAGTAGCCTCAAAGGAGCAGTTAGTTCATGAAACCTAGAATCCAAAAATAAGAGTTTGAGCTTCAAGCAACCAATTGAAGGAAGCTTATCATTAGAATATGTAAATAAGCTGTGGTCTCTTTCGGTAAATCATGTAGTTTAGTCTAATAGCTACGGTAAATGTACTTTCCATAATTTCAGGATGGAGCTTGAAGAACCAAAGTTAGATTTTGAATGGCCATTGGCAGCAGAAGGATTCTATGCAAGGAGGTGACCTCTAGTAATTGTGGGGCACAGTGATAAAAAAGAATACAGTCTAATATGGTTAAGAAGTCTACTAAAAGGATAACCAACTTCATATTTTCCTCTGCTATTCTGTCCGAGTCTGGCTGAAGAAAAGTTACGGGGTCATTTTCTTCCATGGGAAGCCACTACTGGATCCTCCAGGTAAAATCATGATTCACGGAAAATTTTGAGTTTTGAAAAGTAAAAAGATGTGGGAAAAAGCAAAACGAATGAGGAATCTCTTTACTCCAATTTTCTTTACTTGTTTTTTTTTATGGGCTGGAGAAAATATCGAAGAGTGTAACCTTCATTATTTTGCAAGAAAAGCAACTTTTACAAGGTGGTCAATCAAACGAACCAAAATACACACGCTTCAATAATTGATCTAGAAAGCAAACTGTCCAAAACCCAAGATACAGAGAAACAACAAATGGTAGCAATAGTTTTCCCCTTACATTCACCCATTAAACTTTCAACCCAAAAGTAAGGAAGGTGTAATACCTCAATGGTCGTGGTATTACCAGCCACCAATGATATGTGCATGATCAGAAATCCCAATACACTCAAAGCAAAAGCAAGATTGAAGACTGCAATGCACAAGAATCATGTAACTAAATAGGAAATTGCATGCCTATGTAAGTAATCAGGGGAGGAGAAATAGGAAGAGCAGGGTTTCTACACCTTACCAAAAGCAAGGAAAGTGGTTGCAAGAGTGCCCGGAGTCCCAGGTATCTCTCCATCACTGAAGAATGCAATGAACTGTGGCAGTAATGCTAGCGTGACAAGAGTGGTCTCAAGGAATGTATAGAACTGCATAACGAAAAGGACGTAACTAATTCGGGAAAAAGGGTCAATAAAGTATTTATTCTGAACAAATCGAACATTAATAGCGGATAAGTATCTCCATTGAAAAGTGATAAATACAAATATCAGCTGACAGATATTCAGAGGTGTGAACATGCAGGAATAAGATGGAAAATATTAACTCAATATCCATGCAAGTCAATTGGTCAATCAATTAAGCATCAATCCCAATATAGTAGGTTTGTTGCATCGTGATTTGATTAGTTTATGCTGCCCAACAACCTCCCACAACTCTCCATCATCCAGTCTTGGTGCAAACTACACAAAGCTCATATAGGCAGAGTTGTTCACTAACATAAAGGAGAAATAAAATTTGCAAAGAACAAGGTTACAGAAATTTCAAATCAACTTCCTCACTATGGTCACAATATATCTAAACAAGATAGTGCTAACATCTGATGTTAATGAAAGTTAAGTGGTCTTTCAGATCTTCCAAATGAAAATAGCCAGTTCTTTACTTGTACAACTAGCTGGATAAAAGTTAGGAGACAAGTTAGATACTACGATTCTAGGATGATTGTACTTACAAGAAAGAACTCACAGCTGCTCATGATTGTGCACTGCGGCTCAATAGGTGAATATAATTTCCAGTCACAGCTGTTTGCTATCATCTGTTTAACTTAAGGAGTTGGTCTAAAATAAAACCTTTGAAACTTTGTGGTATATCCATTGAAATACGGAAAAAGGTGCAATCAGTGTAATACTGAATAAATTGCATAGCATAAGGGCTACTAGCTATGAGAACAGCAAGCTAACAACAAAGGCTGAGAGCAGTCAGTGCAGAAAAAACACCGAGAAATTTTCATATTTGCTGATAGACTATCAATTTTGTTTAGGTTGTTGATAGTAGAATCTTATCGACAATTTAAGAATGGTGAAACTTACCAGAAAAAGAAGGAAATACTTGTAATTTAGTGCTCCAACGCAATTGACAACCCACACGCAGTGATGGTCCATCTTTAACACACACCTTCCACCTAAAACACAGAAACATGCACAACTCAATCTCGAATGAGAAAAAAATAGAAACAAAAATCATCAAAAATAGGTGCATAACAAGAACTCACAAACAGAACAATGATGGCATCGAGGTGGTTTCAACTGGTTGCATTTTTTACAAAACCGAACTCTTGGGTTTGTTGCATCAGCTGGTGAAGCCCCAAATTCAGATGCGGTTAATGGGTCAGTGTCACCTCTTTCTTCATCCAAGACCGGCTTCCAACTTGGAGGTACACTACCAGGATCCGTAAAAACGACAGAGAAGTAACTCCACAATAGCATCACCAACTGCAGTTATTGAGGAACAACTACTCCTTCAGCTACAAGTATAGATTACTATGCATCCAGAGCCTCATTTGGCTTTATAAACTCCAAAATTAGAAGATACAGAATTTCTAAGCGGAGAATAAGATTTTCGATACTGGTTAACAAATACTATTTTTCCCACGGGAAGTTTGTGAATAAATGATAATATGATCACGAGCAAGCAATATCCATCTTTAAGCTAAAGAGATAGGATGGAACTCTTTTTTTTTTGGATAACCATGGTGTTCCAGCCAGCTTGCGCACACCTCAACTAATTTCATGAGATACCCGTCACTTCCTACCAGCATCACGTACAAGGTAACTTTGTCCACCAAGGCTAGGACAGATAAAAAGAAATCACCTCACGTTTCATGATGCTTTCCGTGAGTGCCAACCAAGTATAGCAAGTGTATTGTTGATCTCCATTTCATGCAACGTAAAAAGAACCTACATTACTCAGACTCTTCAGTTTCGGTACCGCACCCGCATCGAGTGTCGAAACAACGTAGGTGTGGGTGTGGGTATGGGATCTGTACCGGATTTGATCAACGGACTTTGGATACTTTGACCAAATAAACGAAGAAGTCGGAACAGATATGATATTTTTGTAATCATAACAAATTCTAAAGTGAAATTGAAGAAATAAATTTTTTTATGTCAATCCTTTTCCTTATATAACCTTTTGAGTTTCTCTTCTTGATCAATATTTTTTCCTCATATTGGCATTGTAAGTTTTCCACATAATGTTTCATAATTTAGACATATAACTCTATTTTTATATATTTGAATTATTTTTAGCCGAATTCACACACTCATATTCGTACCTGAATCCATACACCCGAATCTTAAAATTTAGATCATGAAGGATCCGATCTCTAGATCCACACCTGTATTGGACACCCGTACCCGAGTCCGAGCAACTTAGAAAAGAACTATCCCAGAGAGCTTCTTCAGTGATTGGCATTTTGCATTAACTATGATAAGTCTTCTCAAGGTTTGAAAATGACCTAACTTGATATAGAAGATATATTTCTTTCGCGCAACGATTATTAATATCTTCCACTAGAAGTAGAAAAAAATTACCAATCTAAAATAGAAAACGTAGAATTCTTCAATGCAATCTAAGCTACAAGGGTGAAATTTGCGGACAAGTATGTCTCAGTCTCAAACTAGTGGGGTCTCTATGTTGCACGGACTTTTCAAAAGTGTTGTCGCACTGTGTCAGATCCTCTAGAAATACACTACTTTTGAAGGATCCAACATACACCCTGTGACATGTTAGGAGAGTCCGAGCGACATAGGCTGGGGTCAGCTATATAAATCCTTTTAACACTTCTAGTGTTAACAACAATAATATGGACAAAGGAAATATTTTGCAAGGGAAATAATTATTGTCTATAGTCATCCTCTTCGAGACAGAGCCCATGAGTAACGAGATTGAGACACATGCCTTAGGGGCTTTGGTACCTTAACTTAAGTGTTGTCTAAGCGCGTGAAGAGCTCAGCTTATTTTGCATGTAGCTTTAGTGCTTAAGCGTGTCACAAAGCAAGCAGCATTTGTTAACACCAACCATCTACTCCATTTTGGTCTGCTTCACTTCGGTACTCAATATTTGACTTTCAGGACAAATTAGGAGTCCTGTGAAAATTTGGATTCTGTAAATCTCACACATTATCCCTACACTATCATCAGTTTCTGACCAAGCTAAAGTCACTCCTGTAAACTCCTGTAAATTCAAGTCTGCAAGATACAGAAATAAAAATCTCCTAATATTCTCAAAGACCTAACTTTTACAAAGATCCCAAGAATATGCCGGTACGTCCTATCAAAAGCCCATACATCCACACCATTGCAAAAGAAGAAGAAAAAGATCGCCAGCCAATAAAACCAATGATCAATGAAGGAATCCAAGACAATAAAACTCAAGAAATTTACCAGACAATGGAACAAGAGAAGTACGGCAAGCGCGATGAGGGCATCCAGGATTCCAGCGCCACTGACGAGGGAGGGGCCATAGTTGGTCAAAACGACAGCGTAATATGTAACGCCCACAACACCTAGGACCAACAAGATCATAATTGAGCCCAGGCCTCTTAGGGCCGTACAGAATCTGAATACGTTCCAAGCCATCACTATTCCAGATCTATACATAATAAATCTTTCAAGAAAAATTCAAATGAAAAGAAAAAGATTTAAATAAAAAAAAAGAATTACACAAACACAGGAAATCAAAGGAGTTTAATTTCGTTTAGTTCTGAGAGCGTTTATTTTGATTAATATGGTTTTAATTTCTTTAAAATTTCTTTTTTCGGGTTTATGGATTCCGAGCAGAGAAAGTGGAATCCATGGTTGAGGAGAAGTGAAATGGTGAGGAAGAAGGAAACTGGAGAAGCGGAAGGGGTAAAATTGGAATTCCAGGGCCCATTGTATTGGGATGGTCAAGCTTAGCAAGTTTCCAACTGCTGCTGCTATACGGCGTACTAATTAAGTAATTAATTAGAAGGTTCTTTTTGTTTTTGGCTCATGGGCAAAATAGGAAAATTATAGATAATTATATTGAACGGAATAGATAAAATCCGAAAGAGCTAAAATTATCCTTGTAACCTGCCTCTAAGGATACTTTTGTCATCGCCTGTTGCTCGCCATTTCTATAGTCATATCAGTGATTTAAATGAGACCTCTTAAAAAGTAATTATATGAATATACCGTGATGATATTATGAAATATAACATATCAGTATATGAATATACTGTAATGGTATCATGCATGATTAAAGAGTACATTCCCGAAGGACTGCTCATTCCTCAATAATACCATAACAATATATGGATATACTATGACGGTATCATGAAAGGTTTGAGGAGCTTGCATGCTCTACGTGTGAAAAATTTATAGTACTGTTCATCCTCAGTGATACCATGGTAGTGTACAAATATATTATGATGGTATCATGAAGACTTGCGAGATGATGTATTTTCTATAATTAATTAGGAGATATGAAAGTGAAAAGATAGTGAACTATAAATAGTTTGCTCCGATGGGGCAATTATATAAGTTTTCAATATTAAATGGTGACATAAACAGGATTTTCGAGGAATAAAAATAACCTCTTCTTTTTTCTTTTTCTTTTAAATTTGACGAGCATCTGAAATAATAATGAATTACAATTCTATTGTACAACCATCGGGACATTGATCTTTGTAGCGCTAATGCTTTTCGTTGATTGGTTTTATTATCATAAGCGACACCAAAATTGACTTGGTTTCAAGACATAGAATCTATGTTGAATCATCATTTGGCAGGACTACTAGGACTTGAGTCTCTCTCTTGGACGGGGCATCAAGTACATGTATCTATGTCGATTAACCAATTTTTAAATGCTGAAATAAATTCAAAAAAAATACAACATCCTTATAAATTTAACTTGAATCGAGATTTTTTAACTTAACTTTGTCCCGATATTAATAGTTGGACAAATCTGTGTCCTTGTCGTTATAATATTACCACACGTATATTCTTATTTTTAAATTCAGCAAACAAAATTTCGAAAAAGAAAAAAGAAAATCATATACTCCCTCCCCCGCACGCACACAACATCCCCATATTCAAAGTACTACTATTCTCTCTGTTTTAATTTATTCATCTTTTATTTTTTAAATAATTGTTTAACTTTTTTTTTTACAATTCTTTAATTCTAACTTTGCACATGATATATTTAACACTATAAGATTAATGGACATTTTGATACATTCTACACATTTTTAGTTTAAGATCACATGATTCAAAAGACATCTTTACTTTATCAAATTTTAATATCAAATTAAAATCAGACAAATAAATTGAGACAGAGAAAATAGTTCTTACCTGCACCTTGCTAGTTCATTTTAATACTGAATGAAGAAATTTTCAGAATGTACAGATATAGTGTTGAACTATGAGTTTGATGTACTGCGTTTAATTTTATAAAATTTGCAAAGAAATAACTGCTGGAATTCATATGAAGAAGTTCGACTTTGCATATAATAATGAATACAGATCTTTGTCTATTTAACTACCAATTAAATTAAATAATCTAATAAAACACGAGATTAACAAGAAACAAAATTTAAGACAAAATCCAGTTGACTAATTTATCGTTAGTTTCACATAAAGTTTCTAAAGGAGAGGGAAAAGAGATGGAAAAGAAAGAAAAGGGCAGAGTATGTGTAACAGGAGGAAAAGGATTTCTTGGATCATGGCTACTCTGTCAACACTACAATTAGATTAACTTCAATTCAAATTTTGTTTCATACATGTTAAAGGGGAGGATGTAGCTTATCAGCGGCTACGGGTTCAACCGGATTTAATATTTGCAATACAGAATATGTATATGTATATGATTACGTCACTAAATTTTAACAAATATATATTCTGAACTCATAATTTTAAAAGTATAATGGATAATATGCATCCACCCAAAGACGAATTCAGGATTTGAAAATAACAGCGCACAACCAAAGGAGATGCATATTAGTCAAAGCGATGTCACGTGGTACCCACGTTGCTTCATCCAAAAATGTTGTTAAACATCTTGAGATTTCCAGTTTGACATCTGCTGCTGCATTTTTTGTCGAAAAAAAACAAGAAAAATGTAGCCATGGGGATTCAAATACAAGCTGCCAAGCTCTAGCAAACATATTATAGCCACCTACCAAACCATTGCACGAACCCTTTTGTAGATTCTTGGTATATATATATATATATACATAATTTTTTCGAAGTTAATAGGTGCATGTACCCCCACTTATGACCCATACATGTGGGTCCGCCCCTGCATACTCCTTTGTAGACTACACCCATTTGGCCATCAATAATATCAGTATTTTCAAATATTGAACTTCAATCCGTGAGAGTAATTGAATTGGTGTAGCAGGTGATATTTCACAAGGGAGGACAAGGATTGATTTCCCCTGCCAACTCTATGAATATTTCAAGTGAAATAATAATTTTCAATTTTTTCTTAACCAAAACTGAAAATACTCTATTTTTCAACTTCAACCTCTTTTTCAGATAGGAAGAGAGATACTAACTAACTACCTACCTCACAAACCTAGAAGGCGCATCAGAGAGGCTCCAAATTTTCAATGCTGATATGAACAAACCACGAAGTTTTGCTGCAGCAATTGCAGGTTGTGTGGGAGTCTTCCATTTAGCTCAGCCAATGGATTTTGAAGACGAAGAAATCGACAAGACCAAGGTCAAAGGAGCGAAATTGACCTGAAATTTTTATCTTGTCGGTGAAAGTTCAATTTACCAATTTGTAATTCCATGGGTCGCTGATTAACATAATTTTTTTTAATAATTCGTTGCTAATCTGTGTAAAACTCTCTTCTCTACACATTTATTTAACATAATTTATTGTGATTTTCTTATATATTTTACTGGAAATCGTGAATAATGTGTGCTGGAGCAACAAAATATCATTCCTTTTGTGGACGTACATGATGTGGTGAATGCACATATTTTTCTTTTTGAGCATCCAAATAAAAAAGGGAGATATATATTATTCTTCTGCAGAAATCATAATACATCAGCTCTCCAAATTTCTTTCATCCAGGTACCCTCAATATCAAATACAAATTATAGAAGAGTGAGTCAAAAATGTCTTTTAATTTCTTTTTGGTTCTTGAAATCATTAATGATCAACGATTAATATACCATTATTCAGAAATTAAATTAATTATCATCTGTTTTGTAGTTCTATGGAGGAGTGGAGTGGCCTAAAATATCCCAGACTTTCATCAAATAAGCTCTTGGATACTGGATTCAAGTTTAAGTATGGACCAGAGGAAATGTATGATGGAGCCATTGAGTGTTGCAAAACAAGGGGTCTGCTCTAGTCTTTTACATTTACACCACCAATAAGGAAAATGTATGGGTCTATGTATTTTCATATTCTGGAATTAAAGATTACTATAAACTTCGACACGTTTTATTCATATTTCTCATAAATAGTCAAGTTCAGAAGATAAAAATAGGAGGTCTAATTATAACACATCAAATTTTAAAACATCTTTAAATATTATATCTTAATAAATAAAAGGAAAAATTGTACTTCACTCAATTTTGAGGGGATATATAGCATGACTCCGGCACGGAAACAGTTAAAAAAATTGTGAAAAATTTCAAAACGAAACCAAAGAATTGAGATTTCACCAAAAAGGCACTTCATTGCCCATACAACGAGGATCAATAATTTTTTTTTAAAAAAAATAAAAAATTCTTGAACCTCGTTGGACAGGCTAGGAGGTTCTATTAATTTTTTTTTAAAATTTATAGTTGAAGTAAAATTCTTGAACCTCGTTGGGCTTCCCATGAGGTTCTATTTATTTATTTATTTTTTTTTAACTAAAATGTAATTTTAAAAAAAGAAATTGAGGAAAAACTACAGCCAACGAGGTTCCATGGTCATCTTTCATGAGCAAAATAATTATACCATATTGGTTGATAATGCATATTAGTTGGTTGCCAATAGCAACTTGTTGGAGTAACCAACATGCACGTTCAAGTTTAAACAATTATTGGTATCAAATCAAATACTATAACAAATTACTTCCTCACCGATGATTTTTTTCTGAAATATATTAAAGATGAGTAAAATTAAATATATATTTATAATAATTGATATTTAACTTTTGTACACTATATAATTTTTTGATAAAAGATATGCATTGAATTACCCTTCATCTAAAATGACCACAAGTATATTATTCAACCTGTAATTGTAAACTGAAAATTAATAAATAAAGCTTACTTTTAATAGCATAAATTTTTAGATGATGTGATTTACACTATTCAACATAACATTAAAGTAGATTTATAGAGTTATAGAGAACCTTAATTGATGTTCCACCTCACTCATCAATAAAATATACTGAACCAAAAAATAAGAAGAGAAAATTTTGAAATGTTGCTTATTGGTATAGAGCTCACTCTAGAGTTAGCTCTCTTGCAAATCTAATAATGATAACGTGAGCAATATTTTAAAGCTTTTTGTTATTATTATTTTATTTTTATATACCTTGATTATATTAATCTGAGTAGCAGATATTATTTCCATAAAATAAAAATAAAAAAATTAATACGCGCAAAAAAAAAAAGGGGGAAAAGGAAGGGAGGAATAAAGTAGAAATAAGAAAGAATTGAAGGAGGAGAATGAGATATTTAGAAAGAAGCCACCGTTAGAGCTCTTTGTGCGTCCCCACGAAGTTTTAACGACCTTTTCAGACTCTCTCGATTCTCCCCTCTTCAAAAACGCATTCCCACAATTTTCTCCCTCCACTCTGTCTCTTCTCTCTCACGAAACTTCAATTCCTTTCATTCTTCATTCATGTTCGAAAATTCGCAGGTAAAATTGTTCATCAAATAGAATTTTCCATTTTATTGAAAATGTCTTTTTCCGATTCCGAGACGTCCTCTCATGGCGGAGAGTATAAGAATTTCAAGCAAATCAGCCGTGATCGTAAGCTCTTACTTCGCACTTCTTTTCTTATAATTGCATTTATTTCAGATTTCTGTAATAAATGTGCGTTCGTAGCATTCCTTCTAGTTTGGAAATGAATGCTGGTGACATGTATATATGAGGATGCGATGAGATGCGTTCTGGTTGCTAGCTACACTTATAAAATCAGTTGCTTAAGGGTGATGGTTTTGTTTTCGTTTTAGGTGGTTCAATTTATGAGAGGTTAATATGATCAAGTGCTTTCTGAATCATTGCATCTCAGACCTTATAATTTGTATTAAAAGAAAAAAGAACTAATTTGACAAGAACTTTCTTGGATTTCAAGTAGGAGCCGATAGGATTCTAAATTTAGTGCCTCCAGAAAAGTGGGATTGGGGTGGGGAGAGTTGTATTTGTTGCTTACATGTGGAGGCTTACACAACTTGTTTCCCTTTCTTTGAAACATCGTGATTGGTTGCCTTCCTAATCTATTGTATAATAAGCTGAATCATTAACGTTGATGCACAATAGTGAGTAGCTTATAGAGAAATAATCTCCAGCCAGTAAGGTCATATAATAGAAGCCTTTTTACCCATGTGGTGTACAGCTCTTTTAATAATTGCAGTGTGGATTCACCAAGCAGTTGAACTATTGAAATCGGAAGAACAGAGGTGCAAAATGGGACACATTATTAACCAGTAAAATCATCTGACCTTTTGTTTGCATCTTTTCAATCTAGCAACAAGAAGTATGTTCCCCTAGATTACTGTTTCCTCCCGATGCATTGAATATTTTAATTCTATTGCAGCATTGAATTGTGTTATTACCACGAGATTACTGTTTCTTCCTGATGCATTGAATTTGTCTCTTAATCTCTGTGGGTGTGTATATGGCACTTCACACTGAATTAAAGATGAGTTTCTACTAATGCGCAGACTGTCTTTATGTATTTTTGTTCTAGGACTATTACATGAAATGCTTCGAACTTCGGGTTCAGGTGATTCAAGATCTTCATGGAAGGTATGTTAACAGGAGGTTATTACACGAAATCAGTTTGTTAAATTTCGTCTTTTCTCCTTGAAACAATTGTATTTCCTTTATACTTCATAGCCTTAAATACTTTTTTTCAAAAATCTTATCTCTTAAAGAACGACTCTCATTCAGATGTTTGGGGAAAGCTAGTATTTTGTTATATTGTTTTTTCAGCCAGCTTCAAAATGGCTTACCTTGTGCACGAAGTGCTTCCCAACTAGTGGGGGTTAAGGGAAGAGCAGTACAGCCTTCTCGCATTTCTGAGGTTGATTCCACTCCTTGAACTGTGAATCAAGGGGGCAACTTTATCATTGCGCGAAAACTAGTTCTCTGTCCTGTCAAAGCCAAACTTTCTAAAATATCTATTGTTTACTCATCTTATCAAGTTTCTACATACATTGTTTATAGTAAATACTTACCAATATGACTTGATTAATTTAACATGAATAGTCTAACTTGTTATCTGTGTCATTACACGATGCTTGATCATGTATCAGCAGGAAGTTTCTTGTTGAGTATGTCAATAGTCAACGTGGATCATGAACGCTTTAAACCTTAACCATACCTTTAGTTTTGAAGGAAAGAGAAGGAGAGGAGATGAATTACTTTTCGAATTTATATTATACGTTACAGTTGTGTTCTTTTTCCACTCTTTACCTTGTGATTATTCCGTTCACAACAAACAAAGCCTATTTTGCTACATATGTTTTATCACTTCCACAGCAAACTATTGCAATCAATGTAGCTAAATATCTTCATGACAAGATCTGATAATAAAAGAATTGTTCAGCTAAACACTATTACAGTAGTATCTCTTGTTAAGATTAAACATCAAGTAACATAGACATGTTTCATATCGGCATCAAACTCATCTTGCCATTTCTAGCTATAATATTAAATGCATGAACCTGAAGTGAATAAAAATAGCATGTTGAGTCATGATTGACTGTCTAATAACATAGGCATGTCTCTTAAGGAAAGGAGACTGCTTATCAGAAGCTCATTTGGAAGCTTGGCACTTGCACAGTAAGCTAAGAACCTTGCCTTCCTGATATTTACCCCAATTAACCCTCTCTAATCTTTTAGGAACAAAAAACTAGGGAAAGGGCGGGGGAAGGAGTATAAGGGATCTATTCTGTCGCACTCAAAGAGCAACATGAGCTATCTGTGCCAAAATGATGAATTGATATCAACTGTATCTTTGTAACAACCATCAATAGAAGCTAAAGAGATATAGAAGCTTCCAGGATCCTAAAAGGAGTCAAAAACATCTAGGATTGTTTCTGTATCTTCAGAATAAAACTTTGTTCACCAAAAACAAAATAACAGAATACAGTTAAGTATAATTTGTATATTGTGTTACTTCTATCCTCAAAACATCTAGCATTTCTTTATCTCTATATGGTCCACCATATACCTGGAGGGATGATCCTCCATCTATATCTGTCTCTTACCCCAGCTCCAGCTTCCTCCCAGCTAAAAAGAATATCAACAATCTCACTAAGCATTGACCAGGAGATGCCTCTGAGATTGATAAAAATCTTCCATAGTTGGTTTGTGACTCTGCAGTGTAGAAATACGTGGCTCATTGTCTAAGTTTCATTCCCACTTAACTAGCAGCTTTAACATAGAGAGATTCCTTTCTTTTCCAAGTTTTTATGTGTCAGAACAACTTTTTTTACTAATAGCCATGTGAAGCAGGCAGCGTTGTAAGATATCTTGACCTTCCAGATGTATTTCCATTACCAATTAGTAATCTTTGGCTTTATCTCATTCAACAATTTGTCCTGAGCTAACCTTGTATAGCCCTTTGCAATGTTCATTCCACACAAATAATCTACTCCTCCTTGCATCCCTTTAAAGTTTTCCAGAAGCTTGTACAGTTCAGTTACTCTTGGTATCTCCTAATCATTCATCATTCTTCTAAACTCAGGTCCCAACCTTGGGGAGTCCACATCTTAGCTACTATTTTTTATGATGCTGAAACAGTGTAAACAGGTCAGGAAATAAATCTTGTAAACAACTTGGACCCATTCACTTGTACTTCCAAAAAATAGTCTTGTTGCCATTATGTAATTTGACAGAAGAGTGTCTCCTTAGGAAAGTCCAGAATGCTCTGATTGATCTCCACAAACTCTCCCCGTGAGGAGTATTGACCTCCTTGGAAATCCAATTGTCCTGCTACCCATGCTTATACTTGATAACACTGCCCCAAAGGGCTTGTAATACCTGAGAGTATTTCTATATCCATTTTAACTTTAAAGCTTTGTTTTGATGCTTCAAATTTCTAATCTCAAGATCACCTTGGCTTTTACTTCTGATAAGGGTTTTCCATTTGACTAAATGGAAAATTGTTTTTTTCTTGTTTTCTTGCCAAAAGAAGGATCTCCTGATTTTATCAACTTTGTATAACTCCTGTAGGGATAGAAAAAATCTACATGATGTAAGTTGGTAGAGCATCCAGAATAACATTGATCAGAGTGAGTCTTCCTCCCAATGATATATACTGTGATCTCCATCTGGAAAATTTCTTCTCAAATTTCTCCAGAGTTCCATATTTTTTGGACCTTTGATTTGTTCCAAGAGGCATACCAAGATAGACTGTCGGAAGGTTTTCCACTTCACCATAGAGGATTACAGCCAACTGTTCCATGTTAGGCACCAAGTCAATGGGGTATATGTGACCCTTTCTCCAATTGATATGAAGGCCTGAGATGCCTTCAAAACGTACTAAAATAACTCTCAAATATTCAACTGCTCTTCCCCTGCATCACAAAATATTAAAGTATCATCAACATACTGAAGATGAGTGATCTCCAAACTAGAGTCACTGTTTCTAGCTACCTCAAAACCTTGGATCCAAACATTAGCTTTGGCAATCTTGACATATTGTTGAGACTTTTCATAGCTAAGAGAAAAGAAAAAGGGGACAAGGGATCCCCTTGTCCATCCCTCAATGCTCAATGAGCATTAACAAAATCCTTCAGGTCCCTCATTAATGAAATTTTTTACCGTGGAGATGCAAAACTTTACCCAGTTGATCCACTTCTCCACAAAAGCCATCGGCCTTAAAATTCTCAGTAGAAACTCTCAATTGACATGATCATAAGCTTTCTCAGTGTCAATTTTGCATAAGATACTTGGCCTCTTTTATGAGATTCTTGAGCTTACAACTTCATTAGCTATCAACACAGCATCCATTATTTGTCTTCCTCTAATGAAGATCATATGTTGGAAATCCACCAAAGTATCCACCACCCTTTTCAGTCTTTCTGTCAAAACCTTTGAAATCAGCTTGTAGAAAATCCCTATGAAACTAATTGGTTTGAAATCTGTTAACTCCTTTGCCCCTGTCTTCTGTCTAGTGACAAGAATTTGAATTGGAAACAGTAAAGTTTTGAGTTACAGGCTGCATTCAAAACTATGCCTTTTACTATTATGCTTTCAGCTTTTCTACACCAGACAAAACATTCACTTCCTTTTTGTTAGCTTGACTGAATGCCTTCTCAGGTTGATGGTTCCTTTTACATCTAAATATATGACGATACCAGATTGTATCTGTTTTGACGTATCTGCTCCACATTTATCTTTTAATATCATGATTCTGAACATTAAAGTGTAGCTATTTGATATATGTCCTGTAAAAGAGTGTTCTACTGGTTTAAACTAATGTCATTATTTTGAGACTAAAGATACAGCTTTTGAAATGTTAACTGAATATGACATGAGGACAATATGCAAAAAGATAATGAGTTATTTATAATTGTTTTGGAGTTTGTTTGCTTGTTGCCAAAAGTGGCTGATAGAAAGTTTGTTTCTGAGAGAAAGAGGAAGGTGCTTATTTTGAAAGAATATGAAAAAGCATAAGAATAAATTTAGGAGTCATTGCTGTTGCTGGCTCTGTCTCTATTTTTCCTTTCAGTTATCTGCTGCCCTTATGTCTTGACAGCACGGGAGCCTTGCCAATTTTTAAAATTTATGCTTTGCTTAACCACTTCTTTGCAGGTTCTTATCATGGATAAAGTAACGGTAAAAGTGATGTCTTCCACATGCAAAATGGCTGATATCACTGATCAAGGAGTTTCATGTGAGCTCCGCATGCAATGAACCCTTTTATTTTATTTGTAGAACTAATTGACAATCTAACCTCACAAAAATATCAAACCCCTTCAGTAAACCAAGAACAAAGAGCATTCTTCAATAAGAAGTGAGTGAAGACTAGTTTAATGAGGTCGTGTTTCTACTCCTATTTCACTAGAGAAAACAAAATGATTTACGGCACCACAGAAGTTACTCTGTGATCTCTAGTTCTACTCAGTCAGAAATATAAGGTTTATTGACTATGTCACCTAACCTGGTGCAAATGAGTCACAAAGTCCCATGTAGGGTAGTTTCATTGGTTGTTAGTTCTAGCATTTCCTAATGATTAATGTGTATGTATTATGACAGTGGTGGAAGACCTTTTCAGAAGAAGGCAACCTTTGCCAACAATGGATGCTATATACTTCATCCAACCGTCAAAGGAGAAGTATGATCTTTTTCTCAAAATCCAGTTGCTTCATAATCATCTAGTGCTTGATTTTGTAAACAAAGCATGGGAACCGCGTGTTGACTTTATACATGATCTTGAATGTTCTATTCCCCGCCCCCCTTGCCCCTCTCACTTAACTCCAAATTTCCATATGAGTTGTATCTATGTCCAAAATTTTCTGTTCATCATCTATGGCAGTCATAAGTTTTTAATATATTTTGATTAACCTTTATTGGGTAAGAGGCAGGCTGGAAATGAAACAAGACTTTTGTTTTGGAGGACTTTCATTTGGATACAAGGAAAGCAGGGCGAGATTGATGCATTGTTTGGTATTTATAGATTAAGAATAGTATAATTGTATAGCCCTCTCCATAGAACCATAACCTGTTCTTTATTCAACTTTTGAGAATATTAAGTAAAATTCTGGGACCTTCTGATCCAGGCACTTCTTAGCAAAGAAATAAAACTTTTATAGTAGAGATACAAATTATTTTGATTGCAAAGCTTACCATTAGAGACTATAGCGTCCAGACATCCTACTTGCTACTCTTTGCTAGTGCAACAGTCTTCCATGATCTAGACATCTCAAAATCCTTGGAAAAGGAACATTCCAGTTATAGTAGAGGGAGATTCCACTACTATATACTTCATCCAACCGTCAAATGATCAAAACATTACCCAGGATTGCAGGTTGAAAGCTTTGTGCATTTAAGCTATACCAGTTCTTGTAATGAGAGATTATTTTGCACTAAGATGCCTACTGGTTTGTTAAAATCTATTGTCTGTCCTGTCATAATAATGTAGAAGAGAACCTTTTTTTCGCACTTTAGGATGTTTGAGTAGGTGGAAACCATATTTCCCTTTTAGTTGTTTCAAAGTAAGAAAAAGATAGATTTATTCAACTCTGACTAGTTCTCAATGGTTAAGGACTGAGCTTGGATGCCATTAATGCTTATATTAGACTAGAGATCATGTGCTTTCTCTCTCTCTCTCTCTCTCTCTCTCTTATTCTAAATACCCTTTGCTGTCCATTTTTCCAGTTTAATTTTAACATAGTCTAGTGCCATGCTTTACATAGGATACAACCTATCTTTAACATAGTCTATGGCCATGCTTTGCATAGGATACAACCTGTCTTCTATGTCTGTTTACATGGATTACCTTTTCTGTTGTGTTATCTTCTCTTTTCAGGAAATAATACTTAAAATGTAGGAGTGAAACAAAACTATAAGGACAAAAATTTCATTTTAGAATGAGAAAATATATGTACTTAGAAGATTATTAAAAGATAAGGAACCCTCTACATCATATATAAGAAATTTATTGATTTGATTATATAAATTAACAAACTTGAAACAATAGGGGTAAAAGATATACCGTATCAGGTGAAAATACATAAGCAAACAAAAGAATGTGCATGTCCTTGGAACTACTAAATAACAAAGGAAAGTAGCTGAATTACATACAAATTGTCCATTTAAATAAACAAGAAAACAAATAGTTTGTTTTTTTGACTAAATTGGTTTAATTACTTAAAGAAGCAAATTAAAAATGTTATTCTCCATATGCAATTTGAAGGAAGAGGACCTCATCCATGGGTTGCATAAAGTTTTACACATTTGGTATATGATGTGAAGTTTTACATGTACTTTCTCCTCTGTTATGTTTGATCTCTAAAGTCAGTATATTCATTGATTCGTCTGAAACATCAGGTCCTTTTCCCATCTGCAGCACTTAAAAATGAGAACTAACAGTTAAAATTTGAATTTGCAGTGTTGTCATGTTCTTGTCCGATATGTCAGGAAGAGAACCTTTATACAGGAAGTATAGACACGATCTCGTTCTCAATAAAATCTAGTGTACCGAACTTGTTCAATCTAATTGAATCCTCTGGTTCTTGTCATCTTACTTCTGTTATTTTCCTATTTCTTTTCAGAGCATATTTATACTTCAGTTCCCCAATACCTAAGGACCTGGTTGCGCGCATCAAGAATGACACAAGTGTCATACCCCGTATAGGTGCACTAGGAGAGGTAACGGTTACGTGTCTCTCTCTACAATATTGCATGCATCATGAAAATGATCTCTTCACAAGTTTGACTGGATCTTCTTTTTCATTTATTTTTCTTTTTCTTTTTCTTTTTTTTGTTGTTGTTGTGCACAATGCAGATGAATTTTGAGTACTTTCCAATGGACAGCCAGGTAATTTGGCAAATATCTCGACAAACAGTCTTTTTGCTTTACTTGGAGAATTCAGTTCAATATCTGCTTATAAACTGGGAGTCAAACGAATTTTATAGTTTTGACGAACTAAATATTATGAAGACATGAAATGTACCTGAATTGATAGGAATAGATATAGAAGATTCACATGGCCGGCCCCAACTAATTCGTAATTGAGTACTTATCTGTTGATTGATTTAAGAATTATGCAGATTGCGACTTTTTAATATGTCAGTTCTTATCGCAGGGATTTGTCACTGACCATGAAAGAGCACTTGGAGAGTTGTTTGGTGAAAGTGCTCAAAATTCCCGGCGTGCTGAAGCGTCCTTGAATGTAATGGCCACAAGAATTTCCACTGTCTTTGCTTCACTGAAGGTAACTTAAACTTCACCAATGTGGTGATTTGCTCTTTCATGTGAAGTTTTATAAACAAAACAAAAAACTACTGATAAAAGCCTTGTATTAGTTTAGGTTACAATTACTCTGTCAAAAAATATTGTTGATAAGGTTGGTGCAATTGTGATTGCTCGTTAGGTAAAAGTAAAGAATTTGGTGGTATAAAAGACGTTGCATTTTCACGAATGTGTTTGATTTTTATTTGTGTCTCTTCCAGTTACTGTTCCCTGTGACCAACTTAGTTTGGCTAAAACTGTCTCTACATCCAGGAATTTCCTTTTGTGCATTACCGAGCTGCCAAGGGACAAGATGGATCAAATTTCCGTGAGTTAGTTCCTGGGAAACTTGCTACAGCCATATGGAACAATATCACTACATATAGGTCTAGTATTCCTAACTATCCACAGAAGGAGACATGTGACTTACTGATTCTGGACAGATCTGTTGACCAGGTTTTGAATTGATTTTGTTGATCAAATAATAATCAGCATTGTATTTGTTTCATTATTGACGTGACGAAATGACGAATCTTCTTGTTCAGATTGCTCCTGTGATTCATGAATGGACATATGATGCCATGTGCCATGACCTGCTTGATATGGATGGAAATAAATATGTACATGAGGTACGCATTACTTGATGTTCTGGATATCTTATATCAATATTTTCCTGAACTTTGACCAAAATGTATTCACATCAGGTTCCTAGCAAAACAGGTGGTCCACCTGAGAAGAAGGAAATTCTTTTGGAAGATCAGGATCCTGTCTGGTTGGAGCTACGGCATACTCATATAGCTGATGTAAGTCTCATGAATTTCCTTATTCATTTGATGCTTGTGCATGTCATATGTACTTCAACTCCTAACTTGAAGACTTTATCAGGCTAGCGAACGACTTCATGATAGGTTTACAAACTTTGTTTCTAAGAACAAGGCAGCACAGATGGAGCAGAGGTTGGTGTTTCTAAAGCTGTGAATGATAATTTTATTTGCTAAATTTGTGGGAAACTGCATCTTAATGAGTTTAGCATGTACTGTGCTCCATGTCTGTGGATGATGCAGCATTCAGTGACTTATTAATTGTTTTAGTTGTTACTAATTGATCATAGATGTGAATTATTAACTACAGATGAGTAGATGAATAAAATTTTATTCATGAAACTTCCATTTTTCTGATGATTTCTCAATTCAATCTATTTTTACATAGAGATGGTGAATTATCCACTCGGGACTTGCAGAAGATGGTCCAAGCTTTACCACAGTATAATGAACAAAAGGAGAGACTATCTACCCATGTCGAGGTTTGTTCCTTGGTCAACTGGATCCATGCGCAAACTTAGTCCTCTCTTTGAAAAAGCAAATACTTTAACAATTCCAAATGCTAAAGTCGTTCTTGAATATAGGTGGACTATAAGAAATTAGATCAGGTACTTTTGGATGTACAACTCTTAGGAGCTAGTTTCATTAGTTTAGGTATGTATTTTAAATTTATATAATCCCCAATAACAGCCAGCTTCTTCCTGATTCCTTCTGTGGTAAACTAGAGCTCATGTGGATGCTCATATCCTATTCAAGACACAAAAGCTGTGGCAGGTGCTTAAAAGACATAACAACCTCAAAGGGCATTGGTCTTACCTATGTTTTAATGTCCATATAGTTATTCTTTGGTTATTTAGGACCAATTGAATTTGACAATGTGATGAACCTAGCCTGCAATAAAATGCTGAAGTTTATTTCATTGCTTGATTGATCAGCTTGCAGGTGAGATTAATAAAATTATCCGAGAAACAGGTCTTCGGGAACTTGGACAGCTAGAACAAGATCTTGTCTTTGGCGATGCAGGAACAAAGGAGGTTATCCATTTTCTAAGGTCGAAGCAGGTATAATTTTTGTGCTGGCTCAGAATATGTATTCAAACTCATTATAATTTCCAGTGCCAAGCATGGACTAAGTAACAACCTTGCTGCATGCAGGATACTGCAGTTGAAAATAAGTTACGCTTGATGCTGATTTATGCATCTGTTTATCCAGAAAAATTTGAGGGCGACAAAGCAGTGAAACTGATGCAGGTATTTCCTACATGCTAATATTTTGAAACAGTTTGAATTCATCTAGCTTATCATTGAGGTTTATTTCAAATGATCTTATTGTGGAGAGGCATACCTATATGGACACATTAAAAAACAACTTGAGAGTAGTAGTTTTGGCTGTTGCTTTAAGGAGAAGAAAGAATCTTCTGAAGAGCAACTGGAAATGATTTTGGTAATGCATCAACAAAGATGATGCTTGAAAATTACTAAAGAATCCGTAGAATGCTTAGTAGCAGAAGAATATGAATAGGATGTTGCAAACAATATAATTTTCCAAGTTAAAATGTTGGGTTTCTGTGAATTCTTCCAAATAATACAAGAAAAATAAAAAAAGTTAAAAAGAAAAAAATGGTTTCTTTAGACAATAATGCAGTTGGCTTAATTGAGGCGGTTTTCTGTTTTGACCTTTCAAGCATTTTTTTTATAAGTACAATTATAATGTGTCACTGGATGTAGTTTAGAAAATGCGACGTAAATGAGAAGAAAATTTTGGAGTGAGAACAATAGATCAAGAGGAAATGTTCTAATTTATGTAACAATATCACCATGTCGACCAACAAAAGTTATCTCCTCTACATCAATGCTCTCTGGATTCCTTGGCTGCCTTGGATGCTATTTTGAGAATGAACCAGTTTTTGAGAAAAAAGTTCTCAACCAAATGTTTTTATGCCATAAGAAAAATATGGTCATCCCTAATTTTATCCATATTCTAGTCCTAGAATCAACTTGTGGAATTGTTATTTTTTGTCTCAAATGCATGGCTATGTTTTTTATATATTTGTACCGCTACTTGAAGCTAAGGAAACGTCAAAAATTTTGATATAGATTCTTTTTTCTCTTAGTTAGCAAAACTGTCACCTGAGGATATGAAGGCTGTGCAAAATATGAGAATGCTAGAGGGTTCAGAAAAACGGAAGCCAAGTGGAAGCTTCTCCCTGAAGTTTGATTCACAAAAGGTAAACATTAGAACTTTTTTTAAAATTTTCCTGCAGTCTTCAGCTTTCTTAGTGTCAGAAATGAGACCTGACAGTTGCTAGATTCTTTGTTTGCATATTAGAAAGCGAATGCAGCTAGAAAGGATCGAACTGGAGAGGAAGAAACATGGCAGCTATTCCGGTTTTATCCCGTGATAGAGGTTTGCTATAAGACTTCCTAATCCTCCTTTGAGTGTAATTTTGCAGAAGTAAACTGGCAAGATATTTTCATCTTTAGTTTAGTGATTATAAGATTGTTAGTGTAAGAGGGTTGCAGTTTTTGTTACCAGCCATATGATTATATCTTCTTCATTTTAGATTAAGTTGACTTTTAGTATTGGAATAGCAAATTAACTGTCAACTTTGTGACCGGATAGGGTTTAACTTCAAAATTCTACATGAACTGTAGGATTTAGGTCCAAGTTGACTGATTGAATCCACTGAATGACCTAGCAATGAGAATATCTGGAGGATCATTCGACTGGAAGATCTTACTGCATGCTCTTCATAGAGGATACCTTCCCAGTAATTTTTTAAAGTGGAAATTGCTTAAGGACCAATTTTCCTTCTTTTATATTCCGGAAAACTTCCATACTTGGAATAGCGGGTCCCATTGCCCTTTCCTCTCTTACTGAAACTGTATTTTTGAGTTTGGGGGCTACAATGCTTGGAAAGAAAGATGTAATGCTTTTACAAGAGATGCTTCTTCAAATTTCCATTGTGTGAACACAGAATACATTAAGCTTAGATTATTTTCCAGAATTTCCGAATGATTCGGCATTTAATCAAATAGCTCTTTGAATGGCTTAGCTCGTACTTAATACTTCCTAAATCATACATCCATCCTGCTTCTCTCAGGAGTTGGTTGAGAAAATGTGTAAAGGTGACTTGTCGAAAGACGATTATCAGTGCTTGAACAATCCTCAATCAGCTACTCGTGATAATGGATCTTCTGCAAAGAATGCCCCACCAAAGGCCACTGAATCTACTAATCCGCGCTCAGTGAGATCAAGGAGGACTCCAAATTGGGCACGTTCTCGTACTTCTGATGATGGATATTCAAGGTTCTCCCGTGAAAAAATTATCTTTGATAGAATTTCTTTTTTATTTTTTAACCTAGAAGATCCAAACCTCCTTGATTTCCATATAAATAAGCTGTCACTTTTCAGAAACAAGATTATCATATTTATTCATTTAATTGTTCATTACTATTTTCCATGGAGTAGGATTTGCATATCATGCAGCATTAATGTACTAAATTCTAAATATGTTTTAAAAATTGTTCGTTGCAACTTAACATTCCTCATCTTGTCTTGTGCCTTTGTTGGAATTTTTCTAGTGACTCTAGTCTCAGAAGTTTCTCAACTGATTTTAAGAACATGGGACAACGAATTTTTGTTTTCATTATTGGTGGTGCAACTCGATCTGAGGTAATTCGGTAACTTTTGATTTCCATCCACTGGCTTTCCAGTAAGTGAAGGGTTAACATTTGAAATGATATATTGTTGATTTTCTTCTATGCAGCTTAGGGTTTGTCACAAACTTACCGCAAAGTTAAGGAGGGAAGTGGTCCTTGGCACAACTAGTCTAGATGATCCACCTCAATACATCACGGTAATATTACTTCATCCAGGAGTTTTGGTGAGGCGTCTTGGATTTCGATTTTCTAAGAATTCAGACAACTTTCCTCTCTTAAAACAAATTATGTGAATAATATTTTACATGCTTGCAAAACATTCATCTTAAAATGGTCAATCTTGGTATCAATCACTCGGAAACTTTAGGTTTCTCTAGATAGCATTCCATGATTCATGAACTATAATTTAAGTTTTACATAGATGAGTTGACCAATCCATGTCACTTTTCGTCTAATGTGAATATTGGATGTATTAAGGTCTTTTGCGAAGGCACGCAAGCAAAGTTACCTATTAATATCTGATAGGCCGTCTCATAATTTCAACATCCAGATTGTTTGAAGTGCAATCTTTGCTAGAGAATCAGCTTTTCAGGCTATGATAGTTATAGGATTTGCCAAAAGTTAGAAACTGTGGTAATGGCTGAAATCAGAGAAAAGAACTAGTGCATTGCTTTCGTAACACTAATTATCAAGTGAAATATATCCTCAGTATGAACTCATTCTTCTCATCTTGTTTCACAGAAACTGAAATTGCTATCAGAGAAAGAGCTTCCGGTAGATAACCATGGCCTCGGAATTTAATGGGGGGATTTGTAGAGTACGTTTTTATTCGACACCCAGAAGGTCAGTGAGAAAGCTAAATCAATCATCGCTTTTATGCTTTTCTCTCCTTTTTCTTCCATTTGAAGAAGCTACTCGATCCTGGTACCTAAAACCAACTTTCTTTAAATTTTAAAGTGCAGGATGCAATTTACATTCAAGGAGCAGATTGTTTAGTTTCTGATGCTTCTATTTTATTGTTTTCGGGGGAAGAATTTGATTCATTGCAAAGGCATATATCAGTTTTAAAGAAAGGCTTCATGATACTGGTACTGAAATTACATATGGCAGTTGGAGGTTTGCTTTTATACTAATCTGCAGCTTAGGTAGAAGACTATCTTTAAAAGAAGATGTTACAGAAACTTCCTGAGTGCAGTGAAGGAGTTTGAGTACAACTTACTCTTGAATTTTTGTAATTGTATTAAATTTAGTTGGCCAAGTCTGTCCTAAAAGGCATGTATTGAAAGAAGAAAGATTGTTTGTATCTGTTAAAGGGAATTTTCTGTTTTAATAGACTATCTTCAATGCCTTTTAATTTGGTCCAAAATTGGAGTCAATTGATAACTTCTCAGGTGAGCAAACTTAAATATCACTAGGTCTCGTTTTATTCCTGGTAGCCATATCCAATTGAACCGGCTCTCCAACAGCTGATGCTAGTGAATAAAGTGCCTCCTTACCGTAAAAAGTTGGCAATAGATTTGGAAATGATACCCACTCCATTGTTTTTGTAGTTTCTTCATCCATTTTGAAATTTGCATCGTATATCAAGATTCTCATAATATATGAGTATCCTTCCTTACAATTGATGTAGTACATGTTGTTTTTTGGCTCAAAGTCCCACATTGGAAGATGAGTAGAAATAGGGAGGCAACCTTAGACTATAAAAGGAAGCCTCCCCCTTTTGGTTTTATTACACCAAACTTGAAGCCTTCTAACTCTTCTAGAGGCTAAGTTTATTTTCTCTCTTGTAACATTTCTCGAAGAAATATATTTGTAGTGGTGTCCGGGGATTTAGGCATAATTGGCCGAACCTCGTTAAATCTTGGTATTCTCTTTATTCTCTTTTCTGTTTCTTATTTATCATTGTTAGCCATTATTAGTTTTGCTATTGGTGGAAAAATAGCTCAAATTTCCACAACAATTGGTATCAGAGCTTTTGGTTGCGATTTCTCTTGAAATTTTAGTATGCTCTGTGGTTGCGGTTTTAACTGATCCTCCACATCAGAAAAAATTTCTTGAGATTATTTTTTTTGTAAATTTGTGTTAAAATTGCTAAGTAATATATTGTCTAATTAAGTGCATGTCTAGGGAAGTTCTGTCTAAGGAAACTGGTTTTTAAGTGGGACCGTGTGACCCCTCCAGTTTTTCCTTGGAATTTTCCTGGTGCATTTTTTTTTGGCTAAATTATTACTGGTAATTTTTCAATCTTGAGCAAAAATGGCTGATAATAATGAGCAGACTTCGAGAGCCACAGTTTCCACTACATCAACTTCGGCAGCATCTTCGTCGTCAATTTTGACGAGATTTGCGGTGCCAAATGCAAGATTCGCGGTGGAGATTTTTGACGGTACGGGTCATTTCGGGATGTGGCAAGGTGAAGTTCTAGACGCGCTTTTCCAGCAAGGTCTAGACATTGCTATTGAAGAAGAGAAACCAGAAGAAATTGAAGAAAAAGAATGGAAGACCATCAATCGGTTGGCGTGTGGTACTATTCGCTCATGCCTTTCAAGAGAGCAGAAATATTCATTCTCAAAGGAAACTTCTGCAAGTAAGCTATGGAAGGCATTGGAGGAGAAATTCTTGAAGAAGAGCGGTCACAATAAGCACTTCATGAAAAAGAAGTTATTCCGGTTTAGTTATCAACCGGGTACCACCATGAATGATCATATTACTGCTTTTAACAAGGCAGTAGCTGATTTGAGGAACGTTGATGAAACTTTCAAAGATGGAGATCTGGCATTGATGTTGCTGTTTTCACTTCCTGAAGAGTATGAATTTATAGAAGTTATGTTACTTCATGGGAAAGATCAAGTTTCCCTCAGTGAAGTATGTAGTACTCTATATAGTTATGAATTGAGAAAAAAAGACAGGGAGGAAAGCAAGCATGCAGAGGTGGTTGCAGAAGCACTGGTAGCTAGAGGCAGACCACAAAACCAGAAGAAAGGAAGAAGAGGAAAATCTCAGTCAAGAGGCAGACCGAGTAAAGATGAATGTGCCTTTTGTAGAGAGAAGGGGCACTGGAAGAAAGACTGCCCGAAATTGAAAAATAAGGTCAAAGTTGAAAAACGCAAAGCTGTTGCAGAGTCATGTGCTGCTGAATACAGTGATGAAGATTCAGATCTTTCACTGGTTGTTACAACCTCCACAAGGCGATCTGACAAGTGGTTGTTTGACTCAGCATGCAACCAACATATTTGTCATATCCGGGAGTGGTTCTTTGAGTTTAAAGAGATAGACGGTGGAGTTGTCTATATGGGCAACGACACATTTTGTGAAACAATAGGAATTGGTTCAGTCAACTTAAAGAATCATGATGGATCAACTAGAGTTTTGACAGAGGTCAGGTATGTACCTGACATGAAGAAGAATCTCATCTCTTTGGGAGTCCTAGAATCCAAAGGATTGACGGTGACAATGCGAGATGGAGTCTTGAAAATAGTCTCTGGAGCTCTGGTGATGCTTAAAGGCACCCGGAAGAATAATTTGTATTACTATGATGGTAATACAATTGTTGGGACAACTGCAGTTGCAACTCTTGATGATGAAGGGTCAGATGCAACTAAGTTGTGGCATATGCGATTGGGGCATGCAAGTGAAAAATCCTTGCAACTTCTAGCAAAGCAAGGATTATTGAAAGATGCAAAAACTTGTAAGCTGAATTTCTGCGAGCATTGCGTGATGGGAAAGCAGAAGAGAGTGAAATTTGGCACTGCAATCCATGATACTAAAGGTATTCTGGATTATGTTCACTCTGATGTGTGGGGTCCTTCCAAGACAACTTCTTTGGGAGGAAAACACTATTATGTTACTTTTGTTGATGACTTCTCACGAAGAGTGTGGGTGTACACTATGAAGTCAAAGGATGAAGTGTTAAATTGTTTCCTTAAGTGGAAAAAGATGATTGAAACTCAGACTGGCAAAAGGATCAAACGCCTCAGAACAGACAACGGAGGTGAATATCGAAGTGATCCGTTTGACAAAGTTTGTCAAGATGAAGGTATTGTGAGACACTTCACAGTTAGACATACACCACAACAGAATGGGGTGGCCGAACGGATGAACCGAACATTGCTGGAGAAAGTTCGGTGTATGCTGTCTAATGCTAGGTTGGACAGACAATTTTGGGCTGAGGCTGTGAGATATGCAAGCCATCTTGTTAATCGTTTACCATCAACTGCTATTGGTGGTAAAACTCCTTTAGAGGTTTGGTCTGGAAAACCTGTTAATGATTATGATTCCTTACGTGTGTTTGGTTCCACTGCATATTATCATGTGAAGGGATCGAAGTTGGATCCGAGAGCCAAGAAAGCGCTCTTTATGGGGATCACTACTGGTGTTAAAGGATACCGCCTCTGGTGTCTTGAAACAAAGAAGATAATCCTTAGCAGAGATGTTACCTTTGATGAATCTTCCATGTTGAAGAAGGATGACATTCAACAGATCAGTAGTGCTCCGCAACAGGTGGAGTTTGAAAGGAGAATCAATCCAGTTCTGTTCAAAGATAAAGAAACTCCTATGGCAGAAGAGGAGTCAAATGAAGAAGAGGTTCCAACCCAAGGACCTCACCAGCAAGAAGAACCTATTGCATTATGGAAGCCACAACGGGTAAGACACAAACCTGCTCGATTTAGTGATATGGTGGCTCATGCATCTATAATAGTGAATGATGGTATTCCTACCACTTATCAAGAAGCAATTCAAAGTTACGAAGATGAAGAGTGGAAGAATGCTATGAATGAAGAGATGCAGTCTCTTCATAAGAATCAGACTTGGAAGCTAGCAAGTCTACCGAAGGGAAAGAAGGCTATTAGATGCAAATGGATATATACAAAGAAAGAAGGATTTCCTGACAAGAAAAGCATTCGCTACAAGGCGAGATTGGTAGCTAAAGGCTATGCTCAGATGGAGGGAATTGACTATAATGAAGTTTTTTCTCCAGTAGTGAAACATTCCTCTATCAGAATCTTATTGGCCTTGGTAGCTCAGCTGGATTTGGAACTAGTTCAACTTGATGTAAAAACTGCATTTTTACATGGAGACTTGGAGGAGGAAATCTATATAACTCAGCCAGAAGGGTTCAAGGTTGCTGGGAAAGAAAATATGGTATGCAAACTTGAAAAATCATTATACGGATTGAAGCAATCTCCAAGACAGTGGTACAAGCGATTTGACAAGTTTATGTTGGGGCAGATGTACACAAGAAGCAAATACGATCATTGTGTGTATTTGCGCAAGCTACAAGATGGATCTTTCATCTATCTTCTTCTTTATGTTGATGATATGTTGATAGCTTCAAGGAATTCTGGAGAAATTGACAAGCTGAAAGCTAAACTAAAGCAAGAATTTGAGATGAAAGATTTAGGGGAAGCTAAGAAGATTCTCGGCATGGAGATAAATAGAGACAGACAATTGGGGCAACTTCGTCTAACTCAGAAGCAATATCTGAGAAAGGTGCTGCAACGTTTTGGCATCAATGACAAGTCAAAATCTGTGAGTACCCCACTTGCTCCTCATATGAAACTTAGTGCTGATTTATCTCCGAAGAATGATGCTGAACGAGAATATATGGCAAAAATTCCTTATGCAAATGTTGTTGGTAGCTTGATGTATGCTATGGTGTGTACAAGACCTGACATTTCACAAGCAGTTGGGGTTGTGAGCAGGTATATGCATGATCCTGGTAAAGGACATTGGCAAGCTGTCAAATGGATTCTACGGTATATTCGGAACACCGTGGATGTTGGGTTATTATTTGAGCAGGATAAAAAGATTGGTCAATATGTAGTTGGATATTGTGATTCCGACTATGCCGGTGATTTGGACAAACGAAGATCAACTACCGGTTATGTGTTTACACTTACAAAGGCACCGATTAGTTGGAAGTCTACTTTGCAGTCAACAGTCGCTTTGTCTACTACAGAGGCAGAGTATATGGCTGTTACCGAAGCTGTTAAGGAGGCTATTTGGCTTCAAGGGTTGCTGAAGGATTTGGGAGTTGGTCAAAAGCACGTCAAGGTGCATTGTGACAGTCAGAGTGCTATTTGTTTAGCAAAGAACCAAGTCTATCACGCACGAACGAAGCATATAGATGTTCGATATCACTTTGTAAGGGAGATTCTGGAAGAAGGTGAAATACTACTTCAGAAGATCCAGACAGCTGAAAATCCTGCAGATATGATGACCAAGATAGTGACATCGATCAAATTTCAACATTGTATGAATTTGATCAATATTGTGAAGATTGCACATGGGTAGCACCATAGGTGCATTTGAAGACACTACTAGAGATAGTTGTGAGAGAAGATTTTGTAACTTTTGGGACTTTTTGCCAAGGTGGAGATTTGTTGTTTTTTGGCTCAAAGTCCCACATTGGAAGATGAGTAGAAATAGGGAGGCAACCTTAGACTATAAAAGGAAGCCTCCCCCTTTTGGTTTTATTACACCAAACTTGAAGCCTTCTAACTCTTCTAGAGGCTAAGTTTATTTTCTCTCTTGTAACATTTCTCGAAGAAATATATTTGTAGTGGTGTCCGGGGATTTAGGCATAATTGGCCGAACCTCGTTAAATCTTGGTATTCTCTTTATTCTCTTTTCTGTTTCTTATTTATCATTGTTAGCCATTATTAGTTTTGCTATTGATGGAAAAATAGCTCAAATTTCCACAACAGTACACTCCTTTAGAAATTAGATTCATGAAGTGTTCCTGTAGCACTAGTCTGTATCAAAATATGTGGATTTTGTGAAATAAACCAATCTGACATGATCCTTTAATACCGCATTGAAAAGGGATTCTCCTGCGCAACTCCTCCATGTCTGGCCATCTCTATGTAAATTTCCCTATTACTGTGTATTGAAGGTTTTCTTCAATGTTCATCTGATTCACCTCCTCCTCCATCCATTTGATACATGGCAGAGACCTGCCTTGAAAAATACTGTCTTTCGTTTCAACTTGTCCACCATGTCTCCATTGCCTTTTTCTTTTAGCAGTTCTGCATACTGCAGTGGTTTCTCGTTACTGTCCTGTTCATTACTCTTGTGAATTGATTGCTCCTGTGGCAAGCCACTGTCATGGTTGTCATCGGATTAGGTTACGTAACAAGAACATGAAAGCTGTTTTGAGTACTCTAAATACAAATTTCTTCTTTATGAGATTAATTGAATTTCCTTCATACATGTTGAGGGCAATCAAACACGCAAAGCCGTCCGGCTAATCGGGATGAAATTGTTTTCAAGAAAATGCTCGCCATGATATAAGATTATTTGTTTTATAATCATAGTATTTGGATCAACTTGCATACAACTCAACTAATTCCACGAAATACCTCACCAACCACCACAATAACACCATAACTAAAATTACTACACATGTTTTCAAGCTCATTTAATTGCTATAATCAATTTCTTTTGATTTTATCACACTAGTTCGTTAATGAATTTGTTAAATTAATATCAAAATTTGGAAAGGTATTTGGCGACTTCAGAACGTTCACATTAGGAAATATCTATGAACGAAAGCATATATTAATTATCCATTGTCCAATAATTTTACATTCAGTCTGTGTTTATCTAACTGAGGAACCTAGACCCAGTGATTTAGCATGTCTTACTGACTACAATGACTATTTATCTTTTTTCTAATTAATTTGATGTTTAAAATGTTAAATTCAATTATTATTTAATTAAATAAAACTCTGAAAAGTCACTTCATTTTTCAGTTAAGAAAAAAAACAAAAGGCCGCTAAAAATGTGATTGTTCGACCTAAGGAGTCTAATACTAAGATTGAAGAGTGATTCAAATCTGAAAATCGCTGATTCTTCACCAATCTTAGACTTTGAGTGGTTTGTTGTTTATTGGTCAGTTTCTATTTTGTGTATTAAGGATTTTGCTTTGTTTTAATGATTTTGAATTTGAATGATAAGTCTGATTTTACCTTTAGGAAAAATAAATAATATAATAAACATGTGCAGCAAATGAATACTTTTTGTCTTTTGAAAATATTCTCTAAACTCTCCATATAAAATAAAAAATCGAAAGCTTTGCAATTATCTTCAATCTCTCGCGATATAATAAAGCTCAAGAACACCATCGACAATGAGAAGAAAAAGGGGGCAAAGAAGTCAATTGACACTTATCAGATTTGCATCTTCAAGGTGCTGAAGCAAGTTTACCCCGACATCAGTATCTCCAACAAAGCCATGGGTATAGCTTTATAGGTCCCTCTTCTTTCTTCACTTTTATAAGTCTATTTACGTGTCTATAGATCTGCTTTTCTTGTTACTTTAATTTTTTCTGCATTTGCTCTTTGATTTTGGCATTTGTTAAACCCATGAATTTATGATGAGTTTTGTTTATATATGGTGTGGTGCTATTGGAGTTTAAAGTACATATGTAGTGCCAGTATATGATCGAAGCAAGAAAGTGTTTAGTTTGGTGATCTGTTGAAGCTTAAAGGAAAAGAGATTTGAGCTTTATGAATCCTTCATATTATTGTAAAGTTCAGTAGTAACTATTGTTATAATTGTCTGTTGAATCTCTTTTCTCCCAAGTGAATGGAAAATGTGGTATTGAATAAGATTTCATTTATCACTAGAAAATGGTATTGAATCTGTATATGAATTTATAGTCAAATTTAAGTATAAATTGCAAGGTCAGATTTATTTTAATTTGAATCGCAGTATAAATTTTTTGAAGCTAACTATAGTATGTTAGATCAAATATCAACGGCTTCTACTCCTATATGTGAAAGCGACGAGGAAATTCTTTTAGCACAAGTTAAAAATTAATGAGATAAACAACTTAGGAAACAAATGCCAGCACAGGGACATTCTCATACCTATGCATTTTTTAAAATTTATTCATGCTTTTTTGCTTAGGGGAAAGAAAAAAAGAAAAATAAAAATCAATGAAAGTTAATTGTAAAGATAAAGATGTTGATATTATCCGCAGATACTACTTCAACTCCAATTACTAATTAACTAGTTAATTTATTCGATTTTCGCGCGATCTTTTTAAAGTAGAAGTCAGATTGTTTAGTTGATCATATAATATAAATTAGTCCATAGAAATAGAAGAAAATGCAAAAAAATGCTTCACATATCATAAAATAAAATATATGTTACATTTTCACTTTGCAGATTTATTCAGCCCTAAATGATTAGATCTCATAATTTGAATGAATTGCATAACCTTACATATGAATCCTTAGATCCATTTTGATGAGTGAGATGTTCTTGCCAGTATCTTTTACCCATTTAGGCATAGAAAATGGCACCATCAAATATAATTAAATAAGTGTGTAGAGTTACCAATAAAAGTATATAGTAGACACCTTAATTAGATAGATAACATTTATTATTTTCAAAGCTAAACTTTGAAAGTGCATCATTGATCACATGATAGACTTGACCACCGACAATGCAGAAGGATAAAGAATTCAACTTCACACTATTATCAGCTTGATTGCCGAAGGATGAAATATAATGAAAGTTTAAAACTACAAAAAGATCTGTTTAATGTAAAGTAGTCATGTGAAACCACTCGATATTCACTTAGGACACTAAGATAATTCTCATAACCCATAACAAATTATAGATACAACTTCAGACTAATCAATTAATGAAGAGATTATACTTAACTATTAAATTTGTGTTAGCAAAAATGTAAAGTTGTTGTATGACGTAATGAAAAAGTATGCACGTAAAGTCATAACAAATTTTCTTCTCTATTAATTACAAAGAAAAAGAGCATGCTTTGCCGGATGACTATTAACTATTATACAAAAGAACTCAACTACTGGATAAATATTTTATTAGCACTTGCATAGGTTTGTAATATACAATTACTAAACCAACAAATCTAACAATAGTCTTTTATCTTGACAATATTCTCCTTCAAAAGCTATATTAAAAAAAAAAAAAATCCAACACAATTGTGACAACATTTTATAGAGAGTCCAAGCAATATAGGTTGTAATCATAAATAAAAATCGATGGACACAGTGGTGATTCATATAGGTATCTTAAGTTTGTTTGGGATAAGGACTTATAATTGTTGTAATGAGACTTTATTGATTGAGGTAAAATAATTTATCCTATCATTTTTAGGGTAAACAAGGAAGATACAACTTGTATATTTAATACTTTTGCACAAAATAGAAAAATAAAAAGTTGTGATGGCCTTTTTTGTATCCCAGTTCTTCCAACTTGGATTTAAAAAATGATTCTTGATTTTATTATGTCTATCCAAGTTGAGGAAAGAAACTATTTTTTTCTTTAGAAATCAATTTTTAGAAATGACATAAGTAGAAATATTTTAATCATTATCTAATCTAAGGCACATGGCACTTGAAAGACCCACACCAGCTATACAAGAGTCATTCTTGTTCCCTTTTTTTTTTTGTATTCCTTCCTCTGCTTTCTTAGTAGAAGTTCAAATATTATTTATCACCTTAAATGTCATATTTAATGAGTATATATATTATATGACCCCTAAATTTTTTACCCAAAAAAAAAATAAAGGTAGTGAGTAGATAACCCTAAGTTGGTTATGAAATAGTACTATCATGTATCTACATCAAAAATTTTCAAGCATATAAACGCTAAGAATATTTTGAAAAAGACAAGGAGGAAAAGCAATGGATGAGATCATTGACCATGGTTAAAGTTATTGGTGATGTATAAAAACTGAAAAATCACAAGAATAACAGTCAAAAAGCAAAAGAACAGAATGCTATATATTGTTATGATGCTAAAAAGTGGATACAAAAAGGTCATTGTCTTATCAAAACTTTATGACAATTTACTTTGTGGGACTAATTCTCTCCTTTTATCCTTTCATGTTCCTAATAAAACATTTAAAACAACCATCAAAACCAAAGTGCCACAATATAAATAATAAAAACTTTCGAAACTTCCCAATAAGAACACATACACTTCTTTAAATAAGGAATAATATAATCAATAAATAAGTAACCATAAAATTATAGTCCATCAATCACGGACGCATCACAAACCAAAAAAAATAACCTATTATAATATAAAAAGACAACAATAATTCAACAACTACATCTAATTTTTTAAATGAAATGGACAATATGTTACAACTCTAGTTTTTACTATATAGGCAATATGCTACCAAATCAAATACATTCTCTTATGAGGTAATTAATTTATTATTATTAAGCAAATCTTCAAATCAATTACAACATATGTTGTGAAATAATGTTGCAGTAATTTCCTTTTCCTACTTCTGAGAAAAATATTTTAAAAAATAATTACAAACATGTAACTTGAGTAAAGGTGAATATTGCTCATAACAAAATCACAAATCTCCTACTGTTTATATTTTTTTGGGCCCTATTATGAAGCTTTTTGTAGAGACACAAAATTGGATGAACATTATACAACTATCTTCTCTTTTTCCATCTTCAAGTCATTCTCAATCTTAAAATTCACTTTAAGATCCTCAAGTTATTGCCAATTCATCATAAAACTTGAAAATAAGGCAATCAAATAAGATGTGAATAATCTCCCAACTTTTATTATAAACTGACTTACACGGTTGAAAGTTTCTTTTAGTCAGGTAAAAGCATAAAATATGGATCATATGTAATAGATGAAAAGGGAATAAAATTGATGGTAAATTATTTTAAAAATCCCATTGAAAACAAAAGATGTATATACTTCAAGAGAGAAGAGAAACAACCTTTCAGTGTGTTGAAAATATTAAGAAAAAAAAAGACCATTATAATTATTGGGGAAGTGCAAAAGTTTGGGATGTGAAAAGGTGTAACGAAAAAGGGTTAATAAAAGTGACTTTTGACTTTTTCCATAAAGCACTTAAAAATCCCAAAAATTTGAGAAGAAAATACAAAAAAAAAGGATAAATAATTTTTCTGAGCAATGAAGCATGTCACGTCATCGGGTAAAAGTCTCTGTTTTACATATATGTGTTACCCTATTTCCACTGTTCCTTTTTTGAAATAGTCTGAAGTTTGAATATTAGGTTTTTTTATTTTTCTTTTGATGAGATAATAACTAATTAAGTTTTTGTTGATTTTTTAGTTGCTTTAGAGTTTTTGAAATAGTTAAAAGTTTTGAACTTTATATTCTTGATGCTTGAAAGGTAATACAATAAAATTATCTATTCAAAGGTATAAAAATATAAGTCGATAAGAACGACAACGATCATTGCCGCCTCTTTTTTGCTCAAGAAATATTTTTATCTACTTTGTTTCCCCTTTTCCTTTTCTTCCTCATATATAACTTTTTATTTTCTGCCTTTTTTTGGTCCGAAAGAATCTAAGGGTGTGTCTAATATGGAGTACAAGAATGTCATTTTACTAAAATATTTTAAATGATAACAAAATTCAACAACACCACATAAATTTTGATTATAGTTTAGTTCCACGGAGTTTATACTAAATTAGATTTATATTGTAGCTTCAGGTATTGGTATTGAATAGTGCTTTATTTTCCTATTACTTCTTATTTTCTTTTGACTCGACATAATTTGTTATATTAGTATTATTATATTTGTCCAAAGGCATCGAATATCTGTGACTTACCTGCATAAACCACAAGCCTTTACGGTGGGCATTTTATTTTCAAGCGAATATTAAATAATTTTAATCTGAAAGAGAGGCTTGATTATATTACAGTACCAAAACTTTTTATTCCAATTGAGAATTTGGTGTTATAATAAAGATTAAGAAAAGAAAAAAAGGTATTGTAATATAGATTGTTTCAATTTTCTTTCACTGAATTATTAATGACTAAACCCCGACTATATACTTCAGAATGTACTTTTTTCCCATTAAATCACAAACGATTATCTCCTATTACATTGTTGACAGTTAATTTTTTGTCAATTAATTTACAAGAGGTATACAAAATTCTTCTATAGTCATTCGTTCACTCACGATAGCCATGACTTACTGATTCTCCAACTATTCAAATGAAAATTACATTAAAATTTGAATTAGGATCTCCAAGTGAGATCAAAATTTGTTATGACACCTTTATGGGTATTTAAGGACCATATCATTTAAGAGTTAGCATTTTAAGCGGAATTTGCTGCATTCGAGGCTTTGATGATGTGCCATGGATTATTTTTGAAGTACTTTAGTCGTATGTGGAAAGATGAAAAATCATATAAATAAAATACAAACTTATTTATTTGAAAGTATTAGGAAAATACTCTTCTTGCCCTTGTGACACAAAGTTTTAAAATTTTTGTGTTGTGTATTTTAATGCATTACTTTAGTAATCTAAAAATGCTTTTATAAGATGTATATTTAATTCATAATAACTGTAACATTACGTCTGAGATAATAACACCAGGTAAGAAATAAGAATTACCATGCATTAACTTCACAAAATAAAATAATTTATAACAATTACTTTAAAGAACAAAGTTATTATTGAAAAAACAGATAAAATATATAATTAATGAGTAAATCAATTTTGTAATCTAAAAAATGTAAGCAAGGTTAAAGTGTCATAAAACTTATTGCTGGAGAAGTCGACTATGTGGCAACATATTAGGTACCACATACAGTAAATTATTTAATACATTGAAGGTAAAAATCAAAAGATAAGAAAAATAATACTGCAAGCAAATATTAGATATAGATTTGTTGATTTGAATTACTGGTCAAATCAACAATTTTTGAAAAATATCATTATTGATTGTATTAGTACCATACTAAAAGACTAATTGAGGAACTTAAACCAAATTAAAACAACCAGGGAAAGAGGGGAGAAACCACAAAACTTCAAATTAATATATTCCATGAAATTACTGAAAAGACATAAATTGAAACTTTCATTTAAAAAGATTTGCTAAAAATGATAAAATAATACTTTGACAGAGTTTCTTCAGTATTTTTTTATTCTTGCTCAATTGAGGAGCCACCATCGCTTTATTATATGTACCTTCATCTAACCATAGCAATGCATAAAGATCGCATTCTCATTTTCCAACATAGGCTAGAGAGATACATTGTCCATCCAGAACTAAAAAATAGACAACATCACTTTCCAGGAAATAACGTGGGAATTTTTTTAAAATACTGATAATTATAGACATAAGTCTAATAATACAATATGCAATTCATTTACCATAAAAGACTCATATTTCAACTTTAAAAAAAGGTTTTCTACTTTACCTTTCCTTTTCCAATCAGTCAAATCCCTAGTTTTTCTCCTCTATTTCTTTAGGAAAAATTCTCATGCTTCTGCAAAACCAACAAACTATAAAACATATTTTCTTGTTCTTGATTAGTTCATCGTATCATTTATATAAATAAATAAATAATAAATTAGTTAAAAGAGAGAAAGAAAATGCTGAAATTAGATCATACATGTACACTGAAAGATAATTCTGAAAACTCATAATCATACCCAAAAACGGAAGTCAAAGTTCATCTTATCATTTGTATAAATAAATAAATAAATAAGAAGTTAAAGAGAGGAAGAGAATGTTAAAGTAAGATCATACATGGACACCGAATGATATTTTTAAAAATGCAATATTGAAGTGAGATCATACACGAAAATAGAAGAATATTTTTAAAAACACAGAATCATACTCAAAAATCAAAGTCAAAGTAGTGATGAAAATCCAAACATAAATTAGTAATTAGCTTTAATAAAAAGCAAGAAACTTTTTATTGATATCTCAACAAATGACAAAGAAAAAGGGAGAATAAGAGGCAATTGAACTCCTCAGTGTTCGATATGATTGAAATGAATGAATACAAAAGTAACCGAGGAATGACATAAAATGGAGAAAGAAACGTGAAATTCCTATGGAAATTAATTCAGTTATTTTTTAGGAGAGAGAAAATCGAAAGTAAGACACAACAGACACAAAATTTAAGACTTTTTAAACAACTATTCCGAACAGATATATCAATTTTTATTAAATACAATTTAAATACAAGATAAATGCAAAAACTTAAAAATAGAGATAATTAGAGATTCTGGTGTAAGAGAGTGCCACATCACCGGGTCTAAGTTCCTTCTTTATATAGATGTATAGATTATAAAGATAAATATGGAGATGCTCATTGGAAATGGAAAGAGAAGGATTGAAATTTTAGGAGTATTTTTCATATTATTTTTTTTTGAAAAAAAGAGGTAAAAATAATACTCATGCGCTTAAAACTGATTTTGTAACACACAATTTGCTATGTCATACACTTGTGTTCATGGGATTCACTTTTGCCAAGTTAAAATGTCTAACTGGTCACTATGTAAGTTTATATGGCTATCTTTAAAAAAGGTGTCAAGTTTAAAGGACTAAATCTAAGTATTTAGCCTTATAAAATTGATTGCTTGATTTTTCTATTATAAATTGATTGTTATTTGTCCCTAGTTATTAACATGTTATGGCTTTTTAACCCAACTTTTTAAAGAAATAGCAAGAACCTTACTGTTTCCACAGGCTTGATGTAATTTAATGTATTTTGAACTATGACATGCTTGAAACTATCCGCCACCATTTCAGTATTTTGTTTGTTCAGAGCTTGAGAAGAAGGATGAATTACGAATGTGTTTATACTATATCAATTGAGTTATGTTTTCGTCTAAGACTTTCTATTTCTATTTTCACTAAATTGAGTATTTGTATTAATGTTGTCCAACATGACATGCTGCTGTTTGATGTGGAAATTGTGCACCTTTTTACTTACTATGAAATTCTATTATAATAATGCTTCTAAGGAAGATTTGAATCAACATAGAATTAACTAAACATTTAATTGTTTTAGTTTGTGATCAACTCTAGAGTAGAATTAACTAAACATCTATTTTTAGAACTGATATTTTAAAGATGTCCATGTTGAGTTGTTTATTCATAACCTCTCTTATTTGCTAACTGCTACTAATGGCGAGGTTGTTTTCTTTTAGTACATTAGTTATATATATGTATCTTAAAAAAGTATTTAAGCTGAAATCAACTTATAAAAAAAAAATCTGAAGTTGAAGGAAAAAAATTAAAAAATTAGCAGTTGATATTCAATTAATTGCACTTAAAAAGCAAAAAGTTGTTAAGATTAAGAGAATGTAAACCAATAATACGATAGTTATATTGTGTTCTTTCGATTTTTAATTTCTTTAATGTTTTTCATTCTTATTTTTGTAATATAACAAAAGTTAATAAAATTAAAAGTGAATGTAACCAATTATAGGTTAGTTCTTTCTCCTTTCGATTTTTAGTCTCTTTAATTTTCATTTCTGTTTCTTTTTTAATAAAAAAATTTTTTTAAAAATTTTAAAAATTACAATCTAATGAAGGAAGATTGTAATTTTCATTTCTGTTTCTGTTTATTTGCATGCTTGTAATAGATTTATAGTCATTTTGGTCAAATTTTTAAAATCTATTTATTTTTAAAAGAAGATAAATTAATAGTATTGGTAAAGAATAAAAAAAATAAAGCACAAGCAAGTTATATATATAAAATACATGAAAAAACTTATTAACGAAATCATATCTTGAGAAAAATTATTATCTGATTCAGAAAACTTTAACTATGATCAACATTAAATCGTTTGTTGTTAAAGTGTGATGGAGATTGCCATCAAAATAAATACCGGAGAACGAATTGAGATTAGAATAATGTACTATTAGGTTATATTAAGTAGGATTTTATATTTTGATATATAATTAATTTGGTAAGGGGTATTTTTATCAAGTTAAAATTAAAAACAACTTTTGCTACTAGATTTTTTTTTTTTTACTTTTATAAATTCTTTTTACTACTATTCAAAAGTACTTATTTTTTTAAAAAGCTTAGCTAAATATTTCAACTTTATAAAACAAGCTCTTACTTGAACTAGCACTGTAGTTATAAACTTTTTGAGAAAATTAACTAGTATTTTTTATATTCCAAAAATTTGCCTAATAAATTATTAGTCATGCTTATTAAAACCCAACATGCACATATACATGAAGTTTCTTACGAAAGTCAAATAATGAAAGATGCATGTGACTTAAACTCTAATTCTAATAAATATAGTGTATATTTTGTAATTTCATTAATATAATAATATCTAAATTTATTTAAATATTATTTTACTTAGTTGACGAATAATTTTAATAATGGCGCAAAGTGCAGGCACAACAACTAGTTACTAATAAAGTTTCAGATAAAATTATACATATTGTTAATATGCAACTATAGTATTCTAATTTTAATAAATATAGTACATATTTTATGATTTCATTAATATAATAATATTTAAATTTATTTAAAAATTATTTTACTTAATTGATGAATAATTTTAATAATCGCGCGAAATATTGGCACAACAACTAGTTACTAATAAAGTTTGAGATAAAATTATATGTACTTTTAATCTGCAACTATAGTAAATTTATCATGTAAAATTGTAAATTCTTTTTACTGTCACGGCTCACGCATAGAATTTAAGTTTTTATATAAGCAAATGTAGACACTCAACGTGTATTTTAGCCACAGCTATACTGAAAGGTTCGATTTGAAAACTCCCCATTTTCGAGTTTTACAGCATTTCAACAATGGATTCGATGCTTCCGATTACGATTCTATCGGCGATTATCGGAATTGTGATTGCTTTTCTAGTTTTCGGGAACTATTTCCAAAAGAGGAAATCGGAGGTTGAATCTATCGCCGAGCCGGAGACAATTCACACCAATCAGAAGACTTCAAAACCTCAGCAGTCTCACAAGAACACATTGAAAAAATCGCAAGCTAAATCTCATTCTCACACTGCCGAACATAAGGTAATAGTGACCGCTTACTTTTACTACTTACTATTTTTTGGATTAAAATTTATGTTTCTCTCTGTGTTTCCCCTGGCTCTAGGGTTTGTTGTTGTTTTTTGCTACTGAATTATTTAAATCTCTTATCTTTGTTCCTTGGAAATGTGCGACTCTTTTGTGCGGCTTTTAGATTCTTTCTGTTTTCAATCAATCAAGGACGCTTAAATCTCAAATTAGTGGAGTCGGCTGTGTGAATTCTTTGTATGCATTTTTGTATCAATTTAGCTTTAACGCGCACTTATTTTTTGCATTTTTGTCCTAATTAAACTATTTTTACGCTATCATCCTGCTGCAACACTCGTCTTTTCTCCAGTTTTAGGACAGGATATCCCGGCAGGCATGCGGAGGGTTTCCGAAAAATTGGAAATTCTGGATGGATAGAAATTTGCTCTAGCTGCTCTTTTTATTTTTTTCCTCCTTTTTAATCATATATTTCTGTGAAATGTTACAACCCATGCAGTGTAACCTTATGATTAATGTGATACTTATCAAACTTCTTCCGAGTAGTTTGCTTTTTTCCTTTTCTCTTTCTTTCTGATAAGGTAACAAACTTATATTCAAAATACTTCCTGAGCACTAAGATAGGGCTGGACTTGTACATCAGTCAAAAAGTACAAAAAATTTGTATCTCGTAAGGATCTGATAAAGTCTTGACTCTAACTTCTTGTAGTTGAATGTTTTATCGCTGAATACAAGCAAATATCAATGGTTTTACAGCATTTTCTGTGGGAAAAGCATGAAAAGCTTAGCTTATCAAAGTGTAGTTAGAGTTTGGCAAATTCCTTAAAACTGGTATTAGAGAGAATTTGGGATTTTGAAGCTTGGGAGGTCTAATTGGGCCAATGAGAGTTGAATTAGTGATGGTTACTTTTTAGTCATATGACTTAAGCTGGCTGGTCTTGTCCTCCGGCAGCTGACTGTCAAGTTAGTATCATACACATGGTAGGCAATGGCAGTGAAGTTATTTGTATTGGAGCGATTTCATTGGCCACTGGTGTGTCTACTCAGAAGAAGTATGAGTAATATGGGCTGTATGAAATCTAGAGTAGTCCTTGGTTTTTGCCTCTATTATAACTCTGCTTAGAGTTTATTCAGATATTTGCTCGAGTTTTTGAGATTCTCCGTGGCAAGATCTATCTGGAATTTGGATAAGTATTCAGCGATCAGGTCCATTGAAATCTGAAAATCATCCTTAGTTCCTATTTGTCATCTATTACTTTGCTGTGACTGATAGCCTCATAATGACCTACACGGCTACACCTACTGAATTTGATTCAATTTTTGGAGTTTGCAGACTCAACAAGAAAATCCCAGTTTACTCTTGTTTCCCCAGCATTTGGCAATCCAGAATTGAACTTTTGAATGTTCTAACCAAATCCACAAAGGTGAACAATAAGGGCAAAAGATGGTAGAAGATTGAAAATAAAGAACAAAAAAGTAGTTAGAAGCTCAAAAAGAAAAAAAAAAGAAATAGATGCTTGAATATGTAGAAGCCCCAAATAGGCTGAACAGACCGAGGCAAAAGAGGTAAAACTAAACCAAATGATCGCTTTTCCTATATTCAGCCCCCCTCCAAAAAAAAGAAAGAAGCATTATAAACTGATATAGCTCAAACTGGATGACAAAAATAAGCCAAATCCAGTCTCTTATCTATATATGGTTAAAAAGGGGCTGATAAGGGAAAACAGATGATAATATGCGGTCTGTTCAATAAGTAACTAAATGCCAAACCTATAGTCCTCGCAGAGCTCTGAATTTTCTGCAGTAGGAAGCTTGATGTGATGTGTTAACCAAAAAGTTAAAGTTGTCGTGGAATTCTCTTCTTGGACATGTTTCAATTCCCTGCAAAGAAACCATCACATCTTATGTAAGGTAGAATCAGTAGAGATAGAGACCCCAAGCGATGTTGGTAAATTTGAGTAGTTTCCTTTAATAGATACACTTTGATACATCCTTTTTCTTCCTTCAACAACTTCAATTTGCTGTGATAGCGCACTTCTTTTCAACACTACGTATAAATAACTCTCCATCATATCTCATCGCCAATATATTTCAACAGACTAGCCAAGTTGCTATCATCAGTTAAGGTGTTTCTGAATTTCATTGCAAATATAACCTTGAGCTGTGTATTCAATGACCAGGCAACTGAAAGTGACTTTTGATACTGGCTATTTCTGCAGGATGCAAACAAAAGGCATCACCCACTGGACTTGAATACTCTAAAAGGTCATGGGGATATTGTCACAGGAGTTTGCTTCTTACCAAATGCACAGTCTTTGGCAACTGGTAATTTTTGGTTTTACGTATTTGTATTATTTGAGCTCTAAACTTCAAACACCAAGTTGTATGGTCGCCGTTATTCTACTAGCACTCACAAGAGTCTGTTTATTAGTTTGTGGCGTACAGTTAATTTGTCAAGATATGCATGTTGGAACTAGTAACCTTTTTCTTTTCATTTTCTTTTGATAAATTTTCTTTGGTACCATATTGTACATCTGATAGAACCCTCATCGAAAGGAAAAACTTTTTCGGAAAATTCCAAATTATTCTTCATCAAAAATTGTTCTGGACTTCTCTTTTTCTTCCGGTTTTGAGCATCCGAGTCCCAAGGATTTTTTTAGAGCAACCTACTTATCCATATTGGGTTTGTATTTCATTGTGGAGTTTAGTCTGAACCCACATGGTAGAATTATGGTTGCACCTAATCAGACCCCATCATGGATGTGGATCTAGAGGAACTGATGCATGTCCTGTGAGTATGTTGAGCATGACTTTAAAAAAGAAAAATCCTGTGTAAGGGGGAAAACATTCATTTCTATCTAAAAGTTATTTAAAGAAAGCTATTGCACTAGGATGATGTAGGAAGAACCTTATACAACTCTTCTGTTGCTCGGAAATGAGATGCGGTTGAAAGTGAGGAAAGATATAATTCATATCAAAATCCCTTTGGTTGCATTACTGTTTCTACACTTGGTACCATCTGCCGAAAACTTTGGTTAAAAGTTTAAGCGCGAAAGAGTCTTGCTTTATTTTCTTCTTTTCTGTTGCATCCTCCTCTTGAAGCTGTAGATTGAGTGTTTTTTTTAAGGAAAATAAATTTGTTACATAAGATGTATTACAACACAGGGAAGAAAGAACTCTAGTTGCAAAAGAGTAAGGAACTAAAGTTTGAACAGAACTTTAATCAAGGATACAATCACTGGAAATTGTATGGTATAAGTGCATGCTTTGTCCTAGGATATACTTTCATTGAGTCAAAGCTACATGTAGCATTTAGTTGCAAGCATTATAGCTATCCAAAGAGCTTTACCGACTGCCTAAAACCCGGGGGGGGGGGGGGGGGGGGGTGGAGGGAACAGGTTCTCATTGTACTAAATCATGACAATGAACCTAGGGGATAAAAATTGCTGATGCTGCTTGAGGTTGCCTTTGGAGTTTATTCTATCAGTTTTCCTGCAATGGCAAATTCATTGTCTTTGCAACAATTGTTTACCTTAAATTTATTCAGTTTCAAAGGCCTAATTATCTAGGAATTTTTTAAAATGTTCCATCTCTCAAAAGATTACAGTATTTCCAGTGAGGGGTACGAAATCTTACTCACGTTCTCAAAAGACAAATTATTACCAGTATTGGGATGAAATAGGCCCCACATAGTGGAATTGAGTTGAGGATTCATATAGCCAAATCTAACTAGTTTGAGATAGATTGACCAATAGTTGGTTTATTGATTGACATCCTGCGTGAAAATGTCAGCATATTGTTTGGAACTTTTCTTTAACCCAAGATATGTTCAATATATGATAGGAGTTATTGATCTGTACAACTTACTAACAGAAGAGGAAACGTGGCAGATGCACAAAATATACATTCGTAAATGTGTCAGTTGTCTTTACTTTGCAACTTCTGAACATTTAAATGTTTTACATGTTTTATACTTCCTACATGGAAATTGAAATCCAATTCTTCCATTCTATCATGCATCATCTCCAGATGCCACATAGTCCAGTTTCTGGAAAGGCATTATTCTACAATTTATTTTCCAAAATTTATGAATTTAAAAAGTTGTATAAAAGTAAGATCTCACTCGTACTCTTCTTATAATCAGCTTTCCATTTTTCCGCTCTTATTGAAAAAGAAAGGTAAACATTTAAATCTCATCTTAAATTGCCCTTAAAATTCATGTTAAATTTTGGAAACGAAGTTGTAGCAATAATATACTATTCTAAATACAAAAAGTCTCATAGAATCAAGATGAAGTTTTCATTCTGAACATGCCAGATCATGAATTACTAACTGCTTCCAATTTCCAAAAAAGATCCCTAATGAAGGTAGCTTACCTGTTGCTTTGCCTATTGTTGCGGACTGTGTCGTCTTTGGTATGTCAGACCATTGTGTTGGGGCTTATTGTAGGTTTACCGTTACCATTGTGATTAGTGATTATGGGACAACTTCTGTTAATAGGACTTGGTTTCTGTTGAAGATTTTTATGGGCTCAACTTCACTTGTACGGATTTTTTTCTTAGGTCAATCTGTTTGGGGGATGGTAAGGGAGATATTTAACATTCTCTTCTTATACATTCTTACTCCTATGGGAAGATAACAAAAGAGAGTGGAGAATAAATGGAAGAATTATGATTCTTTGTCCAAGTGGTTAAGTGTTGTATTGGGGATATATATTTCTATATGGTATCCCGAATAGTCATGTTATTTATTCCGCTCTATTCATGTTCATTTAGTATTGGGAGGATTCATTAAGATTATTTTATATTAGGCATCAACCTACTGCACTCTCCTCATTTGTCCGAGCTTGGATCTACTACAGGCTACAAAATTAACTAGGCAGAGTTTAGGATAGCCTTCTTTATTATATACTTTTATTGTTCACAAAACTGTTCTGAAATAGTAAGGGGATGTAAGAAGCTTTAAGAACATTGTCTCACTTATATTTTTGGTCTATAAGAGAAAATACCTGTATGTATAGACAACTGGGTAACTTAAAGATATGACTTGGCTGAGCCACTCATTCACTTTTTACATACTTTGATGGCCTTGGTGTGTTACTAATGAAGGACAAATTTTTTACTTAAGAAAATATATTTGTTATCCTTAAACTACTATAATGAAAGAGAACATGCTTTAGATTGTAGTCATAATTACATTCTGCACATATTCTATCACTTCAAAAGATCTATGATTCTAGAAATAGTTTATCACATTCCATTTACATATTTTGGTAGGAGGATGGGGGAGATAGATGTCAATCTTCCATACTAATGTTTCCATCTTGCAGCTTGTGCTGACGGGGTTGTTAGGGTCTTCAAGTTGGATGATGCTTCGAGCAAAAGCTTTAAGTATGTCTCTTACTGTCTTATTATTATTAAGACAGTAATCTAATTATTATTTAAGCTTCGAGCAAATTTTTATTATTACTATTATTATTAGTGAGTTTCTAACTCTGATCTATGGTGTATCTTATTCAGGTTTCTGAGAATTAATTTGCCAGCTGGAGGTCATCCAATTGCAGTTGCAGCTGCTGATGAAGCTTCCTCGGTTGCAGTAGCGTGCCATGCTCTTTTTGGTTCTTCCCTATACATGTATGGTGAAGAGAAACCTAAAGCAGACGCTGATTCTAAGCAGGCCAAGCTTCCTCTTCCAGAAATCAAATGGGAACAGCATAAAGTTCACGACAAGAGAGCAATCTTAACTCTAGTTGGTACCAAGGCAACTTATGGCAGTGCTGATGGGAGCACAATTATTGTTTCATGTTCTGAAGGTAAGGTTGGATAATTTGTATGAACTTCTTTTCAAGCTTATCCAGAGAACTTTTGAGTTAAAGCTCAATGGATATCCTAATTCTTGATTCTAGTAAAAGCTTCACGGGTCATATTTGCAGCTGGAGAATGCATGACTATGGGAGAGCTATCATGTATCATATTAATATTTTGAATTCTATAACGGAGTTTTAAGTTTATTCAATTTCATACTGTAGCTAGTGCTGATTGACCTAACTATCATGCTTAGCTTTTATCAGTACATGAAGTTTTATTGAGGTAGCAAAAAATGAACACTAAGTTTGTGCTGGATTAGCAAAGATGTCCATCTTTTATAGTACTATGTTTTCGAATATTTCAGTTAATTCTATCAGTATGTTCTCACTATTTACAGCAATTGATTTGCAGTATTATCCTAATAAACTAAGGCTTGTGAACTTCAAATACTGATTGATGTAGTCTTTCCTTAGAAGTATCTACAATTTCTTTGAGTTCAAACTACCCAAACTATACATGCTAGAACTGTCGTGCAGATTTTCTTAAGCTCCCTTGTTATTTTTCTTCCTCCCTAGAAATACAATTCTTTTAGGGTTCTTGGCATGATCCTCCTCAAGCGAAATATCTGCAAAAACATTCTGCCCAGTAACTATGCAATGCAAAAATAAGCAGTCAGTTTCTTCATTATCAAACCCACACATATATCAGTTGCTGCACATGTGAAAGCCCTCTCTCTCTCTCTTTCTCTGAAGATCTCACTGTTTTAAACAGGCATCTTGTGAAAAAACCCAGCTGAAGAAGCTACTTGGGCCATAGACTTCCAAATCAAGGTTCTTGGCCTTCGAGCAGAAAAAGAGTCATCCTTATTGGGCAACTTATAACATAAATTCACAGTGAATTTTCCATTGCTATTTTGCAGTCCGTATGAGTCTTTCAGGAGTACCATTTAGTTGTCTCGACTGTCCCAACTCCAAAAGAAGTTGGGCCATGCTTTCGACTTACCACTTGAAGCAATTTCTTCCAAACCCCATATTCCATTCATTTTCTTCCAACTGCCATGATTAATTCTGACTGCGTTTTGGCATTATAGGAGATCATTTAGCCTGAGATTGGATAAAAAGTTGTGGACATTATATCTAATGTGTTAATATTTTGTGTACATCAATGCATCAACTATCTCATAATTGAGCGTGTTGGTATATAGACAAAGTCACTAATTACTGGAACTGTTAGTTATCTACTTCCCTAACATGTTGTCCTTAACTACTTGTATCATGATAGAAAATGTTACAATACCAAAATCACTTACAGTCCTGCGCCAAAAGTTTTGCCATGCCACAATTTGGTTGTCTTTTTTTTGACTTATTAAAGAAGATAAATCATATTCTACCATAAAGCTGATAATATGTAGCCTTATTACAGAGTTTCAGAAGCAAAATTCAGATAGCAATAAAAAGTCAATACAATTTATTTTTCTTGCACATGTGCACACACAATTCATTCCAAGTGCTTAAGTTCTTAAAATTTAAGCCGTATAATAGTACCACTCACTTTACAAGTGAATGGATAACGTTACATTTGAAATTATTATACAACAAAAAAAAATGAATATGGAAATGAAAACATAAATTCAAGTTTCAATTTATCGTTCAAAGTTTTGACTGGATCTTAGGATCAAATGGAGAATGTAGAACTGGGTTGAAGTTGCCACTTAGTCCAAATTATAAAGTTTGTTGACACTACCTTAGCTTGGGTGTTTGGTCGGGTTGTTTTTTTTCCAGCTTCTCTCTGGGATCTGGAATCAAACCCCTCTGCTGCTTATTGCTATATTTGTAGGACGAATCATCATACTAACTGAGAGACTTGTTTCGCAGAAATTTCTGTTGTACATGTCTTTACTGCCAATATTTAAAATGAAGATCATATAATGCAAAAGCTTTTGCTTTTATAATTTCGCAGCATCCAGTTGCCTTTTGTCAATTGAAACTTCTTACTTCATTAAAAAAAATGATGCTAAATCTTTTAAAATGATATCACTTTAATAAAGATGTCATTATGAGTTTACTTTATTGATTAAAGCAAATGATCTTGCTTCAAGCAGTGCTCTTAATTGGTGTTTGTTGGAAAAATAAATTCCAATCTGAACTCAATCTTACATTATAATTCTTTTGGAAGAAAGCAGATGCATTTGAATGACATGAAGGTTGGTTGTGATGTTCCAAGAATCTTTAATGGACTGTGGATGCAAGTTTGGGTTTTGATGTATATTAGTGATATGACCATAGACGTGTGACCAGCTATTTTGTAATGCCTGAATTCCACTACCTCTTTGTGTCATAGTTCTTTTCTGCTTTCCAATTTTGTTTCTTTGATCTCATATCCACAAACATTTTACAACCAGATTCTTCCTTTCCTTTCTTTTTTGTGTGGAAGAACTTTTTTTTTTCGATAAAGCAAAATGACAAATGATATAATCTTGTTTCGTATTTTTTGGTGTTTTAGGTACTGATATTGTGCTTTTTCATGGAAAAAGTGGCAAGATTGTTGGGAACGTTGATACTAATCAACTCAAAAATAACATGGCTACTATATCTCCCAATGGGCGTTTTATAGCTGCCGCAGCTTTTACTGCTGATGTCAAGGTGAAGATAGATGTTGCCACCTTATCATTTTGTCAGACCGTACTACTTTAAGCTTTTATAAAGAGTCTCAACAATGCTATATTTTGTTTCAAATTTTAATGTTAATTAAGTAGTAGGCAATAATGTTAGGAAACTAGTTAGTAATAAGATATATTGAAAGATGAGAAGAAAAAGGTAACGTGAGTGTCTTTTTTTCTGTTCAAATTTTTTTGGGGGGTTACGTAGGAGAAACAAAAAGCGGAAGCTAATAGCCTTGTGCTAAATTTTTGCATCAGTAGTTTCCTGAGACATTAAAAATGTTAGACTTTCACAGCTACATTCTTTTCAGTTGCCGTCTTGTCGTTTAGTGTCAAGCATCAGGCAGACTGGCATGTGAGTCGTACTGTTACGTACAGTCTTGTCAATCTGGTGGTTGGAAGAGCAGTTAGGACAAGGAGCTTGTGGTGAAGCTGTTCAAGAAAATAGAACGTATGGTTATCGCCTGGTTCTAGTCATCTCGTATGCAGCTGGGTTTGGACAGAAATGGTCAAATGGTGTTTTCCATTGATTCACTCAAGAACATCTTTCAGAACCATGTACACCCACCACCCATCCATAAAGGGGGATCCAAATGCTTGTTCTATGTAATCTGAAGAGAGAAAAAGACAGGGGATCCAAATAATATATTTTCCCTATGTGATCTGTGTGAAGGCTAAACACTTCCCAATCCTTCCTGAGAAAGGTGGAGATTGCGTTGTTTAAGTATTAATTTTTCACTCTGGGAGGTTGTTTTTGTCATTTTGCCAAAGGAGTCAACTAAATTGGGATAAGTTATGAAGGAAAAGTATGTTATATAAATTTGGGGTGGGGATTAGATACTCTGGTGAATCTCTCATATCTTGTGGTGTGGTTGAGTCCTTTTAAGCTTTGATTTATATCAAGCTCCTTTGTCAACTTGGGAATGATTTTTTCATATATTTCTGACTCAGTTGTAGGATGTCATCAAAGAAGAGCTGAACAAATTATATGTCTTTTTCACAGGTTTGGGAGGTTGTATACTCGAAGGATGGTGCTGTAAAGGAGGTTTTGAGGATTATGGAGCTCAAGGGGCATAAGGTCAATGATGTCATGTTCTTGCACATGAAATTCTATTTTCATCTTCTTTTTTTCTATCCTTTTCTAGGGTTCTACATCAATATGATCTGCGATCAGGTGTGTCTGATGATGTTTCTAGTGTGAACAAGATGTGAGCAGGCTTATTATTGTCCTGATCTGTACTTGGGTGAATTTTTTTGGCTTAATGTTAATATTTTAGGGGAAGGAGAAATTTTAGAAAATTCTTAAGGGGGGGTGTCAAGTTGAGGTATGCTGTTTCAGCAAAGACCTCCCAAGATTCAAATACTTTGTAGTTGATCATAGATTGGGACCATCTCTTTTTGTTCATGTTCGTGATTCAGCTGATGAATTAAATCTTGATTTAATTATAGGTCTATAATGCTCTCTCCGCTTGTCTGTGTCATTTAGTTCCGATTAACTTTTGCGAATGACCTTCTTTTTTTGGATTTGCAGTTAATTTGTTTCTTTGTTTAATCGTTCCTGTATATGTCTAAATTTTATATGGGTGCTGTACAGAGTGCAGTGACTTGGCTATGCTTTACCCCTAATTCTGAACAAATAATCACTGCATCGAAGGATGGTACCATCAGAGTGTGGAATATTAACGGTATGTCCTTACCTCTCTAGCTCTTATTAGTTACTAATTTACCATTATTATCTCGTCTAATTGATTTTCCTTTGCTCTTGTGTGCAACATTCTTGTTCTGCAGTGCGCTATCATCTTTCTGAGGACCCTAAGACATTAAAGGTGTTCCCTATTCCCCTTAAGGATGCAAGTGGCACAACTTTACACTATGATCGTTTATGTATATCACCTGATGGAAAGATATTGGCCACCACACATGGTTCAATGATGCAGTGGCTATGTCCAGAGACTGGGAAGGTTTTGGACACAGCTGAAAAAGCACATGATGGTATGCTTTTCAAATTTATTTACCGGCTAGCGCCTTTATCAAAAAATGTTCCCCCATTTTCATCTTTTGTATGTGTAGAACCAGTCTGTTGAAATTCTTCTATATTAGCGACGAGCCTATGACTGGATGCTTTCTTGGCAACAGTTCAACTTTTTGTTCCTTTCCTAATAAACAACAAGAACCTAAATGGAGTACATTAGCACGTCCTTTGAAAACCTTCTCCAAATACCATTGTGCCACCCGTGCCCCATCAAAAGAAGAAGAAAGATTCATGTAGTATTAGCTAGAATCTAAGTGAGATGTTGTCCCCCTTCTTAGCTTTTATTCCGTTGAGCTCTGTATTGTCTTAATACCTTTTCTTTTCCCCATGTGTTACTTTTTCAGTTCCCTCAGGAGTCTTGAACATTTTAAGATAGATTTCATTGTTCCTAGGTGCTGTAAGGATTTGTGTTGGAACCGTTGTACTTATTATTCTTGTTTAAGTCGTGAGTTTTGTCTTAGAACCTCTGCTTTGCTTAGACGCTTACACAATTTCTGCGCTGTAGGTGAAATTTTGTATGATGCGATATGATGTCTTTGATCAATAGGAGATGAGAGGGGATGTCTTAGGTCAATAGGAGATGAGAGGGGATGTCTTAGGTCAATAGGAGATGAGAGAGGATGTATTAGGTCAATAAGAGATGAGGGTACAGTTGAACTATCATGCTGCTCTAAGGTTCTGGTCAGGGGCTGATCCAGGGATTTTATGAGGATGGGAGCACCACTGCTGACACTAGAAGAGGGATGAAGTCATGAGCGTAGGATGCTAGACTTGCAATTCTTGTGATGGCCAAAGTGAGAACTGAAAGCTACTATAACGGAGTTGGACGAGAGAGGATAGAATAGTGATTTTCTTTTCCCAAAAGAGAGTAACTTTTACCAGCGGTGTAAGTAGTTTCATATTATCAAGTTACGAGTAATTGATCAGTAACCTGAAGAGATGCTACGTGAACTTGGGATTAAAAAAAAGAATCAAAAGAGAAAAATTATATTGGAAATAAAATGAAAGAAGAAAACTAAAGTGAAGCAAATAGCAGAACAGGAAAACCACAAAAATTGATCATCTAATAGAAATACCACAAAGGAATAGAACCCTTGGCCTAAGTATCAAAATTCATACTTAACCAGAGTTTTACAGCATTTATTTTATGTTCAGACACAATATACTACAAAAATAAGAATTCTATTAGAAAAACTAAAAAAGAAAGTTTGCGACAAAGATGCAAGTAATTTGTTCATTGACTTGTGCACCACAATGTTTTTTGTCTACTGGGTGCACAACGATAGTATGAGTCTGATTTACAAGAAAACAAAATTTGGGGAAGTAGCAAGGGTTCCCGTGAACCCAGAGTGTTCAACGTGGCTCTGCCACTGTGGCTGGTAGTCCAGCCATACCAGCCGCACTATCAACTTGTGTTAAACTTGATTTGAAAATTTATTTTCTTCCACTTTTTGTGTACAGGTGATATCACTGACATGGCATGGTCACCTTCTCCGATTCCAATGGGTAAGTCTCTCTCCCATTCCCAAGTGAAGTTCTGTATTATGTGTGATTCTATTTTATTTATTTCTCGTCTACATTAGGTCATAAAGAGGATCAGTTTTTTTCCCTTTTTTTTCGAAGTCTTCTGTCACCGAGTCAAACAACAGTTGGTCTCTTTTGGCTGGCATCTTGCTTTCAATGTGTTTTCCTCTTAGTTTTAATGGATTTTCTGAAATCTTCCATTTTTTTCATATATATTCTAGCAAGTATGGAGATGAGACTCACTTTCTGTGGAGAAAGGTATGGAAAAATTGAATAGTAGGACCAAATCCTTGTGGTTTAGGAGGAAGCTATCATTTCACACTTCCTCCTACTGTTGAAAAAATTGTAGAAGTAGAAGCTTTTACACTTCCTCATTTTACATTTTACTGCTTTTAATAATCAGCAGGCTTTAAATTCTTTTAGGGCAGCAGAACAAAATTCGTATTGTTTCTTTTGTGCAAAAAGTTTCAATAAACGTTGCTTTCTAGAAATGGTCTAAACATTATTAAGTTGCTTTTCTCTTTTTGTTGTATCAGGTGACAAGCAAGTTCTAGTGTTGGCCACAGCCAGTGTCGATAAGAAAGTGAAGTTGTGGGCAGCTCCATCCTTGAATGCATCATGAATGAATGACAGAGCCTTTCCCCGTGAATGACAAGCTTTTGATGTCTCGCCCAGTTTTGTGAACTAATAGATCATACGGGGACTGATGATAATATATCGGGGGTACTAGTCAGAAGAGAAGAATACAGCCCAAGTTAGAGGATCGAGTGCTACATCTTGAGGGCTTTTGTTATGCAAAGAGAGACTTAACCAGAATGTAGTAAAACTAGAGAAAAATTTTGATGTTTAATTTGATGTTATATACATGGGTGGTGGTTTACTCTTTCGAGCTCCGAGAAATGATGAGGTGTTGCTGATCTATTTTAGAGCTTCGAACTGGAAAAAGGTTTTTTTTTCTGTTTCAAGTTAAAAGAAAAACATATATTCTGAATCCCTTGCAGAAGAGAGTAGCTAGTGAATGAGCTACCTGATCTGTTTGTCGGCAACTTATTAGAAAAAAGTAGGCTCTCTTTACTGTTCAGTCAAAGGTGAATAATGGAGTAAATAAATAGGGAGTTCTATTTTCCTTTGCCATAGAAAGTAGTAACTGATCCGCTTATTCATCTTAGTTCATCAAATTTGCAAGAAAAAGGAGGTCTATTTCCTGTTTTCTGGCCACAGCAAAATATAAAAATGGCAAAATGGGGTTTCTTTTTATGTTTTCAGTAAAAAGCAAAAATAAAAGAGAATAAAGAATAAGAAATTGGAAGTCCCATTTTAAATAGGGTAGAAAGTGGAAACAGGACTGCTTGTTGAGTCTTGTTAAAAGGTACTCCGTAAAAGGTTAGGACGCGGCAATTTGCAGGATTAGCGACGTTAGAGCATTTGAAGTGTCGAGGAGGAAAGAGAGACAAAAGTAGGGTAGAGCAGTTATCTTGAACTTGAAGAGGAAAGGTGTTAAATAATACTGTCTTATTGTGTGGTGATATGTGACACTGTGATTGAACACAGCATTATCGAAAGAAAGAAAGAAAAGAAAAACCACAATCTCCAGAAAAAGCAAAATTTGGAAGAAAAAAAAAAAGAACAACACAACAACAATGTTTGAAACAGAACTCTTAAAAATGATAATAATAATAAGCGAATCGCCCACCGTGGGGCTCGAACCCACGACCACAAGGTTAAGAGCCTTGCGCTCTACCAACTGAGCTAGACGGGCTTGTTATTGCGAGTTAGCAATAACTAATATATCTTTGTTTGATTACAATCTGGCTCACTTGAGCCCCTCTGCTATTTTATTGATACAATGATTATGTGAAAAATTTAAATGAGTAGATGCTAAAAATAAACGGTCATAATTTGGTAACGTATCATTTTGAAGTAAAATTTGGTCTTGACTCCTCAAATTTTCTGTTTTTTTTTTTCCAGAAAAAAGAAAACAAACTGTTTACTCTCAATCTTACACGTCTACCTACTGTTGTGATGATTAGCATTCATAGCACTATTGCAGCGCCTTTTACTTTGTGAAATGTAGGGATGGTTCAAAATTAGAATAAATTCTTGGCATTCGGTGCAAGGTAATGTAGACTTGCATTAAAAAAACATAATACAGCATATCTTAGTCCTTGTTTAATACGCAAATAAAAAATATTATTCTAAAAACATTTATATATATAAGACAAAAATATAAAAATGAGGTGGAGTAGGGAGTAGGGTAATGGATATTATAGGCGGGGTGGGTCGGGTTGGGGGTCACAAGAAAAAAGAAAACTACTCTTCTTAACAGTTTTTTCAACGCGAGGGTGGGTCAAATTGGAGCTAGGGAGTACTGGGAGGTGTCGTTTTGAAGTAAAAAGAAGACAAAGCAACTTGTTTTTTTTATTTTCATTAAGAAAATCATTTATTTAAAGCTTATTTTCCTTAAAAAAAGAAATTAAAATTAAAATTTTTAACCAATCAAGGTCGAGTTCATACCGAACAAATCCATAATATAATTTGGTGAAGATGGTGATATATAGAACTAGCATAGAACTTACAAAGTGTTACATTAATTAAGAAAAAAAAAACACAAACTATGCAAGCACTACTCCATATATATAGTGCCTGATAGAGCAGCAGCAGGTATACATACAATCACACTTAATCCAACGTTTTACTAAATCAACTTGTCTCGAAACACAAAAGAGAACAGGATTACATATTTAAAAGAACCCAAACAGAAAAAAGCAGATTTGTTTTTGCTCAAAATGAAAAAGGTTATTGAATTTATTCTGATTTGAAAGGAGGTGTAGATCCATCAACTTTGTCTTCCATTCTCAATTTCTCTCTTCTCTGTCATATTCACAAAGACACAAGTTAGATAATTTAACATAGTTTTTCTTTTATATCGACGGTCAAATCACTCTATAAGAATTATCGTCTTTAATAATAATAATTTTTTTTATGAAACAGATCCTTCATATTATGTTATACTATTATATATTTTTTATAATAGCATTTCGTTATAACAACTAGCAACTAAAAATATCTAAATAAATGATACGATTATAAAGAGGTTTGATTGTATTTCTTTCGGGTACCCTAGGAAAAAGAAAACAAAAAAAGCCAATGAAAACTCCAAATGTTCCTCCAATGAAAGAAACACTATATTATGCTCTTCTCTATTGAACTAATGGTTAGATAACATTGAGAAAAGAAGTTTTTTCGAATTATATGAAGGTTACTTTTTTTCTTTTTGCTTCAATTTCGCAGGATTCTTTAAAATAAATAAATAAATAAAAGAGAAAGAATGTTTTGTTGTTACCTTTTCGAAGACTTCCTTCTGGTATCGGTATCCCTACAACAAACCAAAAGAAATAATTATAGAGGACGGTAAGGTATTACTATAACATATTTTGCTCATGTTAACACAGAGGGCGGAGCCAAAATTTAGAGTTTATGAATTCTGAACTTGTTACCCAATCCATAGTTGTCATAGTTAATAGTCACTTTGCAATTTTAAACAAAAATGGCGAACTGACCTTGTCGGTGCCATAGAGGTAATCACAGTATGTGAAGACTGATGCAAAGTTGCTGTGACAACTTTCCCCAACAAAGTGGTGATAATCATGGTATATTGCTCCCCCATAAAATGGTATATATTTTGAAGGACTCCATGGAAATTCATACCTGCATTATTAAAAATGTTTTTATCAAAAAAATAAATTAATTAATTTATCGAGGAGTAACGAATAGTCATTTGAGCAGCAACGACATAAGATATCGTTGAAATTCAAACTCGTGACACTATGATTTGAAAGGAAATTAATTAAGATACGTACCCACTGTGAGTCTCAATGGCTTCCATTTGTCGAATGACGAACCAAAGCCAAAAGGTGAACATGTGACAAGGAACAATGAGTGGGCCAAGGAAAGAAGCCAAGCCCAAGATAATGATCTCAGCCCAATGGGCATAAGGTGCTGCAAAACCAATTGGGGCCACATATTCATGATGGACTCTGTGGATTTTGTCATAACCCCATTTATAATGATGAAGCATCCTGTGAAGCCAGTAGTTTGCATAGTCTTCAACTAAGAAATACACCAGTAATTGCCAAAACACTTCTGATGCAGATGGCAGGGGCAAACTTGTCCTTATCCCTACCCACTGCACAAACACCAAATAGAGTTGCAAAAATCAACCATGAGATAAAAACAGAATATTATTCTACTTTTTCCTTCCATCTCGAATTGCTAGTTATCTTAAATTATTTATAATCTTAGAAATTTAAGATAATTAAAAAAAAATTATTTTATTTTTATAGTAATTATTCTTGAAAATTATAAACACATCGATAAAATAAATATTTAATAAAAAAATATATATCTTAAAATATAAATAAGAATATATATATAATTAAGATGTCAACAGACAATAACATCAAATATTGGGCTGCATTTAAGGTTTATTGGATTTACCGTATAGACTTCAGAGAAAAAGATTCTAAGTTCAAAATTTTAAGACAACATGTGAAGTAGTTCAATTTAAGACATGCATATATTCTTTGGTGTCCTTATATACTATTTCTTTAGTATTATTTTAACTGTCGTTTGAGTTTTCTTTTTTCATGTTTATTAAAAAAATATAAAATTAATTCATTCAAAGATATCAAAATCATAAATTTGATTACAAAGTATAGACATGTTCAAAATTTGATAAAAGGGAATGCTTCAGAATGATCAATTGTTACATGCAAAGTATTATTGGCAGTTTTGGAAAATGTGTATAAATGTAAGAAATATCAATTCATTTGCATCAAAGGGAGATCGAATCCTAATATTTATTTATTTATTTATTTATTTATTAAAAAAAGAAAAGGTAAAATGCCCTTGTCATTTCAGATCATCTTTGTTTAAGGATGAATTCAATATTCAACAATGACACATGCAAAAATACAAAATTCATTTGCATTTTTTCTTTACCAAACCTATTTTTTTTTTATTTCTTACTATCACACCAAATAGATTACACATACAAAGAATTTAATTGATACACTATAATAATTTTCTAATTTTTTTTATACCATCAATGTATTTTAACACGATATAGCGTATTATTTTTCTTATTTTCTAAATTATGAGATTAAATTTATTACCCGTCGTTGTATGTTTATTTCAATTTGAAATTGATGGTGTCTTGACTCTTGATCAAATATTCGAAATAAAATAATTTATTTCGAATCATTCGAAGGTATTTCTGACTCTTTTTTCTCGTATTTGAATCACATCTTTTATTCTAGCTGAAATAATAATTAGTATGAATAAAATTGCATGGATGGATACCTCAATGATGGGAAAGGAGCAAAACTGAAGAGGACCAACAGCAAACACAAAAGTAATGAGCACTTTCCTGTAGCATTCCATCATTTCAGATAAAGAAAACCTGATCTTGGGTTGAATCTTGTAAGTTTCAAACTTGTTGGACCTCATTAGCTCAATAATAACCATTGGCAAAGGGACCAATGTGTAAAAAATGATCAAGAAGATTGTGTTGTGGCAATAGAGATAGAAATCTGATTTATCAGCTGTGTATTTGTACCATAATGTCTCTCCAAATGTCAAGTTCCTCCCTAGAGACATTGAGGCCTCTTCAATGCTCTCAAAAGGCAACATTTTTTTTATTTTTTGGGGAAATTCTGGTTATTTTTTTCAACAATGTTGGATCATATGCTTTTTTTTCCTTTTTTCTCTCTATATATATGTAGAATATATATAGAGAGAGAGGGAGAAAGAGATGGGAAAAGATGAAAAGGAAAATTTGCAGATAGCAATTAAAAGATTTATAGGGAGATAAAAAGATGTATGTAGTAATGGAGAAAGGAAAATGGAAGTTAAAATTATAGGAAGAAAGTTGAGGGGAGAATTTACAGGACTATCATTAGGTGTACTATAAATGTGGATTGGTCATTGCACTTTTTCTTTTTTCTTTTTTTCCTTTTAAAGCTTAGGATCCACACTTTTTATTTTTTTATAGGGGTATTTTAATTTCATTTGACTTTACAAAAGGAAGAAAATGAAATTTCTTTTTAAAAATTGTGAAATTATTATAAATGATAGTGCGTGTAGTTCACTTCCTACTAAAAACTTAACTTTCTGTGTTACGTCTACACTTGAGTGATATTTATTCTATTTTAAAAGAAATCAGAGAAATAATAAAATTTCAATAAAAATAAAGGATTTCTGAAAATTCGATTATAAATAGAGGTTATTTTTGCCTTTTTGCTAATTTAACCTCCTCTCCTTTACGTGGCTAAACAAGGGAGTTTAACGTGACTAATTTGAATATCCATGAGTAATTTATTCCGACATTTAATTTGGAAGTGACTAAAGTTTTTGTCCGGTGGCTATCGCATTGGAGAAAAAAGAGGTGGTAAAAAATTTGACAGGCAAGGACATGATTGAGTGAGAGGTTCGACTTTGAATTCAGTTTTTATTGGATGCTTAGTCGTAAATTTATTATACGGGATTTGTTTAATATGATTTATCGGTTACAATTTTTATATAATTTATAAGTTATTGCATAGTGAATGCATTATTATAGAGTAGTCATCTGAAGCATAATAACTGTAATAGAGACTATAAATATTTTTGAAGATTCCAAAAAGAAAAAATTGACGGATCATCATGTTTGATTCTCCTCGTTTAATATTTATTTATTTTTTAGAAAATATTTAATTGACACTAACTTTGGATAAAACTATCTCTTTTTTTAGGCTTTTTTCTTCTTAATTATTATATAATAGTATTTTTTTGAATTTATAAAAATTAGTTTTTTGTTTCAAAAATAGAAAAGGTGAGTTTAAATCAAATAGGTGTTGAAAATAATGACCAATCATTTTTATTACAAAATGAGTTTGTTAGATTTATTATTTTTAATATATTGGTGAATTGAACTTTATTTTTTTTATGATATAAAATTTATGTTCTGAATTTAAATTTATTTGGAGTAGATTTGAGTGTTCTTTAAATTGTTGAAATTCAATGACAAAAAAATTTAAAAATTGGGTAAAAGAAATTCAATTGCATTTTAGATACATATGACTAAAGTTTTAATTAATGTTTACATGTATTTCAGTCATGTATGTCTGAAGTTAGCTTTGACAAACCAAGTTAATCTTTAATAAAAATTATTCAAAGTTTGACCTTGTCAAGTCCACAATTTCAATTTATAATGTCCGAAATTAACCTTGACAAATTATGCCAAACTTTAGGTAAAAAGATTTAATGTTTGAACGTTTATAAGGTCATTTCAGATAAAAATACCTGAAGTCATATGCGAATTTTCAGCTTAAATCACGTATCATTAGTTTTTTTTTTCATAAAAAAAGTCACTCAAAAATTTGTGTAAAAAAATGGTACAAAATGTGTATATCTCGCTCAAAATTTCTATGTATGAAAACTGTATCAAATCAGTGTAAAATGTATATATCTCGCTCAAGGCTTACAAAATTCACTCAAATTCGGGATGAAATATATATCTAATAATATAGAATTTGTATAAAAAATTTATATTCCATTTTTGAAAATTTAATACATCTACAACAAACATTATATACAACTTTCATTCAAATATAATACGACCACAACAACATAAACATAAATTCGTACAATTTTAATACAATTTATAAAATCATATCAAATCTATACAAATCATTCTAAATTTGAAATATAAACTTCCCAAGGTGTTCTCTAAATTTTGGAACCACACCTATTTTGAAATTTATTTTAATTTTTCAAATTCAAGTTTCAATTTTGAAGCTTCAAGCTTTAATTTTCAAAGAAAAATTTAGTAAATTGGAGAAGTAAAGAAGAAAGAAGAAATAAGGAAGAAGGAAGTGGAGGAGAAGGAGGAGGACAGAAATAGTTTTTTTTTTTTTTAAAAATATGTTATATGTATTTTGCAAATAAAGAAAACTATTATTATGTTTAGTAATTTAAAATATTAAGTAGTTAGTGGGAGGTAAATTTCTCAATTTAAAAAGCAGACACAAATTAAATGGTTGGCCCCAAAAGCAAGTATTTGTGCGCTTCACATGTAAAAGAGCTTTGAGTAAATAAAATTACCTGATGTAGCAATTTTGACCCTTCTTATTACTCTTTATAATGGTACTTTTAAAAATTACAAAATATAATGACACTATATTTTAAAGTAGATATACAAGATAAAAATATTTGTGTATTTAAAAACTCTAAAAGTGAGCATTCTCTCATTAGAGATGACAACAAATACCTAATATACACTTATGATATACATATAAAAAATATTTTAAGGTGCTGATTTACCCATACATACAACATATATTATATATATATATATATTACATATTCTTCACATATGTACAATTTTGACCTGCACATATAGTTTGAAAGCATATATATTATTGATGTCTTCAAAACATTTAATTTCTACTTTAAAAACACATTATTTACACTTAAAAATAAAGTATAATTAAATTTATAGCAAGACTATAAGAATACGAGGTTGATCTTGATCAAATAAATAAAATAAAATGTAAAATGAAATAAACAAAATGACAATAAGTAAAGAAATGGTGGGATGATTTAAGTTTTAGACAATATTCTTAATAAACTAAGAACTTTGCTTGACAAATAAAGAAAAGAAAAAATTGTATTGCTTAAAATGGAGTGTATATTATATTTTGTGTTGTTCGATGACTTTTATATGGATCCTAATACGTATTAGGCATTTAAGACTGACAATCATTATGCGTTAAATCAATTTTGATGGGTGTTAGGTTAAAAAGGCGACCACACTTTATTTCCTCGTGAGTTTTAGCCATAAAATCAAGAACCTTACGGCAGTCATGTAGAGTTTTAGATTGAGGCTTATTGCAGCAATATTTCAGTAGCCTCTATTTGAGACTTCTTGTTGCACAACTTTGTGAGAATAATATAAAATTTAGTATATTATATTTAAAATATCATAAAATAATTTTAGAGGGATAAAATACGATACTACTTAATTTTCATTTTTATCTTTTAAAAAAAAAAAAGAATTTTTTTGGCAAACTTATCGCAAACCTAACAACTCACGGCGGTCACTCATGATTTATACAATATTTTGTTAATAAAAGTTGTGATAGAATGAATAAAATTATTAATTCAAAATTTTGAATTTGGGTTTTACATGTATAAAAAAGTTTATTAGGGAGTATTTATTTTATAGATGAATCAGTCAATGCAAATTAAAATTAATTAAAATATTTAATGTGAATATCGATAATCAGGGAGGAAATTAAAAATATATTTTTTCCCCTCTCGTAATTTGAAGGAAGGTGAAAGATAAAACTTTTGTTTGTTATATATTGAAAGCATGAAGGTTATTAATATTATTGACTAAATATTTGTATAAAAATTGTTAGTTAATTACTTTTTTAAATATTTAAGATATTTCATATCGGTTAATACGAAGAAAAATTAAAAGTTGAATGACTATAAAATTATACTAAAGGTAAATATATGTATTCGACTGTGTCATTGAATGGGGCCTCGCGTTCTTCCGGTCCCTACCCAAGCTAATACTATGACATAACTGTTATTTAATTATTTTTTAATATTTCAGAATTTGAAATCAACTAAAATTTAGTTTGTTAAATTTGTCCTTATTTGAGCTATGTAGAAATTTTTAATATTAAAGACTTTAAATTCAATTACAATTTTATTTTTAATAATTTTTTTTCTTATCATGTATATGATAATAATAAACATTTTCATGTTACTTTTCCTAACAAAATTATATGAAAAGAAATCGTATAGAAGCATCCCAAATTTAATATAAATAATGTGTGGAACATTATGATCAGGACAACATATATTTTTTAATTTAAATTCATATTTATTTATAGAGCATCGATCCAATATTGGATATTGAAATAACCGAAATAACCAAAGCACAGCTAATATTATATGTCTAAAACTGCACATTTACCCATTTTAATATTCAGATTTATTTTTATTTTAATAAATTCATTTAAAAATATGTTATGTAATTTTTTTATATATAAATATCAAATTTATCTTGATATTAATTATTTTTTTAATATTAATTTAATATATTAATACGAGACACGTAATTACGTATTCTAAAACTATTAGTATTTACGAAGAATGATCCAATTGATTAACTGAAATTAGCGCAACTTGAATGTAATACTCGTGGACTGCTGTCTGTGTTGTCAACGTGATGCAATTTATGGGTTTGGTTATGATATTTTTTACTTTGTGTTTTAAGCAATTATATTAATTGTCTGACACTTTTGCTTTATTGATGAACTCAAATTTTATTTTTTAATTGACAAATTAATGAGATAATTATATATATATATAAGTTAATGTCAATTATACGATAGAGACGTGATTAAAAATTTTAATAACTAAATCCATGAAGGTCAATTACATGAGGCACAAAGGGTTTTTTGTCTAGGTATTGTCAGGTTCTTTTAATTTTTTATTAGATGTTTGATATTTATATTAGAGTTTATAATGAAGCTATGATTAATTTGAAATCGCGTGTCGTAGGATTTATTATGGTGGCAATGCTTTCAACAAGATTTTCTTTACATTCAAAGCTTGAATCCGAGCTCTCTGATTCAGATAGAGGAACGTCAATCATCCCACCACAATCTATGTTGATTCTTGTGTTAAAATTTTATTTTTTAAAATTTTATTTTTCATTCAATGTTCATTATATATATAAAAGACTAATTTAAATTCGTACAACACAACATCTATTTTAAAAGTGATACTTCTAATAAAGAAATTTTAATATTTAAAATTTAAACTCAAAATTTTTAACTAAAAATAAAAAAAATTCACAAATTTGTTGATAAAGTCGGAGTTCACACGACTCAATAAGTTCCTGTTCTTGATTTTTGCTTCTCTCTTGGTTGAGGGAACTACACGTAATTTTCTTGAAATTTTAACAATTGATTACATGTACTTCATTTGTAGTTTTACATAAATCTCCTGGTTTATTCACGTCATCCATTAAAAACTTTCAGTCCACTTACAACCTTATTGTTACGAAACTGCTTTTATATATTCCCTAATTTACTAATTGTCCATTAAGGACTAGCTAATTAATCTTTGATTAGTCTGATTAGAGCAAGAGAGAACTACGTGTTTTTATATTAATCCAAAACTCTTTTACGGCCGAAGTGCACAAATATCCACTTTTGATCCGTTATTTAACTTGTGTCTATTTTTATTTTATTTTTTAAAATTAAGTTTATTCGCTTTGTGAATAATTTTAGATGTACGGGATAACTAAAATTTGGTATAGCTTGTTAAGGCCAAATTCAAATATATTTATTGAAGTTGTGAACTTGATAATATCAAACTTCAAGACATTTTTTACTGAAATTTTACCTGCTTGTCAAAACTAACTTCAGACATACATGATTGAGATGCATATAAAAACTGACTAAAATTTCAATCATATGTATTTGAAGTCCAACAGAATTTATTTTGGCTCGAACCAAAAAATTACTTGAGCTTCAATTAATCCAACACATGATTCAATTACATCTAAATCATTTCAAATATAATCAAATTTAAAATAGAAGTTTCATATATCATAAAGAATAAATCTCAATTATTAGTTTATCAAAACAACGACAAATATAACATATTATTTAATTTTTAAAATTATTTTCATCATCTTATTTTATCATATTAGGTTTTCTATTGTGGTATAGCTCTATTTGTGGTGTAAACCTACAAAAAATAGTCATTGATTTTTTTTACTTTATTTTATTATATTATATTTTCTATTTATGGCATAACTCTATTTATTGTGTAAACCTTAAATAAATAAAATAAAAATAAAACTTCTACGAAAGTTTATTCTTTTTTTTTTATTTGAGAACTATTTTCTTCCTTTTTTATGATAGGAATTCTTACCAAAACTTCCTCTCTTTTTTCCTTTTTCGTAGTCGTGAATTTATTTTTTTTCTTTTTGATAATTTTTTTGTTTTTTTTTTAATAATAATATCTTAATATTTTTATACTTTTAATTTTTTTTTGGTTTATAAAGCATTCCACTTCTATAGAAAAATTTATAATTGCATAATTTAATTTCTCAACTCTTCTACATTAACATCTTTGATACAATCTCTAATCTTGTATGTTTTCGTGTTAATCTATCTTTTTTTTCTTCATATTATGAATATTTTTTTTATGTTGTGGATTTTAAAAAGACAATAGTAATTGTTATGTCAGCTCAAATTGTTTATATTCAAAATAATTAATTTAAATTATCTCCTTCTGTTGAGCCTAATATTGATACTACGTTATATCCTTTAATTGAGTCTTATATTGATATTATGTTATTTAAATTTTGTGTTATTTGTAATTGATATTCTTCATCTATTCATGCATCTACAAGTTACATATATGCAGATAAAGTAATCTCTTCATCTCATAAAATAATTTTTTTACAAAATTATAGATTATTATAATTATAAGTCTTGTGCATAATTTATTTTAGATAATCTTGCAATTAAATCTGAAAAGGATTTCGTAAACGAAACTGTGACAATTAATAATTTAATGCGATATGATTCAGTCTTAGTAATTTGAGTTGAATTAGTGTATAAAAAGAGAACAAAAAAAAGCACGCGAATGACTATAACATTAGTTGACCAAGAGGTAATACTTCTTTTTCGCATTATATTCTATTCTTATATTTTACATTTTTACATATATGTTTGAGTTTTTATATATTTTTATTATTTTTATATAATTTTAATATATATTTTTATCATTAAAGTTTAATTTTTCTCTGGGCACAAAAGCTCATGCTACACTTTTCAATTATCAAAAAGTAAAAAAAATTACAGCAAGATGAAATCTGTTACATCATAGACGAATGCATTAATAGTGTTAATCTTAATTTTGTATTAGTAAACATGGAGATTGAGGTTGGATTCAGTGACAACACTATAGTTCAAATTTGCAACAGTCACTTTTCTACTGTTACTTTTTCAAACAATTTTGTTTAACTTGAAGATGCAACACAATCTTCCGATAGAATAATCTTTGATAATTTCTTTATATTTCATCACCTAATCTAACATTAAAAATAATTATATTATCTTATTTCTATTTATTTAATAAAATATCTATGTAGATATAAGCACAGTGACCTTTAGAAATATTGATTAAACTTTTTGCTCTTCATTAAAAAATCTACAATAGACAAAATTATCATTTACTATTTTCCGCAATTAGTTGTTATTTAATTGTTATCGACCTTTACTAATTTGTAAAAGGTAAAACTCTTAATATTTAATATTTTAATATTGATTAAAATTTTACTTCTTAAATATTTTTCTTATTTGAACTATATTAAAAGTTTTAACACTTAAAACTTTAAAATCAATTATAACTCTATTACCTTATGTATCAATCCATTATTTATTAAACTAACTAATTATCCATTATAATATTTTAATATAAAAAAAATCAAAGAGTGTAAATTTATATACATATTAATACGTGAAACATTGATCTTCTTCTTCTTCTTTAAAAAAATTATATAATCAAAAACAAAAATATAGAAACACAACATAGTCTAAGTTGCTTCAATTAATTGAATGTTCTTGTTATTTACTCTCTTCAGTTTAACCTAAACTATTTTTTCCATTTCAATTTATGTGAAATGCTTGACTAAACACATAGATCAAGAAAAAGAGAAAAAATTAAGTTGAAATTATCTTATAAGGGATAAAATAAAAAGTTTAAAATTAAGTTATTATTCAGTATTTAAAGTATGAGACGTCGTAGCAAAATATTATTTACCTTTTTACCTTGTTAAAAACAGAGCTCACACTTGACAAAATAGTTGTTTAATTATTTTTCTAATATTTAGAATTTTAAAATTAACTAAACTTTATGTATTAAATTATTTCTTATTTGATATATATAGAAAATATAAATTTATATATATATATATATATATATATATATATATATATATATATATATATATATATAATGCATTTATTTAAGTGCTCATATAAAATGAGTGATTTTTTTTATCTTTCAATCAAATGTTATTTCTATGACGTTTTTGTTCATCGAAACAGGTATTAGAACAAACTAAAGAAAGAACTATTAGATTGGATCAAACTCTTAAACATAATTATTAATCAATTTGAAATTCATAATTTTCTCTCTAAATTCTTATATTGTAACACAAATACATTTTTTAAATATTATTTATGCTATTTTTATAAATTTATTCTTATTAATATGATAGACATGCGCGAGTTACGTACACTTAAACGAATAAATTAAAATAGCTTCAAAAAATAGAGTAAATTTGTTTTTCCTTTTCCTCTATTAAATAAAAAATATCCTTTAACATATTAAATACTCGTTCTATTGTAGAGTGAAATTTGCTTCTAATATAATTTTCAAACTTAAAATTATCTTAACAGTATAATTATATAATATTTAATTAAATATGTACTAAGTAGTATTTTATATTGTGAGAAATTAAATATAAGTATTGCTTCTTTATTTTATTTTAATAGTTAACATAAGATTTATATACCTATTAAGAAAAAATTAATAGGGATGATAATTTGATTAATATAACCATTTTAATTTTTTGAAAATATATAATAATAATTTTTTTATATTTTAGAATGACTTTAGGTACTAAAGAAAGAATTGAAAATATGATCAATTATATTTTAAATTTTGAAATTAATAAATATTTTAAAATAATTATTTTTAATATACCTAACAATTAAAATTAAAATTAATAATCGTATTTTCTGGGATCTATTGTTAATTATAGAAGCCCAAAAAAGATATTCAGCTAGGGTTTCTCACATAAAAGCAAAATCTACTCTCCCACCTTATTGTTGCAAAGGCTCAAAGGACAAACCTCAGCTTTGCTTTCTTCTCGGTGAGTTTCAGTTTTTTCCTTCAATGTTCGAAAGATTTGCTGATATATATATATATATATATATATATATGTATATATTCCCTTTTTTTTTCTGGTTATGAAATTGTTTGTGCAGTTGTATCAGTGAGCGTAGTGTAAATGAGTTTTGCTTTACAATTAGTTGAATATGAAATTATATTTGTCTGAATAAGCTTTGTTCCAGTAGATATTTCTCTCGTGTCTTCTGGGTTTTTGCATTTGAGGTTCACGGTGGTGAGGGGAAGGTTTCAGAGGTCTGAGAAAATGTAAACTGAATTTCTGGAATATATTGATATGTTATTCATCTTTTATTTATTAGTTAATATTTTTGATTTAAATTTTAGTTATATGTAAGATCAGTTAGCAAACGGATGAGTTCGTAAATCATAGTGCTTGTTTAAGCTATTTGTGGAAATTTGAGTTCAATTGGATGAGGGGGGGATTTGGGGGGTGTTGCTTTCTGAGTGGTGGAATGCACTTGTGAATGAACATTGCTTTTGCCTATGTAGCCCATTGATTTGGGTTGGTTTGGCCTACAAGTCTGTACCTTTAAAGTTCATCTAGTTGAATTGCCTATTGCATAAGCCTTCTAAGATCTGTTCTGTTTGATCCTCCCAAGAAATCCGCCAATCTATGTGATCTTGGTTCATTTTGCTCCAATAATGCATCTTTTTATTAATGTTGTTCTTTTGTATGGTGTGAGATGACGTCATATTAATGTATGGGTGGAGATAAACTAAAGTGTTAGATATTATTGCAGTGCTTTACTTGTGATTTTTGTTCCTTAAAATGGCCTGGTAAGTGTGAAAGTTTTATATGAACAAAATGTAGGACAAGAAATGCTTAGGAATTCTTGCTTCTCTTTGTCCATGTTATGAAATCACAGAACTCTCAACTTATTCTTGAAATATTTCATGTTGTTTGAATCATAACTAGAGGTGGCAAAATTAATCCACGAGATCATAATCTACCCAACTTGCTTAAGTTTGGGCTAATAATTGACTCACTCATTTATTAGCTTAGTCCATTTCAGCCCAACTCATTTGAATTCATCACAGTTTGGGCTGATATCTAGCCCAAATTGATTCATGAGAAATCTTGTTAAAATATTTTTAAAAAGACATTTTATTTTATTTAATATGTTATATTCAGTCATAATAAAGAAAAATATTAATTTTATAAGTTATCAAAAGATTATAAAAGAACAAATAAAATAATGAAAACTAAATTAGAGTTGGACGGGTTGAATTTTGACCCGCATTTTAGCTCGCTTCAGCCCAATCCGTTTTACCCAAGTAGCTATGGGTCAATAACCTGCCAATTTATTGACTCAGCCTATTTTGACCCGTCCAAGTTTAGCCCAACCCGCCTATTTGACACCTATAATTCTAACTACTATGATGCTTTTAGCAGCCAAAAAACTATTAAACCTAACAATTCCCCCTTTGCAAATACTCCAACTTCCGCAGGCACTGAATCATTTCCTAGCAGCAATTAGAAGGGGGCAAAAGTACCAATTCGAACAAGAAAATCGGTGGAAGAGAGACAAATAAATTCTCCAATCTATTCAATAACTAAAATCGATTGTGAAACCCTTACAATTGCAATCAAATGAATGGTAGAAACTTACAAAATCTTTTTAGTATTAAAAGAGTGAATGAGAAAAGGAATGAGTGTCAAATTAATTTCCCCTTGATAAACATCCCATAAAGAAACCTGTTAAAAAGTTTCAAAAATCCATCAAGCCATTGTTCCTCAAATTAATCGAAAACTATTGTTTTCTCTACTTGTTTGAATCGTTTGATTAGTAAAAACATATTACTTCATCCATTAAAACAGTCACACATGAATATAAAAAACAAAAAAACAAAAAAGAAAAAGACTATATAAAACGAAGGATCTACACACTCTCCTTGAAGGGCTTACTCTATCAAATTTTCACTATATCAACACCGATTGGAACAAAATCAGAGACGATGGTTAAAACGTCTCAATCAAATTCAACAGTTATTTTATCCACTTTCTGCATACATTAATCATTTACGCTACAAAAAAGAAAAAGACTATATAAAACGAAGGATCTACACACTCTCCTTGAAGGGCTTACTCTATCAAATTTTCACTATATCAACACCGATTGGAACAAAATCAGAGACGATGGTTAAAACGTCTCAATCAAATTCAACAGTTATTTTATCCACTTTCTGCATACATTAATCATTTACGCTTATCTAAATAACAAAAATTAGATACATGGGAGCACTTTGAGTAATCAAAAATTACAATTCATTTGTTGGATACAGAACAATTTGGCAAAAAATGACTACAAATTCTATCTTTCTTCCGGAAAAACTCAGCTGAAACTTTAAGCTTTACTTCTTTGATTATTCAAAGTGCTACCATGTATTTAATTTTTGTTTTCCAGATAAGAGAAAATGATAAATGTATGTAGAAAGTGGACGTTTTTGTTCCAATTGGTGTTGGTGTAGTGAAAACTTGATAGAGTAAACCTTTCAAAGAGAGTGTGTAGATCCTTCATTTTATATATTTTTTTCTTTTTCATTTCTTTCCTTTTTTTTTTTCTGTTTTGTTATATTCATGTGTGACTGTTTTAATGGAGGAAATAATAGATTTTTACTAATCAAACAACAGGAGAGAACAATTTTTTTCGGTTGATCATTTGTGAAACAATGGATAGATGGATTTTCGAAGTTTTTTAATTGCTTTTTTTCTGGGATGTTACAACAACATACCCATTGTAATCCACAAAAGTCTGGGGAGAGTAGAGTAGAGTGTAAGCAGACCTTACCCTAAACTTTATGGGATGTTTACCAAGGGAAAATTAATTTGACACTGATGCCTTTTCTCGTTCACTCTTTTAACACTAAAGAGATTTCGTAAGTTTCTACCATTAATTTGACTATAATTGTAATGATTTCACTATCTATTTTAATGATTGAAGAATTTATTTGCCTCTCTTCCACTGATTTTCTTGTAGGAGAAATACAATTGTTACTTTTCCCCCTTTCTAGTTGCTGCTAGAAAATGTTCCAGTGACAACGGAAGTTGGAGCATTTGCAGTGGGGGACTTATTAAGTTCTACAGTTTTTTTTTTGGTGGAAGTGTTAAGTTCAGGGTTTAGGACTAAAAGCATCCGCTCTTTATCTTCACAATGTAATTTTTCCCGCAAAGAGGTGTCAGTTGACACTCCTTGGACAGAGGTGGAACCGCCACTGCGTGAACTAATCTGTTCTTGGCACATAGCTGACTGATGTTGTGCCCTTAGCTGCTGTATTGCTTATTTTCTCTGTCTTGGCCTTTGATATCTGACACTTTTACCATTGTGTCTGCTCTTCCGCTATTGATCGCGTGCTCTTGTATTCTGTTATCATCGACATCATGATTTTTATACTCTCATTACATGTTAAATCCTCTGCCCAATTTTTTAAAACACTGATCTCTGTAGTTGAAAAGTAAAAGAAAGTGCATAAGAGTGCTATACTGTCTTTGAATGCACTGTATGAAAGTATATGTCAGCTGAAGTTTTATTTTGTTGATCTACAGATGGGAGTTTCTTCTCTGGAATAGCAGGACAAAGTCATCTTTGCTGCCTTGAAAAACTAGGTAACGCAGGGTGTTATTTTGAAGCGAGTACATAAGCATTATGAGAACAACATTAGTGAGACAGAAGGGTATTAACATTTATTGGAAATATTACAGTAGTCTGTGTTGTCCTAAGGTAATTGTAAATGAGATACTTCCTTCAACAAAATTACGCTCATTTAGCAGCTCCAACAGCAATTACTCTGTTGAATCCACTCAGTCTAGCTATCCTCCTCCTCCCGATCCTATACCGAATAGGCCCTTAAGAGGTGATTCGAGAAGGCCCTTCAATCCATCTCAAAGACAGCGCCCTAGTAGCAACAGCCCCACCCATTCTACATCTTTTAGAAAATCTGGTGGGAATAATGAAAATCAAATGAAGTCCCAAGATAGTGAAGATTTTCTGAAAAGGTTTCAGCTTGGATTTGATCGTAAAGAGGAAAAGCCAAACATGAACCCTGCATTCCACCCCGAAGGTGAAAGTAGTGATGCTCCTGCTTCTGAGGCACCTCCAGCTCCATCAGAAGATGCTGATGAGATATTCAAGAAAATGAAAGAAACTGGCCTAATACCCAATGCTGTAGCAATGCTTGATGGGCTTTGCAAGGATGGTTTGGTCCAGGAGGCCATGAAGCTCTTTGGCCTGATGCGTGAAAAGGGTACAATACCTGAAGTTGTTATCTACACTGCTGTGGTAGAAGGCTTTTGTAAAGCTCAAAAGTTTGATGATGCTGTGAGGATTTTCCGGAAAATGCAAGGCAATGGCATTATTCCCAATGCTTTTAGTTATGGTATCTTAATACGCGGACTCAGTCAGGGCAAGAGATTAGACGATGCCCTCGAGTTTTGCTTGGAAATGTTGGAAGCTGGACATTCCCCCAATTTGGTTACCTTTGTTGGTTTTGTTGATGTGTATTGCAAGGAGAAGAGTCTTGAGGAGGCCCAAAACATGATTAAAACGGTGAGGCAGAAAGGCTTCATCCTTGATGAGAAAGCTGTTAGGGAATATTTGGACAAGAAAGGCCCGTTCTTGCCATTGGTTTGGGAGGCAATCCTGGGAAAGAAAGCTTCACAGAGGCAATCTATTTTCTAAGTATTTTTGCTTTCTTTTTTCCCCTGAAATGTTCTAGAGTTCAATCAATATATGGACAAGCTCATGTTATTCAAATTTCTACTATTTGAAGTGTTGCAGAGTCCAGAGTTTTGTATAAAGCAGGTCATTAGCATAAATTATTTAGTTATCCATATTGCTTCTTTGTGCCATCAAATGCCAAACGAAGTTGTCATTGTTTTCATGTTTTGCATTAGTGCCTTTCTGATGACTGGTTACTGTAAAGTTCAAGTTGTGAGTTGTGTTTTTGCTCGTTCACTGAAAATAGGAAAATGCAAAATAAATATAGATTTGCTGCATAATAATATCATGATTGTGAGGCATCTCAGAGCAAAATCGATAACCTGTCCTTTTTCTTTTGAAATCTCTAAACTGATTAAATCAATTTTTCGAAATTGGGCAGGTAAAGAGGGAGAATTCAAGACTTGCTTTTGGGTGATCCCTCTTTGATAAACTTCTTTATTATATACTTTATTGGGGAAATGGGGTTTCTTTTTCTGTTTTCAGTAAAAAGCAAAAATTAAAGAGAATAGAGAATAAGAAATTGGAAAGTCCTATTTTAAATGGGGGTAGAAAGTGGAAGCAGGAGTGCTTGTTGAGTCTTATTAAAAAGGCAATTTGCAGGAAATAGTGATGTAATGATGTTAGAGGATTTTGAAGTGTGGAGGAGGAAAAAGAGACAAAGTAGGGTAGAGCAGTGATCTTGAAGAGGCAACATGTTAAAAACAGTTTGAAACAAAGAAAGAAAAACTTGTTAAACCTGTGATCTAAAACAAATTATAAACATTTGTATGACTAATTTAATGAAAAATTTAGAGTTAAATTGTTTTTAATTAGCGCTTGACATTTGGGGTAAGAGGGAGTAGTAACAATCTCCAGAAAAAGTAAAGTTGGAATTTCAGAAAGAAAAAGAAGAACAGAAGAGAGATTTAAAAAAAATACAACGCCCACCGTGGGGCTCGAACCCACGACCACAAGGTTAAGAGCCTTGCGCTCTACCAACTGAGCTAGACGGGCTTGTTGCTGCTAACTAGTAAGCATACATAATATCCAAATCTTGTAACAATATTATGCTATATGTGAAATATTTAAACAAATAGATGCTAAAAATTAAACATTCAAATCTGATAACGTATCATCTTGAAGTAATATTTGGTCTTTACTCAAATTTTTGTCTTTTTTTTTTCAGGAAAGAAAACAAACGGTTTACTCTCAATCTCACACGTCTACCTACTCTTATGAATAGCATATATAGTACTATTGCAGCACCTTTTACTTTGTGAAATGTAGGTGTGTACTTAGGTCGGTTTGATTTGGTTTTTCATTAAAAAATTATTAGATCAATTATGTTGGTTTATTAAATTCATAAACTAAATTGAATTGATATAAATCAGGCTTCATCGTTCTTAATATGAAGAGATTTGATAAATATTTGATTTTTATTTTGTTTGTTCCAATATTTTTGGAGGAGAAATGACTGTATGATTGAACTCCTTTTATTTCTAATGTTTTTTCTTTGAATAATTTGAGAACTTATTTTGTTTTGAATAATTAAATCCTAATGAGTTTATTTAGTTTAGTGGATCGGAGTCGGATTTAAAGAAAAAACAGATAATTTAATTAAAATAGGGTATTTTAAGTCAATTTAGGGGACTCCATCCAATTGAGAGGCAATTTGTTTACTTTGTTAACAGCGGAGTATATTTGGCTCTATAGTATAACTAGGGGCAAAGTTAGCTAATATACTAAAGTAGAGAGGTATTTTTGATCCTTTTTCCTTTTTTTAATGAAGTTTTACCTGCTTGTCAAGGCTAACTTCAGACATACATGATTGAAGTGCATGTAAAATTGACTAATACTTCAGTCATGTGTCTAAAGTTTATTTATAAAAATTGACTAAAATTTCATTTATACATGATCGAAGTGCACGTAAAAATTAGCTGAAATTAATTTAATCATATGTATCTGACATGCAACTGAATTTATTTTGCCAGCAAAAGAAAAAATTTGAATACCAATAAATCAAACATACAATTTAATACACCCAAATCTACTTCAAATATACTCAAATTTAAAACATAAGTTCCATATATCCTAAAAAATATAGCAATCATCAATTTGTCAAAACAACGGCAAATATAACAATTGACATTGTTTTCAAGACTCATTCAATCTAAACTCATTGTTTATACATGATATTTAACACCCATTTCTTAAAAGCATTATATTTCAATTGTGATAAATTTAAAAATATTATTATATAACTTCAAATAATTTTATCTGAAATTATTTAATACCTAATATCAATTCGGTTTTAGAGGAAGTATTTTCAGAAAAATATTTTCCAATTTTCTCATATTCGTTTGGTCAAAATTTTTGCAAAAATTTTCAAAAATAAGTTTCTTAAAAATGAGAAAAATGACTTACCTAGTGAAAGTAGGGAAAACAAGTTCCACAAGTGGCAAACCATGTTGATTATGTCTTTTTCATCCTCCAATGCACCTCATTTTCACCCCATCCCCACCCATATAATATTTGTCTAAATTATATATTATTGGTGTTTATGTGTATTTTAATAGTAAAATTAAAATATTAAAGTACGTGCTATATTAGTGGATATGATAAAGTGGAGAAAGTGTGTCATTATTCTTTAATTAGTAACTCATGTACCACTATTGCATGTTCTCCTCATTATCTCCCGCTAATTACCCCACTATACATCAAATTACTATCTACTTTCGTGATGTTTACATGTGGAAGAAATTCTACACCCATATAAAGAATGTTTTCTTCCTTGTAATATAGATATAAGAGATAGATGAGAAGTATGATGTTGTAAATACACAAAAAGTATATTGTATTGTGTTTATATTTTGACGTTAATTAGTGTAATGAAAAAGAGAGTTGAGACAAAGAATAATATTCAAAATCTCTGACTAATTCACTATACAAAAAAGAGTAATTTTATATTGAAGAAAGATATTCTTTTGGTGAAGTTTTGAACTTTTCAACTAATCTATTTAGAGTTGTTTGAATTATATGACGTTGTTTGAGCTATTGTATCTCAAAGAGGATAAATCAAAAGTATTACCGTTGGATCTGTCAAGAGAGACTCATAGATATTTTAGCCATGTAAAACTCTCTTGTTTAGCCACGCAAAGGAGAGGAGGTTAAGAGAATTTAGGGTTAATATTTAGGCGTGTAAAACGCTTTTGTTTCATTCATATTAATCAGAAATTAATTCATCTTCGAAAAATGATCAGATCAAATTTATCTTTTCTTCCGCCAATTGAATAAAAGATATCCTTTAATACAGAGAAAAGGGTTTAAAATGCTCTTAAACTATATAAAATTGAACAAAAATGTCCTTCGTTAATAGTTTGGTCCAAAAATGCCTCTGCCGTCAATATTTTGGTTCAAAAATATCCCTATTGTTAATAGTTTGATCCAAAAATGTCCTTACTATTACTTTTGGATCAATTAAGATAGAATAATCATGTGTACTTTTAAAATAATATAGGTCTCACACACACAAACATACACACACAGATATATAGAAAATATTTTTATTTCTTAATTTTTTTCGAATTGAAGTAGGATAAACATCTGCTAATATATTTCTTGATTTTAAAGTTAAAATGAAAAAAAAAATCAACAAAACTTTATTGAACGATATTCCAAAGATATTTTACAATTCGAAGCAATGTAACAATTTTTCATATTTTGTGACATTACAATTGTTAGTACGTTAATATCTTTCTTCAATAGAAAAAATTTAAAAGAAATTTAGAATTTCTTTTATCATTACCTAAATAAAAATTAACAATCAATTACTATGATTTATATATATATATATGTGTGTGTGTGTGTGTGTGTGTCAATTAATGTGTTTAAAAAAATATGTTTATTAAGAAAAAAATATAGTTGACCTAAAAGTAATAGTAGGGGCATTTTTAGACCAAAATATTGACGGCAGGGACATTTTTGGATCAAACTTTTATCGAAAGATATTTTTATTTAATTTGACATAGTTTAAAAATATTTTTGACCCTTTTCCTTTTAATATATTAAAAATACACTCGTCCTACTTGTTGAATCAAATTTACTCATAATATTATTTTTAAACTTGAAATGATCTTTCATTAATAATATAATTATCTAATATTTGAATTAGATTTTAGTTAAGCACGAAATCTTTATTTATCAGTCTACCCAACATTAGATTTTATACTATGAGAAATTAAATATAGGCATTATTAATTAATAATCGTATCTTCTAGGATCTATTGTTTGATTATGTGGGGATGTTAACAAACCAACCATCGATATATATATATATATATGTGTGTGTATTTTTTTTAAATACTTCTTCGGTTTCAAAATAAGTGATGTCATTAGCTTAGACACAACTCTTAAGAAAATTACTCATTCTTAGACAGGAAAATATATTTTTACCCACTTCTCTTAAATAAATACCTTGAAAAAGATTTAACTCCTTAATATTTTCTTAACTATGTAAAAGTCTCTCCACTTAAATAAAGGTAAAATTGAAAGAACATTATTAATATGTTCTTGATTATGTAAAACATCACTTATTTTGAAATAAAATTAAAAGGTCAAAACACCACTTATTTTAAAACGCAGGGAGTAAATAATAGGAAAAGGATGTCTAAGCTACCCAGTTAGTTTGATAATGGAATGTTTGTCAACTATTACATACATGAATGCTTAATTTCTTCACTATAAAATATATTGATAATTTTTTAAATTTTTAATAAATTTTATTTAAATATTTAAACTACAACTTATTTTGATTGAGCATGAGCACACGATATAGTATTTCTACTGGACACTTCAAACTTAAAATTTTAAAAAATTTATCTTAGTACTTTCAAGTGCTCGTTGCATAAATAAATCACCCCTTAAAATATATTACCTTCTTTGATTATTCGCATTATAATTGAGGTTGATATGTATAATTAAATAAGATGACATATTTTTTTAAAACTTACCTACATAAAAAATTACTTGAGAATTCGCACAAAAAAAATTTCAAAATTTGAGCCAGAAATATTTAACAGGAATATTTTATCATGTGTTTAAATGTTTAATTAAAAAAAACTGTAGTCTAAATTCTTTTAAAAATAAAGAAGAAAAAACTGACAAATTTAAAGGGCAGTTGTCGATTTACTCCACATAAATTTTTGCTATTGGCTGGCTGTATAAAGAAAAATCTAAAAATTCTCTGAGAGCAAACTGTTTAAAGCAGCAAGGTGACTGAGTTTCTCAATTTAAAAAACAGACAAAATTTGGTAAAAGACCTCAATGTGTTCTGGCAGGTACAGAGGGTCTCTCTGAATAAAGGAGATCATAAATAAGGTAGCTCGTTCACTAAATCTCCCATCATGTACGAAATTCGAAGAAGAACCAGACCACAAGAGTCTATTGTACGCGATCTTACATTTCATTTCTGCAAGAGGCTATGAGAATAGGAGAGGTGTGGTGCGAAAACTTAGGCATAATACCTCGGGATCAACCTAAATTTGACACATTCTATTCAGTGCACACTTCAACTAACCCAAAACCAAATCTACAATTATATTGAATTTCTTACACATCACAAAAAAAAAAAAGTGAATAACGTGACTTCTCAGTAAAAGTCATAATACAAAACTTTCATATTTCAAGATTCGTCAACAATCTTTTCGTTCATAAGATTTTCATTTAAAATATGAGAACATTTTTACATCATAATCAAACATAACCTAAGGTTCTACATTTTCTTGCAACTGTGCATTAAGCATATAAGTTCACCGGGGAGCATCAGGCTGTCGTTCTGGCAAAGAAGCTAGGAATTCTGGTAACGCCTCGCAAGAATCATATATCTTCCTTAAGGTGGGAAACTGGGACTGCTCATAGAAAATAATGTGAACATCAAAGTGATGCCAGTGAATCTCATTTAGATCAAATCAAAGAATCCTAGTGGTTCTATTCCAAAAGGAATGAAAACCAAAAACAAAATCGAAAGACTGTAACTCAAAAAATGCAATTAAGTTTTGGTAGATATGCTCATTATATGGTAGTAGAAAATATCTCTAGAAAACCTACTTGCGGATTGACTATTCAAGTTCTGTTTTGCTTTTTTCCTGGGGGGGGGGGGGGGGGGGGGGGGGGACAGAGGGGAGTGAATCGGGCAGAAAAAGACAATAGAGGAAGACATTGTTAGGTTCAAATTTCCAATGGGTGGGTGTATATATTCGAGGAAAGAAAGAAGGATCCATGTTTCAGAATCTGCAATCAGATGAAGATTTATAAATGTATTAGAAGTGTGATGTGAAATGTTCTCCACAGAGTAAACATAGAAACAAAGGAACTTATTTTTAGTAAATGATTGGATATTTAGCTATTGCTTTTTTTGGTGGGCATGACGATGGAGCTAAGCTTTCATGTCAACTAAGTTCATGAACGAGCTCAAGCTTGGTCATTTAGACAAATAAGTTGTGCCAAGCTCGAGCTCGGAAATTAATATGAGTCAAATTTAAGCTCTAACTCGAGCTTGTCTATTAAATGAGTCAAGCCCAGCGTCTAGTATAATATGGTGCGGCTAAGCAAGCTCGGACCTTCAGAGCTGGATTCAACTTGGCTCATTTGCAATTAAGGGCAATGAGGTCTGTTTGCACTGAAATCCAATGCAGAGAGTAGAAAGGAACTAAGTAGAGTTTTAAACTAGCAATGGGTAATAATCTTGCAGCGCCAGAAAATGACCCAAATCCATTTACTAGCAAATTTAGTTGTCACTATATTCACAAAACACCAACCAAAACTTACCATGTCAATGTTAAACCTTTTAGTAGCCACTGCAATTTGAGGGGCCAAAAACACATCAGCCTGCAATTTTCCACCGTGTTACATCAGCTTCCGAGATCATTTAGGAATAACATCATGAAGATTGTCATTTAACTGTTGTTGTGATTTCTATTTGCAGCGAAACAAAATAATACCCTAATCTCACTTATTTGAGAAAAGCAACAACCAGACTCGGGAAAATATTCAACCCACAAACAATTTTCTAGAATTCAAACTAAAAGATTCATCTAAATGATGTTACCATAACTAAGACAAAGACCGGTTTCCTTGCATGAACACAAAAATATATTATCGTCATAAAAAACAAAAAGACATCTATTCACAACTGGAAATGTTATCTCTAGTACTTTCCAATTCATTTATAGAAGCTCAAGGAATTCACGTGGACAACAAAACAATGCTATCAAGAAGGCATAGAAGTGTTGACAAAATACCATATATACTTCTTTTCCTGTAGCATACTTTCCAGCAGATCCTGACAGCAATTTTTCAAGAGCTGCTCCAAAACAAAAGAAATTTCTTCAGAACCAGTTAAACAAAAGGCTGAAGAAGACTACTGAAGGAAACAAAATCCCATACACAAGGCAAAACGTGGAGTCCTAGTTGCCACTTGCCACATTCTTAATCTTAGAATCTTTAGAAACGAGAGGATATCATCATCATCTACAGCCAAACTGTGTCATCTTGTCTAATTAAACACCAGGCGCTTAAGCAAACAGGGATATTGAACACTGTTAGGCTGAAAGAGATCCTTCTCTTATCCAATCCAGTGAAACATGTCAAATAAATTAGAAGAGGAGACTCCATGCTGATGAACATTCTTTTTTTGATAAGTACAATAGACCCTTGTGGTCAGGCCCTTCCCCTGACCCCGCGCATAGGGGGACCTTTAGTGCACCGGCTGCCCTTTTACAACGATAAGCGTTCTTATATATCAAAATAACTCAAAGCTCAAGCATCAAATTCACCTGAAGGCTTTATTGGTGACTTTTGTTTTCTCATGTGGACTAAATGAGTATGGTAAATAGAACATGCATAAAACTAAACCGACAGGAATATCTTCCTGCAATGGATACACAAGCAAGCATAGCCTGCTTGGGTTTACATAATTTCCCATTTTTACCTTCTTGTCTTAAGAGCTGATGGTAGTTTCAAATTTTAAACTTCAGCAAGGAAGAGATTAGCTGTATCCATGCAGTTTCTTGCTTTTATTATCTGTTACCATCTGTGTTTATTATGTTTAGGTGATCGCACTATTTTCCTGATGTTACTGTTCATTGCCTGTATTTATGCACTGCTTTCCTATTAGTTGTCAAGTTTTCTGCATCGTCGTTTTTCCTTTTCAATACTACTTTGATTTGCTTTACTTGAGCCGAGGGTCTTTCGGAAACAATCTCCCAACCTCCACGAGGTTAGGAGTAAGGTCTGCATACACTCTACCCTCCTCAGATCCCACTTTGTGGGATTTCACTGGGTATGTTGTTGTTGTTGCAGCAGCAAGGAAGAGATTATTCCATAAAATCCTTGATTAACCCTCAAAATACAAAAATGCCTTTGAGAATGGAGGGAGGAATATATAATTCCCTGAAGCTATAGTGAAGTAGCAGATAAATGTTAGGAGAAGGTTCGGAAAAAAGCAAAGAACAAACTTACATCAAAAGAATCAATGGGAAAATTCCAAAGAAACTTACCTCCAAAACCTTTTTGTATGTGAAAATTTGCCCATAATTGTTTCTCTTCAGGACCAACCCTTTCTTCCATGTATCTCTAAAATATGAACAGCAACTATTATTGCCCTAACAAAACAACATCCTTGACCACACAGAACATAAAAAGGAACTACTGGAACCAGAGAAATACCAGCACGGACAACATATGAAGTGGCTGCATATTAGAGCTGACAATACTTGCTGCCTGCAGAGAAAGACTGCACAGCTTTTATCCTAGTTGCAACCAACCTTGCTCCATAGTACATATTTTGTAAGAACATTTCATTTTTCCCACAAGTCAATGTTCGTCAACCTTAAATCTGGAGATAATATATATCACAGTTCTTCGAGATATCTTGCCCTTGTGGAATCAAGATAATGAGCAGAAAGATGCAACACAATAGGCTCATTTTTGTTTCTAAATTTTTTCCTTCAAATGCCTTTTAAGGACTACTTTTCCTGATTAGTTCTTAATCCCCTTCAGAGAATACCTAAGTGAAGGATCCACAGGCACTTGGATCTAACCTGAAGATTGAGAGCTCTTAATTGAGGTTCAACTGGCAACAGGGGTCTCTGATGATACTTCTCTTCTAAATACTAGCCAAACAGCAAAGAGATTAGCACACAACTGAATCATTCATGATGGTGTCAGGATTGATCAAAGAAGATCATATAAGCTTAAGAGATCTTATTCAGACAAAAAAAAAACCTACCATTAAAATTGCATAGGAGTCCGAAATTACCACATCGCCATCAACCAATACAGGAACATAATGAAGAGGATTTAATTTATCAAACTCTGCAAATTATGTATATCATATTAGCCAGAATTAATGGTGCAACAAAGAATTATGCATGTACCACCAATATTCCATTCTGGACGCATTTCCCAAGTTCAGAAACTATGCTAGTGAACCACTGATAGCTATTGGAGATTGTGTTTATGCTCATGTTAGTACAAAATAAATGGAAACAGAACTTTATAACAGTACTCATAACTGGATTGCAGAAGCCGGTATCACAAAGGTGTACAAATCTGAAGTTGAAACTGGCTTTCCCTAGCTCAATCAAGAGAGAATATCCTTATATCATCAAGTACACGCCTGATTTTTCTTTTTCTGGATAAATTTGTCCGGTTTCACGCTTTCTCCTATCCAAACAGGGCAAGAGCTTGCATGTATACCTATGCTTAATCAAAGGCTACCTAACTGCATAATATTATGGATTTCCCATAGTAAGACTTCCCATAACTTACTGGACACCTTTCATCCTTTGAATTAAAAAAGGTCTTATATTACAGGAAGAATCAGGCACTGATAACCCAGAGTAAAGTGTACTCAAAAGACTACTGGCTCAGCATAATTATCAAAGAAAGTGTGTGATTAAATGGGCATATATTACCACAGAGAAGGGTGACCTTAATCATATCACAGAAAAGGTCAATTGGATAAACCTATGCTGTCTTAGAGAGGAGGGTAGTTTGAGCTACAAAAACTAGACATCAGGACATGAAACAGCTGCTATTTTAAGATAGATTGGAGGATATGCTGCATAAAGGACATCCTGTGGATAAAAATTTGGGGAAGATGAGATCTTATTGGTACCAGTTAATAAAGAACTATCGTTGCATATCTGAAATAGATTTAAGAGTCCATGTTCCACATCAACAATTAAGAATATATATCTAGAAACTACAGGCATCATCTGTGGCCAAAAAAGTTATCAGACCATAGTCAGAAAGTGCACCAGCCTAAATACTTCGGTGGTCTGGAACCGGGTATCAAAACCAACTACCGAAATATACCGTACCAGTAACCGAATTACCGAAATTCTTGGTTCGGCTCGGTAATTTGGTCTCTGGTAATTTATGCCCACCCTAATTATGCCTATAGGACATGAGAGATCAAACCAGAAAGAAGAGGTTCTTCCATCAAGTTGTAAAGCGGCAAGTTGAACAACAGACTCATATTCAGTGTGACTTGTCAAAAAACAAACAACAACAGCCCAGTGTAATCCCACAATGTGGGGTCTGGAGAGGTTAGAATGTACGAAGACCCCCTACCTCAGAGGAGAGGTTGTTTCTGATAGACCCTCGGCTTGAGGAGGTCAGAGTGACTTGTCAGGAAAAAAAAAAGGACTCATTGTCAGAGGGTTCTACAAACCAGGAACATTCATGAGGTTATTTGGGTGTATGTGCCACCGTTGAAAGGGTGAGACACAATAAGTTTCTTAGTTCTATCCTCTAATTTGTAAGTAAAGCACGAGTCATAACTTGTAAGGTTTGATATTGGTTAGAATCATGTCTTCTCCTGCAGTATCCAACAGAGACAGAATGCCTTTTGTTAACAATGTAAAAGTTAAAGTTGAAATTATCTACATAGTGAAATAGAAGTTTCTGCCCTCTATTATATAATGGATCAATTAGTTTGCAGCAAAAATTATGGGAATAATGTGATTGGCATTCTACTTACAGTGCTTTTGTAGTAAATCTTGGTGATATGCTTCAATACACAATTACCGAATTAAAGTACAGGGATCTACCGTACCGAACTTTGGAAGTTTGATATGTGGTATCTACTTTCAATTACCGATTACGGATCACCAAAATGCCCACCTTTAGGCGTAATAAACACAAAGCAGTCACCTAAGGCCTAAGTTACAGATACGCATAGGCTTTTTTACTATATCACTGGCTAATGAGATTACCGCGAGGTGCAGTTGGAAATGTCACAAGGAAAATGCCAAGGGAAATGAGTAATCTTCGGGATGGACCTGAATTTTTTAACCTAAAGCTGAACACTTGTATGAAGTTAGATCCACTTCCTTAAACCTGGTCAGTGTTCAAAATTCAGACGTTCCGCCATCCATTGGGTAGCCTGCCACAAGAAGCTCTGTAGTAAGCAGACTAAAGAAGCAAAAGGCGCATTTCACAGCAGAACATCTGTGTGTTATACTGGAGCATCCGGCGTAGAGCAATTAACACAAGTTTAAGATGTTCTTATACCTAGTGTTATAAGCTGCCAAAATAGTCAAACGGTTTATTCATACTCTTCATTGGAATTGCTGCTACTTCTGTTCATCACTATAATAATCAAGATCTATAAGCTTTTTGTTCATAAGTAATCATGAGCTATAAGCATTACACAAGAGGATCACCTAAAGGGCTAAAGTAGACTGGGAAGAACCCATGAAGTTGAACCATCAATCACATCTACTAATATTCTATCTCTAACAAAATGTGGCAGCAGCTACTATCTCTATGTCTAGTTAAGCAGATAGTAGCTAGTTATCACAGGAGAAAGATTAGCCAATCCTCAGACTCTCTTACACGTGATTATCGTGATTCAAGCATCTACATAGACATTCTGTGCGCACCACAAAGAATAGCTTTCTTGGCTGGAGTTATCCGCTACATATAGTAATTTCTATGGGAATTCATAGATAACACAATATTGCACTCAAAAAAAGCTTTTGGTACTTCTGAATTCCTTACAGGTGACTGACTAGCTAAAAAATCAAAGCTAATACCTGAAGCGAACTGTTCTCCTTTGTCAATGTTGACTGCTCTATACTCATAAGAGAGTCCTGTGCACCCCAGAAACCAAAACACAAAGTTAACAAACAAACAGTTCTTCAGTTGAAACCACCCCCCATCTCCCACCCACCCACCCACCCCCAATAAAAAGAACAAAAATTCTATGCTAGGTAGCCGGGGATTGACCAAGAATAGACCTTTGAGATTTAAGGCGAAGCGAACTCTCCAAGAACATGAACTTTGCCAGAAAGAATACAATACAATCTTTGAAACCCATGTTGAATCAGTAGCTTTCTTCTGTCAAAATGCATTGAAATTTAAATTTAAATTTATTACATAAAACGGCGAGCTTTCAATTTCTTGTTCAACTCAAAATTGGCTCCTTTCAACTGTGTGTTTTTGGTGGGTGTGTGTGAAAAGAGAGAGAGATAAAGAAAGAACGAACGGACCTGGGAGTTATCGGATTCCATTGATGAAGCTGAAATGGGAACAGCTGGTGAAGCATTAACTATGGTGTCGGTAGTTGGAGTTTCAGTGTGAGAAAAATGTCTACCAAACCACCTTTGAAAATAGTACCTCAGAAAATTGTCACCTGTTGGTAGTTGAATATAGGATCTGGTAATTTGCAATAACACTGGTGGATTAATCTTCATATCTACTCACTTTCGGCAAATTTATTCTGTTCTTGCACTGTGCTATAGATCAAAATTAGTAAAGGAGGAGACGTTTTTGGGTCAAATTGTACGATTTAAATAGTGAAATTAGTTGTTTTTTTTTAACAACTTAAAAAAAAGATTATTTTTTACTCATTTGAATAAATAAAGAATTTTTTGAGCCATAAATATGAAATGAAGATACTTTTAACCTAAAAATCAAACATGAGATAAATTTAATAATGTTTTAAATAGTTCAGAAATATTTTTAACTTTTTTCCATTTTGAAATCAAACATCCACATTCAGAATTATATGAAAAATTTACATAAATATTAGCTTGAATAATATTTTGTTTCATTAGAATGTAAAAGGTATAGTTTTTAAAACATGAGAAAATATAATTTACTAAAAAGATAAGTTGCAAATTCAAATAATAAGTTCATAATTATTATTTTTATGAAACTTAAGAAGTAAGATAAATAGAAAATGAATACAAAATAGTATTTAATAAAATGTATCAATTATTAGCAATAATTTTCTTACAGACCTAGTGGTATTTCTCATTTTTACTGTACTTTTCTTATTTATTAATCTACATAAAATTATCTTAAACTTACTTAATTAGACAACATTGTGTATGATTTTTATGTTGGAAGGGTTTAAACATTTTATAAAAATACCTTTTTAAAATAAGGATAACTTAATTATATTTGTGTAAGAGCTTCATAGCATGGTAAATTGATATTTGGACGTGAATAATGTGATATTTGAAAAAAAATGAAAATTTTTGAAAAAGGGTTTAAAAAATAGAATTGTGTTTGGGCGTGTATTTTTTTTTTTAAGTTAATATTTTGTGAGTGGAAAAAAATCACTTCACAAACTAGTTCAAACTATTTTGTTGTTTCAAAAAATCAATTCAATGTAAAATCAAATGCTGTTGAATTTTTATTTTATTCTTTTGAAAGAAAAAAGTAAAAAATTTGTATGAACAAACGAGAGTTAAGTGCTTGACCATAAAATATAGAAGATGCATTTGCAACAAAAAGCCATATTACAATTTGTAATTTTACTTTTTATTTAAGATGCAAAGTGTTTCATTTTAATAAGAAATATATATTATTTTATAAAATTTTAAATTGCATGCACTAATATTATAAAAATATTTATGCAATTAGGGGTAGACAATAAAATTCGCGTTCAAAAAAATAATAATCAGAACAGAAAACATCACATTAGTCATAGTATTTTATTTTAAGTATAAGTGTTACAATCTCTATGAATTTTTTGATTTTTTTTTCGAATATAAATTCAAGAACTTTTGAGTTTGATCTTGAATTTGATAGATTTGGTGTTGATTTATACTTGAATTCACAAATATAATTCAAAAGCTTTTGAGTTTGATCTCGAACTTGATGGATTTGATGTTGATTTGTACTTGAATTCGCTGGTAGCTTATACAAAAATTTGAGGTGTTTGATCCACGAGCTCTCTCTAGCTTTTTGTTAAAATTCAGGTCTTTTTTTCATTATGAGACCCCTATTTACTGTTGTAGGATAGAAGAGTTGTAATAAAGATCAAAATTTCAACCAATTAGATTTAAGTTGACGTGGTGATATCCGATTGATTAGAATATGTCACTTGCACACGTGACTCATTTTAATTAACTTTTGATTTGACTAGGCATACTGTGTCATTTTGACATGTATCATGACCCTATTGACTCTTTTATTTGATTTTGCGTGATACGTTGTGACATCAATTTGAACCTATATCGTTTGATGTGGCATCAATTTGGACCTCCAGATTAAAATGATATATTGGGCTTATTAACCTGAAATCATTATTGTGTAGGCCAAATCAATGGACCAGTTCAGTAAAACTAGAGCATAAATTAAATTTGTATTTATTTGCGTTAATAATTAATTTAATTATATCCATAATTTTTATTTGGACCAGTACATCTTAAATTTAATATAATTTAAATTTTCTATGAATTTAAATTTAATACAATTTAATCGTCCACCAATAGTTAAATATACTTATGATATATTAATAATTTTATTGCAAATTAGATTTTAAAAAAGAAAAAGCATATTGCAATTTTTAAAATAAAATTTTCATAGATAATTTCATAAATATTTTTTACGGTATCAATGCGTGGAATTTAATTTCATAAATAAATATGAGCGGAATATTAAAAGGGTGAGCGCGCAAGAAACGAACTCCCGCGGAACTCACACATATAAATAGCTTAGGGTTTGAGAAGAAACAAGGATCATCCTTCACACTCCTCTCCGCCCCGCCTAGGGTTCAGCCACCGCGAAGCTGGAAAAAAATGGCATTTTGGGGTAAAATTTTCTGAACTGTTTGTAATGCTTTTTTGATCTATATTACTGTTATTAAACCTGGAGCATTTACTCTTCTCTTTTTATGGTTTTGTAGGCATTGAAGTGAAACCTGGAAAGCCAGTAACTCATTCTTTCGACGATGAGAGAAGAAGGCTCCGAATTTCTCAGGTGATTTATATATGAATGGAATCTCCAATTCTCAATGTTTTAGCTAATTAATGTCGCTGATTTTTAAGTAAAGTGAGTTGGAAATCCATGTAGTATAGGGTTTTTAAGTCTTCAACTATTATAATCTTATGTTTATGTGCTGCCTCTTCCAATTCACATGGAAGTGTTTCCATTTTCGAACTTTCTAATTGTTTGGCATCTTTCAATTTCTATACAACCTTAACTTTGATGTAATGTTTTCCCTATGGAACGAATTTTTCATACACTGCTTTAATCCTTTATTCCACTATCACTAAAATAATATATAAGTAAGATTAGTACTAATTTGACATTTTTGTCTAGTCAAGTAATTTGAAGGCAAATGCAGTTCCACCCAGAAAATGAAGATGAAGTGCCTAGTTTTGTTTTCTTTTTGGTGTAAACATGATTATATGGAATATCATCAATCTTTTGTAGATGTTATAGGATCCTTATGAATCTAAGGAACAGGTAATCTGTTGTAATTAAGTTCTGACTGCATTATTCCGTGTGCAATTTTTTTGGATATATACAACAGTTGTTACTTTCTCTGAAAAAGAAAAAGAAATGGATTGAGTAGTTTAGATTTCAGATAGCAAAGCAAAAAGATGAAAATAAATGGAAAATTTTAAAAGAAGCTCAAAAGCAAGATTAAGTTTTCACTTGGGTCAAACTCGAATTCTATTTGTGATGCATATCCATTTCTTATTGAGGATAGCCAGGAGATTAACCACTTTTACCTCCTTGTTCTGCATGCTGTGTCCTTTTAGGCAACACTGGGAATTGGCAATGCTGAAACTAAAAGTTTGGTACAGTGTAATGTGGGGAACAAGACTCCTGTTTTCCTCTGTGCTTTGTTACCTAACAAGACAGAGTCATGCCATTTGGATTTAGAGTTTGAGGAGGCAGATGATGTGGTTTTTTCTGTTCTGGGTCCAAGAACTGTTTATCTGACTGGTTACTATGTGGGAAATAGTCGGCGAGCAAATGTAAACAGTGACACAGAGTCATATGGAGAGGATATTGCAGACACTGAAACAGGGGAATCCTGCCACGACAGTGACGATGACAAGTATGATGACAGCTTTATCAATGATGCTGAACCAGAGATGTCCCCACCTTCACCTGCTTCAAGCAGTGGAGGTATCTTTCAACTCCATGTCATCATGCAAGATTGAAGCTATCAATATTCTCTTAAATTTGATTATGAGTTTTGCACCTATCCTTTTTTTCTGCTTATCTACTTGAATGTGGGGATATGATAGTCCAGTGGGATATCTCCTTCCTTTAGACAAACTAAAAGAGGGACTGGAGGGCAGTCGGCAGATTGCTAATCCCCTCTCTCTCCCTCCAAATCTGCAAGATCTGGTAGTACTTTGATACAAATGATCCTGCTGATGTATGAGGTTCTCTTTTCAATATTATTATTATTTTTCTAATAATGATCCACTAGTTACCCGCATCTTCCCAGTAGTATAGGTACTGGGTAGCTTTGTCTCCCAAGGTTAGAAAGATAAAACAAAAGCACCTAGTGTTCTTTTCCCCTACTAGGATTCGGACTCTGGTCTCCTTCATCAACTGCTAGGCCACACCCTTGTATGCTAGTTTATCTTATGTTATTCATTCCGAACTTCTATTCTTCTAATAGACTTTTTGGGATTTTCAGTTAAAGAAGTTGATGAGAACCTGTCAGACAATAAGCTTCACAACAACAAAGGCGAGCATAAAAGGCTTAGGAAGAAGTACCAAGTAAGTGAGTCTGAAGAGGAGGATATATTGCCGGAAAGTGAAGATGAAGATAATTGTCTCTTATCTGCACTTAAGAAGAAAGCAGATGTGAAGGCTAAAGCATCAGAAGATAATCAAAAGAATGACATGCTAAGTGCTGAGGTTCCTCATAGGACTGAAAATGGTGGCACAGTGGAATCTGAAAAAGCAAAGTAAGTCGCACATAAGCAATACTGGTTTCTGTGATTGCAGTAACTTTTTGGTCTTGGACGTGGGACATTATAAGCTTTATAAGAGACTAAGGGGATCTAGTATGATAGGATCTTCTGCCTCGGAAACCACCTTTTCTCAGATGCATTTTTCCATGAACTCCGTGAGACCCTGCTGAAAGTTTTCATTGTATAGTTGTTTTATGATCCATAAAAGGTACCCAATCTTACCAAAGGAAATTTTACATCGAATCATTTCATATTTTCTCTAGCTTTGAGCCACATACCTTGGGGGTTAGTTTGAAGAATTTTGTTAGATTATTCTCTTCTTATATCTATTGTTGGCATGTGGACTTGTTGCCAGTTCATGATTGTTTACCGGAGTAAACTAAAAATTTAGATGAATAGCATCTGGCAGGTTGTATCTAGGGTCAATAGTCCAAGGAGATAGAGAGATTGACGATGATGGTGTTTATCGTATTGAAACTGAGTGGATGAAATGGGAGCTGGCATCCGGTGTCCTGTGTGATAAGAATGTGCCACCAAGCCTTAAACGTAAGTTTTGTGAAGTGGTGATCAGACCAGCCATGTTGTATGGGGCCAACACTCTGGTCAAGAACTCGCACGTCCAAGAGATGAGAGTAGCATAAATGAGGATATTGAGATGGATGTGTGGGCATACTAGGAGAGATACGATTAGAAACGAAGCTATTTGGAACAAGGTGGAATTGACCTCCGTGGTGAATAAGATTAGGGAGATGAGACCGACATGTTCAAGCATGTGAATAGAAGATGCACAGATGCCTCACTAGGAAGGTGTGAGAGGTTGATTATAGTGGGTATAAGGAGAGTTAGAGGTAGGTCGAAGGAGTTTTTGGGAGAGGTGATTAAACATGACTTGACTCGCCTGCAGGTTACCGTATCTAAGATATGAAGGTCGGGGATTAGGGTAGAAGGTTAGGCAGTCGAACGTTGTCTAATTCACTTATCAATATTGCTATTATTACTCTCCTTCTATCTTATTCAACGATTTTCGTATTATCTGTTGTTTCCTTTGCTTTACTTCAGTTATCATATTATTTGTTCTTGCTACTTGTTCTCTTCTTAATTGTTTTCAACATGTTTTCTTTGTTACTGTATTTGCTTTACATGCTTGATCTTTTATATGATTTACTTGAGTCGAGGGTCTATTGGAAACAACCTCTCTATCTTCACAAGATAGGGGTAAGACTGCGTACACACCATCTCCAAACCCTACTTGTGTAATTACACCGGATATGTTGTTGTAGTATCTCTCTAGTAATCCTGAAAAGGAAAAATTACTAGAAGCTGTTTCTTATATGTGCATGTTATCCTTTCTGCTTTATGGGCATGCATACATGTGGAATGTTCTCAAGGGAACACTGTTTCATTGCTTGCCTCTGGCAAAGGGTCTAACCTTCTCCCTGCTATTTTGCTCCATCTTATTGAACACAGACATGAAACCACCATTAACTCAAAGAAGAAGAGGAAACGGCCTGAGGGCAATGATAGTAAACTTCTTGAAGCTGATACTATCAGTGATAAGGACAACAAAGAGGATAAGGCAAATTTGGTGGATGCTGGGTTGGCGATGGCAATTGATATGTAAGATATTGCTTTATTTTTTAATGTAAATGCTCCTTTTTTGTGCTACACGTGTTTGGACTACTGGTTTGTCCACCACCTACGTACTGATTGAGTTCATTTTTAGTAGTTTTTTAACACCTCATTACCCTTCTAATTTTTTTCAAGCTACGTGCTCTGGCAGGAAAGATGGCCAATCAGATACTCTGGAGCCTCCTGCAGAAGAGGATTCTAAACATGTTCCGAAGTCGAAGAAAAGAAAACATTCTGTGGAAGCCGCCAAATCTGTTAAAAGCCATGACACAAACCATGATATCATTCTTAAAGAGGATCAACTGAAACAAGATACTCTAAAATCTGGTCACCTGGGTGAGGATCCAATTGCAATAGATGAAGAAGATCAAAAATTGACCATCAATAAGTGAGTTTTTTAAGGTTTACTTAGCAGTGTCATTTTCTCCAAAACTGCACCAAATCCCAATCCTGCCCACCGTGTAAATAGGTCACCCTACCATTATTAAAGATCTTTTTTTTTGAGAGAAATAGGTTGGCAAAATCTGAATCTGCTATGAACTAGTAAATATAAATCATTATCGCCAAACCTGAATCATGCACTTGCCTTTCTACCTGCATTCTCGATGCAAGATTGCATGCCAAAGCCTCCTTTTAGAAATTGTTTTAGGGACTATCTTTGTTTATAATATTTTGACCATCCATGTATCATGTATGCAGTAGTGTAGATGGAAAATCTGACTCCGCAGCTGATGGGTACCAATTGGATAAGAAACTTAAAAAGAAGAAGAAAAAGAAGACCAAATCTCAGGAGGACTGTGTGGTTAACATGGATCTTCCTGTTCTGCAAGAGAACGAAATGAATAGACAATCTGTGGATGTTGAGGACAAGAGTCTGAAGGTGAAGTCTACTGTAATAAAGACCTTGTCTAACGGGTTGATCATTGAAGAGCTCGCAGTGGGTGTGCCTGATGGAAAATTGGCTGCTCCAGGAAAGAAGGTAATTTAGTTGAGAATTTATAGACATCTCAAACTATGAATTAGGCGACTTTACCTCACAGAAAATATAGTCTCAACATTTTCTGTTGAATGAACTGTTGCACAGATCAAAGTTCATTACACTGGCAAGCTAAAGGAGAATGGGCAGATCTTTTACACAAATATTGGAAAGTCTCCATATAAGTTTCGGCTAGGTACTTACAGGAATATTAGAAGAATTTATTTCGTTTTGATGGACTTTTGTTACACTCTGATTTTCCTTTTTATTATTTGAAGGCGATAAAGACATCCTAGAGGGATGGAACCTTGGTCTTGAAGGTAAAGACGGCGATCAGTAGATTTGACATCTCATTTGTTATTTAGTTCTTCTCTTTTGCAGCTGCAGCTGCTAATATAATATTTATGTCTTCCATAACAGGCATGCGTGTGGGTGATAAAAGAAGGCTCACAGTCCCACCATCAATGGGGTATGCTGCATATTCAGCTTCTTAGTATATTTGAAGACGCCGAATCCCTCTCCCTGCGAACCCTCAATTTATTTTATTTTGGAAGCTTTTCCTTTATTACTGTCCTAAGACAAGTTCCTCCCTCCAAAATCTTGGCTCTGCAACTGGGTGCACACGCTGACAGACGTGTAACTTCCTTTTCTGGTTTTGATTAATTCTTGTTATTTCTGTTCTTGCAGCTATGGGAGCCGGGGAGCTGGGGAGAACATCCCTCCAAACTCATGGTTGGTGTTTGATATTGAATTGGTTGGAGTCCGTGGATAACTCAGCTTAGCATTATCCACTCCTGGAGAGAAGGTGATCTAGGCAGAACAAATCTTTGCTTCTTGAAATTTGTGAGTTGGAACTCTCTTTCAACGTTGGCGCTGGACAAAGAGATAGAAACTACAGTCACTTTCTCCATTACCGGGATGGAGTGATTGAGGAAAAGCTAATACTGAAGGCAAATTTTTTCATAAATTTGGGTTTATTTTGTTGCCCTGTGGGAGAAGAGGAAAATGGGACAAGCCAGCCCCCACCTTTCCAGGTGGGGATTTTTGCATACCTGGCCGTGTTCATGATTCTCTACTAGAAAATGTATGGCAATATGCAATTTACGTCTTTTCAGTGAGCGTCCCTGGCTGAAAGGATCAAACTTTTAGAGATCGTCTGCATTGTAGTATAAGAAAATTTTAATCTCCATCTGATATTTTGTGTGATTTGTAGTGTTAGTTTCCATTATAGCATCTTGCACTAATGTTTGGTAGGAGAGAGTGTTTTTCATCTAAAATGTTTGTTTTTTTGGAGGAAAATAAGTGATTATCCTTATGTTTTGGAATTTGGTAAGTAATATATTCCCTGAAAAATGTTTTTCTGAAAACTAGACGTTGTATATTACAAGTTCCGCTGAAACCTAGATAAGAAATATTATTTCATATGGAACAGAATGTGAGATGAGAATACACATCTTAGTAATACATATATGTATTTATTACTGAAGACAAACATAACTTTAAATTACACTTCTCATATAATAATCCATGTATTAGTATTAGAGAAAATTATATCGTATATCATGAGTCAATAAAGATATCAAATTTAATCAGTATATTAACTTTTATAATAATTTAGCCTATATCTATATAAAATAAAACTTGTAGCCTATTTGGTCAGTTTATTTTGAAAAGTGTTTTGTTTTTAAAGTGCTTATCAAAAAAGATATTTTTAAGAGAAATAGTTTGTGTTTGGCTAATAAATTTAAAAAAATATTTTTGAACAACAATTAGTGTTTAATCAAGCTTTTAAAAAGTGCGTATTTTTTTAAAAAGTGTTTTTCAAATAAGTTCTTTTGGAGAGAAGGTACTCTTTTTAGCTTATGAAAAATAATTTCTACTACTTTCTAAAAACACTTATTTTCTTTCAAAATATTGGCCAAACGCCTATTTTTTTGATATAAGCACTTTTGACCCCATAAAAGGTTGCAAGATAGGCTATTAATCCCTTATCTAACAACCCAAAAACACTAATATCTTTCCCATTCTTGTTTTTCTTCATTTGCATTCTCTTATTTTCCCTTCTCTTTCTGATTTGTTGGTATTATTTTAAGCAGAAATGTCATAGGCTTCTATTGGTAAAGCTTAAACTTCAAAGTTTGAAAATTAGATTTTCATAAATAAACTCTGTTTCAAGTGGGTATTATTATAAAAGATCAAGTACATATTGAAGAGCCTAAATCTGAAATTTAGGGTGATTTGACATAATTTTTAAAATGTTTTGGATGGATCTATTGCTTGAATACAAGGTCAGTTTTTTGCATAACAGTGTACATGCATGTATAAACACATCTTAAAATTTTTTATATAATATTGTACAGAATTTTTTAACTAAAATCAGCAAACGAAAACAAAGTATATCGTTTGAAGTTGCATGGGTTGAACAATTTTCATCAAACAGCTTCTGTGCAGTCAATCACATAAAGCACTAATGATCTACAATGCTCGGTTCACTTTATGCCAGTTGAAAGGAACTTCTAGTTGAAATAGACTTCAAATTCTGCAAATATGCTCATCGCCAGTGGTTTAGGTTCTCAGGTCCCAAGCTTCAGTTGGCAGTCGTAGGGAACGAAAGAGGTGAAAAATAATTCTGGGCAACTCTTACAGCATAAGTTAAACCTATTTAATACCTAGCACCTTGCTAACAACAGGCATGGACATAGTCATCTACAGGATAGCCTTTCATCTTGAAAGAGCACCAATCATTTCGACATGGCAAAATTGGCAAATAAAAGAAAGGACTTTGAACACCCAAAAGAACAAACTTGAGGATGGAGGAACAAAGTGAAGCTCATTGAGGTCTAAGATTCAATCTTCACCAGAAGCCTCAAAACAGTTTGACCAGAAAATCTTTTTTAAGTTTACACAAGTGTCATTTCTTGCTGAAAATGTTGATTGCCTGTACATCACACAATATGCATCTCTAGGCTTCCTTTCTCTACTTCCCACCCAGGTATATACTCATAATATCATTCTCTGCTTTAGCCTCTGATTTCATATTTTGCGAGTCAAGTTCAGGCTTGACCACAAAGCTTCTAGCTTCGTGTTCTGGAATTTCACTGATAAATCCAAAGTTACAAAATAGGAAATCAGCATCAAGGAACGAAAAAAAGAAGTAAAGACAGAGCAACGTAAGGAGTTTAACATATTAAGGAAGTTAGAAATATGACCAGACCTGTCTGGAGCTTCTGCCTTGGTTATCAAAGTGATTCCATGAGATGTGAGATACTGACAAAAACTTCTCAGGTCTTTTTCTTGGCAGAATTTACACAGGTGGCACAGGAAATCATTGAACTGCTTTGGTTCCTATGCAGGTAAAATTAATGTTGGTATGTTATTTCTTTTGGGCTCGTGGCACAGATATTCAATGTTTAACTATAGCACAAAAAGAGAAGACCAGAAAACATACCTGCTCAAGAATGCAACCTTTGCGTAGAGCCACCAAACATTGAAATGCTTTATGAAATGTATCTCCTTCACAAGAATTCTCCACAAGATCGAAGATCCTATTTTTCATATCCTGAATGGCCTTATTAACCCATTTTGGATTATCTCTTCGAGACATCATCTCCTCGAAGTCTTTAACAGGATTAACGTCTCCAACTTTCTCAGCTTTTGTTTTGGATGAGTATTCCATGGAGTCAATAGCTTTGGCATCAGCATCTTTGTCGAACTCTTCTCTTTCCTCATCTGATCCTGAAGGCCTCTCTTTTATTCTTCTTGCTGATTTTTTCAGCTGCGCGTTAATTACATAATAATTGGTAGAGTCATAAGCTTCCATTGTTGGGCTATTCTAGAAAGGTCCAATTTGAATAAAGGGATGGATATTGAAAGTTAACCTTTGGATTATCTTTTAGTTCAAAAGAACTACGGAGTTCCTCTATGATGGACTTGTTTTGACAAAGAAGTTCAACATCAGGTTCTGTTATCTTTCTGAGGGTTTCATCAAGTGGAGGAACGGCAGCATCTGGGTGCTTTGACTTCAGGTCAAGATAGCGGTAGTAACGCTGGATATTTCACAATACTAATTGGTTAGAAACTGAAGGTGCAAAAGGCACTTATGAAGCAAACTAAGGAATCTTAAGTTGTAGTTTTTCTTATTTCATATTAGCAATCAGAGAATTCATAGATAAGCAGCACGTTTATAATCTTAAGACCCAATTCTCCAAAGGTTTCTATCACTAGCATCCTGTTATGCACATTATTAAGCCGAAGTACCACCAAGGTCCCATAATCAACATATATCTAATATGAAATGATTAATCAAATCAGCTTATCTACCTAAGCAGTGGAAAGGTTGTCAATACCAACTAAACAACAATTACAACTCACCAGCAATATCAATAAGCATCATAGAAACTTACTTTTAATCAAATTCAGAGACAAAAAGGAAGTATGAAATGTTAATGCATCACTTTTCTACGATGACCATGACCAACTGGCAAGAAATTATCCTTACAACAACAACAACATACCCAATGTAATCCCACATGTGGGTCTGGGGAGGGTAGTGTCTACACAGACCTTACATAAACCTAAATTCAGGTAGCACTTTACAAAAATAGTTTATTTATGTTACCAATCAGTGATCAAAGCGCAAAGGTAGTACAAACTTAATATTTCAACAATATTTTGCAACTAGCATGACTCCATACCTCTAGAACAGGATTAGGTGTAAAGTCTGGTGGCAACACCTCCTGTTTTCCAGGTGGTGCAAGATCCAACATCTGAACCAATTTATCTGCTGAGTCTTGTTGCTTTTCATTTGGCTGCATTGATGAAGGCAGATTGCTGAAAGAAGGAAACTGAAACTCCCGAACATCCTCAGCAAAGGGAAGAACATTGAAGTAAAATGAATCAGGCTGCAAGCAATGGTCAATGAGAATGTCAGCAATCTAAAAGTGGAATATTCACTAAAACGAAGAAATAAAATAATCAAGAGGTGAAAAATTTAAACCGTACTTACAGTATTATCCTTGTCAGAGACATTTGGTGTCAGGACCCCAACAACAACATTACCCTGTCCTTGTCTCCATACACATCGGACAATTGCTACTTTGTTCATTTCCTTCATTGCCCTTGCCAAAGCAGAAAGTGCAAGGATGGCTTTTTTGTTGCCAGGTTCGGCTATGAAGATATTTACATCTTTAAGGTAGTAATGCCTGAGTAAATGAAGTATGACTGTATGAAGATTGGAAAGATAAACAGCACATGACATTCCCTCCTATCCAAATATTAACCTGGAAAAACTGTGTACACAGTACACAAGAAACTAAAATTATACCGCATTATATTTGAAGCATCTGTGAATCCTAGTAGCTTCACACTTTTCTCTGGTTTGAACTTTACAGCCTCCAACTCAGCAGGGGATATAGGAACTACTTGAGGTCCATAGTGAAAACCTTTAATCCTCTGTTCTGGTGGCACAACTTTATTAGGGTCCTCTAAGCTTTTATATTCGTAATCAACCTTGATTTCATGAGTGGCAAATTTATCAGTGGGATGAGCCTTATCAGAGTACTTTTTCAGGGTGGGAAATTTCTCTTCAGATGTTTTCTTGTAAACCCATACCTATTGGAAAGGCAATTATTAGTCCATTTTTTCTTCTGAGAAGGTAAGATTTTTTTTAAAAAAAACACTTATTAGTGAATAAACATCCACACCAAACTATCTCCAAAATAGATTAGGAAGGGAAAGAAAAGAAAAAAGAACATGCACATAAAATTAGCAGATTAGGGACCAAAAAGATATACATTAGGTGTATACGTTTAGTTACCCCAACTTGTTAGGGATTGAAGTATAATTGTTATTGTTGCATACTTCTAAATTTACCATCCTACACATTTGCTAGACTAATGTACAATCCCTACAATCTCTATATATTGAAATCAGATACAACAGTTTCTAGATGAGAGTAAATTATCCAATCTGATTATCACAAAATGTGCTGATTGTGTAAATATAAAATTCTGGGAGGATAGTTTTGTTGACCCTAATATATGATAGACTCCTGAAAAAAGTCATAAAGAGGTAATGCAAAGGCATAATCAGTCAAGATTCACTAGGAAGGAAGGCATATGTTATCTTTCAACAAGATGTAGAGAAATCCATCTCTTTCTTCAAACCAATCAAGAAATCACGACCTCAGTTGTCTCAGTCAATTTCCTTATCAAAAAAAAAAAAGTTGTGTAAGTCAATTTCGATGGGAATTTCAGGCATTAGACTAAGATTTTTTCCTCCTTGTTAAGTAATAGCTAGAAGGTTTGAAACAGAAGAAATTACTTTATAACCTTTTGGAAAGACCAATTCTAAGTCATGCTGTGAAGACACAGACAATTGGTCTGTCTCACTTGGACATAATTCAGCACATAGGGTAAAAGCAAAGAAGAAAAAAAAGAAAAAGGCAAAGAAAAGCTTTTTCATTATCAGAAGAAAAAAGTAAAGAATCTAAATTGAAAGAAATTGAGTAAATCAGTATAAGTTTCTTAATTCTCACCTTGATCTTCAATTGTGCGCTAATTTCAAAATCACCTCTGTATATCGTGACTGGCGATATATTACGAGTTCTAAGGGCACCTAGCAAAGAAGTTGGACTTTCCACAAATACCACTTTTGAGGAAGATTTATTGGAGAATACTGACATCAAAAAATCATTTTCTTCCATAACTCTCCTATTTGTTTCCCTATCTTGTTTCATTCTAACAATTACAGAATCCATCTTCATGCCTTGTGCTGTCATTTGTGTAGCAATGGTGTTTACTTGATCTTCCTTTGTTCCTTCAAATGGATCTTTGATGGGAGAAACGGCATTTGTAATAAGGCAGAGGCGTTTCTTTCCCTTGTTGGTTTGTCCAAACTTTTTAATCAGCATGTCCATTCCAACAACAATCGCATCAAGAACTATTACCGATAGTTAATGAATCAAGAACTCAAGATCATCATGAGCACATAAGAATAACATTGAGATGAGAAGTCAACAAAATCACATGCCCACAATGAGTGTCAACAAGAGTCAGTGAACAGGCTACAAGTGTACAATAGAACTAAACCAGCCAGAAACATATTCCATAGCCAAAAACACACCATATGGAATGAGAAAAGCTATTATACCTCATACGGCCTACTCTATTTATGGAAATCCTCATTTGTAGCTCTAATAGATATGTAACTAATAATGTTTTCTGTTGAAGCCTGATTTTAGTTACCACCAACACTTATAGCTATGAGCACGAGCATGCAAACTATGTGAATCATAATAGAGTGAAGCAGATGATTAATATAGAGGAATAAGTATGTTGAGAGAAGACAGACAGTGACTTGAAAAAGCATTGCATGCTTAAGTTTTAACAGCTGTACTGGTTCGAACTATCACAACCCAGTAATTATAGAGGATACAATCCCCGGGAACACTTCCTCGTGGAAGGTTTTGCAGAGCATCAACAAGATCTTCATCTACAACTTTGATATTTCGCAGAACTGTCACGTGTTCATACCCACCTACTTCCTCTGTCAATTCGTTCTTGGTATCTAGGAAAAAATACATATATAGGTCATCTGATAGCATTTCCAACATCAATGCTAAGAGACAGAAGTTTTACCGCAACAAATTCCAGAAAGAGTCAGGTAATTATATAAACATGACGTGGACAAGTCAGTTCAACAACCCATTCTCGTCTATTAAGAAGGCAAGGACAAAGGATACAAAGTGTGTCTGGTATGACAAAAAAGGCTTTCATTGATGAAATAGGTTGGTTAATTTGAACTTTTTAAAGTATTTTCTACCAAAAGTGAAAAATGACTTCACTCGCTTGTGGGCAAAAGTCACTTTCCCTTACCAACAGCCAACTCTTAGTTTATGTCACTTCTTTCAACTAAACATTGTTGTCGACTTTTAATATGCAAATATATCACCAAAACATTATGTTCATACTCTATTCGGCTAGGTCTGAAATAATTAGGTGTCATGTAGAAGTCAAAAGAACAAACCTTCAATGAAGATAAATGTATGACAAAAGAGAAATATACTAAAAGAAACACAAATTTAATGTGATAGGTCAAATAACCAACATCTAGCAGAAGATATAAGCAATTTATTATATAAAAAAGAATACAAAATATAGAGAGAATAACCTCATAAAATACACTCTCAAGGAAAATTCACTGTTAAAGAGGTAAACACAAAAGATGGCCAAACTTGTGCCTCACAAATTCTCTTCCCGATATAATATAAAACGAGCCCCTCCTTCGGCAGAATTTTAGAGACAGAATAAACTAGCTCGACCACAAAATTTTCAACAAGTTGGATCTTAACTTCCTCCACAAAACCCCCAATGGGTTTAATCCTCCACCTTATACTATTACAATTTATTACCTATTATATCCAACGAAACACCAGAAAATAATCAAGAAAAAATGACTTCCTGATTTATTTTTAAAAAAAAACATTTTCCATGGAAAGTATTTTATGTAGGAAACTTTTTACTCCATATCAAATACATCAGCAGCCAATATGCAAAAGACTTACCTGCGGTTCCAAATAAGACAAACCCCACTTCATCATACTTGCTGAAAATCAGCTACATACACGGAAAAAAATAGGACAAATGTGATATTTTTCTTGTCGGAAATTAACAATTCCGAACAAAAATTTAAACCAGAAAACAGCCAAAAGTGACGGCACGCTACCTTCTTCTGTATCATCAATGAGCAAACTTTTTCAATCTCAGGTAAAACTGAGTGCATGGAAGGACCAACATCAAGCACCAATACAACCGCTTCCTGTTCAAATTCAAAAACTCTTAAGTACCAAAACCCTCCAAAAGAGTTACCCGTTACCTAAAAATCTAATCTTTATCAAAAATACAAAGGAAGTATAGCAGAAATTAATGAAAAAAGGTAGTGGGTATGAAAAAATAACAAAAAAGAAGAAGCTTAATGACTCAAATTTACCTTATTACGGGCCATTTGAAGAGGAGCAGAAGGGAATAGAGCGTTCACTAATTTTGGGAAGTAGAGAAAGCGCTATAAGAGGGCTGTTTGGTTCTTCTTCCCGCGCCCTTGCCCAAGTATTTCGCAGTTTCTAAACTTGCAGCGGAATTTTCACAAAGTGCTCCTCCAATTAAGTATTTGAAAAATGAAGAGAGGGCGAATTCACACATAGCCCCCTTTATTCTGATTTCATCTCTCCTTTTCCCCATAAAGTTATAAGACTTATCATTTTGTATCCCTTACCTTACTAACCCCTTTTATATTTTTACACAGTACTCTTCCTCTCAAATTATGTAGGTAATTTGATTGATTATGAAATTTTAAAAAAGTAAATTAATACTTGTATAGCTCTGAAAATTTATCATTACGGTAATATAGAAACTTTGATTAAATTAGTTTTCAAAATTTTAAAATGCATTAATAAGGAAATGCTAATAATTTTTTTTATTTATTCAGGATCTTAACTAAAGATTAAAAAAATAAAATTTTAACAATAAAATAAAAATTCAGATAATTATACTTTTAGGTTTTTCAATATATTTATTTTTTAAAGAAGCTATTATTTTTTCTAAAGAATTTGCTACCTTTTTATTAGAATTGGTTCCACTCACACCTTTGCAAAATAGAAAAGAAAAGACACACGTCTCGACTTACATTTTCACAGGTACTTTTTATATACACTCTATAATATAGTGGCCATGCGATAAATATTTCTTAATTCTTAATTAAAAATTTTGAGTTTGAGCTTTAGGAATAGAGTTTTTCTTAGAAAAGAGCATTAATATTTTTTGGCAAGAGCATGGGTTACTCCATCCTAAAGCAATTGTTGAACATAGAGTACGAAACAAAAAAATTAGTTTGCATAATAGAAAATTTCTAAGTTAGACTTTGTAAATGAGTTAAGTTTAATATAAAGCATAAAAGTTATTCAAAATTACAATACAGTATATAAATACGATATATTATGAAACAAATAATAAGTAAGGCAGCCAGTATTTATTCCTTCGTTTTAGCATTTTCATTGTAATTGCTACATACATTATTCACTTTTCAATTAGTAAATGCCATCTACCAAATTAGTGTTAATTGCCTCAGTTTTAACTCTGCTTGATTTACAAATTGCATTAAGAAATATGATTTGTAAATTGTCTATAAATGCGATTTATAAATTGTATTTGTCGAATGTGATTTATAGTCTATAAATGCTTTCAATAATTTACTAAATTATTTTTTTGAGTAAGTTCTCATGCTTGCTTTTTGAACCATTTTACGGCAGGAGACTTCGGGTTTAGGTAGAGCTCTATCTGTCAAGATGCTAGTATTTTTATGAGATTTATCAAAATGCAATGAAAAACAATAATTTCATTGAAGAAAAAAAAATCATTAGTGGCACGTTGTTTCATTTGAGTGAAGAGGCTCGATTACTAGAGACTAGGGAGTGCTTCCATGATGTTCTTTTTGGTTATTTTTAAATGACTATTTTATTTTTTAGAAAGAAGACAAGATCTAGAGTTATATATATAGTCGATTCTAACTTGCTCGAAATTGAGGTACAATTATATGTTGTTTTAGCTGTAAGGTCTATTGTTTTCAACTAATGTATTTATTAATGTGACTCATTGATATCTTCTTGGATATATGTTGAGAAACTATAGAAAATACACATTGTGTTATGAATAGAATCCTTTGATTCCAAATAACAACTTTTTATAAAGAGAAGTCTTTTTACAAGCCAAACTTGTGAACATAGTACATTTTTGCTAGCACGGTTTCTGGCCTGCCGTGAGTAGCCAGCCACATGGCACTTTCCGTTTTTTAAGATTCAAATTATAAAGTTGTAATTAATATTTTTAAAAAAATATTTTTTTTTACCATAATGAGAATAAATAAAACTTTTATTCTATTTGATAAAGTCATATTCAACATGAAAACGAGTTTGTATGTATAAATTCTTGTTTCGAATTATACGTACAAGAAAATATAAAAATTATATACTATTTTTCACATTAAGAAGGTCTGGCGTGCAAATGGCAAGACGGGCAAAATTATTTGATATTTAGCATTTATAAGGTCATAATTCAGACAAAAAAATGTCTAAAAGTTTATCAAATTTTTGGAACAGTAAATTTTGCAACTTCAATTTCCTATATCTAAAATAGTTTCAAAATGGTATATTTGTAACAAAAAAATACAACTTTTGATACATCTTATATGTCAACCTCAAAGTCACGCATTTTTTATTTTCTTAAAAATAAATATACAATTCTTATTGGTCCAATAATTGATATAACTAATTTTTAAATATTTTTTACTCGGTATTTGATATATGTATTAATAGCAATTGTTACTTTGTGGCATGAATTAGTTTGTTTTTTTTCCATTTCTTATATAATAATTATGTATATAGTATTCATAAATAGCAAGTAGGTATATATAAGATGTGCTCATAAGTAGATGGAAATATTAATAAGAGCTCTCATGGGAAAGAAAAAGATAATCAAATAGTATTGTTATGGTTACTTCTTGAGTGATCGAATATTTCATTTTTTTTATTATATTAATTTAGATTTTTATGTAAATTGATTAAAAATTATTAAATATTAAATATATAAGTGAATTTGTTATTTAGAAAATTTTTTCAACCCACTTGATCATTATATTAGAGTATTTTCTTATTTTAAGGAGATTTAACGAATCGTGTATATATCAAATCTTAAAGAAAAAAATTCTATTTATACTATACAATTTTTTCTTATGAAAGAAAATTGTATTGAATTCCATTAATTAGTTCCTCTTAGCTCCGAAATAAGAAAGACCAGAAATATTTGAATTTAAATCTTATATTTTTTTAAATGTAAATAATGTTAAAATAAAATATAAGTAGGTAAGGGAATGAAAATAGCCAAGTGAATTCAAAAAGAATCGATTTTCATTCAGGTCATAATCTTGATGGAGTTTATAATTTTTAATAGAAAGTTGATCAAACAAAATTAAAAAATTACAAATGCCCTTATCAAAAAAATTTAATTTTATAAACTGAATAATGCCGTGATAAGAATTTCAAGACCCAATAGATTGGTTATGGGACTTTGTACCCAATTAAATAGGTTAGCATAAAGTCATGAATTTTTTTTTTAAGTTGAATTACGGAAATCATGTTTAATCATATAATTGTGAAAATTCAAAAATAACAAAAAATTATTTTCACCCTTTTCACTTCAAATCAAGTGTAAAAAATTTTAAAAATAACTCTAAATTTATATTCATAAATAAAAATAACTCTAATTTTTAAAATATTATATTTTACATTAAAAACTATTTTTTTTAAGAAAAAAACTCAGAATTTTCATGGCTAAATGGACCCTAAATCTAAATTTGGGTCATATGATAGAGCACCACCAACCAATCAACCATGGGTCTTTCCTTTGAATAATTAATAAATAAATATGTTGGCTTTTGCGAGACATAAATAGACATGATATTTAGAGCTCTTTTTAATTGATACTAATAATTTTTTTCGCGTTTTATATGGTTATAAAAAAAATTTATTTAATTTATGAAAATATAAATATAAATAAAAAGTTTAAGAGTACAAAAATAAAAAAGAAATCGTAAATTCTATTTTACAATAAGATAATATTGAAATTTAGGCCGCAAAAGAATTACGAAACTTTAAATATATATATATATATATATATATATATATATATATATAAGTTTGCAACAATTGAAAACATCTTAAATTTATCTTATAATAGGAGATTCTAAAGTTAAAATATATAATCCAACTTAGAAGTATCTCGCAAATTTATATTTAAACTCTAATTGTTTTGTCCATCGAATTGCACTTCTAATATTAAAATTGAAACTAAAACTTTAAAGTCAAACATAATCTTAAGGATAAATAAAAAGAAAAAGTCGTGATAGCACAATCACCACGCTAATATGTTTGTTCTACTTCAAGATTCTTCTTTAAGAAAAATTTAAGAATATTTTTTCTCTGCTTTACATCATTAGAAATGTACACTTCATTAAAGAAGATTTTTCGTAAAACTTAATTATCCTCTTTTAAAATTTTATCAATTTTTTTCTAATTATTTTCTGTGTTTCACTTCTTTCTTCTTTTTATTTTAAACCAATTTTAGTTTCTTCTATCTCTTTTAAATCACTCGCCACCTTCTCATAATTTATACCTTCATATTTTTCTTTAATTCATCGACTCTTCATTTTTCCAGCATAATCCCAAAAATTGATATTAAATAGTGATTATTTTTTATTCTGTATTGGTACTTATATTTGGAGGGATTAATAGAGTTTGCGAGTTCATGCAGGGTAATTCTACTTTAGATAAATTATTTTATTTTTAAAGACGATTTTGTTCTCAAAGTTTAATCGAAACTCTCTAATTAATAATTGAGGGATATGAGATTAAACTTTATATTTAAGGTAATTCAAAAGACTAATTGGTATAAAAAAAGAGTAGTTGAGAGTAGCACTCACTTGAACAAAAGAACAATCCATCAAATTCATAGCATCACCAAGCCTTATAACATCATCACGCACATACCTTCTTATATACAAAATAAAGAAAATAAAAATATCCTCACTTACAAAATTATTTATTACATATATATGTGTGTGTGTGTAAAAAATTCTACATGCTCAAACAAATTTTGATGAAAACAAATAGAAAGTGATCTAGAGAAGGCGGTGAGTAAAATGAGGAATACACAAAGAAGTGAAAAACTAATAGCTACTTGAATAATATTTATAGGCCTATTATTTCTAGTGTTGTCAATGTTGCAATTATATTTAAGTTATAGGTGATGAATTAATTGGATTTAATAATTATTTTCAGGGGAGGGGAAAAGACTCTAAAAAAGAATTTTTCATCATAATTAAGTGAGTTAAAAGAGGGACTTTTGAGTTTTTTACGCAAAAAAAAAGGTCAAAAAAATTTCACAAGATCAAAAATTTAAAAAGAGTGAAGAAAAAGAATTAAAAAGATGAATCCAAATGTAATATGAAGAGGTACAAGAATTAACACAAAAAATATAATATGAAGAGGCTCAAGAATTAATTAATATATAATTATGTAGAGATTAATTCACATTAAAGCTATTATAATCACAAATGATCTAACCTCTAGTTGGGTTTTAATGCAAACTTATTTATTATTATTTAGAAAAAAAAAATATTTATATTCATAATCAATGACCAAGAAAACTAAAAGTTAAGGAAATAAAAAATTATTAAAAAGTTGAGATAAACATAGTTTTCTGATCTTATAAGTTTGTCACCTCACTGGTGTTAAGACCATAATTATATAATATATATAGATGAAACATTCAAAAATTTCAATTAGTACCATGTGCATTATGCATTAAATTTCAACAATAATTATAATTAAGTTTATAGAAGAACGAAGTCATTGGAGTTTCATATTCGTAGCGAAAATTTTGAAAGAAACTCAAACATCATATCATAATTCTAAATTTCTAGATTTTTTATTAGACATTGTCTTCTCAAATTCCACCGACTTCAGACTAAAAGAATACAAAATTCAAGTAATAATGAGGGGATCAAGGAAAAAAATAGAAAAAGATAATTAATTTGGGATATTTATTTATAATTCTATATAAAAATGTTATAAAATTGGTATTTGATCGAAGGGCAAAAACGTCATTTAACTTATGATGGTTATTTTGGTCTTTTAATTATACTTTGGGTCTTATATATATATATATATATATATTTACATTTATTAAAAGTTAAATTTAATTTTTTGTACAAAATTATTAATAGGAGTAGTGTTTAAATAAAAGTTAAAATAACATTTTGGCAATTCAACTTTTCAACTAAGGGGCTTCTCACTTATATATAATATGATATTCACACACACACACACACTTTATTTTAACATATTTTTATTCTTTATATAGGAAATGAAATGTTGAAATATTTAGATTTTTAAATATTACAATAAAAAATAAAATAAGTGGAGTAGTAAATTTTTGAGGCATTTAATTTTTACAATAAAATAAAAATAAATAGGGTGAGTATTAATTGACACATTTGTTTTGTATAATAATAAGTAAATGGAAATGCGAGGAAAAGTTATTAAAAAAATGAGAAAAAATATATATAGAATCTTTGTCCGGGTGCTACGTCACTTCTTTAATGCCTAACTTTATTATTTATATGTATATATATAGATGTGTTATATTAAAAAAAATAATTTAGAAAAATATTCTTTTAACTCTTTTAATTATATTTTTTTCTTAATTATGTTAAATATATTATATTTAACACTCTCTATGTATTGTGATAACATTAAATGACAATAATAATTAAATAAATAAGTTAATAAAATAATTTTAAAAATAAAAAATATTATTAAAAAAAATAACGAAATTGATTGTTCCGGCTATTCGTAATAAAAAGAGCGTTTTTATCCACGTGATAATTAAAAAAAGGGGATGCTTCCTTGTCATTGTGGGAATATCCTCAAAATTTTCTCCAATTTTCTTCCTTACAAAATGCTATAAACATTGACAAATGCTCTAAAAAGGTCTTTCTCTAGCGCAATAGGTTACCATTTTCTATTTTATCTCAGGATTCAAGACTAAGGAAAACGGGAAAAGCAAAAACCAAGAAGAAAGAAAGCAGCACTAATGGCTTCAATGGCACCACCAAGCACCCATAATTTTTACCCTAACAAGTCCAGAAGTAGAGTATATACTAGTAAATCTTCTTTCTTCCCTTCCATTGTTTCATGTAAGGAGCAGCAGTCACAGCAGGATGAAAACACCAAACAAGTGGGTCGCAGGTACAAACGCCCCCACCCCCCCAAACCCCCAACCCTCTCCCAGGGAAAGACAAACCCCATGAACCCTTTTGTATAATTTGTGAAAACTTTGAATCTGCACCATCAAAATCTTTCCTTTTGATGGGAATAGTACTCAATCTAGCTCATTGGTATATGTAGGGAAATAATACTAAGGAGCAGTGAAGTTGCAGTTCTTGGAGCCCTCTTCAACTTCAGGCATGTGTCACTGACCTTCATGTATTCTCCTTGCTGCATTTTTCACCTTCAAACATGTTTGGTTCTGATTTCGGAAGTCTTTTTGAAATCTTTTAGCAACCAATCTAGTAATCTTTTTTCCAAGATTTAACATAATCTCTACAGTCAAGCTTCTGATTAAAGTTTTGAAATTTCTTTTGTTGCTTGAGTAATATGTACAGATAAGGATTTCTTATTGTGTGTAGCATTAGTTTAACTTAGAAAAAGGTGATTTGAGTATAAAAGATTGAATCTTGTTTTTTTGTGATGCAGTGGTAAAAAGCCAAATTACTTAGGGGTTCAAAAGAATCCACTTGGTCTAGCTCTTTGTCCGGCCACCAACAACTGTGTTTCTACTTCTGAGAACATTAGTGATGCTACCCACTATGCACCTCCTTGGTAACTTTTCTTATCTTCCGTCTGTTATGTTTAAGGGCCTGTTTAGATTAACTTATTTTAGGTGTTTTTAAGTTAAAATAACTTTTAAATAATTTTTTGTAGTGTGAGTAAAATAAAAAAAGTGCCTTTAACTACTTGTTTTTATGTTAAAATAACAATAATAACTCAAAAGTCCTACTTTAGAATTTCTAATTTAGCTATAAGCCCATGCACACAGGCCCTAATGTTTGCTCTCTGTCTCTGTCATTTTTCACTTTCATTTTATTAGTAGGATGATGATATAAAAGGAGCTCAAATAAAGAAGTGAGGATTTCTGTTACCTTTATTAAAAAAATAAAGAAGCGAGGATTCATATAGCTGATCTCAACGTACCGAGGCATATGTTGTTGTTCTCTATCTCTATCATTCATAAAAAGTTCATATAAAACGAAAGTGGTCGACTTTCTACGTGGTGATGATGCTTCACGTTTAGTCTAAAGCAGCACCTGGAAATTGTGCACATTAATATGATAGATACTAGTTGACACATGAATCACAAGAGCCTCCCTTTTTGACCATTTTCTTCAACTACAATCACAACAGCTGATCTTGGGTGTAAACTCAATTGTGGTCCCGGCCCCGGTCCGTCCTGGAAAAGAGAACATTACAATCCATCTAGGTCATCAAAAATTACAAGATGTAACAGATAATGTTCAAGATGAAATGGATGTTTCTATTCATTCTATCAAGAATCTATATGCTCTATCCTATGAGCATCTTGGAGGACTGCTTGTTCTTTCAGAATGTTCATCCATATGCAACCTACAAGGACGTAGCATTTTTTTGTTAATGACACAAAGGGAAAGAATATAAGATAAAAGGAAAATGGTAAAACTGAAGGGTACAAGATCAGCCATTATAAATAGGTATTGAACAGAGATGTTAAAAGTTTGGTGCTTTGACTCTGATCAGGAACTATAACCCTGAAGGGAAACGCGGTAATGTCAGCAGAGAAAAGGCAATGGAGGAGCTCCTTCAAGTGGTAAGAGTTTCATAATGTGTGTGTCGTCATATCAAATAGCTGAACAGTATATGTCACATACCAAATTATCAATCTGCTTCTTTCCGCAGCTAAAATCAACAAAACCAGACAAGTCCTCTCCAAAAATAGTGGAGAAGAAAGACGATTATGTGCGTGTGGAATATGAAAGTCCTATCTTGGGGGTAAGTCCTCAAAGTGTTTCAAAGTTCGAATTGCTCAGCTACACACATCATTCACCTCAGCCACTAATGAATAAATACATGTTATTACAGTTAGTAGATGATGTCGAGTTCTGGTTCCCACCAGGAAAGAAATCAATTGTACAGTACAGAGCAGCATCTCGCTTGGGGAATTATGACTTTGATGCTAATAGAAAGAGAATCAAGGTATGACTATACGTAGTACCAAAAACGTTTTGCTGTTCTTGTTCTTTCAAACAATGGCATCCCCGTTTAAGTCATTGGCTAATCCGGTCATATAAAACAGGCGCTGAGATTGCAATTAGAGAAGAAGGGATGGGCATCGGAAGACACAGTCTGAAGTCTGAACGGTGTGATCTTCACAAAGGAGCACTTTTTCTTTACTTCTTAGCGTGATGAATGAGATTATTTACTGAATACAGATTGACTCATATATTGAGCCTCTTTAATTTGAAAGGCTTAATAGAATAGATGAAATAGCAACAATATTCTGGGCAACATGTTAGCATTTGAAATTTTGATGCACACCCTTTGCAGCTTCAACAAGGCGTTGAATGTATGTTGTTGAGACTGCACTGTACCAAAAGAAGAAGCTGCAAATCTTCATGGACGCACATGCTCAATCAAATGGTTGGAACTGGTAGTGATTTTCTGGGTTGTTTGTCTTAGTATTTTCATTTCATCAAAGTAGGATGCATCATCCCATTACATAACTTCCTAGCACATAGAACTCAGCACGCAAACACGAGATTAAGATTGATGGATGAATTGAAAGTTATTGGGTTAAATATTTTGCCACTAGTATATAACAACCATTAGAAGATGCAATCACAAGGTTTGTTTCATCAGGAACCGTTCATGGTTAAGTTTTATTGGCTTTGACATGCAAACCCAACACATTCAAAGATGAAGTTAAGAGATTGCACAAAAGATATGGATGCTTAAAATCGTGATAGAAGTCGACTCTTAAAATGAAAACTGAGGATCTGATGAAGGAAAATTGGCTTACAGTAGAAATGCCTCTTTTCATTTGCTTTATGCAAAACAATTCTTCACCAAGGTCAATAGTTTATGACTCTTAAAATTATAGAATTGATATCCTTGCTAATTTGAGTTCGTGCTGGCCAGACTCATAAGGGAGTGAAGCACCCTCTATCAAAAAAGTTTTTTCATTCTCAAGATTCCAACTTTGAAACCTCTTAATGATGCAACGAGATTGGGCAAGGCAACCATTGGCTCGTTGTGTTGATGCTGATAGATTTACATCTAAAGAACAAGATATGTCATGCAGAATGTACTAGCAAATACCACTTTTCCCTAAACAAGTAAATATATTCTACTCCATTACAATATACTTAATAATTAAATATTGTATAGTCTTTTAAGCATATATATATTTCTTAATTTTAACAGTTAAATTACAATTAAGAGTTAATACTATCAGCTCAATAATTTTTCTTAAAAGAACATTATCAGAAACAAATCATAGAAAATAATTAACAGACAGTTTATTAAACATACAATTTAAATTTAAAAGGGTCACTGAGGGTACATATAATGCTAATACATACTACATGATATGTTATTCTACACTTCCAAAGGCACTATAACTAATCAGAGAAATTATTAATATTGTGACACATGATATTTTTACTTTTTAAAAAGCAATCAAGCAGTATATTACTATTAATGTGAAGGTTAACACCGACATTACTGCTTTTCCAATCAACTGGAAAGCAAGAAAGCAGAGAAGTGAAATTGGGCAAGGGCCATGGGCGATCTACTCTCATGGCTTCTTTCCTTGTTCCTTCTCGTTGCCATTCTCGCCGCAGTTCTCTACCAGGTTTATTCAATTATATCTTTGCATTTTCCCTTTTTTCCCCTATATTAATTAGTACTATTCCCTATTTGATACGCCTTTGTAAATCTTTTGGCTGTTCAAGTTTTTGAAATTGAAAAAAGATGATAGCTTTGCCCTTTGAAGCTTCTAGAAAGGGGAGAACTTGAACGAAAATTCTAATTTTCACTGAATTGTGGTTACAATATGAGGTGATGAAAGTATATGCAAACGTGAAATTCCAGATTTAACTCAATGGGACTTACAAATTAGTACTCCCTTCTTCTCGAAAAAGAATGACAGGTCCCGAGCCTTCATGTCAAAGGATCCACTTTTCAGTGTGATTTAGGATGTCAATTCCTGAAGCTTTTATTATGTATTTGGAACTATATTTAAAGTAGTATATATCCTGATATTCTACAAGTGAATCTTTTAAGGAAATCTGAAAAAAATTATAGTAAAATAAATGTTTTAACTCCCCAATTGTTAATGCGACAGAGGGTGTAATTAATCTGAATTAATGGCTATGGAATATTTCAAAAAATCAAATCATGATTCTACTAATAACTTGATGAAGTTGAGAGAATATCTTTGCTGTGTTAAGCATATTCGGCAAATATTGGATGGCTTTGAATAATTACGATGCAACAAATACATACAATGTGCCTCGGAAAATTTTATTCTGGTGTCGATGAGAAGTAGAATAGTGTTGTATAATGCCATTGACCATTACTTATTGTATTTTACTTTTGGTTGTTCCCACTTTATCTTATTATAGTGTTTATGTCTCCAAGCATTAATGATGAAATTCTAACTCGTTTATGTGTTTAACCAATTAAACTGTTGTTACTATGATTCAGTATTTGATTTATATTAGAGACAGGGTAGCAGGCTTGTCTTTGCTTGTTAATGTTTCCTTTACTGGGACAAGGCTGAGAAACTTGACTACTAAAATTGCTTTTTAATCAACTGTCCAGACAAAGGCTTTCCAAATTAAATTTGCCATTGAATAATAGCATTCATTGTCGTCAAAAGAGTTCAATGAGCTTCCTCTTCATGGGAGCATCTATTGAATTTCATTTTTTTTCTGGAATAAGACTTGAACCTTTATGTACCAAATGGTACGACCTAGTAATGAAGTGGGTCGAGAACCATGGGGTCTGAGTTTCAATTCTCAACGGAGGCAAAGAAAACACTAAGTGATTTTTTCCCATCTGTCCAAGCCTGTCCAGACAAAGGCTTTCCAAATTAGATTTGCCATTGAATAATCTTTGGGCTATGGTCATAGCATTCATTGTCGTCAAAGAGTTCAATGAGCTTCCTCTTCATGGGAGCATCTATTGAATTTCATTTTTCTTCTGGAACAAGACTTGAACCTTTATGCATCAAATGGTGCGGCCTAGTAATGAAGTGGGTTGAGAACCATGGGGTTTGAGGTTCAATTCTCAGGCGGAGGCAAAAAAAACACTAGGTGATTTTTTCCCCATCTGTCCAAGCTTTAGTGGTCAGAGTTACCTGATATATGTGTTGTTGGGAGGTAGCAGGTACCTCTTGGAATTAGTCGAGATGGAAAACTAGTTGGTTCGCACACCGCGGTTATCAAAAAAGAAAAAAAGACTTGACTCATTATTGCTTATTCGTTTAAATTGGCACCACGAAAGGAGATTGGTTTTGTTGCATTTCTAGTATCAGAAAATTGCCATAAATGCGCACCGTATTCTTTGACTGTTTTCTGAATACTTCATGTTTGATTCTCTTTCTACAATCATTGACTTGACCAGGAAAAGAATTCTGAACTTCCTAAACTATATATCGGTCTGCTTCACAAGAAAAAACTATATATTAGTCTGAATATCAACGAACAACCAGCCATTTCTGAGTTTCTTCTAGAAGTGTCAATAGTACTCGGACTGGAAACATATATATCAGAAAACGCAAGATACTGATTTTGCCTAATTTCACTACAGCGTAAAACTCCCCTTACTGTAATTCACATTAATACTTTATCAAATAAATAAATAGAAAAATTGTCGGACCGTAGTTTGTTGAAAAGAGGTTAACATGACAAGCTTAACAAAGCATGTCAATCAAGAAATAGTTTGACTTGCTTTTTTTTTTTTACTTGCTTGTTTGTTATCCTGAGTCTTTTCTTTCTCTTCATGGATGATGATAGTTTAAGTTAGCATTGTTAGCTCTTCTGGTTTTATCGTCTTGTATGAATTGACCTGGAAATCCATATGTGACAAATATGTCTAGTGTTGGTCTACTGGTCAAAGTTCCTGGGCACGATTTTGTTAACCTTGAATCTTTAGCTGCTCACATTTTTCTACTCAATGCTCTCGCTTCTATTGCTCTTTTATATTTATATTTTAGGGTCAGTAAATATTGCATTTGGATTTATTTACTGCAGGTGATGTGCTTGGTGGACCTTGAAAATGATTATGTCAACCCTTATGATTCAGCATCCGAAATTAACATACTTGTGGTTCCGGAATTTGTTCTTCAAGGAGCACTATGCTTTCTACATCTTGTAATGGGGCATTGGTTAATGTGTCTGGTCTGTCTCCCATACTTATATTATGATGTCAAAGTGTAAGTCTTTTAATAAAGTATGTAGCACTGCTAACTCCTTCATGCTGTTTCTTCATTGACATCACAAAATGATCTGATAATGGATGTTAACCTTTTGATTAGCTACACTGATCATCGCCACTTGCTAGATGTAACTGAGATTTTCAACCAGCTACCATGGGAAAAGAGGATTAGATTGTATAAGCTTGGATACCTTGTGATACTTCTTGGCTTTTCTATTATCTGGTACGGTGTCAATGATGAGCTGTTCCTGTTTTTTTCCCTTCTCTTTTTGTACAAACTGTTCAACTTTTTAGGTACTTGTAAACCTATTTTTCCTTATCTGTTTGTCTAATGTTGTATGTGATTATAGTATGGTCTGGAGCATTGTGGCGGAATGAAGAATGATGAATTGCTGATCTCACCGAGGTTCCCTGGTTCCTCTCTCAGTTGTATGACATTTGCATTAGAAAAAAGATGGAGGCATTAACTTGGTGCGTTTCCTTCAACCTGTCCAACATGTCTATCTTTCTCTTCATATAACCAGTATTCGCTCTCACAAGAGCTATTGCTCTTCAAGTTTTCTTAATTTATTTTAAATTTTTTGTTTGTAGATGTAATATATCCTCATAACTTCAATAAGTAGTATTTTGGTTTCTACATGAGGCCATTTTAGATTTGACTTTTTACTGTGCAAAAGATGGTATATAGTTACCTCTTCAAACCAGACACACTTTCACTTCTTCATACTCTCATTTACGTTCCCTAGTATCAAAATGTAATGGTGGCTCCACTCGTCCCTTCAACTACCTATTTTCCTTTTTCGTGGTGTAAAGTTTCCAACTATTATTAACCATGTTATAGTCCACATAAAGTTGCAAAAATTTAATCTAGAAAAGGAAGATTTACCACCAAAGAGCTATAAAGAATGGCCAAATGAGAACATAAATTTTGGAGAATTTATACCGTTTATATTAGCAGGATATTCAGGATTCCAAGAACATAAACAATTAAATTGGACTAACTTAACATTAAATAACTTAGTTAAGAAAATATCAGAAATAAACCGAAAGATAAAATCTATAGAAAAAAACTTTAGAAAAATTTAAAAAAGTATTAGGAGTCATAGAAGATTAAGATGGTTACTTTAGATGAAATTTCACAAGATATAAAAGATATAAAGTCAATTATAATCAAACAAGATTACATATTAGAAAAATATAATAAAACCGAAGAAATATTACTAGATATAAGAAAGATAATTGAGATACTTATGCAAGAAACCCCAAGAGAAGTTATAGAAATCACTGAGGTTACAAAGAAGTTAAGTAAAATAGAATGGAAAAAACAGTATTTAGACACATTAGCTAAAGCAACTACAGGAGGATTTAATAATGAATAAATCAGAAAAAATATTAAAAAGTAAAGAAGTAAAAAATGATTATATAAAATGTTATTTTCATGATACTGACTGGAATAGAAAATTTTATCAAATAGGAGAAAAAATGTACCTAATAAAACCAAAAGAAAATATGCCCTTAAATTTAGAATCTGAATTAGAAGCAAGACATAGAGTAAAAATAGAAAATGAACGAATAGATAAACAATTAGGAATAACATCAGAAGAAATTATTACAAAAGAAGAACCAGTGGATTTTGAAAAAAGAAAACAAGAACTAGAAATAAAGAAGTTAGAATTACAAACAGAAAGAGAAAAAATAGAGCAGTATGAGAAAAAAGTACTAGCAAGAAAAATAGAATTAGATAATATAACAAGAGAAGTAGAATTAAATAAACAAAAAATAATAGAAACTGAATTAAATAAAATAGATAAAAAAGTTGAAGATTGGTTAGAAGAAACAAACATAACTGATAAATTAAAAATATCTGACACAGAAATTAATATGATAAATATAGAAAATATAACAGAAAAAGATTCTGAACAATTAACTGAAGAAAATAACCTAGAAAGTGAAACATATACTAATTTAATAGAAAAAACAAGAAAGATACAAATAAATGAAATTAGTGAATCAGATATAGAAATTAATATGGAAGAAGAAAAACCCAATATAGATACACCTAGCACATCAAACAGAAAAGAACAATATAAAAATCCATTTTATGGCTATGAAAGATATAATGATTTAGGAAATGACCGAAGACAAGAAGCTTATTGGAGAGCACGAAAAGAAGAAAAATTTATCCCAAAAAATAATACTTATCCAGACTTTCTGAACTTAGATTGTCCAAAAGACGTAACAGAAGATATACAAAAATGGATAGCATATATAACAAAACAACTAATCGATAATAAAATAAGTACGACTAACACTCCAGGATACATAGAAAGAACATTTATTGGAAATGTGAAACTATGGTTTTTAGCATTACCGGAAGAAATAAAGAAACAATTAAGACAACCTGATGGAACAAATTTAGATATATTAGAAAAATATGAAATAGCTATCAGAACAGAGTTTAGCAATGCAGATACAGAAATAGCACAAAGAAATAAAGAAGCCCAGAAATATAGAACAGGAATTAATAATTTAGTTATTTGTGATATGTGTTATTTAGAAAATTATATATGTAGTTTTGATGAATATTACTACAAAGGAGGATATACGATAAAAGAAGCAGAAGAAGTGAGAAAATTATTCTTTAATAAACTACCAGAACCATTTGGATCTAAGATAAATAAAGAATGGAACGAAACACCTAGAAATGATACACTAGGAGCTAGAAAGGACTTTTTAAGAAATTGGTATGCTGAAATATGTGAACAATCAATACAAGCACAAAAAATAGAAAAAACCATTAGGAAAAATCTAAAATGTTGTAACCAGATAAGACCACCTAAATTTGGATGTAGTAAAGAATATCCCAAAAAGAGGAAAAGGATATCAAGATGGAAAAGAAAAATATATAAAAAATATAAACCTAAAAGAATAAAATTCAAGTATAAAAAACCAAGAAAAAGATATTTTGTGAGAAAAGAAAAATTAACCAAACCAAAAAATAAACCATATACCAAAAATCCCGCATATTGTAAGTGTTATAATTGTGGAAAATTAGGACATATGGCAAAAAATTGTAAATTACCTAAAAAAGAAGTTAACGATATGATATTAGAATTTAATGAATTAATGTTAATAGACATAAATTACTTAGAATATGAATTAAGTGATGAAGATACAATATATGAATTAACTGATAATGAACTAACAGATAATGAAATAGATAGTAGCTCAGAAGAAAGTGACAATGAGTGAACAAGATATACAAGAAATCATAAGTAAAGACCATATAGAAAATGAAGAATCTAGTCAACAAAGATATATATTTGACCAAACTATCTTTAATAAAATAAAAGAAATTGACTTAGAATTAAAAATAGAAAAAGTATTTAAATTACCACTAATTAGTCAAATGTTAAAGGTACAAAGAGAGGAATATTATGTAGTTAGCCAAAGAGAACATATAATAGATTGCATGTATACAGAAGGAAAAGCTAAAATACCCTTAGTTACGAAAGGAATAATTAACGAAGAAACATCAAAAATAAAAAGTAAAATACCCCTTAAATACATATTTTTTGGAGCTACAGAAATATTAATAAAAGCATGTTTTAGAGAAGGAATAGATACGCCCGTTGAACTGTATGTAGCAGATGATAGAATAATAGAACCTATAGAAAAAAGTGTGATAGCATCAGTAAGAGGAAATTTATGTTATCAAAAATTTAAATTTATAGTTAATGGAAATTACTCAATAGCATTAACAGATAAAAATCTAGAAAAATCATTTGTATTGTATTGGAAAATAGGAGGAATCAAATTAGAACAAGGAAGTAAAATATGCACAATCAGAGCCAAAAATTTATATGTATTAACAACCAAACATAAGATGACGGGAAAATCAAAAATAGATAACATTAAGATAGAAAGCCCTTTTCAAGAAATTGTAAAAATAATTAACGAAGAAGATAATACAATAAAAGAAGTACAGGATAACCAGTTAACTATCATACAAAATAGAATAAACAACCGAAATAAATTACCCATTATACAAGATTTTCAAATAGAAAGGAGGATATCACAATTTAGAATATTAGGAAAAATAAATGAAAAAATAATACCTATACTAATAGACACTGGAGCAGGAAATAACTATATAACACCGGATTTAATAACACAAGGAGATATAGTTATAGAAAGTAATCAATCATACTTAGATATGCAAGGAAAGAGTTATAGAAGTTTAGGAAAATGTCTAAAAATAGTTAATATAGCAAATAGAGATATGGAAATAAAATTTGAAATACAAAAGGAAAGACGTGATCATGAAAAAGATGTAATATTAGGAACATACTGGTTAGAACTAGTAAAGCCATATAACATAGAACATCATAAAATCAATATAACATATAGAAATGAAAAATTGACAATACCAAGAGAATTTGAAGAAACATGTATATTAAGAGAAAAATATAAATGAAAATACACATATTAATGAAGATAATTTACCCAGGGTATTATAACAGATATTATACACCAATGATAGATACGGGAGCAGAAATAAATATATGTAAAGAAAATTGTTTGCCAAAAGAAGCATGGAAAAAATTGACTACAGATATTGTAGTACATGGATTTAATAGAGAAGCTAGTTTAATAAGCTATTTTGCACAAAATATAGAAGTACAAATATGGGATAAAATAATACAAATCAAGAAAATATATCAATATGATTTACAAGGAAAAGATATTATATTAGGAATACCTTTTTTAGATGAATATTATCCACATCAATTAACAAAAAACTACTGGTACTTAACAACACCATGTAAACATAAAGTAGGCGCACAAATAGTTAAAAATAAAGAAAGAATTCAGGATGAATGGATTAAGGGAAGTGAAAAAATTACACAGAAAATGAAAAATAGAGTAATAGAAGAAAAAAGGTTAGAACTAATTATCTATGGTATAGATAGAGAAACTAGTATAAAAGAAAAACTAGAAAAACTATACAGTGAAAACCCATTAAAAGGATGGGAAAAACATAAAACAATAGTAAAAATAAATTTAATAAATAACGATAGTATAATTACACAAAAACCATTAAGATACAACCATGATGATATTGGAGAATTTAAACTACACGTTGATGAATTATTAAAGGAAGGATATATACAAAAAAGTGATAGCAAACATAGTAGCCCGGCATTTATTGTGAACAAGCATAGTGAAATAAAAAGAGGAAAAAGTAGGATGGTTATTGATTATAGAAATCTAAATGCAAAAACAGAAACATTTAATTATCCAATACCAAATAAAATACTTAAAATCAGACAGATACAAGGATACAATTATTTTAGTAAGTTTGACTGTAAATCAGGATTCTACCACATTAAGTTGGAAGAAGAATCTAAAAAATTAACAGCATTCACAGTACCACAAGGATTTTATGAATGGAATGTATTACCATTTGGATATAAAAATGCCCCAGGAAGATTTCAAAGCTTTATGGATAGTTACTTTGAAAAATTAGAAAATTGTGTTGTATATATTGATGACATACTATTATACAGCAAAGATAAAGAAGAACATATTGAGTTACTTGCAAAATTTGCAAACATAGTAGAAGAAGCAGGAATAAGCCTAAGTAAAAGAAAAGCGGAAATATTAAAAAGGCAAATAGAATTTTTAGGAATAGAAATAGATAAAAATGGAATAAAAATGCAAAATCATATAGTTACAAAAATAGCCAACTCAGATGAATTACTAGACACAAAAAAGAAATTGCAATCTTTTTTAGGACTAGTAAATCAAGTTAGAGAATATATACCTAATTTAGCAAAAGAATTAAAACCACTTCAGAAAAAATTAAAGAAAGATATAGAATATAGATTTGATGAAGAAGATAAAAAACAAATTAAAAAGATAAAAGAAAAATGTTTTAAATTACCAAAGTTAGAATTTCCAGATGAAAGTAAGGAGTTCGTATACATAGTAGAAACAGATGCCAGTAACATAAGTTATGGAGGATTATTAAAATATAAATATAATAATGAAAATATAGAACACCATTGTAGATATTATTCGGGATGTTATAAAATCAACGAACAAAAATGGGAAATAAATAGAAAAGAATTATTATCAGTATTCAAGTGTCTACACCATTTTGAACCATATATTGTTTATAGCAAATTCACACTTAGGACAGATAATACACAAGTAAAATGGTGGTTAACAACAAATTTAGAAAACTCAGTTACAACAAAAGAAATAAGAAGATTAGTAATTAAAATAAAATCATACTCATTTAATATAGAAGTTATTTCTACTAACAAAAATTGTTATGCAGATTTCTTATCAAGAAAAAGTTATTGAGAAAGGAATTATCCAGGATGTATTCCTAGGAAAGATACTGGACCAGTTACAAGTTCAATCCGAAATCTTACAAAAGATGGAGGATAAGATATCTAAGATGGAAATAAGAATTTCCATGTTAGAAAAGGACAAGAGCCAAGTCCATAACAAGGCAGAGCTACCGTCTACGCCGACGATAAAGGCAGAGCTAAAAGGAGACGATGAGAAACTCCTAAAAACTCAAACTACATGTGTTATTGGGATCACTCCTGACCAAAATCCCAAAGATAACAAAGTTGCTATTGGTGCAGGTACTTCAGAAGATAAAACTGGAGCTAAAGCTAAAAAACCAGTTAACCAAAATCTAAATTCAGTTTTTGAAAAACCATTTAAAAATCCGAAATTAATCAAACAACCATTATTTGTACCACCCCAATTAACCAGCTATTCAGAGAGCCTCAATTCAGACAAAAAGGCATACAACCATATAACCAGAGAATATATTAGAAATTTACAGACAGTTATCACCTTCCTAAATACTAAACCAATCCAAGACAACCCTAGAATGATAGAAAACCACCAAGGATATATTACTCAGAAAAATAAAGACTACAACAAGTTAATTGCATTGCCCAAGACAAATCCTCAGATAATTAAAACCTGTTATGATTATGGGCTATTATCAGTAGTTTATACCGAAGATGGTAAGGAATTAGAGTTACTACCAGATATACACAGAGCAGTAAATACCTATATCAAGATAACCAAAGGAACTTTATTTTTTGTAAGATTCTACCAAGCACCAGCGGAGATACTTTATGATCATATTAAACCAGTTATATCAGTTGTTAAAATTGGTATGACTAGAGATATGATTATCCCAAGAGATATTTCACCTCAAAAGGAGATAGTTAAATCAGAAATTCCAGATTTTATGGCTACCAAAAGAGTTATTCAAATTGACCAGATACTCAAAGAACTAGTCAACAATTATACTAAGCCCAATGCTATATGGAAATATTATGATCGTGAGCAAGTTATGATTTACTCTAATGCTAGAGATATCAAAGAAGATGACATGGAAGATATTAGGAAATGGATAATGACATTTCTTAAGCCAGAAGAATTACCCCTCACAAGGAGTATTAAAAAATCATTTATTTCTGAAAAAAGATTGGACATGTATTGCAAAGTTATTGGACGGAGTTATCCAGAACACTTTTGCAGTAAATGCGGAGGAGATAATAATCAAATACCAGACATGGATATTTTCAGGGAAATAATTGAAGAGATAAGTGCAGCCGACAACAACATGTGAAGATAAGAAAAAGCATGAAGAGATAAAATTCAAAGATACGACAAAAATGTAAAATCATTAAAAAATAGAATATTTTTAATTACTCTTGTAAAAAAGTCATAATAGTATTGTTGATAGAGTCAATTACTATTTATAAATAGGAAAGACCAAATACTGTACAAACAGTAAAAGGCAAATACTATTAATAAATAGTAAAGGTCATTTTTTAAAAAATCATTCCTTTGTATATATATATAAGAAGCCAAACGGAGGCAAGGGGCATCAATCCTGAAGCATCTCCACTTTTCTTCTAAAAACCTTGTTTCTTCTGTAAAACAAATACGTTGAGATATAATAAAGATATTGATTACATTATGGAACAAACAGCTAAAGATGAGGTATGCTTTCTTAAATTTATGAGCTAATTTAATTTATTTCCTGAATACTTAGTAAGATTATAATTGTCTAAAGTCATGTTCATGTAAAATAATAATTTGACGACTAACAAAAGGACATAAATTCATAAAAGAATGAAACCTTAAAAGGACCCAATTTAAGCCGTATTGCCAGGAGAGCGTTGAAGGCTGTGAATGGGTATGAAAGGATAAATTCTTGAAAGAATTTAGTTTGTCTGAAATGTTAGTGACTGAGAAAATTTTTATTTTCTGACATGAATAGATGACAATTAGAATAAGACTAAGTAGGAAGGAAATTATTTTAAATAACATGATGAATTGGCATACTTTTAAAACATATCTATGTTGTTTTATTATTCAAAGTAAAAATGAAGATAATCATGAAATTAAAGAAGATATTTATGATTTGTTATATGAATCAAATTGTTATGATGACTGCTGAAGATAGTATATGTTTTCATTTAAACCAGTTAGATTTTACAGATAAACATGCAGTAGTAGGTAAAATGAGCCTAGCTTTAGAAAGAAAGATAACAGAAATATATAACACAGAATATAATAGAATACAACGCCTAGTTAAAGGAAGACCACAGTTAAATGAGTTAAAAGAAGAAGTTGATAATAAAATAAACATATTAACATATATCAAATTATCTTTAGATGAAATGGATATCGATAAAATACATAGTTCTAATTCAATAGTAAGACTAGATATAGTAGACTTTGTAATAGAATTACAGGAAAAAGCATACGAGCCAGAAGATTTAATAAATATGTATAGTCATTTAGCTAGAAATAATAATGTCATAGCTAAAAATTTTAAATTAAACTATTTAAATGCTAAAATAATTGAATGAGTTATACAAAACCTCAATTTATGATAAGTAATACAAAAAAGTTATTTAACATACTAGATAAAATAGATTATACAAATAAAGTTGGAGTAATAGAATTATTTAATACAACTATAACAAATAATCTTGCTCAAATATATAGAGATAATAATGAACCAAATAATCATGTAGAGAATAAAATTAATATACTCTCACATATAAAACAATCTTCAAATAATATAAAATATAATGAAAATTATAATTTTGAAAAAGTCATTAGGATGAATATAGAAGAATTTATAATAGAGATACAATGTGGATTATACGGACACGAAGATTTAGTACAATGCTATGGGTATATAGCTATGAACCCAAACACTTTATTTAAAAATTTTAAACTAACCTATTTAAATGAAAAAATCAGACCTAATTAAAATATAATGTAGATGAGCAGTTCCGCAAAGATGAGCAGTTCCGCAAACCCAGCCTTCAACGCTCTCCTGGCAATACGGCTTAAATTGGGTCCTTTTAAGGTTTCATTCTTTTATGAATTTATGTCCTTTTGTTAGTCGTCAAATTATTATTTTACATGAACATGACTTTAGACAATTATAATCTTACTAAGTATTCAGGAAATAAATTAAATTAGCTCATAAATTTAAGAAAGCATACCTCATCTTTAGCTGTTTGTTCCATAATGTAATCAATATCTTTATTATATCTCAACGTATTTGTTTTACAGAAGAAACAAGGTTTTTAGAAGAAAAGTGGAGATGCTTCAGGATTGATGCCCCTTGCCTCCGTTTGGCTTCTTATATATATATACAAAGGAATGATTTTAAAAAATGACCTTTACTATTTATTAATAGTATTTGCCTTTTACTGTTTGTACAGTATTTGGTCTTTCCTATTTATAAATAGTAATTGACTCTATCAACAATACTATTATGACTTTTTTACAAGAGTAATTAAAAATATTCTATTTTTTAATGATTTTACATTTTTGTCGTATCTTTGAATTTTATCTCTTCATGCTTTTTCTTATCTTCACATGTTGTTGTCGGCTGCACTTATCTCTTCAATTATTTCCCTGAAAATATCCATGTCTGGTATTTGATTATTATCTCCTCCGCATTTACTGCAAAAGTGTTCTGGATAACTCCGTCCAATAACTTTGCAATACATGTCCAATCTTTTTTCAGAAATAAATGATTTTTTAATACTCCTTGTGAGGGGTAATTCTTCTGGCTTAAGAAATGTCATTATCCATTTCCTAATATCTTCCATGTCATCTTCTTTGATATCTCTAGCATTAGAGTAAATCATAACTTGCTCACGATCATAATATTTCCATATAGCATTGGGCTTAGTATAATTGTTGACTAGTTCTTTGAGTATCTGGTCAATTTGAATAACTCTTTTGGTAGCCATAAAATCTGGAATTTCTGATTTAACTATCTCCTTTTGAGGTGAAATATCTCTTGGGATAATCATATCTCTAGTCATACCAATTTTAACAACTGATATAACTGGTTTAATATGATCATAAAGTATCTCCGCTGGTGCTTGGTAGAATCTTACAAAAAATAAAGTTCCTTTGGTTATCTTGATATAGGTATTTACTGCTCTGTGTATATCTGGTAGTAACTCTAATTCCTTACCATCTTCGGTATAAACTACTGATAATAGCCCATAATCATAACAGGTTTTAATTATCTGAGGATTTGTCTTGGGCAATGCAATTAACTTGTTGTAGTCTTTATTTTTCTGAGTAATATATCCTTGGTGGTTTTCTATCATTCTAGGGTTGTCTTGGATTGGTTTAGTATTTAGGAAGGTGATAACTGTCTGTAAATTTCTAATATATTCTCTGGTTATATGGTTGTATGCCTTTTTGTCTGAATTGAGGCTCTCTGAATAGCTGGTTAATTGGGGTGGTACAAATAATGGTTGTTTGATTAATTTCGGATTTTTAAATGGTTTTTCAAAAACTGAATTTAGATTTTGGTTAACTGGTTTTTTAGCTTTAGCTCCAGTTTTATCTTCTGAAGTACCTGCACCAATAGCAACTTTGTTATCTTTGGGATTTTGGTCAGGAGTGATCCCAATAACACATGTAGTTTGAGTTTTTAGGAGTTTCTCATCGTCTCCTTTTAGCTCTGCCTTTATCGTCGGCGTAGACGGTAGCTCTGCCTTGTTATGGACTTGGCTCTTGTCCTTTTCTAACATGGAAATTCTTATTTCCATCTTAGATATCTTATCCTCCATCTTTTGTAAGATTTCGGATTGAACTTGTAACTGGTCCAGTATCTTTCCTAGGAATACATCCTGGATAATTCCTTTCTCAATAACTTTTTCTTGATAAGAAATCTGCATAACAATTTTTGTTAGTAGAAATAACTTCTATATTAAATGAGTATGATTTTATTTTAATTACTAATCTTCTTATTTCTTTTGTTGTAACTGAGTTTTCTAAATTTGTTGTTAACCACCATTTTACTTGTGTATTATCTGTCCTAAGTGTGAATTTGCTATAAACAATATATGGTTCAAAATGGTGTAGACACTTGAATACTGATAATAATTCTTTTCTATTTATTTCCCATTTTTGTTCGTTGATTTTATAACATCCCGAATAATATCTACAATGGTGTTCTATATTTTCATTATTATATTTATATTTTAATAATCCTCCATAACTTATGTTACTGGCATCTGTTTCTACTATGTATACGAACTCCTTACTTTCATCTGGAAATTCTAACTTTGGTAATTTAAAACATTTTTCTTTTATCTTTTTAATTTGTTTTTTATCTTCTTCATCAAATCTATATTCTATATCTTTCTTTAATTTTTTCTGAAGTGGTTTTAATTCTTTTGCTAAATTAGGTATATATTCTCTAACTTGATTTACTAGTCCTAAAAAAGATTGCAATTTCTTTTTTGTGTCTAGTAATTCATCTGAGTTGGCTATTTTTGTAACTATATGATTTTGCATTTTTATTCCATTTTTATCTATTTCTATTCCTAAAAATTCTATTTGCCTTTTTAATATTTCCGCTTTTCTTTTACTTAGGCTTATTCCTGCTTCTTCTACTATGTTTGCAAATTTTGCAAGTAACTCAATATGTTCTTCTTTATCTTTGCTGTATAATAGTATGTCATCAATATATACAACACAATTTTCTAATTTTTCAAAGTAACTATCCATAAAGCTTTGAAATCTTCCTGGGGCATTTTTATATCCAAATGGTAATACATTCCATTCATAAAATCCTTGTGGTACTGTGAATGCTGTTAATTTTTTAGATTCTTCTTCCAACTTAATGTGGTAGAATCCTGATTTACAGTCAAACTTACTAAAATAATTGTATCCTTGTATCTGTCTGATTTTAAGTATTTTATTTGGTATTGGATAATTAAATGTTTCTGTTTTTGCATTTAGATTTCTATAATCAATAACCATCCTACTTTTTCCTCTTTTTATTTCACTATGCTTGTTCACAATAAATGCCGGGCTACTATGTTTGCTATCACTTTTTTGTATATATCCTTCCTTTAATAATTCATCAACGTGTAGTTTAAATTCTCCAATATCATCATGGTTGTATCTTAATGGTTTTTGTGTAATTATACTATCGTTATTTATTAAATTTATTTTTACTATTGTTTTATGTTTTTCCCATCCTTTTAATGGGTTTTCACTGTATAGTTTTTCTAGTTTTTCTTTTATACTAGTTTCTCTATCTATACCATAGATAATTAGTTCTAACCTTTTTTCTTCTATTACTCTATTTTTCATTTTCTGTGTAATTTTTTCACTTCCCTTAATCCATTCATCCTGAATTCTTTCTTTATTTTTAACTATTTGTGCGCCTACTTTATGTTTACATGGTGTTGTTAAGTACCAGTAGTTTTTTGTTAATTGATGTGGATAATATTCATCTAAAAAAGGTATTCCTAATATAATATCTTTTCCTTGTAAATCATATTGATATATTTTCTTGATTTGTATTATTTTATCCCATATTTGTACTTCTATATTTTGTGCAAAATAGCTTATTAAACTAGCTTCTCTATTAAATCCATGTACTACAATATCTGTAGTCAATTTTTTCCATGCTTCTTTTGGCAAACAATTTTCTTTACATATATTTATTTCTGCTCCCGTATCTATCATTGGTGTATAATATCTGTTATAATACCCTGGGTAAATTATCTTCATTAATATGTGTATTTTCATTTATATTTTTCTCTTAATATACATGTTTCTTCAAATTCTCTTGGTATTGTCAATTTTTCATTTCTATATGTTATATTGATTTTATGATGTTCTATGTTATATGGCTTTACTAGTTCTAACCAGTATGTTCCTAATATTACATCTTTTTCATGATCACGTCTTTCCTTTTGTATTTCAAATTTTATTTCCATATCTCTATTTGCTATATTAACTATTTTTAGACATTTTCCTAAACTTCTATAACTCTTTCCTTGCATATCTAAGTATGATTGATTACTTTCTATAACTATATCTCCTTGTGTTATTAAATCCGGTGTTATATAGTTATTTCCTGCTCCAGTGTCTATTAGTATAGGTATTATTTTTTCATTTATTTTTCCTAATATTCTAAATTGTGATATCCTCCTTTCTATTTGAAAATCTTGTATAATGGGTAATTTATTTCGGTTGTTTATTCTATTTTGTATGATAGTTAACTGGTTATCCTGTACTTCTTTTATTGTATTATCTTCTTCGTTAATTATTTTTACAATTTCTTGAAAAGGGCTTTCTATCTTAATGTTATCTATTTTTGATTTTCCCGTCATCTTATGTTTGGTTGTTAATACATATAAATTTTTGGCTCTGATTGTGCATATTTTACTTCCTTGTTCTAATTTGATTCCTCCTATTTTCCAATACAATACAAATGATTTTTCTAGATTTTTATCTGTTAATGCTATTGAGTAATTTCCATTAACTATAAATTTAAATTTTTGATAACATAAATTTCCTCTTACTGATGCTATCACACTTTTTTCTATAGGTTCTATTATTCTATCATCTGCTACATACAGTTCAACGGGCGTATCTATTCCTTCTCTAAAACATGCTTTTATTAATATTTCTGTAGCTCCAAAAAATATGTATTTAAGGGGTATTTTACTTTTTATTTTTGATGTTTCTTCGTTAATTATTCCTTTCGTAACTAAGGGTATTTTAGCTTTTCCTTCTGTATACATGCAATCTATTATATGTTCTCTTTGGCTAACTACATAATATTCCTCTCTTTGTACCTTTAACATTTGACTAATTAGTGGTAATTTAAATACTTTTTCTATTTTTAATTCTAAGTCAATTTCTTTTATTTTATTAAAGATAGTTTGGTCAAATATATATCTTTGTTGACTAGATTCTTCATTTTCTATATGGTCTTTACTTATGATTTCTTGTATATCTTGTTCACTCATTGTCACTTTCTTCTGAGCTACTATCTATTTCATTATCTGTTAGTTCATTATCAGTTAATTCATATATTGTATCTTCATCACTTAATTCATATTCTAAGTAATTTATGTCTATTAACATTAATTCATTAAATTCTAATATCATATCGTTAACTTCTTTTTTAGGTAATTTACAATTTTTTGCCATATGTCCTAATTTTCCACAATTATAACACTTACAATATGCGGGATTTTTGGTATATGGTTTATTTTTTGGTTTGGTTAATTTTTCTTTTCTCACAAAATATCTTTTTCTTGGTTTTTTATACTTGAATTTTATTCTTTTAGGTTTATATTTTTTATATATTTTTCTTTTCCATCTTGATATCCTTTTCCTCTTTTTGGGATATTCTTTACTACATCCAAATTTAGGTGGTCTTATCTGGTTACAACATTTTAGATTTTTCCTAATGGTTTTTTCTATTTTTTGTGCTTGTATTGATTGTTCACATATTTCAGCATACCAATTTCTTAAAAAGTCCTTTCTAGCTCCTAGTGTATCATTTCTAGGTGTTTCGTTCCATTCTTTATTTATCTTAGATCCAAATGGTTCTGGTAGTTTATTAAAGAATAATTTTCTCACTTCTTCTGCTTCTTTTATCGTATATCCTCCTTTGTAGTAATATTCATCAAAACTACATATATAATTTTCTAAATAACACATATCACAAATAACTAAATTATTAATTCCTGTTCTATATTTCTGGGCTTCTTTATTTCTTTGTGCTATTTCCGTATCTGCATTGCTAAACTCTGTTCTGATAGCTATTTCATATTTTTCTAATATATCTAAATTTGTTCCATCAGGTTGTCTTAATTGTTTCTTTATTTCTTCCGGTAATGCTAAAAACCATAGTTTCACATTTCCAATAAATGTTCTTTCTATGTATCCTGGAGTGTTAGTCGTACTTATTTTATTATCGATTAGTTGTTTTGTTATATATGCTATCCATTTTTGTATATCTTCTGTTACGTCTTTTGGACAATCTAAGTTCAGAAAGTCTGGATAAGTATTATTTTTTGGGATAAATTTTTCTTCTTTTCGTGCTCTCCAATAAGCTTCTTGTCTTCGGTCATTTCCTAAATCATTATATCTTTCATAGCCATAAAATGGATTTTTATATTGTTCTTTTCTGTTTGATGTGCTAGGTGTATCTATATTGGGTTTTTCTTCTTCCATATTAATTTCTATATCTGATTCACTAATTTCATTTATTTGTATCTTTCTTGTTTTTTCTATTAAATTAGTATATGTTTCACTTTCTAGGTTATTTTCTTCAGTTAATTGTTCAGAATCTTTTTCTGTTATATTTTCTATATTTATCATATTAATTTCTGTGTCAGATATTTTTAATTTATCAGTTATGTTTGTTTCTTCTAACCAATCTTCAACTTTTTTATCTATTTTATTTAATTCAGTTTCTATTATTTTTTGTTTATTTAATTCTACTTCTCTTGTTATATTATCTAATTCTATTTTTCTTGCTAGTACTTTTTTCTCATACTGCTCTATTTTTTCTCTTTCTGTTTGTAATTCTAACTTCTTTATTTCTAGTTCTTGTTTTCTTTTTTCAAAATCCACTGGTTCTTCTTTTGTAATAATTTCTTCTGATGTTATTCCTAATTGTTTATCTATTCGTTCATTTTCTATTTTTACTCTATGTCTTGCTTCTAATTCAGATTCTAAATTTAAGGGCATATTTTCTTTTGGTTTTATTAGGTACATTTTTTCTCCTATTTGATAAAATTTTCTATTCCAGTCAGTATCATGAAAATAACATTTTATATAATCATTTTTTACTTCTTTACTTTTTAATATTTTTTCTGATTTATTCATTATTAAATCCTCCTGTAGTTGCTTTAGCTAATGTGTCTAAATACTGTTTTTTCCATTCTATTTTACTTAACTTCTTTGTAACCTCAGTGATTTCTATAACTTCTCTTGGGGTTTCTTGCATAAGTATCTCAATTATCTTTCTTATATCTAGTAATATTTCTTCGGTTTTATTATATTTTTCTAATATGTAATCTTGTTTGATTATAATTGACTTTATATCTTTTATATCTTGTGAAATTTCATCTAAAGTAACCATCTTAATCTTCTATGACTCCTAATACTTTTTTAAATTTTTCTAAAGTTTTTTCTATAGATTTTATCTTTCGGTTTATTTCTGATATTTTCTTAACTAAGTTATTTAATGTTAAGTTAGTCCAATTTAATTGTTTATGTTCTTGGAATCCTGAATATCCTGCTAATATAAACGGTATAAATTCGATCATATAATGATGTTTTTTGTGAAATATAGGTACTATTGCAGATGCCTTATTTTTGGGAACCTCATGATAGGTGAGCTTTAAGTTATGGTCCTGATTTCTATACCTGTATTCTGCAAGTTTCAAGCTTTCATGTGTATCATTATGCAACAAGTTGTGGTCCTCGTGGAACACTTTTCCAAATAAATAACTTTTTTACATGCGAAAGCAAGTATACTTTAAATTTGTCTAAATCAAATGATTGATTCTAATAAGTAACGTTTACTTGATCCCTTGAACTACCTTTTCAAATTGTGCAAAGTTTCTGTGAGAATATGTATTTGGAGTTAAAGTTCCTGGACAGTTTGGTTTTTCATTTGGCCATATTAGGTCACATACAACGGCCAGTTTTGGACCAAAATGGTTTCCTTGCCCTCTGTTTGATGCACAAGGGAATGCACAAAATTAATAGAGCTCTAATTCGTTCACTTGCATTTGTTTAAATAATCATTCTTAGGAAAGCTATTTGGCCTCTGCCTCAGCCATTAGGCCTTTGACTACATTTAATGGCTTACTGGTGGATTACTTAGAAGTTAGAACCAGCCAGAAGAAACATGTGGTGAAGATATATTATCTTTTCCCATTTCTGAGAGCTACACTTGTAAAGGACCTTTTGGCAGTTCTGGGAACTACAATTGTAAATGACCCATTCATCAGTGGCATTAACCTGTGGAATTATTTTCTAAATCTTTTTTCTACTTTGTTTTAGGTTCTATGACTTGATGAAAGTGAAATACTTTGGGCACTTGTATGTTGGAGCTGACTTTGTGTGGGTGTTCTCTCAGTAAATGATGCCATTTCTGCTGAGAATAATGCTGATTGGATGGCCTAGAGAATTCAATCCAGTTTAAGGAAAGGATTGGTTGTCCTCAACTAGAAAACATATTGATGTAATTTATTAAGATACTACTCCATCATTGATGCTGTTCATACACATTTCCGTTTTAGCATAATATTAGAGGCTTAGAGCCTTTAATAATAATAGCTACAGAATTTGAGATACAAGATTTTTCTGAATCTACACAATTTGGGTGTAACTACGGACCTTCAACTTTTAACCAAACGTGTTAAATGTAAAGCACTCAAAGTTCCCTACAACTAAAGAATCTGCAACTACACCATAAACATAGATGCCTCTTCAGCTGAAACAACAGATTTTATATCCTAACAAGTTATTGCCGATCAGACAAGTTATACTATTCAGGTAACCGCGTGTGAAGAGCTTCAGAATCTGGGAGGAATTGGGTTACTCTCCCTGCAATGATATGTTAATATCTGTAGCAGACTTTCGTGAGTCTTGAACAGATGGCATAGCGGTCCAGTGATTCGGTTGAATGGAAGAAGAAATAACATTTTGAGTTCCAGCTCCGGGAACATTAACATTGTGCGCGTTGGAACTTCTGGGCTCCATATTAGAGCTATGGGGTGCAGCAGGAGAGACCGTTGCATATGCTATTGCTTTGGGTTCTGCTTTCTGTTTCTTTGGCTTGGCCTCTTGGTAGTTGCTGGGTAGAAAACTGCCCACTACAACCTAGTATATATTGAAAGAGCAAATAACTTAAGCGCAAGATAGATGATCACTCTCAATCTCTAGTACCGCTGACTAACAGTAGAACATAAATAGGAAACGCCAGATACTAGAATTCTTGCAATAGAAAATAGTTTACCTGGACGGGACTAGCAGCTATCAACAGTCCTGCAAGTGTACCTCCAACAACTCGACCATCAGGACTTGCCAAAGAAATGCTCATTCCTCCGGTTCTGCTAGAGCGGGAACCCCCAAACTCTGTTGGAGTAAAGGATCCAGACAAAGAAAGGATTTCAAATCGACCCTACACAACAATATTGCAAAAGGGATTTTGATTACTAATCAAATGAAAATGGAGGGCACCAAGCAGAGATGAGACTTCTCCTTTGTTTTCTTAATGCAACAACTACGCCTCAATTCCCAGCTAGTAGGGATTTGGATATAAGAATGCTCAATATCTGTTGAGCTCCTTCTACGCACATATTATTCAACTAAATATTTGTCTCATAGGACAGTTTGGAGACAATGAGATATTCTCGGAACATTTAACTTCTATTTTTTAATCATTTTTTCGCCTAACAAGTTCTGTCAGTTCCCTTTCTTTTCACCCAATTCATTGACTCTTCCAAATCAAAGATATCTTTTATGAAACATGAAGAAACTGAAACAATTAGCTGGAGTAAAGTATTGAAGTAAAGCATATGATATATGCATAAACTAATATTATTTGGAGTATAAACCATTGAAGTAAAGCATGATATATCTACATAAGCTAAGATCTTTTGGAAAGACCGGCTCATCATATCTAATGAGACACACAGGACATTTGTTAGGAAAAAAAGAAGAAAAGATGGACCCTGCCTTGTCAAATGTGCATCCATCTTTACTACGACAGATTCTACTGAAACAGTGTGAATAAACTGTGTAACAAATTACCCTCAGTCATACCTTTCAGTTCGATCATTGACAAGGTTCAAAGAAAGGGTGTGCCATTGATAAAGAAAATTAATAACCACCATGATATGATGCAAAACAAAGTGTCATTGAATGATGAGCACTCAAATGACCAACCTCATAAGTCAAAGTTCCCCCTGATGAATTTGGCTGCCGTAGAGTAACATTTGATATCAAACCAACAGCAGAAATAATACAAATAGCTCGAGGTCCTTGCTGAGAAAATGAGATTATCTTCATGGTAACATCCTAAATAACCAGCAAAAGAATAAATATTTTTCTGAACTGGAGAAGTAGCAAAGTAAATAAATCACAAAGATGAGAAGATGTGGTGTTGACAACTCCTGGTTAAAATTCTAATAACAAAAGACAACTCTAGTTGCATGTAAAAGGTTAAAGCATAAAGCATAGTGTATATGTATAGAACATAAGATCCCTGTAGAAGTGCAGAAACTGGACTATTAAAATAGGGAAAACGGTTACTCCAATTGTAGAAGTTCTTGAAGAACATCTAACCGACTATAACCATGTAAGAAATCATTAATGAGAATATGAAAAAGATCACTCCTTTATAATAAAGTTCTGAAATTTATGAATTTTTTTTGGCAGTGAAGCTAAAGTAGCTAGAGCATTGAAAAACTAATTAACTTTATAAGAGGGTGGCAGGAACATGTGATCTTTTTAAGAAACTTTTGTGGAGTTATTTAGAGCATGTGGAAATTTACAACTTCTATACAGCCCATTCAGCCATTCTCCCCTCACACCAAAATTTACAACCCTATGTGCATATGACCTTATTCTTAAATGGTATTTGCAACAACTTGATCATTTGAGATCTAATCCTGCATCTATGTCTCAGCCTTGAGACTAGGAGAAAGAACTTCTAGAACTTTGAGTCCAAGTAAGCTAGAAAATAATGATATTATTACTAAAACCTTAATGTTTAGTTTGATATAAGAAGAAATATGTGTAGCTGTGAAGTTAAGGTAGGAAGGTAGCCATGTAGCTTTTGAATCAGATGAATCAAGGCATAAGTTGAATGTTAGTCCCAAGCTTTGGTCTAGTGGTAAGAATCCAATGCCTAATGTGTGAGTTAGGCGCACATCATGGATCGAACTTGCCAAGGACAGAAGTCTTGTATTTAAGTGGAGAAGGATAGAGGGTCGAATCCATTATCCACTGAGTTCTGAACTGTGACCTACTGGCCCTCCGAGATTTCTTGATTATTAAAAAAAGGCATAAGTTGACTGTGAAGGGAACAGTAACATGTAGGAATCAATTTCCTTAGCCCATAGACTCATAGAATAGAATAATTGCATGAACAATGATATCCATTTTGAAAATTCACATCATTCGCAGGTAATAAAGTTGAACAGTAATCCCTTTATTATGCTAGTTATATTTATCACCCCCACCCAAAAAGAGAAAAACACACTCCCATCACACAGCTGAAAACAGATGGTAGCTACACAAGCAGAACTGCTAATTGCATTGTACCACCATGACAATCAGTCCACTACTAAATAATGTGAAACCTCCTAGAGTAGAATACACCAGTAAACATCCACATGAAAGAGTAGGAAATGGCAGCAAATATCCACAAGGAAAGACAAAACAATGCTTTTCTATATGTTAAAGCAATTCCTTGTACAACCAAGCATACCTCACCAGCTTCAACTGTGATCATATGCGGCAAAAAGTTGCCACCTGTGGAACATGAAATCCATTCTCCTACAAGATGACATCTAGGTGATTAGTTGCAAGACTTGCATTTCTACCCGCAGCATATCCACTTAAAGGGAAGGTAACCAATAAGGAAAAAGATAATTAGTGTCCAAAATAATGTTGATTCGACAAGGCTACTTAAGTTCTCTTGCCAAGATTCACGCTTATTACATGCAACCAAAACAAAATGCAGGAAAATCAACTTTTTGATATTTTCCTACTAACATTAGAATCTTAGACTACCTCAAAAAAGGTGGTCGAGCAAATCAAAAAACAAGGATTTAAATTATTTTTTTTCCTTTGCACAAAGAACAAGGAGAAATTTAAGCATCTAGATCATGCTCCCCGTTCAGAAGGAATCCATGCACATACCTACCAAAGGTTAGTTTGTCGCAGAGGGGCCATACAAATCATGTCCTCCGGATGAACTAATGCTAAATCAATCACTAGTACGTTATAAAAGCAAGTCTCGTATCTTAATTTGGCAAAATTTAGATCACGCTAGGAAAAGATGAGGATGAAAGAAAAAAGAAGAAGATAGAAACTACAGTGATATCAGCTAGCATCATGAAATCAAGCGTATATGGTCCCCCAGGAACTATAATAATTACCACTAACTTGACAAATGGACAAATCCAAGCCCCAGGTCTCCACAGGCAATTGTATTAACTTCATATATGTAAAAACCCAAGAAATACTCCATATTCTAATTATTTCAACCTGCTTATATCAACTGAAGATTCCAAGATTCCAGGTCCCTACTAAAAACGCATACTCCCTCTGTCTTATTTAAAGTGAGAATTCGAGATTTCCAGTCGGAAATTGGAAAACTTATTAAATATGGAGAGACACTAGTTTTGAAACCGACCAAAAAAGAAAATAAGAGACTTAAATGGGAACTCGGGGTGTACTACACACTATAGTCAAAGACAAAATCCTACATTACCTAAATTTTCTGCCCCCACTTTGTTGCGAGGCTTTTTCTCCGACGCCGGACGGGCGACACTCACTTTCTCCGATAAGAAGCTGCCGGAGGTTGGTGGTGCCGACGCTGAAATGGGCATAGGTGAAAGTGTCCGTGCGACTGCCCCATCAGGCCCATACTTCCTAGGACGTCCCCTTTTCTTCTTCTCTGAGCTGATTGGTATGCCAGTAGCTATGGGAGGTGTAATCATCGTCGTTGTTCCTGCCGGCACCGGAGTAGATTCCGTTCTTGACGCCATATGATAGTTTGATGGAGCTTCTGGAGCTATCACTGTAACTCCAGAATTCATGGCTTCCCTTGACTCCATTTTTTCAGCAGATATTGATGCTTTGATACTATAAAGAAAAAAAATTAAAAGAAGTGAGCTTACTTACATTTGCTGCAATGGAAACTCAGTTTGAAATCAGCATTAACAAGTACATTGAACAATCAACCCAAGATTATATCCTGGTACTACTCAACCAACATCATTGCACATTTCAAGAAAGGGGAAAAAAAAAGAGACAACTTCTTTTCCTTTCTTTACTGAAAAACTCAAGATGGCAGTTCAACAATTTTACTTTGTGGAAAACCCAAAAAAGAGAAGTACAGAGAGAAAAAGAAAGGGAAAGGAAAGAACAACATGAAGAGTATAATATAAAATAGTATAATAGGACTTCTGAAAACCAACATTAATTTCCTAAGCCTTTACTTTTCTATTGACAAAAACTAAGACTTGAACCTGAAACAACCAAAGTACAGACCAGAGAGAATGTTCTTGCTGTTTTAAAGATCAGACCACGGCTGATTATGACAAAAACAAAAAGTAAAAATTAATGTCTAAACCAAAAGGCCAAAAGATTTATAAAACTCAAAGATTGAAACTTGTAAAAACAAACAAGAAAAATTTGAAGTTATTGGTCTCAGACAACAGATTTAAAAAGACAACAAAAAAAGAAAAAAAGGAGTGAGAGTGGAGTTTGACTTACACTGTTCTATATCTAAAGCTCCTTATTTCACAGATCAAAATTTTACCAAACAAAAATACAGTAAAAGAACCAGTTTTCAGGTGGGCAAAAGATGTAAAAAATCTCTTTTGATGGTTTTTAGGATGAAAACAATGGCTGTTTCCCGGCAAGAGAACCAGTTTTCAGGTGGGCAAAAATCAGTTCCTTTTGGACCTTCAAGACAAAGACAACATGTAAACCAAAAAAACAAGAAAGTGGAAAGCAATTTTCTGAATGCAATGCAAAATCACAAGAAAGAAACAAGACAAGTTCTTTTTTCCATTTTAGTAGTAATAATAAACTATTAATTGCACTAAAACCAAAAAAAGAAAAATGAAATATGATTAAGATGAATTTCAAGTCCGAGTAAAAGAATTAAAAACTCCCTTGTATGATTATTGACAAGGGCATTTTGGTAAAATGGTGATCAAATATAGGTAATATTGGGGAAAAAGATAAAGTTTCTTTTTGAAAATTGGATTAAATTTTGTACAAATTAAAGCTGAAAAAGTGAAGTAGGGGACCAAAAGGTTGTCAGAGCGGTCAACCTTTTTCTTGCCGCTGACCTACTTTTTGTCCTTTTTTTCAAAGGAACGGTATATGTGAGATGTTAAAATTATGCCCCTGGAGCTTGGATTAATTACTAAACAATGTCCAATTAGAATAGACATTTGAGTTATTGCAATTTTCTGAATTATAATACGTACTCCTTTAGAAAAAATGGCAATATTTTACCCTACACAGAACTTATATGCATAATATTAAATAATACTCTACTCCCTGTTAATCTACTACTCTAATTCGTGTTCTCCATAACCTCTTATCTAGGGTCATATTCTCGATAAGTTGAAATTGTCTCAAATCATGTTTAATCACCTTTCTCCAATGCTTCTTATGCGTACCTCTACCTCTCCTAAATCAACACTCGACAACCTCTCACACTTTCGCACTGGGGCATTCAGGTATCTCTCCTCTTCACATGTCTGAACCACCTTAGCCTTGCTTCCCACATCTTGTCCTCCACCGACGCTACTCCCACCTTGTCCTGAAAATCCTATCTCTCCTAGTATGCCCACACATCCATCACAAGATCTTCATTTCTGCAACTTTCATATTTTAAACACGAGAGTTCTTAATCAACCAACACTTCACCTCATACAACAAATTTGGTCTGACCACCACTTTGCAAAACTTGCTTTTAAGTCTTAGTGCACCTTCTTAACACACAGGACTCCCGATGCAAGCTTCCGTTTCATCCATCCTGCGTCAACACTGCGAATGATATCCCTGTCATTTTTTCATGACCTTGAATAATAAACCCAAAATACTTGAAACTTCCTCTCTTTTGAATAACCTTTGTATCAAGCCTTACTTCCATGTCAGCCTCATGCATCGCATTGCTAAACTTACGCTAAGTATTTGATCTTGGTTAGACTCAACTTGAATCCTTTAGACTCCGAAATTTATCTCCAAATCTCCAGCTTAGCATTAACTCCTTCACGAGTTTTGTTAATCAGAACTATGTCATCCGCAAATAATATATGTCGCAGAATCTTCCACTGAATTTATTATATTAATGTATCTAGAACCAAGGCAAATAGAAACGGGGTAAAGGCTGATCTTTGGTGCAGCCACATTATAACTGGATAGTGCTCAGAGCTCCCTCTCAATATTCTTATTGGAGTCTTGACTCCCTCGTACATGTCCTTGATTTCCCCTAGTGTATGCCATCGGTACACCTCTAGCCTCCAAGACTACAGAATTTCTCTTAGGACTTTGTTTTAAGATCTTTTTCTAGGTCGTTGAACACCATGTGTAAGTTCTTGTTCCTCTCCCCAGCACAAATCCAAATTCATTTCGAAAATAGCCATGTCCCTTCTTACCCTCAACTCCACTACTCTTTTCCAAACTTTCATAGTGTGGCTTAGCAGTTTGATACCTCTTATAGTTATTGCAATTTTGAATGTCACCTTTGTTCTTTTACAGTGAAATTATCGTACTCCATCTCCATACTTCAGGCATCCCCGTCTTCTTGAAAATGACACTAAACAACTTAATCAGCCACACCAAACCCATCCTGCTTGCACTCTTCTAAAATTTTATTGGAATCTCATTTGGCCCGGTCGCTCAACCTCTATGCATCCTACGAACAACTACCTGGACCTCCTCAAACCCCACACACCTATGATTCCTACAATCGCGATGCCTCTCTGAGTGCTCCAAATCCTCCAATCTAATGACACCGCCTCCCTCTTCATTCAAGGTTTTATGAAAGTATGTTTGTTATCTCCTTCTAATGAGTGCCCCCTCCACCAATAGTTTACCGTCCTTATCCTTGTTGCACTTCACTTGGTCTAGTCACGAACCCTCCTCTCTCTCGCCTTGGCTAACCTAGCCTTTGTCCTCTAAATCTACATACATATACTTCCAAGCTGCCAATTTACCGCAATAATCACTGATTTGGCCTCCTTCCTTGCCATCTTATACTTTTCCTGATTCATTCTTTTTTCCTCCTCGGTCTCATACACGTTCCTCCAACTTTACGTATGCCACTTTCTTTGCCTCCACCTTTTTCTAGACTTGTCCATTCTACCACCAGTCCCCTCGATGCCCTACAAAATGGCCTCTCGAGACCCCCAACACCTCTCTAGCCGCTTTCCTAATGCCATTAGAAGTCCTAGCCCACATTATGTCAACATCCCCACCACTCTCTCAAGCTCCTATAGCCAACAACTTCTCCCTCATCTCCATGACACCAACCATATTCAGGCTACCCAATTTGATCCTGGTCGGTCGTCCACAACCCTCTTTCTCTTCTTCCTCTTGATCTCCAAAAGCTTATGTTGGATCATAAGATTCTCGCTCGGGATAACCTTACAGTCTTTACAAAGACTTTTACCATCCTTCCTAAGGAGCAAATAATCTCTCTGAGTCTAAGAAATTGTGTATTTCTAGCTTGTATTCCTATCTTGTGAATGTAGAAAAATTATTTCCGTTACACTTTCGACTCAAGTAAAACATATCAAAATCAAGCATGAAAAAAAATATAATAATGAAAAAGTTCATGCTAAATAAATTAGAAGACCACAGTAAAAATAATAAATAATACGAAAGTTGAAGCTAAGAAAATAACATATAATAATAAAATCGAAAAATAGATAGTAAGAAAGTAATAATAATACTGTTAAGAAAACTAGCTCGACTACCTACTAACTTTTTTTACTCTAATCCTTGACCTCCATGCCTTCATATCCTTAATAAGCTGCATGTATTCATGTCTTGTCTAATCATGACCTTTCCTCAATACTTTTTCGGCATACTTCTGTCTTTTCTCATATTCATCATTGTCAATTTCTCACTAGGACATACGCGCATATTTTTTTTTACATGCTCGAACTATTTTAATCTTGCCTCCCACATCTTGTTAGCCAATGAGATCACTTTTACCTGATCTAAATATTTTTTTTCCTAATTCTATCTCTCCCAATACACTCAAATATTTATTTCAATATTTTTATTTTCGCCACTTTCATTGTTTTAACTTGTGATTTCTTAACCCACGAAATACAATGTAAACTTTTATATTTAAATGGGTCCTAAGAAGTTGTTATCATAAAAATAATACACAGATGTTAAAATAATATGTAAATGTGATATATTTTATTTTTGAGAGTATTGAACTATCACATAAAATGAGAATAGAATAAAAATATCATCACAGTTTTAATTATTATTATTTTTCATTTATCTTGGTGAAAGTGAATTCCTCACACGTGGGAGACATGCAATTGGATCCACCAAATTATTTTCTTAAATATGGCCATCCACTTGAAAACAACAAGAAAATTTGGATTCTTTATTTTGCAGCTTCTCTTTTTTTAACTCTTTACAACTCTAAAGATTTGTACAAATTTACATTTTCAATTCTACGTGACATAAAAAGTCCGCCTTTCAATAAAATCTTCAAAATCTTGAAACCAATTGCTCAACTCTTTGCCTTTCCAACACACGCACTCATCACTATATTATACAATAAAATTTATGTATTTAAAAGGCATAAGACACATTTAAATATTTAAAAAGCATATAAAAATATCACAATTAAAAGAAAATTTATTTAACTTTCAAAATTCAAAAGATACCACACAGATTGAGATGAAAAGCGTATCTTTTCTGACATAATAGATATAATTAAATATTATTAAAAAATAACTTTATTAATGGTGTTAACTAGTACAAAAATACATAATATCTAAAATAAACTTATAAAAAAATAAAGTTGACGACAGAATTATTTACATCGTATTAAATGTAAAATTATGAAAAATTCATAAGAATATAAGAGAATGATATATGTAAAACTAATGTATTCCGACGATATTGCAATTTGCATGTACTTCAAAAAGGTAAAAGTTCAGTATTAAAAAATCTTACAAAATCCGCCCAATACTTTTCTTTCGGAAATTTTGTGAGATTAAAAAAAAATATATTAATATAGTAATCAATTGCATAGATTTTGTGAATCCAAATTCATGTTGTCTTAATCCATAAATTCCGCACTACATGACAATTCAATAATATTTGGATCGAAAATCAAAAAATTTAAATCCAATAGTCAACGAAACTTTCATTCTTTCACCTACAATTTTTTCTGTTTGAAGGGGTCAAATGTGTACAAAAGAGGCTAATGCATCCTATTATTTTAATTGTTAACGTAAAATTTATATGATTTTTTAAATAAATTAATTTAAAATATAAATTATTAATTATATTTAACTTTTTATTTATTTATATGTATTTTAAATTTTAGAATAATAAATATAAAAATAAAAATTTAAATTTATAGATTTTTTAATTTAATAAATATTTTAAAATAATTATTTTTAATATATTTAATGAAATAGAGAGAGTATCAATTTTGAATCACGGGTTCAATCAAGAATGATCTTTCTATTACATTATGATAGATTTCAACTAATCTCGCGAGAGACAAAATTGAAGAGTTTAAATTTTATATGTTAATAATATAAGAAGTATTTTGAAAAACAGAGGATTAATCAATATCGAATTATTAGTAACTTACAATAAAATATTTTAATTTATATATTAACTTTGTTTATTTATATTTATTAATTATATTAAAAATATATATTTATTTTTATTTGTCACTTTAGTATATTGAGAAAAAAATATATTTTTTATGTTTTACTCTTAATATTAATTACTAATTTCTTAAATAATTTTTCAAGATCTAAGATTATATATCAATTAATATGAGTATTATAGTAAAATATTCATATTAATTATTATTTTTTAAGGTGTGTGCAAAGTCTAAAGTGCACAAGTAAAGGAGCAAGTACATTAACAATTTTCCTTGAGCCGAGAATCTTCAAAAACAACCTCTTTATCTTCTCAGAGTAAAAGTAAAATTTGCGTATACCATATCATTCTTAATCACTTGTGGGTTACATTTTTATTTTATTTTATAAGATTTAAGGTCATTTCTTCAAATTGCTCTCCATTTCTAAGTTCATAGCCTTCGCGGTAGCTTCATCGATATTACCTACCAAATAAAAGGACTGTTCAGGAAGACCATCTAATTCTCCGGAAAGGATCAATTGAAATCCTCGAATTGTTTCCGCTAGACCAACATATTTCCCTGGAGAACCGGTAAATACTTCTACTACGAAAAAGGGTTGTATTATTATTATTATTATTATATACTTCAAATAATTCTTATATTATGGATGTAATTTAATTTATTTTGTCATCTTGCATATCCTATTTTTCAAGGAATGAATTAATCTATTTTAGACAATTATTTGTAAAACATGTCCCCTTTTTTTGCTGTTTTATTATTATTATTAGCGTCCGTAATAAAGTTGGTCTCTTATTTTTTGGGCATTAAAGTGGACCCATAAATAAGTAATGTAGCATGCTATAACTATTTAAATAATGTGCAAAAAAGTTAATAGAATGTATTTAATTTCAGCTAAAAACGACTTCTAATATTCGAGTGATTTTGACATGACAAATATAAGAATAATAACATTTTTAATAATAAAATAATACTTTGAATGATACTCATAAAAAAGAGTCATAATTATTTTTTTTACAAAATTAATTCTCCCTATTTGATTCCAATTGAATCGGTAAAATCATATGTTAGATCTACTATTATAAGACCCCTTCTGTCAAATCGGGCTTTCACCAACACCTTTTATTACTTGCAAGAAATTATAAGTATCCTTTGGAATACAGAAATCCTCAAAATTTTCAAAAAGTTAGAGGCAAAGTCTAAGACTTTTTAACATTATGAATTTTAAAATTTTGAAATAACAATTTTAAATGTTAATTAATATTTGAATTTTAAATATAATATACGTATAAATTTATTAAAGTTTTCCAACATAAATACACCATTTAAGCAAAAGTTATTAAACTTGTTCGAACACATAATCAGACTCCTACGTTCGTCACTGCTTATAATATGCGAATTCAAATTAATAGAGTTTTAAATACCATATAGAAAAAAAATATTAAAAAACAACCAAAATATTTTGTATGAGCTAAAATAAACTTACCACATTAATTGGAAGAGATGACTGTTTCCTAAAATTGTTCCAATTATTTATTGCAAAACTCAAATCTTTTTCAATCAGAAGATCAATGCAAAATCCAAATAAGATACCGAGGGATGAAAAAATCAAAAAAGGGAGCGGGACCCTTTTTATGGCCCAGCTTTGATAAGTTGCTGAAATTTGAGTCTCCTTTCTCCTTTATTAGTCAAAAGCATAAATTATTGTTTTTTTCTTTCTTCTTTTTACATTTTGGAAAAAATAAATTGGTTGGAGAAAGAAATTCATTTTTTTGGGGCATCAGTCACTCTAATATTAATTTTTATATTTTTCCTTTACCTCTATCCTTTTTTCAGCATGGGATCAGAAGATAGCCGTATCATCAATTCACCAAAACTATAAAGTTGATAAGTGCACACTTAAAAGGACAATTTTGAACCTGTACTGCCCATTAATATTTGTGAGATTATAAAAGCTTTTTATTAAAAGTAAAAAGTTCAAATAAATTGCGATCAAATTTAGACTATGTTTATTTTTTTAAGCAGACTAAAGAAAATGATTTTACATAAATCGAAACGGATGAAATGGTAGTTTTATGTGAAAGAGAATACTTATTCATGTCCGGTATTTGTTCCAACTGAAGAATTTGATCTAAAGTTTATAATTAAAATGAGAATATATATGTTTTTACATTTGGCGGTTTTAACTTCTTTAAGTGAAAATAGCACTATAGAGTATCGTTTGTAATTGGTGGACCGGACAAGCTTGAATCAAAAGATGCTTGAAATTGACTTTAGGATGTCATGAAGCAATTCAACATTCACATTCACTTACCAGCAAAAAGAGATTCTCTCAAAAGTAACTTTGACCCTTAGAAAAGCAAAGTCTCATATTCTGGACTTACTGCTGAGAACATTGGTTAATTCACAACACCACATCACCAAAACAAAGAAAACAGCATATCTCACCTTACATCTATACAAATGACTTGAGAAAAAGAGCATTTCAGTGTACAAAGCTCCCACTAAGTGCAGGGTTCGAGGAAGAGTCGAACCATGTTGAGTCTATCATACGCAAAAAGGAAAAGGCATTGGCTATAAAACCAGATGAGTAGAATGCTTTTACTACCTACTAGTATCAAGAAAATCCACTGATACTAGTACTACTGCTAAATCAAGCATTTGGTAATGACCTTGGTATGTGACAATGGATTGTAACCGGCTCTTCTCTCCTCGAATGAGTACTCAATATCATCAGCACAAGCAGAAACATGGCGACTGGCTGGGGTCATTGCAGTCTGCATGGCATTGGAAACTGAGGAAGGAGTTGCTGGCATTGGAATGGGCAATGTTTTTGGGGTAATACTTCCTTCAACAGCAGAGGCAATCTTTGTTGGAGTCGTAATTGGAGTTTTGTTCAAAGACACTGTTTCCTTGAGTCTTCTTTCAGCAGAAACAATCTTGGTTGGAGTGATAACTTGAGTTTTGTTCAAATACAGTGTTTCCTGGACTTCCCCACTCTTTAGGGTCTGATTCTGAATATTAATGGTGCTTGCATTTGATGATAACAACGACGATAAGGGAGATAGCGGCTTCCTTGTCTGTGCTGATTCAGTTCTAGGCGGATTTAAAAAGGCCTTCCTTTTCTGTGCTGATTCAGTTCTAGGTGGGTTTAAATGGGCCTTCCTTGTTTGTGCTGATTCAGTTCTAGGTGTATATGGGAGATAGAGGCTTCCTTGCTGCTTTTTTGGTGCCAAAATACTCTCTCTCCTGCCTGCAACAAAAAATCAAGTTAGACAATTTGAATATCAATAACGCAGTCTAACTTAGAAGCTGCAAAAGCTCAATAAACATGTAGATATAGAAATGGTATACTACAAATTTTGGTAGAAGAGTAAATTCAGATACACTAGAGGACAGGATCACAAGCCTACCACTTTGGGAAGTTTGCTGTTTCAACGAGCTAGACAGTCGAGAGGATGGTGCAGCTTTACCAGCATATGGGGTTTGAAGCATTGATCCTCCGAGCGAAAGTCTTTTATTGGTCAAACCACCTATAGATGGTCTAAAATTCTTCTTTGCACTTTTTGAAGGACTAGGTACTGAACCAAAAAGTGCTTCTTGCTCCACCATCAACTGTCCCTGAAGCTTCTTCTGGTCCTTGATTAAAAAGAAGAATATTATAAACAAAACTAATACACAGAGCACTCATTTCATGAGAAATCAAATGGAAAATTCATACCCTCTGCCTCTGACGCTCAAGCTCCCTCTCCTGCTTTAGAACACAATACTGCTCAAGCACAGAAAGAAGGGCTACCTGGAAAGTGAAACTGAAGGAATAAGTAACAATAGAAGAGTGCTATCAACTTCCAAGAGTTAAGGCAGCTGCAGAATGTGGATTCAGGGTTAGTCTTGCTTAATATGGCTTTAACAAATTCGAGTTAGGTGCTTACACCGTCATACAAGAATTCATGTCCTCTTTCTTTCTGCCAAGCACTAGCTCTCAATCTCAATGTCTCCACCATAGCTGCCACGAAGACAAAGTTAAGATTTCTTATCGAACTGATTAAGTTTGATTGGCACACTAAAAGGACATGTGACAATGTAGGTCATTTCTTCATGATAACCTATAATTGATTCGCATAAAAAATTTTCAGAAACGACACAGATGAGTAAACTCTTACTTGATTCTTAGAGTACACTTGTAATGCAGTAAGCTAACTCAAAGAAGAGTAATATCAAAAGCTAGGAAGATTATTTCTATTAGCAAAATCAAATTTTTAATGATGGGAGATATAGGAGCAGAAAAACAGAAAATAGGTTCCATACCAGGGATTTTGTTGACAAGAACTCGAGCTTTCTCAGCTCGCTTCAGATTACGATGTGTACCTCTTCCACCATGGTAACGATTTTCATCCTAAAATGAAACATATTAGAAACAGAAGTATGGTACATAACATACAGGGAAGAGGTCGAAAAACAGAAGATAACGTCCAACCCTGTTGTATTCCTCCAACCAACACTCCTCCTCACATGCAGCCAACCACTTCTCTAACTTTTCAAGAATCTCTCTCCTACTAAATGCTTCCTCTTTAACCTTGGAAATCTGGACCTCAATTTGCTCAAGCAGATACGAAGGATCAATTGCCCCTATAAATTATAGCATTACCACTTGAGAGACACAACAAACATTCATGCATATTAAAACTTAAATAGATTTCTTCCAAGAAATCAATTTGCTTAAGCATACAAATAATCCACGAATTATTGCAGAAACTATTCAGTTAAAATCAATTTGCTTAGGCATACAAATAACCATGAATTATCGAAGAAATAATCCACGTGTAATCTTGATGACTGAATCATGACAGGAAAAAGTTACCAGATTCTATAGTTTCAACAGAAAAGTCGGCTGAATTTTGTGTTTCAATAACCAAATGTGCCTTCCTACAGATTTCCTCCAGCTCCAGCCTCTTTCTCAGAAGAACCTCCTTCATTTTTGTTGATTTCATTGCCTGCAATCTCAATACTTCTGCCTCTGCCTGCATAAGAATTATAGAATCACAATAATTTCATTACTGCTATGGAATCATCACAACTAGCCGAGAGAGCCCTCGAATTATGCTAGAAATTGACAGCATAATAATTAATTGGAAAGAATTTAGTTTATTTGTTTCATACATGTTGAAGACTGTCAGCAGACAGAACATTAGGCTCATTTATTTCATATTCTGAAGCTGCTATGTGCCTTGTGAAATCATGAAATTTGTGTTGCTCCTCTAGTGGTATATCCATCAAGTTCCAGAGCTCAATCAGGGTAGTTGCAAGATCTTTAAGCTAAGCAACAAGAAGAACGGCATTAGCAGAGAGACATGTACAGCTTGTTTGGAACAACTAAATTGACTTCCATACTAACCCTAAGCAATCTTTGTTTCTTGAGCTCTTCCAATCTGTTGATCATAGCCGACAGCTTAAAGATCATATCTTTGCTTATGTTTTTCAAGACACAGGAATCGTCCATGGTTGGATCAATATCAGCAATAGTTTGTTTGTAATCAACCCCAAGCACCACACATAACGAATTGATAGTTGTCAAGTGGTCAACCAGAAGCTTCAGGCGGTCACTCTGAAAAAGTTTACGAGATTCTGTTAGACAAAACAATAACTCTTGTAATTTGTTATAGCAGAGGAAATATTTCCAATTAGAGTGAAACTCTGCAACATGAAAGGGAATGATACTCCCCATTTGTTTTTTCCCCTAATCTAAGCAGTTCTCATGTTTCTGTGAAGTGACAGTTTGCCAAACTCATTTTACAAAAGGAGAAGCTTTTTGTAACTTTTTTATTCAGGGCAGCAGTTAAAACATGCAGAGATTGAAGCAAGCAAAGAGATGAAACAGAAAAAACCTTCTCTTTTTGCAAAGCAAGTAAATGATTCTGCATTTCTTCTAGTCTTTTGACAGACAAATCATTCTCATCAATTACACTCATTCGTGCATTCTCTTGGAAGTGTAGAAAGAGCTCTTTCGAGATAGACTGTATCTGATCAACAACAGCTGCAAATTGGTTCTTCCTCTCTCTTTTTCTCCTCTTCATCTCTTCTAACTTAGGATTAATGGCCTCAAGCTCTTCCTTCAAACTTCTGGAACTCTGCTATATAAGTAGGCTAAATGTTAAAAAAGTTCTACATGCCAAGCAAACGATCATAACGTATTACAGAATGCTCCGAAGGAGAGATTTTTGTTTGTCTCTAACCTGCCTAGCATATGATAATTGTTCTCCTAGTGCTGCACATATCTTTGAGAGTTCAGCTTCAGAGTCAGCAACAGCTTGCTGCAGTTGAGCCCGGCAACGACTTGCCTGATTCACTTTTCTTCTATATACCTCCAGGCACTCTTGTTGAAGTTCAAAAAGCATCTTATCCCTTTCCATATCTGGCTCTCCCATCTCATCCCATATTCTCTGATCCAAAGTACAAGGTAACATACAAAAAAGAGTTATACTCTCAGAACACAATGTAAGTCTTGTGTTTCTTAATAACAATTGAAGAGCCTAGTTTGAGCAGACCTGCATCTCGGAAAGAAGAGAGCCACAAGTTGTTTCCATATGCAAAGACTTCTCACTTTGCTGGTTATGCATGTTGAAGCATTAACACCTTGAGAAAGAGAAAGAGATGGTAAAAGGAAAAGCTATTAGACTAGCTAGAGGCAATCCAGAAGCACTGAGATTGAATTTAGATGAGCTACATAGGAAAGTCCCAGCTAAATTTAGAATAAAATGTTGAAGTATTTACTGATTGATCACCCTCCAACCTTAAAATGAGAATAAGAATGAATACTTCTTACAACAAAATGGACAACCTTTTTCATTGTTTCAAAAGTTGTCATGATCTTTAGCACCTCTTGGACAGAATATCACAAAACAAATTCTGAAATTTATTTTGTTAGGCAAGAAAAGCTCATATTCAATCTAAACTTATCTATTCAATCAATCAACTATACCTCAATCATAATTTTTATGAATTTAAAAAGATGCTGCAAGAAATAAGGCCCTTTTTCTGTTCATGTATATTTTCTAGTCCAAAATGTGATCAAGCTTCTCATGGATGCACATGCCAAATTCCAAAGAAGGCTGAAACTAGAACCCTAGTGGACACGGTAACAGATAAACAACGCCTTGTCACAAAATAAAAATATTGATTGTCTGAAACTCTTTTGCTCTATGAACAAATGATTATACTTTCACAAGTATAAGACCAAATATTACTACCTCCATTTCAATTTGTTTGTCTTACTTTTTTTTTTAGTCTGTTTAAAAAAGAATGTCCTTTCCTTTTTTGAAAACTCTTTAATTTCAAACTTTTCATATGACATGTTTTAAGACAATAAGATTAAAAGACATTTTCGTACTTCTACATCTGTTTAGTTTAAATCACAAGATTCAAAAGTATTCTTTACTTTCTTAAACAACAAATATATTGAAACAGAGGGATTACTTACAAAACATTCACTAAATGACAAGCCCTAAAACAAGAGGATTAGTAGGTGCATTTGTTTTTAGGATTTCGTGTAGTAACAATTCTTTAACTTTAAAATCCCTTTTGTTTATAAAATTGAGAACAAAAATTTTGACTTGGAAAACAACAACAACATAACCACTATAATCACACAAAAAATCTTCTGGTATGAATATTTATCCTAAATTTCCCCTCACAAAAATTCATCTTTCATAAACTTTTTTCTTAAAACCAAAACATACAGTCAAATGAAAATGTGGGAAGCGAGTTAAAGCAGCTCTAAAACCCACCCAAATATTCCAGTTAAATATACAAAAAAATGATTGTTCTGGGGATACGTACTAAATTAGGGAAACAGAGAAAATAGAAGAACCAAAGGATTCGGTTTTCTTGGCAAGAAAACAGAGCACCAATTTCCCTGCAGAATCCACACCTAGAGAACCAAGAAACACAACAAAATAAACCTTAATAAAATCTTGATCACATGTAATGAACAGAAAACTCCACCGGAGGTTTACCTAATAATCCGAAAGATGTGTTGTTACTTTCCGGCAAATTTCCTTAGTTTGATGAAAATGGAAGTGAAATTGTGTTATGATGATGTGAAATTTTGGCAAAGGGAAGTGTAGAATTGAATTCTTGAATTTGAGTGGGAGAAGGAGGGAAAGGAAACGTTATCTTTTGTGTAAAGTATAGAAAGCAAACGCATGCACATATAGAGAGCGCCCTGATCTTTATAGGGCGTTTCATAATCACTGTTTTTGAATTTCAAAGTTGATGCATTTAATCCTTTAAAGATATTCTCTTCTTCTTTTTTTTAAATCCTTTTCTTTTCAATTCCTTAAATATTATGATGTTGTATTAAAAAATATTTCAACAATTGAATATATAATATTTATGTTTATTTAAAAAATTAGTTAGTAAATATATAAAATTAATATAATATATAATTAATTTAATACCAACTCAATCTTCAAAAGTAGAAGATAATAAAAACATTTCATAATTTAAATATAAAACTCGCGAAAAAGTGTTAAATAAAAGAAATTTTCGATCACTATAAAAATCGCTGTTTATTTTAACTCGATCACCACTTACGTACCTCTAAATGAGTGCTAACAAACGCTTTGCCATTGTTAAGTCAGAAAGTTTTCAACACTTGAAAATTATAATATGAAACTAGTAAAATCATAATAATAAAGGGTTTAGCCATCAACCCGGTCATTATTAAATAGTAAAGATCTTCAATGTTAATTTTAGTATTGAGACGCCATTTACAAAGCGCATAAACTCCTCCGGAGTTTTCGTTGTTTCGTTTCCAAATCAATTTGATATGATCTTTTAATCCATAAACTTAAAGTCGATTATACTATAAAAAGAATTTTGATACGTCAAACTCCTTAAATCATGAGTAACGATTAGATGCATAAAAAAACAGAACAAAATTTCGTTCAACAAATTAAAAGTATCATCCTAACTCACACAGGTCTGATCAGAGTTCAAAACCTGAAGAGCAACTTCTTGAAGAAAATTTAATTCAAAAAAATTGAAATATCATCTTGACTCACACAGGTTTGATCAGAGTCCAGGACTTAAAAGGGCAACTTTTTAAAGTCAATATCAAAACGGCCTACTAATTTTGAAACATGCCATAAAGGATAAATCTTGTATCTCTATGACAAACCATTTGATTCGTGAGCCCAAATTTTTTAAAAAAAGCTTTTAAGTCGTAAAAATAAGAGTGAAGAATGAAAAACACATCTGAATATTATGATTTTTTGAATTTTATACTTGAACTATCAAGTGTTCACTTTTTCTATCCGAACTATCATCAACTATTTATCGAAACACACCTCAACTATCAGTTTTTCACTTTTCTTACCTGAACGATTGTGATATTTCAGGTAGGAAAAGTGAACAGCGATAATTTAGGTGTGTTTCAATAAATCTTTGGTGATAGTTCGGATAGTAAACTCGCATACCTGATAGTTCAGATATGAAACTCAGAAAACCATGATATTTCAAGTGTATTCATCTTTCACTCTAAAAATAAGGACTCTTTTATTCTTCTTAATTTTATTCGTATCTCTCCTTTCTGGCGGCATCGGTATAAGTTTGCTCTTTTTCTCCTTTGAAACTACTTCAATTCTCATTCTTCGTTTAGATGTTTTTCCACTTCATCTAAATAGTAGGGCTTTTAAAGTTGGTTTGGGGAGAATAATAAGTTCTGTTTTACTAAAGTGTACTTTCAATCTCATGTAATTTTCCTTCTCAGCATGATATGAAATGGCAGTAAACAATACATATAATGATTAAGATTGTGAATCCTACACAAACAGGAAGTTGTATTTCAGCCATAAAGGTAAGATACTTCAACAAAAAGCATAAAAAACAACATGCACCTCACTATTATATAAGACCCGATCGGAGATCTCTCCATTCTATTCTGGTGCACACAAATAATCAGGCAAAAATATTCAACTTAGTGCAATGGACCATAGCAAAATAACTACAACCAATTATTCGATTCACACTTGAGGAAGCTTTTGTGACAACAGTCCAGAAGAAATATGATAGCAGTTGGAATATAAAAAATCTCAAGCAACAATATTGGTTTAAAAACTAAATTTTACTTGGCCCCTTGAGAACTCTATGTTTATATATCAACTAAACTACCAACTCTGTGCTATATAGGTGCGAAACAGAGAAGGACCTCAACATGATCATGTTTTAGCACTTACTATCCAGCAAATCAACTGATTCCTCTCAGAATGGGTCGCTTGAGGTAATTTACTTGTGGTTTTTGGCGAAACAAAGAGTCTTTTAAATTACCATACGAGGCAACCTGTATATACACAGACATAAATGGAAAAACGGAGGGTAGTGAAACTTCAGTAAACTGTAACAGCATTGTCTATAGGAAGAGAACTTGCTTGTACTGATCCCCTCAAGGTCCCAAGTTGAGAAAGGAGGCATCCAGTGGTGCTGTTCTCCTCACGAACGTTGAGACCGGGTGACCTCGGACTGAGCTGAAGTGGGATGAAGTTGACATGGCTTCACATATTAAATGGAGTTTCACTACACTTCTTCACATGGATCAACTGATTGGATTGTTGGTGCCTAAATTTACAACCTAAGTTGCCACCAATCTTGAGGGAACCAAAAGGGCTTTCAGGGCCCAGCTTGCCGGCAAAAACTTCCACAGGTTCAAAAGATGCATGCTCAGATACAGAACTTGTCATAACTGGGGTTAAACTATCCATGAAATTTTATTTCCTTAAAAGCATATAAAACTTTATAGGTTAGAAAGACAGCATTCCAAATGCCAATCAAGTTGAACTTTGAATTAGCCAGACCAAACATGAGAATGGTGATTTCAGAATCATCACATAAAGAACATTAGAGTATAAATCAGTTCCTACAAAGACACAAGTAAACCAGCTGCTCATGAAGCTTAAGTTTTACAGTTCACATCCCATATGAAACATATGAAAGAGAGTGTAATCGACTGGAAGTCAATGTCTTATTCCGAGAGGTAAGCAAGATATAAATACAATACATTAGGTGCTAACTTAGGAAGGAAAATAAAAAGGAATTCCTACAAATATGCTACCTAATTGTGGGTATGTACATTACAAAGAGTGATGTCTATATATATTCTGTAGCACTGCCCCTCAAGTTGGAGCATAGATATTAATCATGCCTTACTTGGTACAAAGATAATCAACTTGAATCCCATTCACCATCTTCATGAGTGGGAACAGGTGCAAGGTGTAGTAGTCGACTAGTGCTCAATAGAGTAAATAGGAGATGTAAGAATAAAATCATCTGATTGTTCTGCCACAACATGGTGACACGAATAACCTGATAGACTAAAATCATCTGATTGTTCTGCCACAGCATGGTGACACGAATAACCTGATAGACTAACAATTCATCTTCTTCCCCCGGACTTGTAGAAATAGGAGGGTTATAAAAAATGGTATAATATCTGAAAATACCACATCATTTGCCACCAGATATTTGCCAAGTTCAATAGAATAACATCGATAAACCTTCTGAAGAAGGGAATAACCCAAGAAAACACATTTCAATGCCTTAAGGTCCAACTTAGTAACAAATGATTGAATATCTCGAACATAATTCGTACTTCCAGACTAAGTTGCTTGGACTCTTCATTTTTGATGCCGCACCCTTATCGGATTCTCCAAAAATACACTACTTTTGGAGAATCCAACACGCACCCATTGACATTTTTGAAGAGTCCGAGAAACATAGCTTCCAGATACTTTTGGTTCCACCGAAATAATGACTTGTTTGGAAAAATAACATTGAAGGCATATTATCAACAAGCATAGTCGATGACGTGCAATTAATCAGAAAACAGGTTGTAGCCAAAATTGTTTAAGAACTTCATTTGGAGCAAAAGTGCCCCGGCTATTTCAAGTAGATGCCTATTCTTCCTCTCAGCAACTCCATTTTAAGGGAGTGTATATACACACGATGACTGATGGAGAGCGTTGTGTTGTCTCATATAGGACTAAAACAACTCTAACATGTATTTCTTTAGCGCTATCACTCCTTAGAATACGCACCGATGCATTGAATTGGGTTTTGACTTCAACACAAAAGGCACAAAAGTGAGTAACACTTCAAAGCGACTTTCCATTAAATAAATCATCCACAAAAGTGACTTCAAAGCGACGTAATGACTTTCCATTAAGTCATTTGAGAGAAATCATCCACAAAAGTGACAAAATACTTACATCCAGTTTCAAAAACAACAGAACATGGTCCCCAAACATCATAATAGAATAGCTCAAAAGCTGATTCAATTAGTCTATTAACACTTGGACCTAACATGCTATGATGATGTTTTGCACATTGTCATGACTCACAGTCCAAAGAAGAAACATTTTGAGATCAACAGAGCTTCTTCAACATAGGTAAAGAAGGATGTCCCAATCGAAAATATGTTTCAAATGGAGAAACGACACTTGAATAGGTAACAAATCGAGGCTCATATTCATCAAGGATATACAAACGATCAAATTCATGTCCTTTACCAATAATCTTATGCATGGCGAAACAGACAATGATTGGGAAAGAACAAAATATAACAATTAAGGTCTCTAGTAAGTTTACTCACAAAAATCAAATTAAAAGCCAACTTTGATAGATTTAATAGAGATGATAGGGTAATAGAGGAGGTTGGTTTGACACACCCAGATCCCATAATGTTATGTGTTGTCCAATAAGCTACCGTTACATGAGAGGGTGCTTTGTGTAGTCGAAAGGTAGAAAATATATTAGGATTACCTGTCATGTGAACTATAGCACTTGAATCAATCACCCAGTTTTTCGAAGAGAGCAATTGACATCGAAAAAGAGTCCGCATGAGAGGAGTGATCAAATTATATTATATTAGGGGTCCATAAGACATGCTTTTCTTGAATCAACAGGGGTAATAATTGGAGTGAATTCCTTAAGGGATTCTCGATACTGAGAGAACCCTGCAAACTCATCTGCCGAAACCAAAATTGTCTTTACCACTCTCATCTGCGGCAATATTTCCTCCTTTATAATTGTTTACAGTTATAATTTCCATTCCCAAAATATCAATATAGGAGAAGCCAACAAACACAATCAAATACTCAAAAACAGTTCTTTAAGATCATAATAAGAAAGTTAAGGAGTCCCTCAAACTTAAGAATAGTCAAGCTTCAGAAGGTCCCCAATAATATTAGATTCCAAGAAATTAGCAGCCAACTCACCCAACAAATAATTGCAGCTGAGAGTAAAATACCAGATTCCAAATAAAGCAGCAATGACAGTGAACAAAAGGAACCAGCAATGAAGAACAAGCATCCACAAAACAATACTAATTGGATATCGAGCAGAAGTCAGCATTCGCAGAAGCACCAAACAGAAAACCAGATCTGAATCGCAGAAGCTACAGGAAAGAAAAAGAACCTGGAAGTGACGAAAAGCTCTCCAAACAGTGTTTCAATACCAGACAAAACTTAGGGGACGCCAAAACTGACGGTTCGACACTGGAAATCCAATCCCCGGTTGATTCTTCCGGAGCATGCGCCTCCACGCACCGGCGCGTGACTGACAGGCGGGAGGTTTAGGTGGCACGTGAAGGCCACTCGCTTCACACCCATTTGCCGGAGAAAGCTATTGCGGTCAGAAAGGATGATCTGCTTCCTCCTATGATGGCGGTGAGATACAAAATGACCAGTTTAAGTGATCAATTCAAAATCCGGGCCTCTTTCTGTAAGCCAATAAAACAAGATCGAGCTTGCCTTTGAAACAGAACCAAAAACAAGATCCGACGAGTAGGCTCTGATACGAACTTGGGTCTAACTCAACCCCTAAAGCTAGCTCATAAGGGGAAGATTGTGTAAGTACATATAATCAAACCACCAATCTATTTCCCAATCAATGTGGGACTCTAACCCACTCTAACACCCCTTTCATGTCCAGGCCCAACTGGAGCGTGAATCGGAAGCCCAAACGAAGATGGACCTGGCTCTGATACCATGTAATTGAATGGAAGTCAATGTCTTATTCCAAAAGGTAAGCAAGATATAAATACAATACATTATGTGCTAGGAAAGAAAATAAAGAGGAATTCCTACAAATCTGCTACCTAATTATGGCTATGTATATGACTAAGAATGATGTCTATATACATTTTGTAATAGAGAGGAAAAAAGCATTCACCAGCAGTTATAATTGTTGTTTAATTTTTCATACATAGAATGTGCTGACATAACTGAAATTTAAATCTCATAAAAGTTGAGGTACTTTGGGGGGTTTAAAGATTCAATAAGAATGGCAAGCTTTCTGGCTTTCTAGGGGCGAACTGGACCAAGTTCAATAATCAGCACAAAATGGCCAGAGGGGACTTTGTCCATCCCAAAAGACATTCAGAGAGTCAATCCTATGCTTCTGATCATGCCACTCCCAACAGTAAAATTTTATCCTATCATTTTGTTATGTAAAATGAAAATAAAAGAGAGAGCATGGGGCTACAAAACTTTCTCCACTTGACCTTCAAACTTCCTTTCAAAAATAAAGATCTTAGCTGTCCAAAAAGGACGAGATGAGAAAACAAAATGCAAAATCTAACAAAAGTATTGGAAGCATCAGAGTAGAACACTTTTCACAAAACGTACAGAGGAACGTCAAGCAGTTCATTTAAACGATAAAGCGGAAGTATTTTCTGTGGAATCTGCCTTCTTTCTTATGCAGAAGAAGACAAGAAAGGATAAGGTATTATGCACGCAGACCACAAGATAAGAAAGCATTTTTTCGTTCTTTAGGACTAGAAAACCATTGTCTGCGCTTCTTTAGGTGAGTAACAAAGATCATTTTCCAATGTGTAAATTTTCACCAAAAGGAAAAAACAAATGAAGCAAATAAATGCAAACATAAAAGAGGAACAAGCCACAGTATGTTAAGGGAGAACATAAAGAGCAATAATCTGCAAATTATTAATTTACTGAATACTCACCAAAAGCTTCACACCACCCAAATAATATTGTTGTATTCTTCAAAATAGCAGCCTGCCAACATTGTGATAGCAACATTCCTGCAGTCTGTCTGGGACGGCTTCCATATGGGAGCTAGCCATAAAACACTCTTGAATGTCCCACACATTCCTCAAAATAACCCAGAGCCAGAAAAACTAGTCTGTCCAATTTCCAATATCCATAATGGGCTATCTATTCTAAGCTTAGGATACCAAAACCTACCCTATTAGACATGGAAAACCTAAGTAACAGGATGAGCCATTAACTTGGAAAAAAAAAAAAACAGGGAGAAGCATTTATTTGATTCCTATTTTATGAGTTAACTGTGTAGCCTGTCTACCACATAACAAATACTTTTAAGATTGACAGAAATAAAGTTAAAAAGAAGATAGAAATACTTGTTGATGAAGGACCTTCAGATCCAAAGAAGCTCCAATGGGTTAATGACAAATAAGCCTTTCACTCATGTTTTTGTCAAGAAGAAGAATATATTGAGTTTAGAGCCTTCATTTAGGTATGTGCACGTGTGGAGCAGGACCAACCAAATTGGGGATAAGTGAGGAAAGACCGTACAGGTAAAAAGGATGACGTAACAAGGTCCACCAAAGAGAAAATAACAATCAAGACGTGAATTTATCCCTAAAAGAGCAGGAGCAGACATCAGCCTTCTTTAGGCATATAAACACATTCTTCTAAGACCAAAGTGTAGCTATTCCGACAAATCAAATAGAAAAAAGAAAAAGTAAAGTAATGACAGAAAAACTTCCATAAGCTCTTTTTATGTAAAGGGAGGTGCCAAAACACATTCAAGGAAATCTTAAATGAAGTTCAATTATCTTTTACCCATCATTTTCATTCTCAGATGCTATACACATATTAAGAAAAAATTACAGGTATATGTGAGGATAATTCTTATGGTTGATCTGAAACTTGCAGACAACAACAAGTTCCCAAAAGCTTTCTAATCGTCAATTGTACGTCCAATTTAAGATATTTGCCATAAACTAATTCTTCAACAATAAACCTTCGCATTTTTCCAACGTCTGCTAGCAGCTTAAGGGGTCCTCACCTCATGACTGCTTTCAGAAAAGGCTAAACTTAGCAACTTATGCTCAATAGTATGAACACATTGATCGTGTTTTTCTTAAGCAACAACAATCTTAACAGGAAGATCTGTCATTTCCATTTTCAACAGTAGCAAATCTGGGACTAACTCAATAGTTGACTGGAAAGGATTTCTATTACGAGCAAACCAATAAAAATCTCTATAGCACCAATGGCAAGAGAATCTCAATGAAACCATCACAACTTATTACAGTTGTTTGACAAATCATATACTCAAGAATTGTTTCCACACCAGGGATACATCATATATTTGATCATTAGTATTATTATGGCTTTAAAGGAAATTCCAAAAATGTGTGCAAAATTTAGAGATTGACTGCATTTAATTTTGCCAAAACTTTTCTAGAACAATCCTGGTGTTTTAGTACATCGTCAAAACATGTCTCTTCATTGATATCAATGTATTGGGAACTCAAATAAGTAACACAATTTTAAATACTCTGTGCTTTGATTGAGACTCGTCTTTCAAGAAAATAAAGATTTCTTACCTAAATAGGAATTAATTTTACTGATTCTCAAAATATCAACAAGGCTTGCATATAACTGTTATTATTGTGCCATAACACATAAACAAGATCATATAGGATCAGGATATACACTAACATATGTATTGAATGAACATCACACAGTCTCATCTTCCAAAATTTCCCTTGTTCCCAAAATAGGACCTAGATTTCAGAGCAAACAGATCAAACTAGAACTTGACCAAAACAAATCCTGAATAACCTAGACTTCTATCCTTGCTTCTTTATTCTTTTTAAACATCAAGATGAGTGGATTAGCTAGTTGAGTTTCCTTCTTTTTCTTTTTTTTTTTGGGTCAAAGTTTGTTGAGTTAGAGAATGTACTAACGAAATCTATTTACATGATGATTTCAAAACATTGAATAGACTCATTTCACGTATCTCTGTTCAATCTCCCTCAGGAGCCAAAAACATAATCCATCGCCCGTACATCAATACTAAGGTCATCAACCATCCAAAAAAGTTGTGACTTCATATAGTTCCAAATTGCCATCTCCAACTAGAAGCTTTTGCCACCTTCATCAAAAAGGAAAAAACAAAAAATAAATGAATGACTAGAAGTTTTTGCCACATTCTCCATCAATTTTGTTAACCTCCGAGCTCTAGTAGAGGAAGAAGGAAAAGAGGAGGATGTCAGAAACAACTGGTTTTATGATGGGACGGTTCATGAGTCATGATGTTCATATTAATCTATTGAAACAATCAATAAGAATCTACTTCCATATTCTCCATATATACTTAGTCACTCTATTAAATCACAAGATCCATTCTGATTCTCTAGGTATGAAGCAATCTTTTGAACCAAGTCCAACTTATGGTCTTCTAGGCTTTTCCTTTGGAAATTACCCACCAATTGCTTATGGCAACATATTAAATAGTTATAAATATGGCAAACACGGGCATAACAAATGTTTGGGATTACATTCTTAAAATTCAAGAGGAGATTTTGCGAAAGAGATCATCTCAATCCTAAATTAATATGGCTAACAGAAAGAGATTTAATCAATCCTGCTCTTTATTTGAAAATTCAAATTATTACCGTCCTCATTCTTTAGGTAACATCAATAGCTTGCAAAGAAGTCAAAATTATACACTTGTTTTTTTCTCTCTTTTTGGGATAAGTAGGCTTGTTGGGGGGAATAAGTAGGATACTTTGGGTTTAGCATGATTGAAGGCCAAATGTGAGCTTGAAATTAACGGGTATTAGACAACTAGTTCAATGAATTTCATCAAGACATCACTATTATGCTCCAAAAAAAAAAGAGAGAAGTCAAGCTTCTAAGGAGACCAGTTGGAGGAGCATTTAGGACAACCCTTCTGAAAAACATAATGCTATTTTTAACAATATTTCGGCATCTTCAAAGACAGCATACTTTTCAAACCTCACCATACTCCAATTTAAAATTAATCACTTCAACAAAAACAAACAAAGAACTCCAGTTTTCCATAAAAAAGAAATCCTTGCCTATCAAACATAATTTCATCTAGAGATAGGCTTGCAAGTGCTATATAAATTGGGAAACAAAACCACCTTCAACAGAGTGCATTCAGAGACATCATGCTTATCTTTTACATTCCAGTAATAATCAGGAGCAATATTTCCAGAAGTGTTCAAGAAAAAACTCTCACCATCCATAATCAAAGTAGCAATGATTTTAAAAGCACTCACTGGTTTGGTCAGTAGGAACAGGACTAGAACCACCAGCATCGCTCACCCCACAAGATAGTCCAAAGAAGTAGGTCAGTTAACGATCCTGACCCTGCCCTGGACCCTATAGAAACTAGAGTAGGGTTGCTGATAATTAAAAGAGATTAAGAGGTATTCACAATTCATATCCCCAGTTTACTAACAATGTACAGAGTATGAACAAACAAGGTAATGCTTCTTGAAGCTAAAAATGTATTATGGAACAAGGCTCCTGTAATCTACAGTACTAATTAGATATTATCCTCCTTCTATTTATGTAGCTCTTCTTTCAGGAACTTACCGGAATTTGTTTTATGCCATTTTACAATGATACAAATACATGCACAATGGTTTAGCAATATGTTTATAGAACTCCAACTTTTCCGTAAGAGACTGCATATAGAAATTGTTTTGGGATAAGCATAATGAAAAAACAGAAGCACAGGTAGATTTAGTAGTAATTATCAGTTATATGCATCTCAGAAATAAAATCAATAGAACAGCAACATATACGATAAATGCAAGATAAGAATCACTAATCCAGATACGGAAACCAAGTTTAAGTTTTGAAAATTTATGACAAGTCGCATAACTATCTAATGTATGTGCAAAGAAGCCCACAGGCTGTACTTTACAGAAATACAACAGCAAAGACAACAAAGAGGCTGCCAGATGTTTCAACCTTTTGTTTACACAAATATACAACCCACTTCTAACAGTATGAAAAATGGAACAAAAAGGACTATAATTAAGTTAGAGTGGGTCACCAGCTGTAAAATCTCTAAACAATAGTCCCAGGCTTGAATCCGCTGTCAACACAATCTGTGCCAGAGTCCAGTTCACACGGCGAATCAAACCATTTAGGATTCTCTGGGTAGAAGTTCTCTACAACAAAACCTACATCTGTATCTATACTCTCATCATGCCTCAAGGGCTTGGTCAATTTAGAATTCCCACAGTCAAGAATGCGCTTCTGATCAAATTCGCTGCACTCCAATGGTTTCTCTGATTTACAAGACTCACCCAGCAGATCCTTCTCATTCCTACAATCTGACCTTATCTGATCCCAAGATGCAACTTCCCCAAGTGTTCTCCCAAAGCTGTCTTCATCTTCCTCAATAAGCTCTGCATCCTTGCCATCCTCGTAAATGCGATGATGATGAGCACCCCAATCTGCCAAATCATTTTCCCCTACCAATAGATCATCCGAGGTCGGCTTATCTGAGAGCAATCCAACTGACTTTGATCCATATTCTCTCACATTCCTAAGCTTATTCACAAAATCAAACAATTCACGAGACACCGAGCACAACAATTCATGAGGAACCTTCCCGATCTGGCCCTCAAGTAGCGCAATCTCATTCCTTGCTTCCTGCATTTGCTGCAAAATCGAATGTTGCAGATCTCCACCATCCTTCCCAAGGAACCCAAAATCTTCATTTTCTGCTTCATCACCGACCCCATATACTGTTTCCTGATCCACCAAAAACCCTCCTTTATGCCCAACCACTCGATGCATTATTCTTGCATTCCCATCCAAAGGGCCGGGTTCATGCCCCGAATGCACTGCATACAACTTAAAGACTGCTGTCCCTTCCTCCAGATAGACAAATGTCTTATCCTTCTCATTATAATTTGATATTGGAACTATCGCCCTGATACGAAACCCACACCCACACCGTTTTGACGCATAAGGCTCCCTCTTTAAAATCCGCGATTTCTTCGAGGATGCAGGCTCTCCTGCTCGATGACACGCGTAATCTTTAACCTCAGCCATAAATGGCTTATACCTTACATATTTCTGTCTAATACACAACGCAACTTTATATTTTGTAGCTAATTGCTGTAATCTAACAGGCACTTCCTTTGCTGGTACATCAAATGATTCAGTATACTCAAACCTACGCCTCTTAGTACGTGGTGCGGACTCGGAGCACACGGGGCAAACCTCAACACAAACCCTAATATAACTCTCAGGTATTCCATAAAATTTAGCACCTACGGTCCAAACCTGTTTAATTCTTTCTATAGTTTCTTTCAGGCCCAAGTGTTTCAAGTCCGCATCACAGTGAAAACTTGTGACTATATCATGCCATTGATCAACATGGGAAACGAATTGACTAGAATTATTCTTGAAACACAGTAATTCATTACCACTCACAGGGTCGAAATTCGGGATGAGCTTGTCCTGGATCCGCTTCCAGGCAGTGAGGTATGCCGTATCCTCATTCCGGTCCTTCCACACCACACGCCAGCTTTGGAGCACAGACGACGGCGTGACAGATCGGATTTCCTCCGGCGTGGCAACACGGCCCTCGAGAAGGCAGCGTATCATCAGGGCATGGGATTCCTTATTGAAAGTGTAGAATTGAGATGAAATGTGGGGTTCTGGGCTTACACACGCCGCCGCAGCCACCGTATGCCGATGGCGTTTCTCCGCCTTGTTTTTGTCGCCCTTTCCCAAATCCAAAATAGGGTTAGGGTTAGGGTTAGGGTTCGTCGGAACGATGTCGTTCTGCTGCTCCAATTGGGGTAGAGGCTGAATTAGCTGCTGGTGATGGTGCTGATGTTGATCGGGATCAGAGGAAGTGTGGCTGGTATCGTCGTCATCTTCGTCGCGGAAGAAACCGATGTCAGAAAAAAACGGTTCTTCTTCCTCCTCCCGAAGAATTGGCGGCTGAGATTGATCCAAGATTTGGTGATGCGAGTCCAAGTGATGATGGAATAGATCATCTTCTTCAACTTTGCTAGGATTCATGGCTTTCTACAAAATGGGTGTCGGAAGAAACAGTGGTAAAGTGTTTGGTCTCTCGGAGATATCGAAGGGGGAGGTTTCTGACACAAGTAAGTTTCCTCACATTCTTGATTTCCCCGTCACTGTTCTCTTCTGTTGAGATACCGATCAGTGGTAGTGGGAAAGACAAAAGAACATAGACGGAAAGTGACTATGTGTAACTTCAAGTCTTTGACTCATGTCAAACATGCACTACCTTTGTTGTTTCGGTAGTTTGAATGTTTCTAAGGTTTGCGCCTCTTTGCCCCTTTTATATTGTGTATATATTCCCTTCAATTTCTCAACTGTTTATCTTCTTTGTTTTGGTGGTTTTCCTATCTCCAGTGATCCAATGGGTGAACGGAGCTTTTGTGATCTTTGTGTTCCCCTTGTTGGAAAAATGTTTGATTGATCTTGTTTTTTGATTCCATTTTCTCATTTGACATATTTCTTTACGGTTGAAGATATTATAGATAGTCAGTCATTCTAAACGATTAAAATTATTAGGTAAAAAAAATTAAAGAGTATTTTTAAGATAATATTAGAGTAGAAGAAAGAAAAGCGTGCTCCATCAATTATCATGTCGCATGATCAAACAAAAAATCGCCAGCAAGAGCTTAAACTCGTACAATTATAATTTCGCCTGATATACTTAATCACGATATTAAAGAGAGAAAATTTAATTCTTATTAAGTTGTAAGATGATTAATGCGTAATTAAAATGGTTCACAATGTGGTTACATGGTAGTTTATAATTGAAATGAGGATGTTGAGATGGATGTTGAGACGTATTAGAAAAAATAAGACTAGAAATGAGGATATTCGAAATAAGGTGGGAGTAGTTTTTGTGGTGACAAGATAAGGGAAACTAGGCTGAGATTGTTTGGACATGTGAAGAGTAGATGCACAAATGCCCCCAGTGAGAGATACTGTGAAAGGTCGGATATAGTAAGTACAAAGAAAGAAAGAGTTAGGCCAAATAAGTATTGGGGAGAGGTGATTAGACAGAACATGATGCAACTTCACCTATTCGAGGACATGACTTTAGATAAGAAGGTCTGAAGATCGCGGATTAAGATAGAAGGATAGTAGGTAGTTAAGCATTATCTCACTTTTCGATTGGATTGAGCTTGATGGTAGTCGGAAGCATCGTGTCGTTATAGTATTAGCTTTATTCGTGTATTTTCTTGCTTTTGATATATGTTACCTTCTGTTTTTTATAGTGCTTCAGATATCACACTATTTTGTTGTTGTTCTTCTTCTTCTTTGTCCGGATATTATGTACTGTTTTCTTTACTAGTTGTCATGTTTTCTTTATTGTTATATTTCCTTCTTTAATAACTACTTTAATTGTTGCACTTGAGCCGAAGATTTTTCGAAAATATTTTCTACCTCCACGAGGTGGAGATAAGATGTGCATACACCAAGGAGTTTGACTTCAACTCTCATCTTCTTTGTCATAAACTTAGTACCTCAAATGACACTATGTAATTATAACATCAAATTCATGGGCATTTTGTAAATTGGTCAACTGATCTGTCAATAAAATGTTGTTATCAATTGGTGTATCTTTTTTTATTAACAATAATTTTTTCACAGTTCTACAGGTTTTCAATTTTTATAATTGTTAATTTCAGTGGTTTTGTGTATGTATTTGAAATGCACTTTGAAGTTGTCTGAATAAATTAAATACATATTTTAAATTAATTGAGAATCTATTATTCCCCTATCCTTATTTAAGGTGTAATTTATGCTCTTCCAAAAACTAATGTGGCAAAAGAATTAAAAAGAAAAGAAAAAAGTCGCCTATAGAATCAAATTAATTAAAAAAAGTTTTTGAAATAATTATGTTCTCCGTCAATAGCCCTCCCTGCTTTTTTTTTTTTTTTCACGCCATTCATTTTCTCCTCTCCTTTTTTTTTTTAAAAATAAAAAATCACACTCATTTCATTCGATAAATTTATTTTCTTTCACTAATTGATTTCATATTTCTTTTAACATTTCTTATTTTCGATAAATGACAATGATATTAGTGTGATTCTATGAATGTTGAATCTTTGGTGATGAATTCCAATGGTGGCAGCAGTGGTGAACATTGAAATTTGTGTGGTTGATGTGTGATTTCAGTGGTGATTTAGTTGTGATGTGATTTCGGGTGGTAAAATCTATGACATTTTTAAAAAAATTTTCTTAGCAAAGATGTGGATTTGGCGATGATCACAGCAATGGTGGTGGTTTAATGTTGAGTTTGGTGGTGTAAAGGTGAAGAAGCAATTGAGATGACATGATTTTCTTTTTTTAAAATTTAACATAGAATTTAACGGGAATGACATAGCGATGATGTGGCTAGAGTGTAAAACACCTCCCTTCATGTGACTGATTGTATGTGTGCTACACTTTAAATAAGAATTGAGAGGCTAATGGATCAAATCACGTGATCAAATAAAAGATCACGACAAAAGCTTAAACACATACATTTATAATTTCGCATGATTGACTTAATTGTGATATTAAAAATAGAAATTTTAATTAATATTAAGTTGTAAGATGATTAATGCATAATCAAAATGACCCACTATATGGTTACATAATAGTTTGTAATTGAAAGGAAAATATTGAGATGGATATACAAACATATTAGAAAAGATAAGATAATATTAGAAATTAGGATATCCAGTTTAAAGTGGGAGTAGTACTTATAGTTTGGATATGTGAAGAGGCATGTGCAAATGCCCCCAGAGTAAGTGTGAGAGATTGGATACGCTCCATGAATTATTAAATCGCGTGATCAAATAAAAAATCATCGGCAAAAGCTTAACTTCATACATTTACAATTTCTAAATGGTCAGTTTTTCCACGTCTATCCAATAAAACCAAACTAACTTTATATGGTCAGTTTACCGTAATTAATGACTCACAAACAAATGCAAGAAAAAATATGTCGAGAACAACTCAATCTCAAAAATGTTATTCTACAGTAAAATCAGATTGGTGTTTTTTTCTTGATGGTGCTTCTGAATTTCATGTTACAAAAATATGAAGAAATTGACATTTTGTTATCAAGACATTATTTATGTGGGATATTAAGAAAAAAGATAAAAACATACATCTGAAATAAAAATTTAAGGAATATTACTTATTAATATTTAAGTGAAATAATATAGAAATATAATAAAAGTTAGGATGAAACAATAGGAATGATATTAGTCAAAAACTCACTTTTTTGATATCAGTCAGTATTGTTTCTACCGTTTCTAATTAAATATATATTTCTATTTTAATCTTACACTAAATCTAACAATGAGAGCCTCAAACATTCGAACAAAACCAAAAAAATTTATTTTTAACAAACTTTAAAAAGTAAAACTGCTAAAACATATATTGAAAGAACTATCTTAAATTTATCCCTAAATATAATGGATCATTTATTTTCCCATATTTTTCGTATTTTTTACCCCTCAAGTAGTTTGTCTTTGAATGATTGGGCCTTCTAGTATGGGTCTTCTGCAAATAGAAAGCAACTGCTAGAGCGTTAGTATGAGTTTGGCACGTTGGGTCAGCTTAACCCATGATTTAATAGGATTAACTAAAACTTTTGAAGCCCATTTAAAAATAAAAATTTTAGCCTGACACAATTAAGTTTGCTAGCCAATTGTTCTGCATAATTAAACAAATGAAACCTATCACAGCAACAAAGTATATAATAGGAACAATATTTAAAGAGCAGCCACAAGTAGGGATATTCTGTTCAAAAACTTGTGTTTTGGATACAGCAGCGGATCAAGCAAAGTAAGCCCAAACTCGAGTGATGAAAATAGATAATATTGGGCCAGGGGAGCCTAAGAGGAGCCATAGGGTCAAACAGTCCAACAGATAATTAATGAACTGTATATTTGCTGTTGTTATATAAGATAGGGAAATTCGGGCTAGTGAATTAAGGGCAACAAAAAAGTTTTAAAACCAAAGAAAAAGTGATACAAGTTTTAATTATTGAGTAGAGGTGACAATTTTAAGATTAGTGTTAATGACACTAATTTTAAAAACCCTCAAGTTTTATTATTTATATAAAGCCCCTATTTCCCCCAACCCATATTCACCTCTCCCCGCCCACGCCACCCCACCCCACCCCCTCCCCTCCTCTCCCCCTTCCCCCGCCTCATCCTCCCCTCCCCCTCGCCATCATCACCTCCCTTTCCTCTACTACCACCATCTCCTCCGCCATTATCGTTACTCCCTCCATCTCTATAGTCATCACCATCACCTCCACTAGCTCCTTCTCCACTTCATTTGTCGCCACATAGTTAGAATTTCAATTTTGCAATAACAGCTGCAACAACTGCTGCAATAGATTCAGCAACTGCTGAAAACATATGCAGCATGTGCTAAAATAGATGCAACAACTGCTGAAACATATTCAGTTGCTGAATAGTTTTCAACAGTTGCTGCATATTTTACAGCAGTTGTTGTATATTTTTCAGCAACTGCAGCAGTTGCTATTTTTTGCAGAATTTTTTCAATGGCTTGATAAAATATATATTTTTAAGTTCATGACCACAACAATAAAAAACTCGTAGAAATAAGATAAAAAAAGAAGAGAGTATACAATAAAAAAGATTAACAAAATGACAATGGTGGCGGAGGCAGCGGTAGCGGTAGCGGGCGGCAACAACAATGACATAGACAATGAAAGTTGTGGAAGCAACTCAACTTGAAGAAGAAGAAGAGGAGGAGGAGGAGGAGGAGGAGGAAGAAGAGGAGAAGAAGAAGAAGAGAGAAATCTAGAGAGAGGAGAGAAAGAAAAAGAAGAAAGTGATATGAAAAAGATAAAAAGAGAAGGAAAATTTAAATTTTGAAATTGAAAATTTAGAAGTGAAGTTTATTTAAAGTTATCAAAATTCTAATTTATACACTAAAGTTTTTAATCACTTTAATTATATCTATTTTTTAGTTAATGATAGTTGACCAAGTCAATGTCACCATTTTTACTTTCAAAACTTATTTGTTAGCTCCCACTCAGTTTTCTCGGGAAACTTATGGTCCTAAACGCTTCAACCAACTAGTTTATAAAATATGTATAAAGTACATATATTGTGTATATTTTATATGAAATATATCCAAAATTTATAATAGTGTATATATTGTGTATATTTTGACCATATTGGTAAACTAGTTGACTGAATGGTATAATGCTGGAAACAATTTCTAAAAGATAGCTGTGTTAGAGAGCGAGAAAGAATAATGTTGTTAGCAAGTTTTTGATTTGTCATCCCAATTCTTCGAATTTTTCTTATTCCCCCTTCTGTCTGCTACTTTCCATTGTGATCGATCGTTCTAGTTGAATGTTCAATTTTCATTATTTCATTAATTGAGTCCTAGTTTATATTATACAATTTGTTTGCTTATTAGTAAGAAAAAAAAAAAGAAAGAAAGAAAAAGCACATTTCATATCATAAGCAAGAGACTAATAGCTAAGAAAGAAAGAACAAGTTGTCTAGATCGATCGATCTACATTAATGATTTAAGGCCTAATCAAACAAGCACACAAGTAGAATTGATTAGAGAATTAAAACAGGGTTACATATAAACAAAAAGAGAGTAAGTAGATGCATGATAATTAATATTCATAGGGGAGTTAATTAAAAACTAAGTAGATTAGTGTTACATGAGTTAAGTGTATGCATGGGGGAGGGGGTCACATAGAGTTGTCTAGTTGTTGATCCAACACACGTACGAGATGACATAAGTCGAGTGAAGGATCCATAGTAGTACACACCGACGACGATGCTTCTGCCTGTGATGGGATTGGGAGGTGGTGCTGCAGGGTGGAAATACGGGCTTGAACGTAAGCTAACTCTGCTTGCAATCTCACAGCCTACAAATATCAAACCAAACAATTACATAATCTTCCTCTCATTCCACGTTTAATGTCTTGAAATAAAATGTAAACTCCAATCCCGCATGTTCAATTTATTTGAGTACAGAATAAGGGCAAAACTGACTCCATTTTCTTTGTTTTGAAATAACTGTCAGAAAGAAGGACATTTTTGGTTCACTTGCTTCTTGGATAGTTAGAGAATATTTTTAAGTGAAAAATGTAATGACAGAATATTTTTGACCTTTTCCCCAGGAATAAAATACATTAGGGATCGTTTGATAGGATGTATTAAAAAAAATAATGCATGCATTAGCTTTACGTATCATTAATATCTTGTTTGATGCACTTTTTCAACTTATGTATAACTAATATTAATGCTATGTATACCTAATGCCTAGAAAACTATGGTATTAGTAATGCAGTGGTTGTTAATGCATGTATTAACATAGTTAAAAACACAATCGCCCCTCAAACCTTTTTCTCATCCATCTTATCTTATTTGTGGAGGGTAATTTTATAAACAAATATTTTTTAAAAATAAATTATGAAATGAATGTTATTTTTAACACACAAAATCACACTACTGAAAAGATTGCCAAAACTGTGGGAGAGAGTTGGCCCAATAAATCGAGGAGTTATATTTTTATTTTTTAAAAATCTGATAGATAGGGTCGGTTGTCCGTTGGTTTTTTCCGCATAAAAATGTGTAAAAATTAAATTATTTTATTTTTAAAAAAATTATTCAAAAAAATCGATGCAGTTCCTCGATTTATTATTATCGTTATAATAAAAATCGAGGGACTGAATCGGTATTTAAAGTGCAAAATTGCAGTTGAAGAGAGTAAATAAAATTGAAGAAAAAATTTCATCAAAGAGCATGTATAGTTGAGTCGTAGAATTTTCTATTGTCATAGTAAATACTTTTGAGTTTGATTCCAGGTAGCTACATTTTTTATATATATTTCTGAAAAAATGACAGACAAACCGATCTGTCCCTCGATTTTTAAAAAAATTTACATTAATTATTAATTTATTAAAAACGGTGGACTGGGTCAGCTATCTGTCGGTTTTACAATTCAGACGTCTGTAAATGCGTCAATTTTGCTTTAAAAAACTGGCTCTGTTCATCGGTATTGATCCTTATTTTTGCGGCAATTTTTTATAGTGTCAAATAGTGCATATGAAATAATGCAAGCATACCTAATATCAATATTACTAATATACTTTATTAAATATTATTTTGAGAAAAGGCATAAAATCCCCCTGAACTTGTCCACACAACTCACTTTAACACTTTAACTTTATATGTAATTTTTTACCTTCCTAATCTCGTTTGAAGTCTATTAAATACCACCCTAAGAAAATAACACCACTTTCACAATGTGAAGTGTTTTACACTTGCGCCACGTTGAAAATTATTTTAATTTTAATTTTTTATTTTTTTCATTTCTTTTGCTCATTCACAAAATTTTCTTTTCCTTACTTATATTTTTATACACTAAGTAATTTCTAATCCTAACTAATTCAAGAAAAATGGAGGTTGCTTTTCTCCATTGGGTGTCTTTATTTTTAAAAAAAATTCAAAACTTTTCTTAAAAAATTGAATGTTGAAAGTACAAAGTAGAAAATTGACAAATAAGTGTATTTTGTGTGTGTGCGCGCGAGGAGGGGGGGGGGTGTTGGGTGGGTGAGGTGAGGTTGAAGATGGAGAAATGGTGGGGTCAGGGTTCAAAGAAGGAGAAATTGTGAGGTGGTTCGAAGAAGGAGATAGGTCTGCGGGGGGGGGGGGGGGGGTGAAGAAGGAGAAAGGGGGTGGTGGGGTGGGTTGAAGAAGGAGAGAGGAATGACAAATTTGAAGAAGGATAAGGGGGGTTGGGGGGTTTGAAGAAGAAGGAAAATTGAGTGGAAGGTAACAAATAAGTGTTGAAATTAAAAATGGTGATATTGACTTGGTCAACTGTCATTAACTAAAAAATAGATAATTAAAGTGATTAAAAACTTTTGGGTGTAAATTAAAATTTTGATAACTTTAAAAAAAATTGTCTCCTAAAATTTTAATTTCCCTCTCTTTTTATCTTTTCATGTCACTTTCTTCTCTCTTTTTCTTTTCTCTTCAGATTTCTCTCCTCCTCCTCCTCCTCCTCCTCCTCCGTCTATGTCATCGTTGTTGCCGCCACTACTGCTACCGCCACCATCGTCGTTGTGTTAATCTTTTTTATTGTATTATTGTTGTTTTCTATTTTTTTCTCTTATTTCTACGAGTTTTTTTGCTCTGGTCATGAGCTTGAAAATATATATTTTCTCAAGCCATTAAAAAAATTCTGCAGAAAACAACAACTGCTGCAGTTGTTTCAGCAACTGTTGCAGTTGTTTCAGCAATTGCTAAAAAATATGCCGCAATTGTTGAATATTTTTCAGCAGTTGCTGCATCTATTTTAGCACCTGCTGCATATGTTTTCAGCAGTTACTGAACTTGTTGCAGCAATTGCTGCATCTGTTGTTACAAAATTGAAATCCTAATTATGCAACGATGGTGACGTCAAATGAAGCGAAGGTGGAGTTGGTGGAGGTGGTGGTGGTGACAATAGAGAAGGAGGGGTAGCAATAATGATGGAGGAGGTGATGGTGGTGGAGGAAAGGGAGATAATGATGGCGGGGGAGGGGGCAGAGGAGGGATGGGTTGGCGTAGGCAGGGAGGGGGTGAATATGGGTAGGGGGAGATAGGGGTTTTGTGTAAATAATAAAACTTGAGGGTTTTTAAAATTAGTGTCATTAACACTGATTTTAAAATTGTTGGGTAGGGGGTTTTATTTATTATTTATTTTTTATTCTATTAAACAATATAAATATCAATGGACCCACTTTTTTTTCAATTCCGCATCTTTTTAATATTTTATTTATTTATTTTCCATGTCAGCTTTTGAAAGGTATTTAATAGACTTCAAATGAGATTAGGAGAGTAAATAAATAGTGCTAAAGTGAATTATATGGAAAAATTCAGAAAAACTTTTATTTATTTTTCCTATTATTTTTATATACTCTATCAAACCTTCATACCTTGTTCTACCATAGTAACATTATTAGTTGAATTTAAAGTCGTCATATATTAAAAACTTATTCATGTGCTAAATGATAAGATCAAGATACTTCGTGGAATTGCAATCCCCGTGCGCTCAGTAGTTTTAGCAATATTTTGTAGAGTTCCCATGTAAGAGAAACAACAAATAAATAAGAAAGCAAGTAAGTCAAATTATTGATCTACTATTGAATATTTCTCGAGCTGCTAAAGTTGATTAGGGTTACTTGTGAGCCCCGGCAAGCAAGAAAAAAATACTATAAATAAAAGTCCACATCAACCAACTAGTATTACCATTAGTCCAATTTCTATTAATTTCCTGTGGGCTGTAACAGTGCAAGTCAGCTTTATCGATATGGGGAGGGAGGGAAAGGGTGTTTACTGATCTCACACAAATTGTTCAAGTCATAGTAAATAATTCTTCCGCCTTGAATTTATCATTAATGTCACTAGGGTGTCAAAATAGGCATGTTGGACTATATTTAAACAGATAAAAATAGATTAAGTTAATAAGCAAATGAGTTATAAATGAATTAAAACTAAGTGATATTTTTGTATTTTTATTTTATTTGAAAAATATTATTAATGATGTTATTTTAATTTTACTTTTATTCAGATAAAAAGAGTTTTTACATAATTAAGAAATTATTAATAAGTTATGATCTTTTTAAAAATATTTATTAAGGATAAATTAATAAAACATATATTTTATTTTAATAAATGAGTAATTTTTTTAAAAAATGTGTCAAAATTTAATATCTATTTATTTTGAAACGAAGACAGTTTGAGTTGTTTTAAGATTTTTCTTACATTAGCTAGCAGATCACCAAAAGAATATATATCTACGAGTAAACCTCCTCAAAACTTTGGATTCATAATTAAAAAAATAAGATAACTTACCCGCCACAAAGTTGGTAATCAAGGTGACATGGTGATGTAAAATTTTTTACAGTGACAATGTACATTTAACTTAAATTCATAAATCATGATTACCGATTAGCATGCTATAATAATCCTAATATATTCGGTATAATTTTATAAGCGATTTCTGAAAAACATAAAATATACACAAATTTTATATCTACCTTATTAGACGGAGAGATTGTTTTCAATCGACGGTCTGACTAAAAAGAGTGCAGATAGAACATAATAGAAAGCGAAAAGAAAATAGTCACATGATTAGTGATCAGTGTGCGTGAATGTATATATAACTAATAATTAAATACCTGTTGCTGAAGGGAAAAGATGTGAGCAACACAACCATAGACAGGGTCTCTGACTCTAGAAAGAGCCTCATAACAGAGGGTGACGACAGTTTCGAGACGCTTGTTTGGTGGAATGGTGAGCAATAGCTTGGAGGCATTGCTAGCTCCAAACACCTTGTGGACAGCAGCAAAGTGAGCCATGCCTTGTTCCGAGTCAAAATAAGGTGCAAATACACAACCCCTTATACACTTTCTTCTAAGAAACTTGCATGCACCACAAGGTCCACCACCATCACTGCTCCTCATTTTTCTTTTTTCTGTTAGCTTCGGAAGAAAAGGGGAGAATAAGAAGGGTTAAAGATTTGGAAAAGAGGGATAGGGGTTGAGTTGTACTGTTTATTTAATTAATTATAGAAGCTGGTAGGTAGGTAGGACTACTGCTTGTTGCTACAAGTAGTTCAGTCCTGCTTTAGTGTTTTTTAGATAAAAAATTGTTAGAAGCTTTTGGTGGTGGGTCACTTGATAGCTAGACAGCTATGTTACTGTATATCCTTCAACCATTTTTACTTTTATTTATAATTTTCATATCATTTTATTCATAATTACCGATCACCACCACTAACCACTTCTTATCATTACATTCACAATCACCATTATCAACTACCATTATCTTTGTCAACAATCAGTCACTATCACCAATCACCTCTGTCATCACATTATCACTCGCAAACATCACCGCTGTCAACCACTACTGTTAGTCATTAACACACATATTATCCCATTATTATAATTATATCTACTGGCATCGCTACTGTGACTATCTCCACCGCCACTCTTAGCCACTACAACCACCGCAACAATTCCTACTACCAATCACCTCTGTCATCATAACTGATACTGCTCTCAATTACCACCAAATATATCGTCAAACATCACACATTCTTAAACAATCACTATCAACACCGTTAACTACTAATATCAACCAACTTCGCTGTCACTACCGCCACCACATCAACTGGCACCATCACGTCAGTCACTACGACACCAACCACCACCATCGCATCTATCACCACTACTAGCTACTAATAACACCGATCATTATCATTACCACCACTGCAAATCATCTTCATCATTACTGGCGATCATAAATATTTTATTTTTTTATTAAATAATAATTTAATTTTATTAAGCTTATTTTTTTCTAACATTTAATTATTATTTTTATTTAAATTATATATTTATTATGTTTACAAATAAATAAATTATACATATTCAAATATTAAAAAGTAACGATCTTAATTACTCGTGTCCAGATCTAAAGTGAATTTGACCATTAACAAGGTGTCATGATATGAGAATTACGTACATTGCTTTTATTTAAGATTTTAAGTTATATATATTGTTAGTATTGAAACAAGATAATGTTAGCAACATAACCGTTCTGTTTATTTTATGCATTTAAAGAAATAAAAGAAGGTTCTAAATAGAGGAGGGAAAGCGATCCCTTTTGGGTGTTGGGTTTGTTATATATATATATATATATTGGGGTGTAAACTTTGAAGCCAAGGGAAAAGAGAAGCAGAAATTAGGGGGAGAAAAGCTGCAGCTTGCGTGAAGCAAACATATATATGTACTAGCTAGTGTTAGAATTGATATATACAGGACAGTAATAGTTCTAATTTTTTAATTGTTCAAGTAGGATATTAAATTAAATCATCAGTATATATGTGAGTTTGAATTTCAAATAATGATTTTGGAATTCAGATAAGTGTCCAATACCCATTTTTGAAGTCCGATTAATATAGAGATTCACCTCGTTTTGGGAAATAAAAAGCGTTTTCTACATGTCACCCCAACATCACTAACCTTTGGTGGTACGATAATATTATTTGTAGTATGGAGTATTATTACTATTATATACTACATTGGGTAGAAGATAAATCTTTTTTGAACAAAATAAGAAAGAGAATTGTTCAGAAAAATCTTATTCAATTAAGTAGAGCAGACATCCCATCCAATCGTCTCTTACTCAATCGACACCTCATTTTTTTCTATTGTCATTTCAATCACAATCACACTCAGTAGTCTTCACCAGTACTATTAGCACAGTTAACAATAAAAACTTCAAATTAATTAAAGAAAATGAGGATTGTTTTCCCCCTCGATAAATTTCATGCATGCAACAGTACTACTGTATCAAGTGAGACTTTTGGTCGACCACTTCCTAATTTAACATTAATTACTACTTCATCAAAACTTTCATCAAAGGTTGCAGCAATGCATAAAAACATCTTACGTATAAATGCTAAATAAGACAAAGCCTACAACAAATTAATTAATCTATGATTTTTGTTCTTTTTATAAATCTGGCACATATCAGGAGCTTAACGCAGTATAGCTATAATTATATGTATATCAAATGAACTCCTTAATGATAGCAAGAATAGCAGTAGCTCTTCGACTATCAACAACATCAATTCCATGGAATCCAATATCATCAAACCTAGCCTCCACCAGAACCCCTTCCTTGACTAACATTTGCACAAAATCTTGTTGCCTATCAACCAAAGGGTCCCCTCCAAATCCAATGACCAAACACCTCCCAAGTTTATTGATCTTGTCCCTATGTGGCCCGTCCAACATTGGATTACAATACCTATGATCCCTATCTGTCCCATGTGGCAGTGACATATCCCATAACACATCAATTACTGGCAAAGGAAAAAATGTATCGGCGGCAAGCTTCATTTCAGATTTTGTCCTCATTTTCCCACCAAATAGGGGTTGGTTCATTATGACCCCGCTGATACGTAACGGCTCTATTTTTCTATCAATAATTTGTAGTGCTGTATTGAAAGCAATGTTGCCACCACTACTCACTCCATAGAGGTAACACCTAGAGAAATCTCCATATTCCCTTAGCCATTTTTCACCATTAACGCGATCCAAACCTTGGTTCTTGATCCAAAGAACGGCGTCTATTGCGTCGTCGTACTGCGCGGGGAGCCTGTTTTCCGGTGCCAGTCGATATTCCAGGGCGACCACAATGGATGGGACTTCACTACACAGTTGGTTACAAGTTTCATGGACTAACGTATTTGCTACGCTGAAGTGAATCCACCCTCCTGCCCAACCATTTAATCATTAATCAGTATAAAATAAAAACACAAAACTAAGACACATAAAATGAAATGAAAAGTCTCTATCTTACATATATACTTATATCAGGGGTCTAGCTAGACAAACTAAGACACATAAAATGAGACGAAAGGAAAAATAGATTATATATGAACTCATAATTTCAAATCAAAGCAACTGACCTGCATGGAGGTAAACTATGATGGGAAGTTTAGCGATAGATTTGTCATTGGAGGGCAATTTAGTTGGACGGTAAAGTCTCATCCAAGTTTTCTTGTCTTCATCTAAAGTGACATCTTTGCTAACAACAGCTTGGCCAGGGAGATGATCTTGATCACCAGTGGCTTTGCTTGTAGGAAAATCAACGAGACGAGTTAAAGTTCCATCTTCGTTGAGCACCACATTGAGGTGCTCGTAAGGATCAAATTTTGCCATGCTACCTAGCTCGTGTTCAAAGCTTAATTGGGAATATAATACTTAGGTAAAATTAGGGAAATTGTGAGTTTTTTGTATATATGGTACCAAAAATATTAACAAGTTAAATGAAAAGATGTTGTATATGTTTTTGATATGTCCTGATGGGGTTCAAATAACAAGTTGAGCCTTAACCTTCGGACAGTTTTGTGCTTGTAACACGAAAGGTGGATTTTGGTTATGAATATATGTATCTTAGTTCTACATTGACCATTTCTTTAGGATGTTCCTAGTGATTGATATATTGGACAACTAGAATTCTGAAGTTTAAATCTTATCTCCTTTGTGAAAATTAGAGTCATGAAAGGCCAGACCAATTCAATTGGTTTAAATCTTGCAGACAAATAAATTTAATGGGCTAAGACGGGTTGATTTTTTATTTTAAAGAGCTTTAAAATAGTCAGTTTAATAGAGACCTAAAAGGACCGTGGATTGGGGCAGGTTAGTTCTTTATTTTTTTTTATTTTTTTTATAAGAAATTTTTTTTTCAATATACATTTGAACTTATAAGTATGACAATTTGTTAACATTTCTAATATATGATTATTTGAAAATACATCATTCCATGACAACTTAACAACATATCGTAAAACCCATTTAAATCCATTGATAAAATTATCTTAATTAACATCTCCATTTTAATCTATATTCATATTCAAATTTAATTAGTAAAACATTATCAATTAACTATATATCAAAATTAATAATATTTAAATTCACTTAAAAGTATTACCACTTTGAATTTGAGTAAATTAAAGTCGTGCAATCGACTTCAAGTTGCAACAAGTGTTTGGATTTTTTCATGATGGATGCAATTTTTATACTTGGTGATTAGGAATTTAAAGCTAAATGAGTAAAATATAGTGTAAAATACTAGAACTTACTTGGTAATCTGTGTTCCTAGTTTTACTTCTTTTTTCATAATTTTTTTTTTTAAATTTTGAGTTTAAATTAAATCACAATCATGAAAGCAGCTTCTGCACTTGGTGATTAGAATTTAACGATAAATGAATAAAGTATTAAGACTTGTTCGGTAACCACAATTCTTAGTTCTTAATTTTTTTTCACAATCTTTTTTTAAAATTTTAATTTAAATTAAACAAATTTTTGGCCCACGAGCCCGCCTCAGCCCAGCCTCTATCAAGTCTTAAGGGTCAATGAGGTGAGTTGAACTGAACTCATAAGCCTCAATTTATATGGGTTTAAAAAATCTTAACCCATACATATCCTAATAGCGGGTCAAACCCATTGAATAAATTGTTAATATTAATTTTTGTAGTGCCACGTGTCAAAAATAATTAATACATTATTTAACAGAATTTAAGCAAATCACTACTCCCTTCGTTTCAAAATAAGTGGTGTTTCAATCTTTTGATTTTGTTTTAAAATAGATGGCCTTTTACATAATCAAGAAGTTATTAATTATGTTCTTCCAATTTTACCCTTAGTTAATTGGAGAGAGTTTTACATAACCAAGAAAATAGTAATAAATAGTTACATTTTTTTAACGATATTTGTTAAAAGTAAAGAAGTAAAAATATATTTTACTTTTTAAAAATAAATAATTTTCTTAAGAAGTGTGATCAAGCTAAAAAATATGTTTTCATGAAGTTTTTAGAGCCATAACCTTCAAAGCAAGTTTAAAATCCAGCTTCAAGTAAAGTGAGCAAATATTTGTTTTCTTTGCTTTTTCGTCACATTCCACCCCTTCGTTCACTTCAACGTCGGATTCCGAATTTGGGTTCTGTGAAATCTCAATTAAGAGAATAGGGTTCGATTGAAGTATTGAGTTCTGTTGAATCATGAATTTATTATTTGATTCGATACTGTTTTTTGGAGTAAAAATAAAATGAATTTTTTTAAAAATGTTTAGGTACTATATTAATGTGTATATTTTTCTAATTAAAAAAATTAGATGAGATTATCACATATTTTCTCTATCACTTAGTGGTCGTTTGGCAGAGAATATTAGAAATAATGTAAGTATTTGTGTATTATTAATATTTTATTTGGTACACTTTTTCAACCTATGTATAACTAATGCAATTTGTATTAGACTATGTATAACTAATTAATGCATAAAAAATCATGGTATTATTAATTCAATAGTTGTTAATGCATGCATTAGTATGATTAAAGATATAATTGCCCCTTAAAATCTTTTCCGCATCCTTTCTATCTTATTTGTGGAGGGAATTTTTATAACAAAATAATTTTTTAATAAATTATTCAATGAATGTTATTTTGAATATACTAAACCAAACACCACGTAAAAGATAATTTCAGCATAACTGCATAACAAATATCAACATTACCAATGCAAATATTACTAATACATCTTATTCAATATTATTCTTATACACTCTGCCAAACAATGTGTTAATGTCCAATATTTCCTTATATAAAAAAAAAACTCTTCAGAGGAACTGATCACTTGACTTTTAATGTCATAAAGTCGTTATAAAAAAATTAATAATGATTAGCATGACTTTCAAACTTCAAGTAAGCCTTGTTACCGGTAACTATTTTCTATGTTTCATTTTAATTGTTTGATATATTAAAAATAATTATTTTAAAATATTTATTAATTTTAAAATTTAAAAGATAATAGATTATATTTTTTCAACTTTATCCTTATTATTTAAAGTCATTCTAAAATGTGAAAAAAATTATTATTGTATATTTTTAAAAAATTAATAGAATTATATTAGTCAAATTATCATTTCTATTAATTTCTTCTTAATGTATCTGCAAATCTTATCCTAATAATTAAAGTGAAACAAATGGAGTACTTGACTCCTCTAATTATTGATCAGTACCCTTTTATTAATTTAATACTAATAATCTAATATTTTCTTACACTAAATAATAGGGATCGTTAACTTTCTTCTTAAATAAAGCTACATAAATAAACTGATTTTACAATCAACAACTACCATGCCATATGAGGGGTGACATCCTGTTATTTAAAAGACACCAAAAATTTGGTTAACTTATGGGTAAATTTATCTTCCCACAAAGAGTGTCTCTTTTTTTAAAATTCTTTTTATATATATTTTGACTAAATTTTTAAGTGAAATTGATAGCGATGATAGGACCTGAGTGTGAATAAGCAAAAGAGGCTGTGCAATTCACCAAAAGTGATGGGTTCTTGATGAGCTGAAAGAGTGGTGATGGTATCTTTGAATTCACTCCGAAGACATTTGAACATGCATGTAAATATTCTGATAGGGGATCGGAGGCAAATTGGACAGCCAGCAATAGCTGAGTTTGATTTTGTGAAGATATTGATTGAACCTCAAATCAATTTGTTTCAAGTTTTGAAGTTGTATATGAAGATTGAGGATTCTAATATTTGATGGTGACGAGAAGGCAGCCGCAAGTGCATCCCAAACAACCTTTGACGGGGATAGCCCGATAATTATTGAAATTGTTTCTTCCGAGAGAGATGACACGATGAGGCTCATAATTAATTGATCTTGTTTGATCCAACAAAGATATTCCGAGTTAATAACACCTTTGAGATGTTGGGTTGACGGTGCTACACAAAAAGATCTTGTCCTCAAAGAAACGGAGAAATTTATCTTTTCTAGAAAAGGTAGTTTGTAGATATTAGTTTTATCGAGATAAATGAGAGTTGTTGAGAGGAGAGGGAGACGAGCTGCCCACTTGAGCCATGAGTGTCTGATAGGTGGACGATGAGTTCGTGTGTTGCTCTGATACCATAATAAAACACAAAGAGATGAAGTTTCAATAATAGATCAGAAATTAGAAATTACTAGTTAAATTAGGAGTTTGTAGTTGAAGTGGGAGTCGATGATGTGCAACATATTCCAATACAACACATAGCAAATAATAAGATAAACATTATATATCATTTACACGGAACAAGTTCAAACTAGAGACTAAAACAGAAACAAACAAAAAAGCAATTGGACTTACTTTACGTAATATCACTTCCTAGTTTAACATTAATTACTACTCATATATAAGAGGGCATGCAACAAACTAATTAATCTATATGGCTTAAATCCTTTTATAAATTCCGCATATATCACGAGTTTAGCGCGATATATATATATATTAAAGGACGATCAAATAAACTCCTTAATAAAAGTATGAATAGCAGCAGCTCTTCGACTATCAACAACATCAATTCCATGAAATCCAATATCATCAAACCTAGCTTCCACCATAATCCCTTCCTTGACTAACATTTGCACAAAATCCTGTTGCCTATCAAACAAAGGGTCCCCTCCAAATCCAATGAGCAAACACCTCCCAAGTTTCTTGATCTTGTCCTTATGTGGCCCATCCACCAATGGATTACAATACCTATGATCCCTATCTGTCCCTTGTGGCAATGACATATCCCATAACACATCAATTACTGGCAAAGGAAAAAATGTATCGGCGGCTAGCCTCATTTCAGATTTTGTCCTCATTTTCCCACCAAATAGGGGTTGGTTCATTATGATCCCGTTGATACGTAACGGCTCTAATTTTTTATCAAGAAGTTTAAGTGCGGAATTGAAAGCAATGTTGCCACCACAACTGACTCCATAGAGATAACACCTAGAGAAATCTCCATATTCCCTTAACCATTTTTCACCATTAACGCGATCCAAAGCTTGGTTCTTGATCCAAAGTACGGCGTCCATTGCGTCGTCGTACTGCGAGGGGAGCCTGTTTTCGGGTGCAAGACGATATTCCACCGCTACAACAATGGATGATACTTCACTACACAGTTGGTTACAACTTTCATGGATTATCGTATTTGCTACACTGAAGTGAATCCACCCTCCTGCACCACCCAAAACATTAGTATAAAATATTACTATTAAAACCACGAGATTTAAAATACTATTATACAATATTCAAAAGTCTCTCTTATAGATCTTTTCTTAAATCTGATAGTATCTAATCAAACTAAGACATATTATAAAATAAAAAAGGAAGAATAGATTATATATGAACTCATAATTTCAAATCAAAGCAACTGACCTGCATGGAGGTAAACTATGATGGGAAGTTTAGCGATAGATTTGTCATTGGAGGGCAATTTAGTTGGACGGTAAAGTCTCATCCAAGTTTTCTTGTCTTCATCTAAAGTGACATCTTTGCTAACAACAGCTTGTCCAGGGAGATGATCTTGATCACCAGTGGCTTTGCTTGTAGGAAAATCAACGAGACGAGTTAAAGTTCCATCTTCGTTGAGCACCACATTGAGGTGCTCGTAAGGATCAAATTTTGACATGTTACCTAGCTCGTGTTCAAAGCTTAATTGGGAATATAATACTTAGGTAAAATTAGGGAAATTGTGAGTTTTTTGTATATATGGTACCAAAAATATTAACAAGTTAAATGAAAAGATGTCGTATATGTTTTTGATATGTCCTGATGGGGTTGTGACAAATAACAAGTTGAGCCTCAACCTTCGGACAGTTTTGTGCTTGTAACACGAAAGGTGGATTTTGGTTATGAATACATGGACTAATTCTTTAGCTTGTTCCTAGTAATTTGGTAGAGTTTAGTTTTTTGTTTCTCTTTTTTTTTTTTCGTTATCCTTTTATTAGGGACATATGTCATTTGAAACTTTTCTAAACAAGACATATAGCTTTTTCCAACTTTATGTAACAAGTTCAAAAATCAAGGGCCGATATACGCAAATGTTTCTTTTTAGGCTATTATGTAGCTTTTATTTTTTATTTTAAAGAGTTGTGCACATATGATTTTTAGAAAGTTATTTTTTCAAGTAATATTAAACTCAGGTATAATGTTTGTTGAATCTTATAGACAACACATTAGATTGTCGTCTCACGTTTACAATATCTTTTAAAAAAATTAATCCTGATCTATTTTTTTTTTAATAAAATTTTCAATTTGCTCAAAGAAAACCTTAAAATTATGATTTAAATGATTCAATACAAGAGAAATGCACAATATCAATGATCAATTAAGTCAAAGTACAACCAAGAGTTACAAAAAAGAATAATTTAAAAAAGGGTCATTCACTAAACAGTTGTTCCAAAAAGGACAACTTACAAAAAATTTAAGGCCATCTTTGGGCTTCTGCTGCGCACGTCCAGTGGGCTCCTATATTAATTCCGAAAATGGAAATGGCTGACTGTAAAAGTTAAGCCCATAGAAGTTTTAAGCCTATTACGTTTGTCAATCGCACCTTAGACTAAGCCCATTCAAGTTTCATGCCATGAGTTTTCCAGAATACTATGAGTTTTTAGCAATCGTTGAAAAGTAATAGAAAAATAGTCATAAGTTAATTTTATGCAGATAAAATTTAGATAAAATTACGTTACTTAAAATACTGAAGAACTTATAAAGGTCTGAATCTCAAGAGTCATTTCTTAGTTTTGAATTCCGTGAATTCTTTCTTGATTTGGGATTCCAATAAATTTTTAACCAATGAAATGTTTCTTGAATTTGCACTTGTTAATTCTTCGAATTCAAGTTGCGGAAGTTATTTTGTATTTTAGTTGAAAATACTTTTGTTAGAAACTTTTTTCGTGTCAAAAGAGTGACTAAATGTTACAATAACTTTTAAAACAGTAGTAACTAATAGTATTTGAACTAAAAGAGTAGGGTTTGATTGAAAATTCGTGTTTATTTTTAGAAAAAAAATATAAATAAAAAGAAATCAGATGTTTACAATATTAATGCGTATATTTCCTTTATTAAAAAATTAAATGAGATTATCACATGTTTTATCTATTACTTGGCATCAAATATCCTTTATAAAAAAAAATAATATTCAGATGAAGGAACTGATCACTTAACCAAATCTACTTTTAATGTCATAAAGTAGTTATAAAAAATTAATCATGATTAGCATTACTACTACTTTGACTCCTTTAATTATTCAGTACCCTTTTAATTTATTTAATACTATAAATATTTTTATACACTAAATAATAGGGATCATTAACTTTCTTCTTAAATAAATCTTTATAAATAAATTGATTTTACAATCTACAGCTACCATGCCGTATGTCGGGGTGACATCCTGTCATTTAAAACACAAATTTCTTTCCAGAAATTTGGTAAATTTGTTATATATATATATATATATATATATATATATTTAAAGTCTAAATAAATCCAAACATACCCTTAGTAATTTAGAGTACATTCAATTTTATTTTATTATATACAAATAAAGTCCTTAGTTTATGTTTCCTAGGTTTTGACCACACGAGTGAGAATCAAAACCTTTGTAGCCTGTAGGGCCATAACATTATAACAAATATAATCAATTAAATAATTACATGTCTAGTAAGCTACTATTACATTATTCTTTTTTTTTTTTTTGCTTTTTTGACCACAAAAAAAAAAAAAAAGAGAGAGAAAATGAATATTGTTGCTATAGTTTGACCTTTTTATGATTTGAATTTAAAACTATAATGATTTTAAGGTTTCATTTCATGTCCTAATTAAATATTACTAATACTTATTTTGTATTATTTTTGCTTTCGACATCTTGTAGGTATATATTATTTACACAGAGAAAATAAAAGATGTTTTTGGATGAGCCCTTTACTCAACAGCAAAGAGGTGTTAATATTAGCTCATTAAATTATAATTTGTCTTATTTATTTAAATTTAGGCTAATTATTAATTTGCTTATTTCAATTCAATACATTTCAGTCAATTAAAATTTGGGCTGATATTTAATTCAAACTGATTCATAAGAAATTTTACTAAAATTTTTCAAAAAAAAAAATACTTATTTACTTGATATGTAATATATAGCTATGATAAACAAAAAATAATAGCTTTATTAAACATTAAAAATTATTTAAAATAAATAAATAAAAATAATTAAAACTTAGTAAAACTTGAGCAAATTAAATTTTTGATCCATATTTTAACTCATTTCTGCCTAAATAACTTTTAAACGCGTCAATTACTTATCTATATATTCATTCGAACATCTTTACTCACTCAAATTCAATCTAACCAGTCTATTTATCTCCTCTTCTCAACAGTGGCCTCTACCCTCTGCTCTCTGCCACTGCCTAAAAATGAAAATAAGCTACATTAATTACTTTCTTATAAATATGAAGGATAAAGAATATATATATATATATATATTAATAAATATATAAAAGAAGGTAGCAACTGTCCGACAAAATACAAAATTTCAAAGTTTTCAAATAACGTCATTTTCTTTACTTAGAAAGGACGTTATGGTAATGTGCTTAATTAGTTGCAAATTAAACAGATCGACAGGGGATGTACCATATCTTTGAAATTGTTAATTTCTTGATTATTCAGAGTTGTTAAGGTCAGTACCATTTTTCTTCTCGATGAAATTATTTTGTCATTCTCCCATTATTTTACTATTAATTAATATTAACCTCTTTTTTTATCGTTTTCTTTTTATTTTAATGGTCACAGGTTTAAGTATCTATTTTAGATTATTATTTTGATCCGGAAATTAAATATACTTGCTTTACTGGTATGTGAATAAAAATAAAATAATTAATTCGATATCCGTATTGAGAATGTTAAATTTACAAAAAGTTAAAGTAAGTGATCACTTTGATCATAAATATTTTTTGTTTGTTTTTTTTTCGGAGTTGAATTTCAAAATTTATGTAATTATCAAAAGGAGATCTTAAAACTTTATTTTGTTCAAGATTTTCTTTAATAGTCACATTGGCTCCAAATGTTTGGTGGGTTTATTGAGATACTCTGGCCAGCTATTTCCTTAAGAAATTATCATTATGTTTTAATTTGAAATACAAAATTAAATTTTATTAGTAATTAGGAAAATATATACGTACGTCATTTATTTTAGGAGTTATTTCTATTGTAATGTTCCAAGAATATTTTTGTATACTTTTATTAACAATCGTATTGTTCTATGATTAACAATAGTATTGCTCTATATAATTATTTCAACTTTGATATCCATCAATCATTCTTACTGAATACTAATTCACAATCTTTTTCTTATATAGCTAATTTTTTTTTATTATTTAATAACTTATTGTGGTTTCAATACGTGCTTTATTATGTGCGGCTATGGAATTTTTAAATTTTATTGTGCGACTATAAATACTTTTTATTAAAGATAAATAGGAGAGATACAAATTAACTTATATTTAAATTTAGAAAAAGATTTTTTTTTTTTAAATGAGTTAAACAAAGGTTCATATAAATTGAGACAAATGGGGTGACTAAGGCCTCAAATACACTTAATTTTGAGTTTCATCATAATTATTCAGCTTTGAGTAATTAATCAAATCTATTTATTTTTCTAGGTCTTTGTTTTAATTATTCAGCTCTTAATTGTTAAGTGTAACCTTTTATTATTCTATAATCATTCCTTTTATTATTCTATAATCATTTTGTGCGTCTGAATAGATCTGAGTGATTAGATATTATATAAAATCTTAATTTTGTTAAGATGTTTATTGAAAAATTTATACATTGACGATAGTTCACACTACTCAATCTACTTTCATTGCTAACCGTTGTCGGCTCGACTCAATTTCAAATAAATTTTGGCTCGCCTCGGTAAAAGATCGATCAAGCTCGACTCGGTCAAAGCTCGGGCTCGATTGAGCTAGCTCGTCTCGGCTCGACTCGGTTTAAGAAATAATATCCTTTTATTGAGCTCAATTACTAAGTATATTAGAAATTTAACTTAAAATACTATGTTAATTTTTAGTAATATTATATAATTAAGATCTATTCAATGTTAGTAAATTTTTTTAACCACAATATAACTTAAGCCTACTATATAAGTATGAGTGTTCATAGTTTGATTTAGGTCGATTTTTTATTACAAACAGAATTAAATCAAGTTTTCAATAATTAAAATCAAGTCAAATCAGACATAATACGTATTCATTAGTTTGGTTGGAATCGGATGTGGTGTTATTTTTTCAATTTTAAAAAAATATAATGTTATTCGTCTCTTTATGCCTCTTCCTACAATTTCATTATTTGTCAACTTATAATCCTTTGATATCCTTTTATTGTGGTGAGTATAATTTCTTTGAATTATTAAGAAAATGTCTTGAGATTTATATATTTTAATTAGATAAATAAAATTTACAAAAAATATTAAAATGTCTAGATAAAAAAAAATCGGCTAGACTTAGCTCGAGTTCGATCAAAATATAGAAAAATTCGGTTGAGTTCGGATCGATATTGTTTAAAACTCGGTAAGGCTCGGGTCAAGCTTGATATATACTCGACCTGATTGGGCTCAGTTTGATGCCCAACTACCGTCTCCATTCACTATCATAATTAGCTATCACTATCATTCATCATAATTATTTATATACACGAGCCCAAGTCTACTGCCAACTACCATCACTATTCACTTCCACAATTAACTATCACTATCAATCATCATTATCATATGTATATATATATATATATATATATATATATATATATTAGTTGTTACCACCAACTACTGTTATCGACCATCTACTATTGTCAATTATCATCATTACTAGCTATTACCCATAATAGAACTACCATTATCAACCAACATCATCCCTAATTAGCATCCTCATACACCGCTACTAGTCATCACCATTCACCAATTTCAATTGCCATATAGTATTATATTGATTCAGTGTTCTAGTTTTATTTTATTTTGTTAATTTTTAAATAAAAACAACTTTTATATATTTTAAGTTTTATATTGTAAAATAATTTTAATTATTAAATATTTTACATATGCACTATATTCTAATATTTAAATATATATATACATTTAAATTAAGAGAATTTAAAGAAAAAAGGATATTTATAAATTTTGGAAATTTTGCATTACAGAAAGTGAGGAATTTCCAGTTTTGGAACAAGAAAAAGGAGGTCACTAAAAGGTGACATCACTGAATGAAATGAGTCAGTAGTCAGTATTAGTACAATACCTTGAGCTTCTTGTGTTTGGTGAAAACAGACTGTTCTAACGTAAGCAAGCGGTCATTTAAGGGAGTTTCACAGTGATACGTGGCACGTCTCGTTTGGTTCCAATGAATGCCTTCCTGTCCTTTGCTTCCTTCACACACCACACGCTTTAGACAAGAAATCGGACGGCCCGCTCAACACCGCCGTTACTCACTGTTACTGATTCTCATTAACCCCCAATTTGTACCATTTATGTTGACCAACATTTTCTTTCAGTATTAATATCATCAATTCAACATTATAAACTTCGTTAATATTTTCTCTTCGGTCAAATTTAATTATTAGATATATTAAAAATAATTATTTTAAAATAATTGTTACCTTTAAAATTTAAGAGATAATTGATTATATTTTTTTTCAATTCTATTATCACTACTTAAAGTCATTCTAAAATATAAAAAAGATTATTAGTATTATATATTTTCAAAAAATTAATAAGATTATATTAGTCAAATTAGCATTTCTATTATTTTTTTTTAGGTATGCAAATTTAATCCTAATAATTAAAATAAAATAGAGGGAGTGATATTTTACTTTCTTCATTCATTTTTAGTTGCTAGGTATATTAAAAATAATTATTTCAAAATAGTTGTTAGTTTTAAAATTTAAGAAATAATTGACCATCTTTTTTTCAACTTTATCCTTAGTACTTATAAAAGTCATTTTAAAATATGAAAAGAATAATTATTATATATTTTCAAAGGTACCTATCAATTAATAGGGTTATATTAGTCAAATTATAATTCTTATTAATTTTTTCTTAACGAATATGTAAATTTTATCCTAACAACTGAATAAAAACGGAGGAATTACTTTAAATATATGTTTCAGCTGCGGTGTTAATACTTAATATCATTTGCAAACAAATTTTTATTTGTAACTGTAACTAATTGTATCAATTACAGCATTATTTTGAAGTTCAAAAAACTAATTTGAGAAGTACTTTAAGTGAAATATATACTACTCTCTCTGTTTCATTTTAATTGTTATGATAACATCTGTTTATTCATTAAGAAAAAATTAATAGGGATGATAATTTGACTAATTATTCTTATTAGTTTTTTTGAAAACATACGATAATAATTTTTTTTACATTTTTGAATGATTTTAAGTACTAATAATAAAATTAAAAAAATATAATCAATTATTTTTTAATTTTCAAAACTAATAAATATTTTAAAATAATTATTTTTAAATATATATAACCATTAAAATAAAACGGAGGGTGTAGTAATTTAGTAACAGAATTCATACTCATTTTCCAAATGAAATTCTTATTCAACTTCTGAATATATTCTTTCAATTTCTTTTTTTCCAAAGCAACACAAATATTGTCCAATCACGAGACTTATTTTTACTGTTATGCAGCAGTATATATGGTAGAGGATTCTAAATGTGGTGAGATCATGCATACTGTGGCCGTTACGTTTTGGCATCACGAAATCCACGTGGCATCTTCCTACTGGAGATACAAATGAAACGCCTCGCAGGGTCCTTTGAACGCCGAACGGGTACCTTTGACTTTATTCTTCTTTTCATTTTGACAATCAGCTCCTACATTTTGTTCTAATTACACATTATTCCTTCCGTATTTGGAAAAGTTTTCCAATTTTCTCGATTTAATTGATTAAAATATTTCTAAAAATTATTTTTAAAAAAAAAAATTTCAAGAAAAGTGACTCATCGAAATAGAGAAAATAAATATATTGATAAATTATATCTCAAGTTCATATATTCCCGACCTTCAGTTCCATTCTTTGATCATTCCGCTCCTTGCTACCCCCGAACTCCAACTCCTTATCCCATCCCACGTCCATGGTATCTTTTGTTACTTTTTCTATTTGAAATTATTTATTATAATTTTTAAAAATAAGTATCTCAAATTATTTGTCATTGAAAGTTCAAGAAAAAGATAATTATCGTATTTTTATTTTATACTTAGTAGTAATTATTCTTGAAGACTACAAACATTCCAATAGAGTAAATATTTAATGAAAAGAGATTACATATAATTATATAAATAATGATAAAATGACCAAAACTCCCTCCTAATTAATATTTTCTTAAGAGACATGTAAAAAAAATACGATAAATAATCTAAAATGAAAAAATAAATTATATATAAATATTTTTGAGATAATAATTCTTTTTCTTTTTTACTTATCAAACTAAAAAAATAAATAAAAATTCACTTATATCCATAAAAGACATTTCCCATCGTATCAAACACACTCTTCATCTCTAACTCCTTTCACCAGTACATGGAAGCACTCACATTCGACATCCATTTAATATTTTTTAAAAGATTGATCTTTTTGATTTTTTTCTTATTATCTTGGGTCAAAATGTATATAAAACTGATTGATTAGGTAAAGTATGCTTATTGGAAAGGATTTAATTTTTTTTTTTAAAAAAAAGATTAAATAAGGTGAGAAATCTAAAAGAAATCTTTCCTTGTACTTCGAGTATAATTCTTGGTGTAATGTTGTGAAAGCTTAAGAAACAAATCGACAAAAAATTAAAGCTAAATATAAAATTAAGATGTACAAGTGTAATTATCATATCGAACAACATTAGAAGAGCTATTTAATTCAATTTTCATTATGTCTGATAAAATTGCCTCAGGCAACTAGCTTCTAAGTCCTCATGATTAAATAAATCACAATCATGTTAAATGGTTTGGGATAAGTTAAATTGATATTAAATTTTGTATAGGCAATATAATATTTGGAGTTGATTAGTAGGTGAGTTATTCGTGTATAAAGTTAATTCGATATTTAGTTTGCAATATAAAAATCTGTATAATTAATATATATATAAATTATAAAAAAATTTATATATTATTTTATATGTAAGATAAAAAGTCGAAACAAATGATACACTAATAAATGAATCCTATTATATAGGATAAAATTTAGTTCAACTAGGCCTCTTATCATGAGTGGACACATGGCAACAGCGAAAAATCAGGCATGAATCACTATAAGCAGCGGATCGGTGCAAGAACATTAGAGGACGGTGTTGAGGCAAAAGCTAATCTAGCTCCGAAGTCACCATAGCGGGCATTAAGAACAGTCTGAATAGAGGTCTCTTAAACAGTCAATTGTTATGCGAGATCTCGAGATCTTTGCCGACTGTTAAAAATAGAGATAAATCTGTAATCAATGGATTTGATTAGGGTCCTGAGAAAAGGATAACTATATACCTCTTAATTTTGCGGTTTAGAGATATATATTATTAAAAAATTAATATATATATATACTATTGTTGTTTAACAAATGATGCATATTTATTCTTTTTGTTAACGGACTGAAAGTAAAAAAAATTTAAAATTGATTCTTTAATTTTAAAAATATCATGTGACTTTAAAGAATTATTTCACTGATTTTTTTACCCCTTCAAACCCGATCCAACCAAAAAAAGAACTCAATCCTTTTTTATTCCGATCCAATCCAAATTCATTTTATGACTGAGTAGAAAAGGGATCAGTTTTTTTTTGTGAAAAAATGGGTGAGGTGATTTTTTAAAGTCACATGATATTTTTAAAATTTAAAAAATAGTGTTAGGATTTCTTTTAATTCAGTAACTATAAGTCGATTAAAGAAAAAAGTAAATATACACCATTTGTTAGACGGTGGGATATATATGCACCAATCTTTATCGAGGGGTATATTCGTTCTAGATTGCAAAATTGAGAGGTATTGTCCCTTTTCTCGTTATTCTTTCCAAGGCATCACACTCTCACTAATTCACAGTATAATTGCAAAAGTTTTTTGTATTCAAAGCCTTCTTTAGCGTTTATATTTCTGGTGTTCTAACTTCTTTCTCAGACGGCGGCGTTAGATCAATAGACCGGAGCTTTGATTAATTTCATCTTGTGTCTATTTTTTTTTATAGAATAGCCATCACCAAGGTCTTGCCTGAGTGTTATGGGTCTGGCTTGACCCTTCATTCCTTCTACAAAAGTAATATAATTGTAGAGGGGGACATGAACCAAAACCCCCAAAAAATCAAGCACATAGATTGTAATATACAATCCTCCCAACAAAAGATAGAAAAGCATAACTCTTTCATATGAAAATCAAAAATAGAAAATCCAGCTAACAAAAAAATTACATTTGTCATATCTTCTCCTTATGCTAGAAGTTGACATCTATCTAGTTGGTATATTCCCTTCACTTCTTTAGGTAGTTGTTGGTAGGAAGAGTAGAATGTTGTACTAGATGATGCTAGCTTAGCCAAAAAATCTGCCATACCATTTGCTTCTCTGAAGTAATGAGAGATTTCTGCATCCATGTATCTCAAAGCCTGGATAAAGGCTAGTATGATTGGTTTAAGTTTCACGTTCCTGGTGTCTTCATTCTTGAGCATATTGGCGATGATGAGTGAGTCCAGTTCCGGTAGGATTCTTGTATATCCATTTTCACTATACTATTTCAATCCATAGTTAGCTGCAACAGTCTCTGCTTGGTTGTCGCAGTCACATTGGATGGACATTGAGAAAGTTATGATCATGTTGCCATTGTGATCCCTGATGATGCCTCATATGCCGGCTTTTCCTTCATTTTTTTCATAGCTACCATCAATATGGATTTTAGTCCTGTCCTCCTCAGGCTTGTTCCAGATAATTTGCCTCTATAAGACCACTGGTCTTAGTTTCTCTATGATTGAGCATATGTTGCTCCAATTTCCTTTAAGACATAGTTTAGGAAAGGCAGTCTTCAGAGTGGCTTTCATGTTCTAAAAAATTTGATGCTCCATTTTGTTCTTGTTGAATGATTTAGCTTCCCCATACTTGCAGGCAGACCAAGATCTCTATGTTTCCAAGAAGATAATGATTGGCAAGACTTGTAGGACTATAGCTTGTAGATGGTATTATGAGTCTTTATGTTCCACCAAGTGTTAAGAAGTCTCCCGACTGAATAGTGTTGATGTGTGATCCCCAATGGTCCTCCAAAGATCCTCCATAAGTGTTTTGTCATCTCTCTTTCACAGAAAGAATGTTTGATGATGTTCTCTGATGGGTTCCTACAACAGTAACAATTGTAGGTGTTAGTTCCATTGTTGTTGTTATTGAATCTGCAGACTACCTCTCTAAAGAATAGTTTGCCAAGGTATAGCCTCTAGACTAAGAATGAGAATTTAAAGGGGATGGCTTTATGCTAAATCTTGCTGAGATCTTGATTGATATGAGTGTGTTTCTGCCTAATGATATTCCAAGTAGATTTATTGGTATATCTTCTATCAGTTATATCCATCCATACTGCATAATCTTTGTGGATGTTACTGCCGATGTCCACCTTGAGGATTATGTCCCTCATACTATGAGGGAGTTCTTCCTCAGTCTTCCTGTGATTCCATCCTCTATTGATGATGTATTTGCTAAAACTGTCCTTGTGTTTCTAATAGCAATGGGGCTGAGATTTGCTAAGGCACCTCTTCTTGTCCAGTTATTCCATCAAAAATTATTGTTTCCTTTATTAATCCTCCACAGAAGTCTACTTTCCACCTTTTCTGTAACACTGAGCATTTGTTTCCACAGAGGGGGGTCCTTGTTGTTTCTTTTCTTATCCACACAATTGCTTCTAGGGCAGTACTTAGTTTTTAGGAATTCAGCCAGCATAGTTGGTTCAGTCCTAAATCTCCACCATTTTTAGTAGCCAAAAATTTAGTGATATCTTCCATGCTTTTAACCCCTACTCCTCCTTTTTCTTTGGGGGTAGCACATAATCATCCAAGATCTCCAATGGTATTTGTTTTTGTCACTTGTATTGCTCCAAAAACCATAGAAAAGTGCTTCTCCAGCAGCTCCAATGTGGTTTTAGGAGGGCATATAGCTGACATGGAGTAAGTTGGGAGGGCTTGTAGAACACTTTTGATCAAAGCCATTCTACCCCCGGGGGAGAGCAGCTTGCCATGCCATCCATTTAATCTCCTAATCACCTTTGTAACCATTCCATCAAAAAAAATTAATCCTCTTTCTGCCAGAATACGGGGCAACCTAGATAGTTGAAGGGGAAACTTTTCTCAACGAATCCAGTGCATTTCCTGAGCATGTTAATAGTGTATGCATTGACTTTTGAATTTGTTAAAAAGAAGCTCCTATTCTCATTAATGAGCTGTCCAGAAGACTTCTCATATTTCCTAATCTGTTTCATGATAAGTTTTACAGAGCTACTGTTTCCACTGCTGAAGATGACTATATCATCTGCACAGACAAGATGAGTAACTTGTGGACCCCTGCAATTCATGAAAAAAGGAATGAAGTGAGAATTAGTGATTAAATCATCGAGAGATCTAGAAAGAACTTCAACTACCAATATAAATAAAGAAGGGACAAGGGATCTCCCTATCTTAGTCCTTGTGAGGAAGTGAAAAATCCTTGTCTAGATCCATTAATAATGATAGAGTACCAAATGTTATCGATATGCCTTTCTATCATATTAATCTTGTTATGTGAGAATCCATATTTCTTTAGCACAACATATAAGAAAGGCCATGATATTCTGTCGTATGCCTTAGCCATATCCAGCTTGATTACAATGTCTCCTCCTGTGTCAGGGGTATTGATATCATGTACTATCTCTTGTGCCAACATTACATTCTCTGTAATAAGTCTCCCTGCAATGAAATCACTTTGATAGTTAGAAACAAGTCTAGGAAGTAAGGGGTTCAATCTAGCAGAAAGGATCTTACATCAACTGTTTTATCATTTAGTTCTTGCAATTTATTTCATTATATTCTTATTATCTGGTCAATGTACATACTCCTCATAACTAATTTTTATATTATTTATACTTGCATAACCTTAACCTTTTATCGAAAGATCCCTACGTGATATGTTTTGGATGCATTACCATATTTATCATTATGTTATAGGATAGTAATACTTATGTTTTGGATGTTATACCATATTTATCATTATGTTATTGGGATAATAATACTTTCAATCCCTCAGTTATTAATAAATTTAATTTTGATTTTAATAATATTTGACATTTAACATTAAGTTAACTAAATTTTGTGTTTTTAGTCCCTTTATATATGCAATATGTTATATTTAGAATATTTCTAACTAAAATTGTTTACCATCAAATATAGATGGTAAAAAATTAAAATAATGCATTGACAATTGAACAACTTAACGCTTAATAATTCATTTAATTTTTAAAAATTCATGATTAGAGAGATCAACAATGCATATATCATTATATCAATTAATTAATGATTAAATATGATTAACCAAAAATCATAATGATCAAATAAGAATTTATTGACATTTGAAGGATGAAAAATATCATTTCCCCTTTCGTTCTATATATTCGTCAATGTTTTTAAATAAATTTTTATAGACACTATTAATATAAAAGATAATTTCACGATATATTTAACTCAATTTTTTTTATTTGTGTCTTACAAGCTTTTATACAAGGACAAACGATTAGTACAGGAATTAACAACCTGAATAATTTTTCTTTTTTTTCTTTTAATTCATTTTTAGAAGTGACGTGTCTATTAGTGGACAAATATGGTAATCTTTTGTAAAAGTAGTTGCCACTTTGTCACAAACTCACAATTACGAGTTAAATTAAACCAAAGAATATTCCTTCCATTATACATATGACCATAATAAGCTTAGTCAACTAATTAATGAAGTGAAAATTAGTTGACTGAAAATGAATAAAATTTGAATTTTATGCCATATAACTATACAATAAACTAATTCCCTAACACATTTTTAGTGTGACACAATAAACTTTAGATTTATCTAATATATACTGATAATATAAAAAATTTTTACGGTAATATTAGTTATTTTTATTGTTGCAACGAGTGATCATGCATGAACTGTATTGGGAGTCATATGTAATTAGCATTTAGTAACTTCATATAGTTTTTCACTATACAAATAGTTAAACGTTCAAACTGTTGCGCATATGTAGGATTCGAACAGGAGATATTTGATTAATAATGAAAAAGTACTTACCACTCTATTACGACTCCTTGTTGGTCTAACCTTACGTTTTCATGCATTTTATAAAACATAGACGAAATTTAGCTTGAGTATTTCAATATGAAACTGCAACGAATTAAAATGGAAAACAAATAGAAAGAATAGATACACAGTGAAGCTAGTAAAATGGTAATTCTATGAATATATAAAATCTGTTTTGATAACATTCATTTTGGTTAATATTTGCTGACACGATCGATATGAATTGTTGACTAAATAAAAGGACAACTCGGTATATTAAAAAACTTTTATTATGAGTAGAGTTCGGAGAAATATGGGACCACAAGATTTATTACATACAATTTTATCTTGTATTTTTACAAAAGGCTGAACAAATAAATATTATATTCCCCTCCTGAATAAATTTTTTTAAATGGTTAATCTATTTCATACATATTTAAGTCGTCAGAATTTTCCTACAAAAGGGTAAAAATACAATCGATGGGACTTCACTTAAAGTGGGGGTAAGATACATAATTAGCAAGTTTAGTAGCTTGAATGAGAAAATCTAAAAAAAATAAAATTGATGGCTATCAATATCAATCCATATTTTTGTTTCAATTTAAAAGTGCTGCAGTACCAACTTAGCAAATCTAGATATGGTTAGACAATGGACAAGAATCCATGATAATGATTTTGCTACAAATGTTGTTTTTAATACAAAATTGTTTATTTTCTTCCTTCTCTTCTTTATTTCACATCTTTTCCTTTTCAGTTTCGCGACAACTTGACATCTTTCAAATTAAACATTCATAAAATAAATCTTCATCGTATCAATTTAAATTACTACTCTCAAATATCAACATGCACGGTCTTAATATTTCAAGTGTATGAAACTTTTTACACCATCGATCAACTCACATTTAATTATTACCAGAGAAAACTCGTCTTATTTTTAAAGATTACAATGAATTTTGAATTTAAAATTTTTTTATCTATAAATATATTATTTGAATGACATGAGATAAATTTATTATATAAACAATCTATATAAGTTAAACTCAAATATACAAATCTTTTTTTTAAGTAGTACATGATAAATCCAAGTAGCTTTCTAGGTAATTATGTCATTCCAACAAACTCTTTATGTATAGAAAAAGAGTACAAAGCCGTTTCTATTTGTAACTTTTTTATATATGTATATGTATATATATAAAAGAATGAAAAGATGAGGTAGAATGAATTCCTTTTCAACGTCGAAAGGGAGAGATATAGTTGGCGTCTTTTGCCCTCTACGCAGCTTGAAACACGCAGAGAAAGGCTAATATAGACACTCCCATTGACACGTTTCAACATCTCTTTTTTCTCTCTCTTTCACCATAAAAAAACTATTTTCTTTTAAGTACTATTTTCTCTATTTCAATCTATTTGTTTTACTTTTCTTTTTAATGTGTTTTTTTTTTTTGAAAACTCTGTAATTTTAATTTTTTACGTGATGTGTTTAAAACTATAAGATTAACGGGCATGTAAGTACATTCTACATATCTTTAGTTTAAAATGACAAAATTCAAAAGCCTTATTTATTTTTTAAAACTCTATGTCAAGTCAAAATTAGAAAAACAAATTGAAACGGAAGGGAGTATTAGTTTGTAAGTTAGTATCATATATCAATAGTTTTTCTTTCTTTCTTTTTTTATTCCTTAGTATAAAGCAAGATTGGATGTATTCCTCTTGTATTACATCAAAAGTGGTATTGAAAAAGAAATTAAGATAACTAAAAGGAAAAAAAAAACATGAAGAGTGGGGGGGTGTTGCTAATGCTAAATGCTAGGCTTGCAAAGGCCAAAACTCACGAGAGGAAGGAAGATAAATAAAAAGGCAGTTGGCTTATCGCATGTTTGCTTCACGCAAGCAGCTAAATGGGGTTTGCTTCATCGCGTGGCTTTAAAGACTTCATTTAGTGTTTAAAACTCCCCCCTTCTTAGCTTCCTCCACTAAATAAGTATTCTTCTGCTACAACATAAATAATATTAAATATATTTATATAACAAAAAAAAAAATTAATACCAACAAATACCACCAACCAAACCCTAGTGAGACATACCCTTTTTTTTTATTCTCTACAAACTCCTTCAAATTATGTTCCAAAAGAGGTGAATTATCCAAGAAAATGAGCTCAAATCCTAGTAGTAGCACCGGTGGTGTCACCCCCACCAGCGGAGGAGTTGGTGGTGGGACCAGTGGAAGTACTAGCAGCGGAGGAGGAGGAGGAGGAGGAAGCGGAGGCGGTGGAGGAGGGCCATGTGGTGCTTGTAAATTCTTGAGAAGGAAGTGTGTTGCCGGTTGCATTTTTGCACCTTATTTTGATTCGGAACAAGGTGCGGCCCATTTTGCAGCTGTCCACAAAGTGTTCGGAGCTAGCAATGTTTCCAAACTCCTCCTTCACATTCCTGTCCACAAACGCCTTGATGCTGTTGTCACCATTTGTTACGAAGCTCAAGCGAGGCTCCGAGACCCCGTCTATGGCTGCGTTGCTCACATCTTCGCTCTTCAACAACAGGTCAGTATTAATTAATTAAACTGTCAGCGCATGTAACTTAGATTCTTGAAAAGCCTTCATGATCTTTTGGTTATTTCTTCCATAGACTATTGTTTGCCTAATTAACTCTCCATCATATGAAACTTTTGTTTCTTGAGAATGACTCATTTGTCCTCACGAGAATAGTTTTAAGGTTTCTATTTTATTTTATTTTATCTCATTCGAAGTCTGTCTTATCATTAAAGTTGGTAAACTAAAGACACCCTTCTCTTCTTCCGTTACAAATCGTTTTGCTTCTTCTTTTAGGCCTTTTTTTTTTCCCTTTCTTTCCAACAACTGATTTATCAATGCCTTCACTCTACTTCTACTTTATGTTTTCATTTGTACATAAATACAAAGCACAATCCCATTTGCTCATTCAAGAATCTTATACTTTTTTTTAAACCATTTTCTCTCCATCCGTTACAAATATGAAAATTCTGAAACTGATGATCTAGAATTGCAGTTATAAGAAATCCCTCTAGCTCAGATTTTCCCAAAATAAGTTCAATGATTATCTTGAAAATATAGTATTTTAATTTATTCATTGACAAGATTCAATTTTTTCATTTTTTTTTTAAAAAAAAAGAGAGACAGCTTTTAAGCATTAGTGTTTTGTAGGAAATAAAGCTTAGCTTCGTATTAATTGAGGAACATGGTGTTGGATCTGGCATTGGTTGTCAAAAGTACCAAGTTAAAAAGGACTTCTTCTTAATAAGGTTGCGATGAGTATGTTTTAAGATTTTGAGTTGGCATATGTAAATTTGTCTCCAACATTATTTTTTTGTGGGGAAATTAAATTAATTAATTAATTAAACTCCTATATGTGAGTGAATTAAGATAATGGAGTTATTATATATACATATATATTTATATATATATTCACACTACTACTACTAAAGTACTTAATAGATCTTGAACAAGATTTTTCTTGTACAAAGGGGAAATGGAGGACCATGATGTGTTGCATTTAGGGAACAGTTTTATACTCTGCTGAAATCAAGAAGTTGTTTTGATTGATTAACTTATGATGATGATGATGATGTGGGCAATAGTGCCTCTACTTTAATTTTCTCTTCCATACCTCTTCTCAATTTTGCTGTTATTAAGGAAATGGTCGGCACAGGCCTAAAAATCTTCTTCTTATTATTCAAATTTCATAGAAATAGAAATATTCTTCTTCTCTTTAAAACAAAAAAAAAGTAGAGCTGCTTTAAGTTTCTTACTTTAAAGAATATATTTTGGTTATTTTTAGAACAAGGGACAATGACCACTCTTTTGTTGTTTCTCTAAGAGGTATGTTGAAACCGATACTCCTCAACTAGGATAATAATAAAAATTAAAAGGAGCTTTTTTTTTTAAGTAGTAGTAACTATTCCCTTCCTTTCAATTTACATGTCGACAGAAATTTCCGTTTTAAATATATTTTTAAGTTATTAATTATTGTGATTAATAATATTTTTGTTGAAGTTTTTAAATATATAAATTTTATTTTTAAAAACTTAAAGATATTGTATAACTGTATCACATAAATTGAGGCCGACGGAATAATAAGTAACAAATAATATGGGCCTTTCTTTTTTTAGTAGTAATAACTATTCTCTTTCTTTCAATTTAGATGGCACAATTAAAATTTTGAGAGTGGAGTAAAATTTTCTTTGGTAGAAATTTTTTTATATGCTTTTTAAATATATTTCAAAATTGTTAATTATTGTGATTTATAATATTTTTGCTGAAGTTTTCAAATATATAAATTTTTATTTTTAAAAACTTAAAGATATTATGTAATTGTACCACATAAATTAAGGCAGAGGAATAATAAGTAACAAATAATATGGGCCTTTCTTTTTCTATTACCACTAATCCTGTTAGGAGCTAGACTTACGCTTTGATCTTCCTATTAATTAGTATAGTGAATTATGTCTGCTTGTTGATATACCTGTCCTTTTAGAAACATTTTTAACGTCAATTAACAGTGTAATATGTTTGGGTTTGTTCACAACATTTGGTTGCTTTCAGAATAAGGGATAATAAGTTTAATTTGATTCATTAACTGGATTACTAATCGATTTTTTATTAAAGTTCTAGTTCAATTATTCACTTGGAATAGAAATTTAATAAGATTAATATTGTCTCCGTGTCTGCTGGTTGACTTTGAAGGTTATTACATTCATTTGGATCATTTTCTCTCTTTTAATTTTATCATTTGGGAGTATTGGGAAGAGGGAATTTCTTAGATGACTTTTATGCTGCTTTCAGAAACAACCTAAACCAATTTCTATTCCCTTGAATTTGTCAGTTATGCACTGATCCCAAACCCCTTGCTTTGAATTACCTAAAACCTATAAATTTATTAAATTATATCATATAAATTAAAACGAACAGAATAGCATAATTAAAATTGAAGTGTATCATTAACTAATGGCGCTTTAGAGAAGTGGCACAAGTATGAAAAATGCGAAGTTGGGACCTTTAGAACCAAGCTCTTTGATGATTAATTTTCTCATTCGTATGGAAACTAAATTATCCCCTAACTTGCTCTCTCTGCATTTTGATCTGGCTTGGCTTGTAACTCGTTTATATGAATTCATTAATTTTTACTTATATTTTTAATTGTATTCAAAGATTGACTAAATATGTAGAAGTATTTGATTGTGAAATTATTTATTATTATACATTAATTTAAAATCGATGTCAAAATTTGTAAATTTTAAATAAATCTTAAATTATTTGCTGATCAGGACTATATTTGTGAAAGAGTTTATCCGGATTCAGACTTTAATTTCGGGATATTTTATGTAAATTTGCCATTATCTTTAATGAGTAGATGCTTTAATTTATAACCGCATAGACAATAAATCTAGAATCAAATATCATCACATAAATTAAGACGGAAGTACATAGCAGTAAAGAGTACGATTTAATTTTTATTGTACAGTGAAATTATACGGTTTAAATTTTTCACTCATTATAAACTCAGGTAGTGAATCTACAAGCGGAACTGTCATACTTACAAGCCCATCTAGCAACCCTGGAGCTTCCAACACCGCCACCACTGCCGCCGCCGCCTCCACAACAACCTCCAACGATGCTCCAACAGCCAGCACTCTCCATAGCAGACTTGCCAACAGCAGGACCCTCACTGCCAGCAGCCTATGATTTATCCTCACTTTTTGACCCAATGGTTCAACCCTCATGGGCAATGCAGCAGCAGCCACGGCCGCCGCCCTCTCCGCCTATGGACCCGCGCCACTTCAGTGGCGCTAGAGGTCCGGTGGACATGTCACCATCCACCGGAGGCGGGGGCGGCGATCTTCAAGAATTGGCACGTGAACTTCTGCATAGACATGGATCTCCAACAGTCCCATGCACAGAATCCTCAGCTTTGCCACCACATACCAAGTGAGAGAGACACTTTATTGAGAAGTACTGACTTATAATATGTTTTTCTGGAAAAAAAAAATAGTGGTACTCATGAAATATAAATATTAAAAAAAAATAAAAAAAAATGAGGGTTTCAATTTTAATTAATTCAACAAATACTTAGGCAAAGTGATTCCTATGACTACTCATGAAAAGGAAAATCTTTAATTTTACCCTATTTGTAATTTTCTTGATCCTTCCCCTTTTGTTTGTCGTACTTTTTGGGATTAATACTAATTACATTCAATATTAGTTATAGGTTATGCTTACTTTTATTTACTTCCAGTACGTGTGTGGTCTGGTTATTTGAATTTTAATTTGATATGTTACGTTAATTCTAGCATGAATAGTATCTTGAAAATTCTTTAGTATATTTCTCAATTTAATCGCTTCCAGTGCATCCAGCGGCTATAGATCATGGATTTTCCATGGATATTAATGAGAGATTACATTCACTTCTTAGATCATGGAATGAACTACCTCTTATGGCATGAATAAGTATATTTCTTATGAAAATCTGATTAGCAAGTATCAAGCACATATTGCAGCCTTGTCCTCTGCTACAAACCAAAAGTCCTACGAAGAAGCAGCTCAAGATCCTAGGTGGATTAAAGCCATGAAAGAAGAATTGTTAGCTCTTGAGAACAACCACACTTGGGATGTTATGTCACTTCCTGAAGGGAACAGTACTGCTGGGTGCAAATGGGCATATAAAGTCAAGTATAAGGCTAATGGTGAAGTTGAAAGATTCAAGGCTGGGTGCAAATGGGCATATAAAGTCAAGTATAAGGCTAATGGTGAAGTTGAAAGATTCAAGGCTAGGCTAGTTGCTAAGGAATATAGTCAAAAGGAGGGCATAGATTATCAAGAAATACTTTTACTGGCGGTGAAAATGGTAATAGTGAGGACAGTCTTAGTCTCAGCAGCAATTCAATGTGGCATATCCATCAAATGGATGTTTATAATACCTTTCTTCAAGGAGACTTATATAATAAAATATATATAGACCTTCCACAGGGCTTTAACAGTCAGGGGGAGACAAAGAGAGCATGTAGACTTGTTAAATCTCTGTATGGTCTAAAACAGGCTCCTAGACAATTGAAAGCTTTCAGAAGTCTTGACAAAGTTTAATTTCTAGCAAAGTCAATATGATCACTCAATGTTTACCAGAAGGTCAGATAAATGACTCACAATCATTCTAATGTATGTCGATGACATATTGATTACTTGGGACAACTAGAGTTGATTGAAGAGACAAAGAATGCACTAAAACAAGTTTTCAAGATGAAAGATATGGGAGGACTAAGCTACTTTCTAGTTTCTAGGAATAGAGTTTGCTAGATCCAAGCAAGGTATAACTATGCATCAAAGAAAGTATAGTTTAGAGTTGATATCAGAAACCGGACTAGCATATGCCAAGCTAGCTAATATTCCTATTGATATAAATAAAAAACTTACTACAAGATAGTTTGATGAAGTAATTGGTCAGACAGGAGATGATTCAGTGGTTGATGAAGTTGTTTATTAGAAACTCATTGGAAAATTATTACATTTAACTGTTACAAGACCTGATATATCTTTTTTGTGCAAACCTTGAGCCAGTTCTTGCAACAACCTAAAAGCTCACATATGTAGGCTGCTTTAAAAATTGTTATATACATGAAGCATCAATCAGGACAAGGGTTGTTTCTGTCAAGTAGTCACAATAATACAGTTACTGGATATTGTGATGCAGACTGGGCAACATATCCAGTAACTAGAAGATTTGTCACAAGCTTTATGATCAAGGTGGGTGATTCATTGGTGTCATGGAAGTCAAAAAACAAATTGTGGTATCTAGAAGCTCTGCAGAGGCAGAACACATAAGTCTAGCCTCCACTACTGCGGAACTAGCATGGCTGCTAGGTTTATTGAAAGAAATAGGCAAGGAAATTATACAACCTGTCACTGTATATAGTAATAGCAAAAAAGCAATGCAGATTGCAGCTAACCCTATGTTTCATGAGAGAACAAAATATATAAAGATTGATTGTCACTTTGTAAGGGAAAAAATTCAACAAAAACTTATCACAACTCAGTACATCACCATCAGAGAACAACCTGCAGATATATTCACTAAAGAACTCACCAAAGTGCAACATGAATATCTGAAGTCCAAGCTAGGAGTTCTGGACATTTTTATATCTCCTAGCTGGAGAGTGTTAAAGATCATATTCAAAGCTAGCACTTTGGTAGTTAAAAGTCTGTTAAAGTTAGTTTAGCAGTTAGAAAGTTAGGTAGCCTAGTGTCTAGTTCGGCTGATTAGTTAGTTTTAACGACTAAGTATAAACTCTTATGTGTAGAATGTGTATATATATAGATGCAGTACTGGGCATGTAAATGTACACATTATAATTGGAAGTGAACAGATACTCAAAGAGGCACTGTCTAACTCTCAAGATCATCATCTTCTCTACTCTTCTTCTTCTTCCTTCTTCATCCTCAAGATCTCTCTTCTTTCTCATATGGATATTATATCTTAAACTCTCAAATTACTTCAGATAGAAATGATGAATGGAATCCTAAACTTTTAATTATAAAATTTTTTGGTATTAATTTTCATTTCTTTGAGCTAGCTTTTGGGATATAAGATACACCCAATGCCTAATTTGACATGCTATCAAAGTTAGGCCCGATGTGGGTCCTCAAGAAATTGGACTGTTGCGGGGTGAAAATAGCCCCGGTCCACGAATGTGCACATACTAGACTGGGCAGTGGAGTTCCGAATAAAGAATGTTTGGATCCAGATGTGAGGAGGGTGGGTGATAAATGGAATATTCCACGTCGGTGAATGACTGAAATCTTAGGCTCCTTATAAGACTTGGGTAATCCTCCTCCTTTTGAGCTAGCTTTTGGAGTGTGAGTTAGATCTAAACCAAAAGTTTTTTTCAAAACTTGTGACACTTATCTCTTGTCAATCAACAAATAAATTCACATTGCCTGAGATCGATCATCAACAATAGTTAAAAATATAAAGCACCACAAGATGAAAAAGTCTTATAAGGTGTTTGGTCCTTTCGCAAATATCACAGTCTTTTTTTAATTTGCCATTATTTTTTTTTAGACTTAAAGCAGAAATTAACTTTATCACTTTTATCGAAAAATATTTCAATTGCTTATGTCAGCGCTGAACCAATTCACAACTGTCGCCTTTATAGCCTAGATTCGTGGCATGTTTCGAAACTAGTAAAGTCCATCTCGACATTCACCCGCTCCCATCAACTTCCTTGTGATGAGGTCCTGTATAATACACACGAATTTGGTAAATATGACATTACAGTTCAAATGATCAATTAATTGCAACATTGCATTTTAATTTCGAAACATAAAGGACATCTTTTAGTAATATCGAATCACTCAGCGTAACGGAATCCTCTTTGATGGTCACCAAATTGCTTTTCGTTCGGAAGTCCAATCGGACACTTTGAAATGTCTCATCGATCACATAGTCCTTACATCCTGTTATCAATGATCCAAGATTTATTTTTAAGCTTATCATTCCTCACTTGTATTCGATCTTTGAGATTTCGATCACAGCTCTCCCCTTATCATGGCTCAATTTTGGTGGTTCAATCTGGCCTACGTTTGTCGGTCCTGTTCAAAACACATGCATTTGAGATTAACAAATAGATTTTTTCCAGTTTTGGGTCATCATTAACGAATTAAATCATTCTCTGTAACCCCTTTTTTTATTTTTATTATTCTTCTTGTTTCAAGTACAAGCCATCACTAAGAGTGTTGACCTAGGACTACGATTTCTTTTATATATAACACCATTTTTCTTCTTTCTTTTGTGTGTGTGTGGGGGGGGGGGGGGGGTAATTTTTATTATTCAGAATAATGTGTGATTATAATTCGTCACAATCGACTATGGCAACCAATTTCTTTTTTTTACTGTTTTACCAAGAAGAAAGTTAGAAACAAAATACCATTTTGTCCATAGAAATTTCTTCTCTTTTTTTTCCCACTTTGTTTTGTTTGTCTAATCAACTATCACAAAGTTTCTCAATTTTCTTATTAAATTAAATTTCTACAGTTCCCTGATCATGTATTTTGGTGTAATTTAATATAGATACAGCGGAAAGTTTAAAAAAGAAATTGCAAATTTACCGCTTCAGAATCACTGCAATTGAAGTGTGAAATTCAGTCTAATTTCGAATATTTTTATTTGAAGCGTGATTTTGTAAAGGCTAAATATTGGACATTTTTGCCTGAAGTTTGGTAGGCTTGCTAAGGTCTAACTTTAAATACTTTTTTCTGAAGTTGTAAATTTGACAAGTTCAAAATTCACATATTTTTTATTAAAATTTGATCTGACTTGCCAAAGGTAATTTCATACATTATTTTACTAAAGTTGCTGAACCTTTTCGCCTAGATTTCGCAGCTTTGAACAAAGGTGTCAAAAATATACTTTGGACAAGAATAAGAAAGTAATTAGACTCCCGCAAAATCAAAATGTCTTTTTGAAATTAAGATACAAATTCGAGGTAATCATGTATCATTCCTTATTTGCTACTATGACTTAGTTGTCATGTCTTATTTACTATTGTATTCACTTTGTCGATTGCTTTTTTATGCGTTACTTTAGTCAGACAATTTTTCGAAAACAATCCATCTATGGGATAAGCATGGTTGTGGGAACACGCTTGAGTATGTTGTCTTTAGTAGAGTGAAATGGCTTTAAAGATATAAATCTCTTCATTAAAAAAGTTTAACATGTTGGCATAATATTGGGCAACCTGTTAAACAATTCATCAAAATGGAAGATTATTGGCATTTGCTGCTTCCAGATCTGCAGTATCCCTTGGATCTTACTTAATATCCTTAATCCTTTTTTCCTAATCCAAACACTTGAATTTTCGCTCAATTGCTAGAACAATTATATTCCAATCTCAAATAAGTTGGGGTCAGCTATATGAATCCGCACTGACTATATATTTCTATTTAAGGTTCAAAAAATAAAAATAAAAAAGTTACAACTTAGAAAGAACCAAAGTAATTGAAATACTACAGGAAATGGTTTCACATGACCGAAATCTGAAGCTGAAAGAAGATGGGACAAAGTCCTGTCGCCAAAAGACTGGAGAAGACAGTTTCCAGCATTAGAGAGCTGTTTACATCTCCAAAAAACATGAAGAGCTCTTCTCTTAATTGTATTAGGCCCTGAACCTCTTACCAGAAATTTGAAAAACATGCCTCTGCTTGTTTGTTGATACAAGCAGCAGTTAGTTGTTATACTTTCCTGCGCAATATGTTGTATCGATGTACATAGAAGTGGCAGAATCATCTCATGAGATTATAACTAGCCCAACTTACTCAAATTTGGGCTGATAATTGACCCGCTCATTTATTAGCTCAGCCCGACTCATTCAATTCATCAAGTTTTAGGCAGATATCTAGCCCGAATTGATTAATGAGAAATCTTGTCAAAATATTTTCAAAAAGATATTTTATTTTATTTAATATGTTATATTTAATCATAATAAAGAAAAATATTAATTTTATAAGTTATCAAGTAACAAATAAAACAATTAAAACTTAATTAGAGTTGGGGCAGGTTGGGTTATAACCCATATTTTAGCCCATTTCAGCCCAAGCAACTTTTGGGCGGATCAATAACCCGCCCATCTATTAACTCAGCCTATTTTGACCCGTCCAAATTCAGCTCAACCCGCCCATTTGCCACCTATAGACGTATAGCAAGGGTGAACATACCTGAACCAAAGCCAAAACTTTAAACTAAACCACTAGTCTCTAAAAGCTAGACGTGTGTTGGTGCACAAGACTATTTTGTGTTTGAATATACACATATTTACGAGTATATTCACCAAGTCAGATTGAAAGAAAAGGCAAACTCTTGTTTCCGGTTTTCTTTGTTTTTCTACCCCCTTTATTCTTATTGGGAGGTGGGAATAAGCTGCAGTTACTGAAGACAGGTTTTGGCAAACCAGTTTCTTTAGTGAAAAAAGTTTACATACCTGCAGATAGGTAACCAAGACTGTTTCTCAAACAGATGCAAGGAGAGAAACTCCTGCTACAGCAAAACGCATCAGTTTCTTAATGCACCAAGTTTGATGCGTAATCTCTCAAAACAAGCTCCACTTCTCCAACTACCCCAAGTCTCTTGAACCAACGAGCCAATAATTCAGAAGCTTCTCTGCCGAGCACAACACCATCCCTCTCCAAGTCCATCAAAACATCAAGTGCCTTGCTCAGGTTGTTTTCTGTTTCATAAGCTGTCAATAGTAATGCGATACACTTGTCATTTGGTTCTATGCCAACTCTTCTCATATTTTCAAATGTAATACAAGCTTCTCTCAACTGACCATCCATAATATAGGCATTCATAAGCAGCCCACAAATCGTTGCATCAGGGATTACTCCTGCTAACTGAAGTGCGTCAAAAACTCTTTGAGCTCCTTTGCTATCACCAATCATCGAATAGGCTCTCAGAAGTGCTTTATAAACTTCTCTTCCGGCATAGATCTCTTGTTCTTCCATTTCCTTCAGTAAAGCCTCTCCTTGACCAAGCTTTCCAGCTCTGATGTAGGCCATGATCATTGACCCAAAGGACCTCTTATCCAGTGGTTCTCCAAGCAACCTCATCTCTTCAAAAGTATCTTCAGCCAGCTTTAGGTTACCAGCCTTGCTATACATGTGAACTAAAGCTGTCAGTGTCACCTGATCACATGTGAAGCCTCTACTCTTCATAGATAAGAGCACATTTTCAGCTTCTTTCAGCCGATTCTGCTTTGCATAGCCATGAATTATCTTGGTATAATCACGAACATTGGCTTCAAATGATTCTGCTAAGAGGCATAATTCAGCTACCTGAGATACAGAAAGTGCACCAAGGAGTTGATATTTGATAAATTGACTGATTTCCTTGTCTTCATTCAAAAAACTTGTTGAAAGTTCGGTGGACAGACTAGTAAGCACATTGTTTACTAAAATCTCGAAAATTCACAATAATTGTAGCCCTGTTCCTGATTCCTCTCTTTCTAAGTCATCTAGGATCAGAGAAGGATGTGTCTCTAATCGTTCTTAATCAAATTGTGACTCAGCAAATGATTTTAGCTAGACTCCAACAATTCTGGGGCTAGATTGGCCATAATTTAATTCACTTGAAGGGTTTAATATTGAAAAGGAGATGGATAACTTTTTGTTGAAAAATGACACAACGAAAAAGAAGAATCAAATGCTATTTAAGAGAATAATAGAGCTACTAGAGAACAATCCACAGATTTAAATATTATCACATGATGGATTTGGAAGATCGGAACTGTACAGCATTTAAAGAAAAGGGAAACGTGATTGAGCTTTTTGTACCAAGGAATTTTCTAGGTATGGTCAAAGACTGGCTTCAAATGACTCTCCTGAAAGGGAAGGCATACAATAACCAGTTCTAGCAATCTCATAGGCACATAGCAAGGTCCAAATTAACATATACCATTTAAGAAAAAGTCCTGTAAAAATAATTCTATATTCACGGACCATTAATAAACTAGAATATCTTCATGGTATTCTAATGCTTCTACCTTCCTGATTGAAAGGGGTTCCAAATACTAACATGGCAAGCATCTGGCTTGATGCATTCATACATCTTATCTAAATAAGCTAGCACTTACATTGCTGGTCTGTTCCCTCACCCCCTCCAACAAAACCTCCACCATCTCCCCAGGTTTAAATTAATGATGTTGTTTGTGATACGCTTTCATGAAGTTTTTAGAATTACTGGCGAAATAGGATCTACGCATGCCAGACAGTAAAAGCAACCAGCAACATGCAGCTAAACTGTTCAGTAAACTTACAAACAAGAGGGACTTTAAATCACGCCTTTAGCAGTTCACTGAGATTTCAAAATTCACTCTTACCTAGAAGTAAAGAGATTCTCCTGTAGATGACTTCCTCTAACAGAAAGTGAGGAGATTACACAGACTCTACCTATTAAAGTCACCTGCACTGAGAAGCAGTTGAGAAAAACTTGCTGATAGGAAGACTGAAGGACATTTTACTTGTTCACACAGACATTAACATGATTCAACTGAATTATTTTTTCGGGCTGAACCTTGCGAGATGACACTGATCCCATTCTTCTTCTTCTTCTCGAGGAAAAACACAGAATATATAGACTCCATTAGAAAAGCTATGTTGCGACTTAAGGTGAAATAGTTCAGAAAACTTGCAAACAAGATTGAAAATCATGTCATTACCAGTTCACTAGAGACCATTCTTCACCCAGAATTCTGATTATTTTACTGTACATCACCTTTCATGATCAACCCTATACCTGGGAATGATTGCTTGAGCCTAGCCATATTTTCACTTCTGCAGTCCTTCCCCACTCTAAAAAGGATACGAGATATTTAGCAAAAGGGATTTCTTGTTTTTGAATTTTTTGCTGGTAGCTGTCTGGATGTTCACTAAAATGATGTTGCAGTTACAGTCAACTTTTTTCTCTTAAAGGTCCAGTAGTAGTGGTAGCAAGAATGCTACAGAGTAGCCCCAGGGCTTAGTTCAAGTGGCAAAGGTTGAGGGACTAGTGACTTAGGTCACAGGTCCGAGCCCTGTCCCCTGTGAACTAAGCCTGGTATAGAGTCAAGTAGCTAATTTTTTTAGGAATTAAAAAAAGGATTCAAGTAAAGCTTATTTCACAACTTAATAAATAGTCCTCAAAGGCAATAAATAACATTCTAGTAGATATGTTCAGCAGCTTGTATAAAAGCCCAGACAGCAGTTAATGGAGGCACTTATAGCCTATTTGGCCAAGCTTCTATGAGACTAAAAGTGCTTATTCTTTCTAAAAAGTGCTTATTTTAAGAAAAATGAGGTGTTTCGCCAAGCTTTTTGGAGAAAATAAGTGCTTTTATGGAGTAGCAGAAATTGTTTTTCAAAAGCTAAAAAAAGTAGTTTCTCCCCAAAAACACTTATTTGAAAAGCAGAAGCACTTTTCAAAAGCTAACACTAATTGTCAAAATTGTTTTTTAAAATTTATTAGTCAAACACAAAGTGCTTCTCACCAAAAGTTCTTTTTTGATAAACACTTTTGAAAAAAGCACTTCTCAAAATAAGCTGATTTGAGAAGTTTGGCCAAACCGGCTATTACACAACTAACGTGAACCAAAACTATAGAATGATTTTGGAAAAAGGTAACGAGTTGGTATTTTTAAATCACAGGAAAGAAATATGAATGCCTTGGATCAGCACAAGCTTATGAATGTTTCTTTTATTTGCTTAAGAAGGTGCAATAGATTAATAACCATCAACCTTAAAACAAGATAGTGACAGCAAACCAAGCGATTTTTTGCTCTTTTTTTCCTTTTGAGTAGATAAAAGCTCATTTGATGATTCATTATGATAGTCTTCCACACCCTTAGAACACTCCTATCTACAGATCATGTCTAAAGATGATCCGAGGGGAAATATACAGTAAATAATTGTTTTATGCAAGGGAAGTTCAAACAAGGGCTTTCATATGCAAAGGCAGAGAAAATTGTAAGAGTCCAATTATATTGAGAGATCCCAAATTTGCACCTAAAATCAGAACCCTTAGTCTCATGAATGCTAAAAGAATTTTGGTTTCACAACCTATTCGACAGTATGTTCTGCAAACTAAATAATACACATGAAGGCATGGGCTCTCGAGAGAACTTAGAGTTGATATGACTGTGAAAACAGTACTAACAACATACAAAGTTTCTTATATAGGTGTTTTAAGCTACATGAAATACGGAAAGTTAATTCCTAGTCATTGTTACGACAATGATCAGGATATTCTTAGTGATTGTCTTGACTTCCAATGATGACATAAGAATTGAGAAAGTTTCTTAATGATTTTGTTAACTTTCAACACACCTCCTCAAACAATGTGATGAGCAATTTAAGTTTGCAAATCAAAAATGATGAACCAAGAATACTGGACTAAAATTGACTTGGATGTAACCTAAGAAAAAACTTTCTTTTTTTTGATAAGTAAGACAAACTAAATCATTTTGACGCAAGACAAAACTGACTTAGCATAACAGTGAAATTGACTTGGCTGTAAAGCTTCCGGAAATCCATGAGACATGACTTAATTTGAGGACATGCATGATACCAACTTAACTAGATCATTGAGATAAGCATACTGCCAACTTGACAGCGCAACAACAAGGAGCTGCTTGGAAAAAAGTGGATTGACGCAATGGACAGGCATGCCTTGTTGATTTGACAACTGACATAAACTGCTAACTTCATGGATTAGCCGATAACTGATAACTAGGCAAATGCAGAAAACCAACTTGACAAGTCAACTCACATGGACCAATAACATCAACCCTAAACAACTGATGGTGCATCTGGTACATTGGACAGACACGAAAAGATATGCGGTGTCAGCAGAAAATAGACAAATATAGTAAAACTATAAAAAGAAATAAAAACTCTGGTCAGCCAGTAAATGGACATCCAGCATGCAAAAGCTACTTAGGTCTCCACAAGAGTCATAGACACTTTAATACCATATGAAAAGAGAAAATAAAAGTAAAAACTCTTATTGAATTGACTGATTAACAACCTATAAGATGGCTCCTTTAATAGAAGTTTTAAACTACATTTAGAAAGCTTCTTAAATTCTTGGAATTCTTAATTTTTTTTATAACCATGGTGTCGGGGCCAGGTTGCGGGCACCTCGACTAGTTCCACGAGACATTCACCACCTCCCACCAACAACACTTACTAGATAACTTTATCCACCAAGGCCAGGATAGATGGGGAATTCTCAATAATTATAACAGGATCATTAAGAGTATTCTACATAATTTTTGAAAATCATCTTGGTGTTCTACAATAACATGATCATATTATTAAGAAATTCTACATAATAGTCTTAATGATTCTCATATTGTTAAAAGAAAAACCTTAGGCCTAACTCAACTCCAAAAACTAACTCATACAGTGAGGTTATTCAAAATCATATAAGGAAATAACAGTTCATTCCCCAACCGAAGGAACAATCTAACACCTCTTCCCTCTCCGCACGTTCAAGACTAGACATCTAGAATATGGACAATATGTTGGCCAACATTGGATGAACCAAGAACTGGGATGGATCTGGTTTTATTTTCCTATATTAAAATAGAGATTCGCCTATCTCAACTCCAAGATCTAGCCCACAAGATGAGAATTGTCCAAAATCATATAAAGAGACAACAGTCAATTCCCTCAACCAATATGGGGAATAATCAAACACTTATTAACAATTACAACTGATCGTGATTAATAACCTCTTTGGTGAAAATAGCTCTATAATAACCTTATAAACCTCCAAGGACAACACAATTTTACCTGGTGTGAGTCAAAATTTGACAAATCTACCATTTAAATATCGTTTTTATGGGTTAAAAGTAGAGCTAGATTGTTAAGGTAGAGTGCTCTTTCTCCTCTTTAAGTTTTCTTGTTCTCCACAACTAGCTTGGGATTGAAGCATAGTAGTTGTTGTTATTGTAGTATTCTCCAGACGGTATTCTTAGCTATCTCCTTTCACCGATCATCAATCCATCTCAACCAAAAGTTACTAGCACATATCCTATTACGAGAATGCAACAAAACTATTTCTCAATTTAAGTCTTCCTCACTTTAGACCCCTGTCAATTTCAAGGAGCTCCTGGGTGGTTGCAAAATTAAGCTGGCACGGTTCTCACACTTCAAGTATGTTAAGTTTTCAAAATCTACTTATTTTGAAAAAATAGTTTGAAGTTGTAGCGGTTTCAATTAAGCACTTTTGTTACTATTAAAACAATAGAAGCTAGTTTGTGGTTGGTTATCCCCCCTCCCCCCCCCCCCTCCCCCCAACCCAAAAAAAAAGTGCTTTTAAGGGTCAAATAACGAAACAGGATATATACATATTTACTTTATAATTAATGTTGTTTAAAAAGAAAGATGATTTTTATTGCTTATTAGAGACTTCACTTATGTTTTTTAATTAAAATGTTTCATCTTTAATTTGAGATTTGCAGAAAATAAAGTTGAAGAAATAATAGAGAAAAGCCATGATGAAGAAGTAAAAAGGAGGAGACAACATTCTAGTGGTTAATTTCCCTTTTGAAATCAAATAAATTTGTACATGAAAATTATTCGTATGGATATTTTTGTCTTGAAACTTATTAATTTAGTTGAGTACATCGATAACCCCTTAAACTTGTCAGTAAATTTTACTTAGACACTCGAACTACAACTAGTTCCGATTAAGCACCTGAACACATGATAAAGTGTTCCTTTTAGACCCTTTCAACTCAAATTTTGAAAAAATTTCTACACAATATTCTCAAATATCCATTATGTAGATAAGTTAATCACTTAAAATATATCACATCCTTTAAATATACGTATTAATAAGCCGTAAAACCTCAAGCTTGTTTCAATTGATGCTGATGTGTATAATTAAAAGAGGTTTTTTTTTAAAACGAATATGGGTCAGGCCCGTTTTATTTATAAATCAACTGGACAAATAAAATAGCCCAAGTCAAAATTGACCCGGCCCAAAAAAAACTTTCTATATGAATATCCAGTCTTACAGACTGGATATTTGGTTCTTCAAGGACACCTGAAATCAGGGTTTCTAAAATGACTCTTCACTTTCTCAATCTCCATTTACTTCTTCTTCAGCTATGGGTGATAAATCGCCCACCTTTGCAACTGATACAGCCACTTCAGAGAGGTATTTCTTGTCTGTAAGCTTCTCCTTCCTTGCATCTTGCTCTAACCTCTTCACTTCTTAGGTATCAATCTGGTGGAAACACTCTATGCTACCGGTCACATACCCACTGATGAGGATTCTTCCGAGGTCTAGAAAGGGAAAACCAAGTCGCCCATTCTTCTTCGGTGACAAGTTCTTCGCCGGTGGTATGAAAGCACCCAACTAAATCTGACCAAGTTACCCTTTTTGCTGGAGGAACACCTTTTTGTATTGTTGCCCTAGTATACACTAGGATGTCGTCACAGAAATTCTTGTATATGTTTACAAGACTTGATGTGTATACCCTTCTCTGTGGCTTACTGTTTTGGCTGTGAATGTGTTCGTTCGTTTTCAAAACTTGCATCTGCTTGTTTATGGTGACATATTTTATGTGGTTAACTTATTCTACGTAATAGGCACTAGAGAATACGACAAAAACTTTTCCAAAATTTGAGTTGGAAGTGTCTAATAAGAACACTTTATTATGTGTTCAAGTGCTCAATTGGAACAAGCCTTAGTTCGAGCGTCTAAATAAAATTTACTTATAAGTTTTAAGGGTTATCAATGCATTCCGCCAATTAATCTTTTGCTTCTACTTCTACTTTTGGAAAGAAACTACAATTGCCAGTTTCTTCACAATGGCAAAGAAACTGTTTAAGAAGAAGAAGAAGAAGAAGAAGAAGGTGCTTTTTTGAGGAAAAAAAGTACTTCTAGGTTTCCATAGTTTTGGTCAAACAGGCTATTAGACTCTGGATTCCATTGTTCTAACTAGATCTTAGATGGTTTCAACATGTTCCTTATTTATCAATACAATCTTTTGGCCAGCTACTCCGTTCCCCTTTAATTAGGAGATGAAAAAAAGGGCCAGCAGTAATCTGTATAATGGAACCATGGGCAGAAGAAGAAAGGTCCCAAGAATTCACATTCTCATATGCTATTGGACTCTGAATTCCATTGTTCTAACTAGATCTTAGATGGGTTCAACATGTTCCCTATTTATCAATACTATCTTCTTGCCAGCTGCTCCCATTTAATTAGGAGATGAATAAAAATGGAACCATGGGCAGGAGAGCAAAGGTCCCAAGCATTCACATAGGATTGATCTCAAATAGACACTTAATTATCTCAAGGTTAATTAAATAAATAAAATCTCTAATCTGCTAATGGATGATGATTGTCAAAGATAACAAATTCATCCATTTTGAATCTAGTATCTGACTAGTTTAAATTAAAACTAGTGCAATGGTACCAGCTATTTCGAGGAAATATCTACAAATCAAAAGCTTATGAAGAGGAAAGGCACATTGTTGACAAGAAATTGTGTCAAATTCCTGCAGGTCTAAGTGATGGCACTACTACTTCAAGCGATTATGACAAACCTCATGTGCAACTGTGTATTATTATGTATTATTTCATAGTGAGACCTCCAAAAGGAGGGGAAAGGACAGATAAAACATGGAATAGACTTGAACCCTGTTACAGAATCACTGCAACAATGTATTATGTTGTATATGATAGTACAACTGATTTTTAGGGATTTGAATATCTAGTTACCATAGTTAGCTCATTTTTTTCATGTTTTTATATATTTTTGAAACTGAATTCTCTTCATGTATTTATTATCACTTTATTCTTTGAGTAATAAGATAAGTTAGTCTCCACACATTGTCTATCACATGGTATTAGAGCCAGGTCCATCCCTGTTTGGGCTCCCGATCCACGCTCCAGTTGGAGAATGGACTGGTGGTCTACTTATATGGATTTGGACAATCCTTCCCTTATAAGCTTGATGGATTCAGGTGCCACAAATCACATGACATGCAATCCTAATATCTTTCCTAGCTTCCAACCACAGAAAGCACCCTATCCAGCAACTGTAGTTGATGGATCAACTTGCAATAGTGTTGGTTATGGAACAGTTAAACCAACCTCCTTTATACCCTGTCATCCATATTAAGTTTACCAAAGTTGACCTTTAATTTAAATTCTATTAGAAAAGTTACTAAAGACCTTAATTGTTGTATCTTGTTCTTTTTGAATCATTGTTTGTTTCATGGTCTTACGAAAAATCAAGGTATTGGTAAAGGACATGTATCTAATGATATCTACATTCTTAAATGGGAGTCTCGACCCGTTTCATGCTCTAGTGTCGTGTCTCCATTTGAAGCACATTGTCGATTGGGAGAAGGATCTCTACCTCTGTTAAAGAAATTATGTCCTCAGTTCCATAATATTCCTTCATTGGAATGTGAGTCATGTCAATTTGCAAAACATCCTCGCAGTTCAATAGGTCCAAGGGTTAATAAGCAGGCTAAATCAGCTTTTGAGTTAGTACATTCTAATGCTTGAGGACCATGTCCTATTGTTTCAAAAACTGCACATAAGTATTTTGTCATTTTTGTGGGTGATTTCTCTCGAATGACTTGAATTATTTTATGAAGAACCACTCTGAAGTGTTTACCCACTTTTGTGTCTTTTGTGTTGAAGTCAAAACTTAATCTAATGCTTCGGTACATATTCTAAGGAGTGATGATGCTAAAGAATATATATCAGAATTCTTTCGATCATACATGATACAACACCGTATTCTCCACCAGTCTTCATATGTTGATACACACTTTCAAAATGGAGTTGTTGAGAGAAAGAATAGGTATTTATTTGAGACAACTCAGTCACTTTTGTTCCAAATTAAGGTTCCTAAATAATTTTGGGCAGATGAACCTATACAACTTGTTTTCTAATAAATTGCATGACATTTACTGTACTTGTTGGGTAATGTGCCTTATAGTGTTTTTTTCCAAACAAGTCATTGTTTCCTGTGCAACCTAGGGTGTTTGGAAGCACATGTTATGTTCGAGATGTTTGACCATCTATTACCAAGTTAGATCCTAAGGCACTGAAGTGCGCTTTTCTGGGCTATTCTTGTCTTTAGAGAGGGTATCGATGTTATTCTGTTGAACTTCGTAAATATCTTGTATCAGCTAATGTGGTATTTTCAGAGACTACATTTTTCTATGCACTTCTCATTCTACAAGTTTGGGGGAGGAAGAAGAGTGATTAGTCTATCAAGTTACTCGTTTTGTGAGAGACTATACCATTCTTCTATGCACCTCTCATTTCTACAAGTTTGGGTGAGGAAGATGAGTAGTTAGTCTATCAGGTTACAGAACAATCAAATGATGTTGTTCTCCTTATCTCCTAGTTTTTCTATTGAGCCTCAACAGGCTATGGTGCCTTTAACACCTGCTCTACAAAACGGCCAATGGTTCAAGTTGACTTAAGGAGGCGAGAGACCGACGATACATGTTCTGCACCAGTTACTTCGTCATAGATCTTCCTCTGCCTGATCCTCCAAGAAAACTTAATCGCCCTATTACTCTTCGCAAAGGTACACAGACTTGTAAATCCACGTATTCCATTATTAATTTTGTTTACTATGATTGTTTATCCTCTACATCATATCCTTAATTGCTTCTCTCTATCTTTGTATCCAAAACAATGAGGAAGGCTTTGAATCATATCGGATGGTCTGATGCAATGCTTGATGAAATACATGCCTTAGAGAAAAACCCCACGTGGAATTTTGGTGGATTTACCCAAGGAAAAGAAATCAGTGGGTCTTCACAGTTAAAGTTGATCCAGACAGTTTCATGGCAAGACTTGTCGCTAAAGGGTATGCTCAAATATGTGAGGTAGATTATTCAAACACCCTCTCCCCGATTGACAAACTCACCTCTGTCACTTGTTCATTTGTCTAGCTGCTTTCGAGAATTTGCCTTTGCATTAGTTAGATATCAAGAATACATTTCTTTACGATGGTCTTCAAGACGAAGTGTATATGGAGCAACCACCCGAATTTTTTGCTAAGAGGGAGTATGTGAAATCTGTAATCTAAAGAAGTCTATATACGACTTAAAGCAAAGTCCCCGGGCTTGGTTTGGCAAGTTCAGTGGGATAGTTTAGGATTTTGGATTGAAAATGAGTAAATGTGATACTCAATCTTCTACGGGCATTAAAAACTGACATTATCCTCCTTGTTGTATATGTTGATGGCATTATCATTACGGGAAATGATTGTGAAGGATCTCTTCCCTCAAGTCTTTCATGCATAGGAAGTTTCATACGAAGAGCTTGATCCAATTGAAGTACTTTTTGAGTGTAGAAGTAAATAGAAGCAAAAATGGGATTTTTCTATCTCAAAGGAAGTATATTCTTGACCTATTTGTAGACACTTGAAAGTTGGCAGCCAAACCTTGTAGTACTCCAATGGTTCCCAATGTGCATCTAAAAGAAAAATGATGTGATCCTTCTGATGATCCATAGAGATATAGAAGGTCAGTTGGGAAGGTAAACTACCTTATTATTACTTGTCAATATTGCTTTTGCAGTAAGTGTTGTTAGTCAGTTCATGTTCACACCTACGGTCAAACATTGGGAAGCTTTGGAACATATTCTATGTTACTTGAAAGGAGCTCCTGGGCTTGACATATTGTAGAGCAATCACGGTCATACTTGTGTTAAGTGTTTTGCAACTGGCCTGGATCCAAAATTAATAAAAGATCTATTTCAGGATATTGTGTCTTTGTTGGAGGGAACCTAGTACCATGAAGGAGTAAGAAGCAAAGTGTTGTACCTCAATCCAGTACAGAGCTATGTCAAGTCTACGTGCGAGATTATGTGGATACATCATATTTTAACTGAAATTGGGTTGAACCATCATACACCAGCAAGACTCTAGTGTGATAATCAAGTTAATCTTCAAATTGTCTCAAACCTGATGTATCATGAAAGAACTAAACATATTGGGGTTGACTGTAATTTTATTCATGAGAAGATTCAGGAAAACATAATTTCGGCTACATAAAAACAGGAGAGCAACTAGTTGATTTGTTCACAAAAGCCTTGGATGGAACTCGAGTTGATTACCTTTATAACATGCTGGGCATGATCAATATCCATGCTCCACCTTGAGGGGAGTGTTACAAAATCACTACAACTGTGTATTATTATGTATATGATAGTATACCTAAATTTTAGGAATTTGAATATCTAGTTATCATAGTTAGCTTATTCTCTTCGGGTATTTACATCATTGTATTCTTTGAGTAATAAGATAAGTTACTCTACGCACCTTGTCTAATACAAACCCAAGAAAAGGATATTTAATGGGGCAACCAAAAGATCAAACAAATTAGTATCGATGGATAAGGTATGGAAGACATGGAACAAACGGAAGGATGGATATGATTTGACAGACTAGATTCAGAACCACCTATGAAGATTGTTGTAAAGAGAACATTGTCAAGTTAGTAACAGGAGGCATATCAACAATTGTTGAGTAGTGAGTACAAACTTATGGAGATGATTCCAAACAGTAGCGTAGACACACAGAGTGAAGGCTGGTCAGTTAAACACTCTTCATTAGACAATTATATTATATATATATGTCAAATTACTTACATATATATTAAACCTTAAATACCCTTAACAAAATTTCTCGTTCGCGATTGGCTCCAAATGACCACCCTTGGGTTTGTGCCTTCATGTGAGGTTTAAGAAGGTGAATCTGGAGGAGAATCAATAACCAACAAATAGCAAGTAGAAAAATTTCAACCATTTCTATTTGCATCCATCAGGTTTAATGATAGCAATGTGACATTAAAGCACAATTTCACCTACATTTGAGTTAGGAAGTGGTCAAAGTAATGGTTGTAATTAACAATCTTCTACAGTAGATAGATGATTGAGTACGGAAAATACTAATCCAGAAGATTGTCAGTGACAAACGGACAATGAATGTGAACAAAAGCCAGCAGCAAGCAAGGCTTGGGTGAAATCCAGAACTATTTGGTAGCGGAACAAAGAGAAATTACCTCAAAATACATGGGATGACTCAGCCTGTCCAATTCTTTGAGTACCGAAAGCCAATCAGCTCTCTCAGGCTTCATACTCTTCACCCAGGCCTCTAACAAGAGTGACACACTACCCTTTTCAGATGAATAGCAAATGATCTGTTGCATTAACGCCTTACATCTATTTATCATCTTTGGCGGAAGCTTCAAGATAGCCTGCTTCTGTTCCTCAGTATTATCAGAGCCTATCTTGACCCATTTATACCTGGGTTTATCATTAGCTTGGTTTTCGGCACTACCCTTCTGATGAACTGCTACATTTCTCACTGTTAATAAAAGCTTAAAACCCAATTCACGGTACCCAAAAAAGGCAAGTTTTTGGAAGAAATATCCACCCTTTAAAGGATACTGATGGATTCTTCCAATAGTATTGGTTTGAGTGGAACAAGAAAAGACATCAGATGCCGCAAAACCCATGTCGAAATCAGATATTAATACAAGAACACTGCAACAATAGTGGGTTTCTTCCACAGATTTTTGTGGGTTCTGCTAATTCGAGGAATTTGCAGGCGGAAATTCAGTAGAAAATTTATCCGGGCAGCAAATTTTAGAAATAATATTTCTGGCAACCTACTACCTCTATCTCCAGGAAGCAGATGACACCGTCATCCATCGATGCACTAAAATTTACTTCTTTTTTTGCCATTGTAATTCTTAACCTGCCATCATCACGATTCACTGCAAGCACCCAACCAAGAATTCGGCCAGGAACGACCGTAAGCGTTCCTTGGAAAATTGGAGTGGGAAGTGGATAACATAACGGGTTAATTTTTACTTTTATTTTATTTTATTTTATTTTAGGATTAATTTTAAAGATACATTTGACATTCTCGTTAAGATTAAACTGTGTGAATCTGAAAGATATAAATAAATAAATAATAATTATGCCAGCACATGTTTTGCATGTATATCATTGCTCTAAAATCAGTTGCATCAGTATTATTAATAATTCGTCACATCAATTATCACTAATTGCATGACTATGCTTATTGTATTTATAATAGTTATAATTATAAAAAGAAATACTTCTACAACAATCTAAGATAAAATATTACTTTATGCCATACTAAAATTATTTTTTAAGAAATACATACCAGAATGCAGTGTGTGTGTATATATATATAATCATAATTTGTAAAATAGTGAAAGTTGCAAGAACAATGAAAATTAAAAAACTGAATGACTAGTTTTTCTATTGAGCCTCAACAGACTATGGTGCCTTTAACACCTGATCTACAAAACGGCCAATGGTTCAAGTTGACTTAAGGAGGCGAGAGACCGACGATACATGTTCTGCACCAGTTACTTCGTCATAGATCTTCCTCTGCCTGATCCTCCAAGAAAACTTAATCGCCCTATTACTCTTCGCAAAGGTACACAGACTTGTAAATCCACGTATTCCATTATTAATTTTGTTTACTGTGATTGTTTATCCTCTACATCATATCCTTAATTGCTTCTCTCTATCTTTGTATCCAAAACAATGAGGAAGGCTTTGAATCATATCGGATGGTCTGATGCAATGCTTGATGAAATACATGCCTTAGAGAAAAACTCCACGTGGAATTTTGGTGGATTTACCCAAGGAAAAGAAACCAGTGGGTCTTCACAGTTAAAGTTGATCCAGACAGTTTCATGGCAAGACTTGTCGCTAAAGGGTATGCTCAAATATGTGAGGTAGATTATTCAAACACCCTCTCCCCGATTGACAAACTCACCTCTGTCACTTGTTCATTTGTCTAGCTGCTTTCGAGAATTTGCCTTTGCATTAGTTAGATATTAAGAATACATTTCTTTACGATGGTCTTCAAGACGAAGTGTATATGGAGCAACCACCCGAATTTTTTGCTAAGAGGGAGTATGTGAAATCTGTAATCTAAAGAAGTCTATATACGACTTAAAGCAAAGTCCCCGGGCTTGGTTTGGCAAGTTCAGTGGGATAGTTTAGGATTTTGGATTGAAAATGAGTAAATGTGATTACTCAATCTTCTACGGGCATTAAAAACTGACATTATCCTCCTTGTTGTATATGTTGATGGCATTATCATTACGGGAAATGATTGTGAAGGATCTCTTCCCTCAAGTCTTTCATGCATAGGAAGTTTCATACGAAGAGCTTGATCCAATTGAAGTACTTTTTGAGTGTAGAAGTAAATAGAAGCAAAAATGGGATTTTTCTATCTCAAAGGAAGTATATTCTTGACCTATTTGTAGACACTTGAAAGTTGGCAGCCAAACCTTGTAGTACTCCAATGGTTCCTCCCAATGTGCATCTAAAAGAAAAATGATGTGATCCTTCTGATGATCCATAGAGATATAGAAGGTCAGTTGGGAAGGTAAACTACCTTATTATTACTTGTCAATATTGCTTTTGCAGTAAGTGTTGTTAGTCAGTTCATGTTCACACCTACGGTCAAACATATTTTATGCCAGCACATGTTTTGCATGTATATCATTGCTCTAAAATCAGTTGCATCAGTATTTGTTATACCCCGTAGAGTTTCCGGCACTTAGATGACCTATTCGCACGTTGGTTAAGCATATTTGAAGGCCATACGTGCTAGGGAAAGGCCCGGGAAAAGATCGGACGAGAAACCCGTCGAACCATCGCGGGAGGAGCCGAGGCAGAGCCCCTCCGCGATGGCAGCGTGTCACGGAGGTGAGGCCTCCGCGATGGCTCCGTGACACGTTGCCCAAGTTCAAGCCCAAGTATATAAAGCCCCCACTTCGGTTTAAAATCATTTACCACTTGAAAAATTTCCAGAATACGCAGTAAACAGAGGAAAACGAAGGAAAATTATATATTTTCGTCCGATTACGCTGCCAAACGCTGCCCAAACTCAAATTAATCCTAGATACCAAAGTATTTAGCGGCAGAGAGCATTTCTACGGATTTAGTTTCGTGAAATACGGCCGATGAATCGGCGAGCCACCGAACTAAGGTAAGTAGAATTGCTCTAAATTAATGTCTATGTGTTCCTGGCTGAGAAGTGAATACTTCTCCCCTCTGGGCCGCTGAAAAATAGCGAGTTTTCGACCGTCTTTCGATAAGCCTAAGTTTAGGCTATAAACTATATCGAAAGTAACGTTGCTCTTTACAATAAAGCTGTATTTAGTATTGATTGACGTATTTATGAATGCAGTTGGGAGAAAATAGTTGAAGTACCGGCCGAGCCTCGTCCGACGGACGAATAGTCGAAGATAAGGTATGTAAAGTTAGTTTCCTCGGCAAGTTAAGTAATATTGAGACAGTATGATAATTTGCAGACCAGTAGAATGTTCAGAAGTCGATTATTGTGTTATTATGAACATTGGTGCAATATGAGAAGTTTTGGGTTGTAACGTGTACGAGACCTATACGTATGATATAGATTCGGACGTAAGTGATTAAGATTGCCCAGTATATTCAGTATGTGATGTAATATGCCATGTTAAGATATTGTTGTGTTCAGCTGAAACCCCGCGAAGTAGTACAGTATCCGTAAAGCATTCCAGACATAGAATAGTAACTAAATAAGGTTTAGAAAGCATGTTAGAAATAGGAAATCATGTTAATACAGAAACTCAGTAAACAGCATAGCTTTCAGTAGAAACACCCTCTTGTATAGCCTTTGCTCCAGTACAGTTTGACAGGAGACTATATTCATATTTGTACTTACCTGTCTCAGCATGTATCAGACACTTACAGATTACTATTATTAGCTCAGCATGTGGTTTATATGCTACCTTACCCCTGTTAGCCTTAGCTTATGAGATACACAGACAGCATGACTAGTTGAGACCGTTGTATTGATTGGGGTTGGATTACCTAGCATCCATGACCGCCCAGGGTTAATAACTGTATCGACTCGTCCGCCAGAGGACGAGGATACGTCGCTCTACGGAGTGGCATGCCGTCCCGCATGGGGACGAAGATGGGATGCCAGTTTCCCCATATTGTGCCTTGGTCGGCCCTTATACACCCCCGTCGAGCGGGTACGCCCGGGGTGTTGATTTTGGAGTCCTTCGGACTCAGATACAGTTATAGTCAGGGGCTTAGCGAGCCCAAGTGCATACCCAGGGACCGACAGGATGCTTACAACCACTGTAGGAGATGGGATGACCGGGGTAGGGGCATAGATTCTGTGTTGATTGTACCTCCCGGCTTATGGGGGCCGGGTAAGGTTTGTGTATGCCATGTTATGTTATGAATGTCATGCTATGTTACATTAGACATGAATAGATTAGTAGTAGAATGATACGTCTCCAGATACGACACCTACTCCTCCCAGTATGATTGCGAACAGGTACGACTTACACCTTCAGGCAGATAATCTAGTTCTTCCTATTTCAGTTCGTCAGTTATGTTATTGATTTCAGATATCTTTTTCAGTCATTGCTTTATATACTCAGTACCAGCGGTACTGACGCCCGGTGGGGCGCTGCATTACTTGCCTGCAGGAACTCATAGACGAGCAGGCGATTCTACGTGACTCCCTGTCAGCGGTCGAGTATTCAGCTCTAGTCATCCGGAGGCTGAATTTCAGAGGTGTAGTTCAGTTCCTTTTGTTGTATATTATGGGTAGGTCGGGGCCCTGTCCCGATCAGTTCTATTACTATTCCTAGAGGCTTGCAGTCTGTATATATTCCCTGTGGTTAGATGAGTCGGTCGTGTGAGGCCGTGCAGTTGTATAGTTGCCTTACCCTTTGCTTTCTTTTATGTTGGCCATGTGGGGCCATAGTTTGCTAGTAGTGGTGACCTTGCCGGTCACGTAGCTTTTCCGTATGTTATGTTTGAGTTATAGATAATTAGACAGCATGGTGGCCTTGTCGGCCCGCATAGGTTTCCCTGAATTGCTATGTTTCTGGTCAACTGTTAGTACAGGTACAGAAGGCTATAGGCCAATAGGTCGGGGGCTGTGTTTACAGCCGTTATATAGCCCTTTGTTTCCAGAAATGTGAGTTAGAGCCAGCCAGATGCGCCCAGGCTTAGCAGTCCAGCAGGTCAGGTCCTAGTAGGGCACCAGGTGCCAGTCATACCCCCTAAGGCGGGGTGTGACAAACTTGGTATCAGAGCAGGTCGTATCCCAGGGAGTCTGCAAGCCGTGCTAAGTAGAGTCCTGTCCATGAATGTGTTGTGCACCACATACTATGGGCAGGAGGCTGCAAGGCATGATAGGATGGTTGTCTTTTATTCTGATTCAGTCGTGCTATAGAGCGGTACAGTATAGGGTTGAGTTCCTAAGAGCTTACCATATTCTTTGGTTACAGATAATGTCAGACCAGCAACATCCTACCACAGGTCGGAGCTTAGACATTACAGCAGGGGAAGGCACCAGCAGGATGCCTCCCCCTCATTTGGAGACAGCTCGATCAGAGGGCCCTACAGAGGCTTCATCCCAGCCTCCTCAGCAGTCTCCACCACGTCAGGAGCCATTTGGGGCGACAGTACCCTCAGCAGTCCCTATACCGACACCTTCCGACCAGGAGGTTAGGAGTGCTGTAGTTATGTTAGCACAGATGATGGCTTCTCAGCGTCAGCAAGTGCCATCCACAGTTGCAGAATCGTTAGGAGGGCCCGGTAGTTCGAGGGTCCGAGAGTTCTTAGCCCTGAATCCCCCGCAGTTCACAGGCACGGACCGAACAGAGGACCCCCAGGATTTTCTGGATCAGATGCAGAGAATCTTCAGGGTTATGCATGCTACGCCTACTGAATCAGTTGAATTAGCAGCATTCCGATTACGGGATATTGCGGTGTTATGGTATGAAAGCTGGGAGAGGTCCCGAGGGAGAGATGTTTCCCCTCCCACCTGGTCTAGCTTTTCAGGAGCCTTTCTGGATCACTATTTGTCGTGGGAGATCCGACAGGCCCGGGTAGATCAGTTCCTAAATCTAGAGCAAGGGGCCATGAGTGTTCGGGAATATTCCTTGCGGTTTGACTCTTTGGCTCGATATGCACCGGTCTTCGTGGATACCATGGCATCCAGAGTGCACCGTTTCATTATGGGGTTGAATCCAGAATATGTCGAGACTTGTATCACGGCCACACTGCGAGAGGACATGGATATTTCCCGAATCCAGGCATTTGCCCAGAATATTGAGGGCATCAAACAGCGACATCGGGAGATCAAAAGGGTCAATCAGGAACAGCGACGCCGGGATAGGCCAGCTGAGTTACAGAGAGAGGCCCGGGGAGGACCCAGGCCACGATTGTCAGACAGGCCGCCTAGGCCCCCGCCTCCGCCACAGTCACAGGGAGGTAGATTCAGTCGCAGGGGGCAGTCAGAGGCTGGTAGAGGCTCGTAGATGGCAGACTCACCATTACAGAGGAGGGCGGAGCAGAGTAGGTATACCCTACCACTTTGCCCTATATGCAGTCGACGCCATTCTGGAGCATGCAGGTATGGTTCCACCGCATGCTATATTTGTGGCCAAGAAGGCCATTTGATGAGAGATTGCCCAGCCAGAGGTCGAGAGGACCGGGACAGACAAGATAGGGCATCAACAGGATCACGAGCTACAGCATCCTCGACTGGGCGCAGGCCCTCAGTTTCGGCAGGCAGGGGTCGGGGCAGATCAGGGGCCTCCAGTACAGGTGCGGGTCCAAGCCGCACATATGCCTTACCAGGGAGGCAAGATTCAGAAGCATCGCCTGATGTTGTGACAGGTATGCTAACTATCTGCTCACACCCTGCTTATGTGCTAATTGATCCAGGGTCTACTTTGTCCTATATTACTCCATTTGTGGCACGGAAGTTTAGTATTGTACCAGAATCATTACAGCAGCCCTTCTTAGTATCTACGCCCGTCGGTGACTCTATCACAGCTAGCCGAATCTACCGCGGGTGTACAGTAGAGATTGTTGACCGTCAGACCACAGTAGATCTGGTCGAGTTGGAAATGATAGACTTCGATGCCATAATGGGTATGGATTGGTTAGTACCATGTTTTGCTAATGTTGAATGTTGGACCAAAACGGTCTGATTCCACTTCCCGGGGGAGGCAGTACGGGAGTGGAAGGGCAGCACCGCGATGCCAAAAGGTAGGTTTATTTCCTACCTTCAAGCGAGAAAGTTGATATCTAAGGGGTGCATTTACCATCTTGTCAGAGTTCAGGATGTCCAAGCAGAATCTCCGACACTCCAGTCTGTCCCAGTGGTAAATGAATTCCCAGATGTATTTCCTGATGAGTTACCTGGTATTCCCCCAGAAAGGGAAATAGACTTTGCTATTGACTTGCTACCAGGCACTCAGCCAATATCAATACCTCCTTATCGTATGGCTCCTGCAGAACTCAGAGAATTAAAGAAGCAGTTGAAAGACTTATTAGATAAAGGTTTTATCAGGCCAAGTACTTCTCTGTGGGGTGCGCCAGTCTTGTTTGTGAGAAAGAAAGATGGCTCGCTCCGAATGTGCATAGATTATCGGCAGCTAAACAAAGTTACAGTAAAGAACAAGTATCCGCTTCCCAGGATTGATGACTTATTTGATCAACTACAGGGAGCCAGATACTTTTCTAAGATTGACTTGCGGTCCGGATATCACCAGGTCCGAGTACGTGAGAGGGATATTCCTAAGATAACATTCAGGACCCGATATGGGCATTTTGAATTTTTGGTTATGTCCTTCGGATTAACGAATGCCCCAACAGTTTTTATGGACCTGATGAACAGTATTTTCAGACCTTTCCTGGACTTGTTCATGATAGTATTCATTGATGATATTCTGGTGTATTCTCGCTCTGAAGTTGATCACCGGACTCATTTGCGGACAGTGCTCCAGATTCTCAGGGACCGCCAGTTGTATGCTAAATTCTCAAAGTGTGAATTCTGGCTTAACTCAGTGGCCTTTTTAGGGCATATTGTTTCAGACGCTGGTATACAGGTAGACAAGCAGAAGATAGAAGCAGTTAAGTCATGGCCTAGGCCTACCACCCCGACTGAAGTTCGTAGCTTTCTGGGGTTGGCAGGATATTATCGGAGGTTCGTTGAGGGATTCTCAACCATTGCAGCACCTTTAACTAAATTGACACAGAAAGCAGCAAAGTTTCAGTGGACGGAGGTATGCGAGTAGAGTTTCCAGGAACTGAAAGACAGATTAACCTCCGCCCCAGTACTAGCACTGCCGGAAGGCACAGAAGGGTATTCAGTTTATTGTGACGCGTCAGGTATCGGGTTGGGTTGTGTGTTGATGCAGCATGGTAGAGTAATTGCATATGCTTCCAGACAGCTGAAGAAGCACGAAAAGAATTACCCCACCCATGACCTAGAATTGGCTGCAGTAATTCATGCCTTAAAAATGTGGAGGCATTACCTGTACGCCGTCCATGTTGATATTTATACAGATCATAAGAGCTTACAATACATTTTCACTCAGAGGGAGTTGAATCAGCGGCAACGTCGCTGGTTGGAGCTGCTGAAAGACTATGATGTGAATATCCTATACCACCCCGGAAAAGCTAATGTTGTAGCAGATGCCCTGAGCCGAAAGTCAATGGGGAGTTTGGCATATTTACGGCCTGAGAAACGGAAGTTAGCCAAGGAAATTCATCAGTTAGCTGATCTAGTCGTTCGAGTAATGGAAACAGAAAATAATGGTGCAGTAATTCAGAATTCTGCGGTGTCATCGTTAATTACAGAGGTAAAAGAACGACAGTATCTTATGATTGTATGTTTGTAAATGATAAAGAAGAAGTGATATTTAGTTGTCCAGTGAATCTTAGAACATTGTGTGCAGTGCCTGTGTTGGACTTTTCTGCATTTCAGGTTTTTGCGATAGTCCATATTACAGGGGAAGCTCTGCCAAAATTTTTTCAGGAAAGTAAAATAAGCAGTCCTCTAGATAACAATGTACATTCGAGGACGAATGTTCTTAAGGGGGGGAGAATGTTATACCCCGTAGAGTTCCCGGCACTTAGATGACCTATTCGCACGTTGGTTAAGCATATTTGAAGGTCATACGTGCTAGGGAAAGGCCCGGAAAAAGATCGGACGAGAAACCCGTCGAACCATCGCGGGAGGAGCCGAGGCAGAGCCCCTCCGCGATGGCAGCGTGTCACGGAGGTGAGGCCTCCGCGATGGCTCCGTGACACGTTGCCCAAGTTCAGGCCCAAGTATATAAAGCCCCCACTTCGGTTTAAAATCATTTACCACTTGAAAAATTTCCAGAATACGCAGTAAACAGAGGAAAACGAAGGAAAATTATATATTTTCGTCCGATTACGCTGCCAAACGCTTCCCAAACTCAAATTAATCATAGATACCAAAGTATTTAGCGGCAGAGAGCATTTCTACGGATTTAGTTTTGTGAAATACGGCTGACGAATCGGCGAGCCACCGAACTAAGGTAAGTAGAATTGCTCTAAATTAATGTCTATGTGTTCCTGGCTGAGAAGTGAATACTTCTCCCCTCTGGGCCGCTGAAAAATAGCGAGTTTTCGACCATCTTTCGATAAGCCTAAGTTTAGGCTATAAACTATATCGAAGTAACGTTGCTCTTTACAATAAAGCTGTATTTAGTATTGATTGACGTATTTATGAATGCAGTTGGGAGAAAATAGTTGAAGTACCGGCCGAGCCTCGTCCGACGGACGAATAGTCGAAGATAAGGTATGTAAAGTTAGTTTCCTCGGCAAGTTAAGTAATATTGAGACAGTATGGTAATTTGCAGACCAGTAGAATGTTCAGAAGTCGATTATTGTGTTATTATGAATATTGGTGCAATATGAGAAGTTTTGGGTTGTAACGTGTACGAGACCTATCCGTATGATATAGATTCGGACGTAAGTGATTAAGATTGCCCAGTATATTGAGTATGTGATGTAATATGCCATGTTAAGATATTGTTGTGTTCAGCTGAAACCCCGCGAAGTAGTACAGTATCCGTAAAGCATTCCAGACATAGAATAGTAACTAAATAAGGTTTAGAAAGCATGTTAGAAATAGGAAATCATGTTAATACAGAAACTCAGTAAACAGCATAGCTTTCAGTAGAAACACCCTCTTGTATAGCCTTTGCTCCAGTACAGTTTGACAGGAGACTATATTCATATTTGTACTTACCTGTCTCAGCATGTATCAGACACTTACAGATTACTATTATTAGCTCAGCATGTGGTTTATATGCTACCTTACCCCTGTTAGCCTTAGCTTATGAGATACACAGACAACATGACTAGTTGAGACCGTTGTATTGATTGGGGTTGGATTACCTAGCATCCATGACCGCCCAGGGTTAATAACTGTATCGACTCGTCCGCCAGAGGACGAGGATACGTCGCTCTACGGAGTGGCATGCCGTCCCGCAAGGGAACGAAGATGGGATGCCAGTTTCCCCATATTGTGCCTTGGTCGGCCCTTATACACCCCCGTCGAGCGGGTACGCCCGGGGTGTTGATTTTGGAGTCCTTCGGACTCAGATACAGTTATAGTCAGGGGCTCAGCAAGCCCAAGTGCATACCCAGGGACCGGCAGGATGCTTACAACCACTGTAGGAGATGGGATGACCGGGGTAGGGGCATAGATTCTGTGTTGATTGTACCTCCCGGCTTATGGGGCCGGGTAAGGTTTGTGTATGCCATGTTATGTTATGTATGTCATGCTATGTTACATTAGACATGAGTAGATTAGTAGTAGAATGATACGTCTCCAGATACGACACCTACTCCTCCTAGTATGATTGCGAACAGGTACGACTTACACCTTCAGGCAGATAATCTAGTTCTTCCTATTTCAGTTCGTCAGTTATGTTATTGATTTCAGATATCTTTTTCAGTCATTGCTTTACATACCAGTACCAGCGGTACTGACGCCCGGTGGGGCGCTGCATTACTTGCCTGCAGGTACTCATAGACGAGCAGGCGATTCTACGTGACTCCCTGTCAGCGGTCGAGTATTCAGCTCTAGTCATCCGGAGGCTGAATTTCAGAGGTGTAGTTCAGTTCCTTTTGTTGTATATTATGGGTAGGTGGGGGCTCTGTCCCGATCAGTTCTATTATTATTCCTAGAGGCTTGCAGTCTGTATATATTCCCTGTGGTTAGATGAGCCGGTCGTGTGAGGCCGTGCAGTTGTATAGTTGCCTTACCCTTTGCTTTCTTTTATGTTGGTCGTGTGGGGCCATAGTTTGCCAGTAGTGGTGACCTTGCCGGTCACGTAGCTTTTCTGTATGTTATGTTTGAGTTATAGATAATTAGACAGCATGGTGGCCTTGTCGGCCCGCATAGGTTTCCCTGAATTGCTATGTTTCTGGTCAGCTGTTAGTACAGGTACAGAAGGCTATAGGCCAATAGGCCGGGGGCTGTGTTTACAGCCGTTATATAGCCCTTTGTTTTCAGAAATGTGAGTTAGAGCCAGCCAGGCGCCAGATGCGCCCAGGCTTAGCAGTCCAGCAGGTCAGGTCCTAGTAGGGCACCAGGTGCCAGTCATACCCCCTAAGGCGGGGTGTGACAGTATTATTAATAATTCGTCACATCAATTATCACTAATTGCATGACTATGCTTATTGTATTTATAATAGTTATAATTATAAAAAGAAATACTTCTACAAGAATCTAAGATAAAATATTACTTTATGCCATACTAAAATTATTTTTTAAGAAATACATACCAGAATGCAGTGTGTGTGTATATATATATAATCATAATTTGTAAAATAGTGAAAGTTGCAAGAACAATGAAAATTAAAAAACTGAATGACTAGATGAATTTCCTCTTAACTCACTCTAGATAAGCTTAGCAGTACTGGTAATATATTTTCTCATTCCCTTTATATTATTGTCCATCAACTTAAATACGGAGCATAAAAATAAAATTTATGAACTTACTTATCTACTTTAAAAATTATGTAAATCATTGTATTTTTATTACTTGAGATACTATATAAGGATTAAATCAATTCAATGGGATGTCCATTACTAAATATTATATTATTTTTGGTGGGTGATATTTGAAATTATTAAAGATATTATTCATTAGAACTACACAATTAAGTATTAAGCAATTATTATAAACTAATATTCAAAATATAATTAAAGCAAAAAAAGTCAAGAAAATTAACATGCACGATATCGAAACTCATCACACTTGCATTCGCAAACAAGATAAGAGCGGTGTTTAAATTGAGAGTCAGCTATCTATTTGTTTAGATTTCTACTCAAAAAAATTAATATTGTATTAATCATTGATACATACTTTTGACTTATGTTACTAAATAATAAAGAAAAAGTCATTCTAAGTATTATTTGATTCGTCATAATTAATGATTCTTTTTTCCTTTTATATGACAGTAAAAAGATAAATGTAATAGTTCAGAATTTTTATATGTTTATATAAAGTTATAGGGGCAGATCTAGGTAGGTGGTGCGTATTTTTGAGTACCCAATTATATTAACTCTGTATTTATATTAAGAAATATTTATTAATTTTTTTTTAAAAAATAAATTTTTGATCTAATGATAAAAGTGAAACTTGCTTAAATTTTATTGACATCTTGGATGAAAGTTTGATTTCCCTTGGCACATGTAATAATTTTTTTATAGCGATATCTTCTGAAGTTTGCATAGCTAAGTTTCATTAACACCTTAATATTTGCTCTCCATGAAAATTTTAATTTGAATAGTTCATATATAGACCATTAGGTGAATTTACTTTTTAACTATCTAGCAATTTAATGAATCTCAATCATTAAATTTTAAATTACATTATTAATTAAAAGGCTATTAAATTAAAGATTTTTTGTTTTTTATTTTGGGTAAATATAACATTTCACAAACATCATGTCCACAAATCAATATCAATTATCAATGCATAATCATTATCGTCAATCGACATCACCATATCTATTGGCCACCACCATCACCATTACTAACTACTTCCAATCATGACCTCACCATCATGCCGCTAATCATTACCACATCGATCAACTCTACTTTTAAACTGTCATCACGATTTATTATTACCGACCAATAACACTACCAACTACCACTATCATTCTAAATAATGACTACCATAAATGTCAGTCACTATTATCACGATTGTTGTTATTGCCAAGTATCATGATCACTATCATTATCAATCACCATTACCAATCTTCAAATACCATCATCGCCGCTGATAACCACCACAAATTACCAACCTTCAAATACCATCACGGCCAGTGATAACCACCACAATTACCTCCACTATCATACCACCGCCAAAAATGCACTCTTTAGCCACCGCCGATCATCATTTTATAATCTAATATTTTTGTACAATATTTAAATTATTTACTAATTTTAAATAAAATAAACTATAAATATTCAAGTATATTTTAAAATAAATAATTTTAATATTCGAACGTAAACACTATATTTTAATATCCATAGAATTAAATGTGAACATCCTAGTAAAAAGAAAAAGAAAGACAAAGTTCATTTGACATACCTATCCTATTCCTATAGTATGCTTTTACCCAATCGAGTTTCCTAAAATCCAAGTAGGAAGCAACCACCGTGTTCATTTTCTAAATAGCTCTCCATGGTCAAATCATCGGGCTGCACACCACTTGTTTGATAATATTACTATATGAAAAAATAAGCAACACCCATCGCGATCTAGATTCTCTCCACTTTCTATCACTCCAGCACTCAATTCTCCTACACGGATCCGCATTCTGGCCACCCTATCGCCGCTGCAACCCCATTACGACGTCGTCTGCAACTATCTTCCACAGCCGCCGCGCCATTGCGAGTTCAGATCCAGCCTAACCCAACTCGGGAATGGCTTCTTCGGAAGCCGATTCCCGGCTAAACCGACTGCTCATCCCATCCCTTGAGAAAATCATCAAGAATGGATCATGGCGTAAACATTCAAAGTTATCCCACGAATGCAAATCCGTTGTCGAATTCCTCACGAACCCGTCTACGACCCCACCCACTTCCCCGTCTGCCCAATCCGATCCGGATTCGGCAACGCATCCGGGAGTTCTCCTAGATCTCTCTTTCAACGATTCAGAGCTTATTCTTAGCCCTTTGATAAACGCCGCTGGTTCAGGTCACCTTAAGATCGCTGAAGCTGCTCTTGATGCTGTACAAAAGCTCATTGCTCACGGTTACCTTCGTGGCGAAGCCGACCCTACTGGTGGAGGCCCAGATGCGAAGCTTCTATCGAAATTGATCGAGTCTGTTTGTAAATGTCATGATTTGGGAGATGACGCGGTGGAATTGCTTGTAATTAAGACTATTTTATCTGCTGTAACATCGGTTTCAATTAGAATCCATGGGGATTCTTTGTTGCAGGTCGTCAGGACGTGTTATGATATTTATTTGGAGAGTAAGAATGTGGTGAATCAGACGACCGCTAAGGCTTCATTGGTTCAAATGTTGGTGATTGTCTTCCGGAGAATGGAGGCTGATTCATCTACCGTGCCATTGCAGCCTATTGTTGTGGCGGAGTTAATGGAACCAGCTGAAAAAGCTGATACTGACGGATCAATGACATTGTTTGTTCAGGGGTTTATAACCAAAGTGTTGCAGGACATTGACGGGGTTTTCAATGCAGGGACTCCCAGGGTAGGTGCTACATCTACTGGTGCTCATGACGGGGCATTTGAGACGACTACGTCAACTGTGGAGTCGACTAATCCTGCTGATTTGTTGGATTCCACGGATAAGGATATGTTGGATGCGAAGTATTGGGAGATTAGCATGTATAAGACTGCATTGGAAGGGCGAAAAGGGGAGCTGGTGGATGGAGACGGAGAAAGGGATGATGATCTGGAGGTTCAAATTGGGAATAAATTGAGAAGGGATGCATTCTTGGTGTTTAGAGCTTTATGTAAGCTCTCAATGAAGACTCCACCCAAGGAGGCAGCAGCAGACCCACAGTTAATGAGGGGCAAGATTGTGGCGTTGGAGCTGCTCAAGATATTGTTGGAGAATGCTGGAGCAATATTCAGGACAAGTGACAGGTATTTACCTGCTATTCTTTTAAATCTATTTATGCCTCAATTGCTTATGCAATTTCTTGTCTAATTACTGCACCGTGATTCTTATTTCGAAGTATTGTTTTCTGTCATTGATTCATTTTTGGTGGCATAAATGTATCAATGGCACATTTTTTTATGCTGCTTGATCTATCTTATAAATACTCTTCTTTTTTTAAATAAGTATTTACAAAGTACTATTCTCACTGTTTCACTTGGAAAAATGTTATTTGTTGCTCTTATATGATCTTAAACTGAGGTAATACCAACCGATATACAAAGAGTCCAAAAAGCTGCTCACTCTGTAATACGAGTTCGAGGAGTTGCGTTCCAACTTGTTTTTTTTTAATCTTCATTTGTCTTTGAAATGTGTAGCCTTCCCTTTCCTAATTCCCTTTGTAGCCACCATCTCTTTAATTTACATTGTAGTCTTGCTAGCACATTTTTTAGACTATTCTCTGGGAACAAAAAAGATTTGCAAGATTTGCAAAATGAAAATCAATGTGTGAGTTTCTACGCATTTTGTGCTGCTAAAAGTTTGAAAGTGACCTTTTCTTGCTTGGGTTACGGCTCCAAGGTTATACTGACTAAATAGGCGTAGGATATAGAAGAGAATGACACATCTTACCTCACGCGGGTGTGAGGAAGCTTACTGTCTTCACTCTTCTCATACAGTGGACAATGATATTAAATCATGCCCATGTGCTTCCACTTAGTTGGTGAAACATGTAAAGTTGCGTAACACTGATAATTCTGAGGCTTATCCTTACAGGCAACCTTTCTGTGATTTGGATATCCGTAGCTATTTGAAGCTGTCAAAGAAAGCTCTTACTGCTGAACAGCTCTTTAGGCATTCCTTGTTAATGTGGAGAGATCTTGTATTTGACATCCTTCAATGCTTTCTTTGGGGGAAGAATTACGTATTTGTAAATCCAGAGTCATTTTTGAAGTCTGTTTAGTGATGCTATGAGTAACATTGTGAGGAACAGAAACCTTCTGATTTTTTTGCAACACCTGGTTTCTGTAATGGTGTACTTTTGTTGCCCCTGTTGCTTTATAAGGGTGACACTCCTTAGGTGCCTTTTCAGTTAATTAGGTTGTTCATACTTCACATTTCTTGTCTATTAAAGATGATTAATACCTAGCTATTATAACTTGTACAAGCTTGAGACTTTCCAATCGTTACTGTCCTAGGATCTGAAATGAATGAAAGAAGCAAGCCCAAATTGCGTGATCTTAGCTAGTTAACATTAGTTACTAATTTAGGTACGAGTACTTGACAATCTGCTTGCTAGCATGAGTCATCAATTACTAGTTACTGTTACAGTCTATTTTTTAGTTATTTCCTGGACAATGTGTAACAGCTCATGGATCGCCGGCGGTTGAACTTGAAAGGGGTTCCGTGTGAAGTTTGCCCTAGGCAAAGCCCTCATTAGAATGAGAGGGGAAAGCTAGAGGCCATATAAAGGCGGGTTCATGATTCCAACTATCGAGACACGTTTTCGGATAAAGCCTAAGGGGGGAAAACCTTAAGACTCAAAAGCCTTGAGGTGGCACTGAGGGGTCGGCCCAAAGCAGACAATACCGTGGCAGCTAGGCCTAGGCCATGACTTGTTCAAGTTGTGATGGTGGTCATCCTTTCACTCAATAGGCACTAGTCACAGTGTAGTCATCATTTCTTATATTTCTGTGAGCCCAATTTCTGCAATAGCTTTTTCCTTCTGGTCGTCTACTGGTTCGGTGTGTAAGTTTCATAATATCTTTTTATTTGAAATTCTTAATCAGTGCCTCCTCTTAGGTCTTGGCACTGTCTGATTATTTGACGTACTGCAATCAGCAAAGGAACTTCTTTTGCATCTTCCAATTTCAATAATATCTGGTCTGTTCATGGTTGGTTTTAATTGTTTTTTTTTAAAAAAAAATTCTTACAGGTTTTTAGGTGCTATTAAGCAATACTTGTGTTTGTCACTGTTGAAAAACAGTGCTTCAAGCCTCATGATTGTCTTCCAGCTTTCGTGCTCAATATTTATAAGTCTGGTTGCAAGATTTAGAGCCGGCCTCAAGGCAGAAATTGGAGTTTTCTTTCCCATGATCGTTCTTAGAGTATTGGAAAATGTTGCTCAACCAAATTTCCAACAGAAAATGATAGTGCTTCGATTTCTTGAGAGGCTTTGCATTGATTCACAGATTTTGGTTGATATATTCCTGAACTATGATTGTGATGTCAATTCGTCCAACATATTTGAGAGGTATCTTTTAAATCCTGTCTGTATTATTTAGTTAAAAGAATTTCACCTGAGTCTGATTTTAAAATTTCAATCTCCGGTTCCGCCTTTATTATCTGCAAAATTCTTTCAGAATGGTCAATGGGCTTCTTAAAACTGCTCAAGGTGTACCTCCTGGTACTACAACAACTCTTTTGCCACCACAAGAATCAACCATGAAGCTAGAAGCAATGAGGTGCTTAGTGGCTATCTTGAAATCTTTGGGAGATTGGATGAACAAACACTTGCGTATTGCAGATCCTCTGTCAACCAAAAAGTATGAGGCACCTGACAGTAACACTGAACCTGGGTCTCTTCCCATTGCTAATGGCAATGAGGACGAGCCTACTGAAGTATCAGATTCTCATTCGGAATCCTCTAGTGAAGTTTCTGATGTATCTACAATTGAGCAGCGCCGTGCTTACAAGCTTGAACTTCAGGTAGGTGATAAACATATTTATTCTTGGGACAGTAACTGTTCTAATTGCCAAAAGAATTGTCATGAGCAGTGCCTGTGACAGTCTAATTTGAAACTTTTGCAGGAAGGTATATCTCTGTTTAATAGGAAACCGAATAAAGGCATTGAATTCCTGATTAATGCTAATAAAGTGGGGAACTCACCAGAAGAAATTGCGTCATTTCTTAAAGATGCCTCTGGTTTGAATAAGACCTTAATAGGTGATTACCTGGGGGAAAGGGATGACTTACCATTGAAAGTAATGCATGCATATGTGGATTCCTTTGATTTCCAAGGAAAGGAGTTTGATGAAGCCATCAGGGCCTTTCTACAAGGATTCAGATTGCCTGGAGAGGCACAGAAGATTGATCGAATTATGGAAAAGTTTGCTGAACGGTACTGTAAATGCAATCCAAAAGTTTTTAGTAGTGCAGATACTGCCTATGTCCTCGCTTACTCGGTTATATTGCTCAACACTGATGCCCATAATCCTATGGTCAAAACCAAGGTATGCTTTTCGTTTTGCAGGAGATGACTATTTGCTTATTGCCCATTTTCAGTAAATTGGCCTGATATCCTGTTGTACATTCTGTAGATGTCAGCTGATGATTTTATAAGGAACAATCGCGGAATTGATGATGGAAAGGATTTGCCAGAGGAGTATTTGAGATCTTTGTTTGAGAGGATATCAAGAAATGAAATTAAAATGAAAGATGATAACTTGGCTCTCCAACAAAAGCAGTCTTTGAACTCTAACAAGATTTTAGGTTTAGACAGCATTTTGAATATTGTTGTCCGCAAGCGAGGAGATGAAAGTATGGAGACTAGTGATGATCTTGTCAGACACATGCAGGAGCAGTTCAAAGAGAGAGCTCGCAAATCCGAGTAAGATTCACTAGATAATTCTTCTATGATTGGACTGCAAAGTTACATTCTTGAAGTAATATCTTGCTTCTGTCATTCTTTCTTTATTCTTAACAGCTCCTTTCTTTACCCTCTATAGCAGTTTCCTGTGAGTCTTAATCAACAAGGTCAAAATGTAATATGTGTTTATGTAGCTATTGGGCAAAAAGCATATCAAAATGAGATCTTTAAAAGACTAACATATTAATCTGCTGCAGGAAAATGATGATACTATTTACTCTATTTTTTTTAAGTTAGATCAATCTTCACACATTCTTATTGATAAGGAAACTTTAGAAGGATATGTCATAGTATCAGTGCTTATAATATCTTTTAGGGAGAAAGAAATATGTGAATTATTCATTACTCTAGGTCAATCTTGTGTACCGCCTTTCATTCCATTGCGTGATTAACCTAGATCACCTTGAAATCAACTTGCATTTTCAGGTCAGTTTATTATGCTGCAACAGATGTGGTGATCCTCAGGTTCATGGTTGAGGCTTGCTGGGCTCCGATGTTGGCTGCCTTTAGTGTTCCCCTAGACCAAGCTGATGACGGAGTTGTGATAGCTCTGTGTTTGGAAGGATTCCGTTGTGCAATCCATGTCACTGCTGCAATGTCCATGAAAACACATAGGGATGCTTTTGTGACTTCTCTTGCAAAATTCACTTCTCTTCACTCACCTGCAGACATCAAACAGAAAAACATAGATGCAATCAAGGTTTGTGTTTGCTCCTGCCTTTGCATGCCCATGCTTCTACTGTATTGAGTTAATCTTTTTGTTGCTAATCTGCATTTTGGTGATGCTTATCAACTTTGCATTTTGATTTTTAAAAAAAAAATTGTAATAGAGACCATGCATAATATTCATGAAACCTTTGGATGTATGCATTGTTGTCATGATTTGTAGTTTTCCCCAGAGCTAAAGACTTGTCTGATCTCCAGCATCGAAGTGAATGATTTACCAAGAGGACTTCCTTTGTGTTGGCAGCTGATAGTACAGTTTTGTAACATTAGGAAGTTGACATTGTGAATTTTTAAACAAGTTAGAATGAGGCTAACAGATTAGGGTCACATGATGGGTATTGTGTATTATTTGGAACTGATTGTCATAGGATAAAGTGTAGGGGCAAATCGTTGGAATTGATTAATTGAGCTAATGTTCCTTAGACGGGGTAGGTTGTGCTGAAGTTCCATTAGTTCAACCAACCCCTTTAATTCAGGTCCAGGATGCTATTAGCTTGTGAAACCATGACTCCACCGATAATGAAACAACAATATGTTTTGACCTAAAATAATGTTTGAGTCAAATTATCGTCAATAGAGTTGGGCAATGATCTTAGTTTGATTGCAGCTTTCAGTTTTCTTTTAGGCATAACATCTAATGTGTCAAAGGATAGTTTCACCACATTTTTTATACATAAATGAATTTAGACATCTCAACATCAAAATTGTTTTATTCTCCATCCCTAGAAAATAATAAGCTGTAACCTTTTGTGAACACCTATTCTGGTAAGTAGGAATAAAATTCAAACTCTTATCGTGATAACCGTCCAAGCTAAATTTGGACATTCAATATGGTAATAATTAATACTCCCTCCATCTCAATTTATGTAATGTAGCTTGACTGGGCACGAGTTTAAGAAATATGGAAAGACTTTGCAATGTTCCAAAATTACCCTTAAAATAAATGAATTTTTAAATAGAAAAGTACACCTTTCTGGATTTTATGCCAACTAAGTGGGACCAAACAGAGGTAAAATGTTGATAGTGTCATTAAACATTTGCTAAAATAGGAAATATGTCCTTTTTTTGGGTGACTAAAAAGGAAAGTGTTTCACATAAATTGGGACAGAGAGAGTAGTTAAAAATTTTGACATAATTTGGTTAAAAATATGAACAAGCCAAACACCAAAACCATGGTTTGACTAAATTTTGTTCAAGAATGATGTTCAGATGAAGTTGTGAACGCAAAAGATAAGGTACTGGTCTGCCCTAAGTCCTAACAGATGTCAGTGCCTTGGTAACTGAGAAGACTTGAATCTGCTATATTTTAGGATTGGTAGGGTAATTTCTTCATATTTTTTTCCCTGCGTTACTAAGAAATTTTCGTACCCGGTCTCTCTTTGAAGCCTAAGTACAGGCTTTTGCTCATTCCCATTATTATTTTGAAAAATCTATGGTCTAGATTTAGTTCTCCACTCTTTACTACCAAACTCTTTATTTTGTTGTTTCTTAAATTCTCTCTTTTTACTCACAAAAAGGATTTTGGAAACTGCTGCAGTTATCCTACTTTCATTGACCTAATATCTGCTTAAGCCCGCCCAAAGAAGTGACTAATTCCTAGGAGGTGTGGATGCTTGAAAATCCATGCTCAACTTCACCTTAAGTGGGCTAACTTGGAATTTAGTTCTTAATTTTTTTTTGGGGTTTTGTTTTGTTTTGATGAAAGGACACTTGGTTCTTAAAGTTTTGGGGAAGAACATTCCTAGAAATAGTCTCGAGTTCAGTAGCTGATCTAAATCCGGTATTCAGGTAACCAAATTTCTGAAACATAAGTGATGTGGATTATTCTTCCTGGAAAAATAAATTTAAAGTATCTCTTTGCATAATAGGCTTAATATAGAAAAAAATGTTATCTTTTCTTGCAGTTTAGCATATTACCATATCATTAACTGAAATTTACCATCACACACGCTAAACATAAATGATGTGCATCTTGTTGTAAAAATCTTAGTTACCTTCTAATAAAAAAGCTTAATATTTTTGTCACCAATTCCCAAGACAGTGCGATGCTGTTCACAAATGCTAGTGCTTGATCTTTCATTAGTTTAGTTCTGACTACCTTGACTATCACTGAAGGCTAAGGGAGTATGCTAAATATCAAGTACCAATAGAGTTTCCTGTACCTTTGCTCCCACTCAAGGTAGTTTTCTTCTTTGATTTGGTTATTATGACCAACCGATAGAATAAACATCTCTTCCACACTCCCTTCCCAGCCTGATGACAACAAAGAGGAACAAAGAAGGTTCATATGACAAAAAAAATATTACGGGCTCAGTTTTTTCCTCTTAAATTAGAAATTTCATTTGACCACATGAGATTCAATTTTATTTATATATTCAATTTTATATATACTCTCTATATATTCTTCTAATCTATGATGCGAAGAAACTCTAAAGCCATTTTAGATTTTCTTGGTTAACCACATTTTTCATCGTATAAACCAAAATACTGAAAATTGAAGTACCCACAAAACCAATCTACTTAGATTAGATAGTTTTTTCAGTTTTGCGGACAGGTCCCTACCACTATCAGTTAAATATACTTTGTATTATTAAAAAAAGTTACACCTTTTCAACAGATTTCTTCATGTTTTTCATGCTTCAAACATTCTGCGAACACTTATTTTGTCGAAATTGTAATAATTATCTATTCAGATGTCAAAAGAGAACCATTAAGCCGAGCAAAGTGGGTCAATGAAAAGGGGAAAGAGGAAGTTTATCACTTGAATGGTTCACTACCTGATATTACACTGTATTCGAAGTAGACAGTTACGAGTTTGTCTAAAAATTGTAAACATTTAGAGCGTCAGGACTTCTACAAATAGATGGTTGTAAAATTTTGCGGATTCAACCAAATAGGGCTGGTGGAGGATACCTCTCAGCATTAATCCTATTATTCATAATCATGCCTGGTATTATGACTCAGTTGTCCCTTTGTAAGGTGTGGGATATAAGAGACTTCAGTGGACCCTTTGGCTTCTCTTTCAGCCTGGACTTTCTTTTTTTCAACCCTCTTCTCCCTCCTTTTGACTAATTAGTCAGCCTTAAGTTCTTTCATTTTTTTCTCTGTTTCTTTCAGCTGAGATTAAACTAAGTTTTACTCAAATCCAAGAAAAGAAATTCTTCCTTGTATGAGTTTGCCTGCGCCTCGTTGCAATTTTCATGTGTATAATGAAGGGGTTGTTGGCAAAAATTCTTGTTAGGAAACCAGTTTTTGTTTTTGTGTTTACCTTTAAACAACACCGCTTATGTGTTTTTAGACTCTAGATTTATCATATTCTGGTGGGACTTCATGTATGTTCGTAGACTGCTCATCGCTGATCAAGTGGCAAATGTAAAAGCAGGACTACATTTTCTTGTCAAAGTAGCAAGTAGTCTGGACCTTGTTTTATCTGAGTGTTCCCTGTGTCAGTGCTATTAAGTTGTCATATTATCTTCTCCCTGAAGTTTATGTAAGACTAATATAGTATCCGTGCAAGTAAAGGCTGATCGTTATGCGTACTATTCTTTTGTTCTCTCCTTGAGTTTTGAACAGAGAATTTATGTTTCCTTTTTGTTTAACAGGCATTAGTTACAATAGCAGATGAGGATGGAAACTACCTACAGGAGGCATGGGAGCATATTCTGACATGTGTTTCTCGGTTTGAACATTTGCATCTCTTGGGGGAGGGTGCCCCTCCAGATGCAACTTTCTTTGCACTTCCTCAGAATGAATTTGACAAGTCAAAACAATCTAAGTCTCTCATCCTTCCTGTCCTGAAAAAGAAAGGTCCTGGGAAGATTCAGAGTGCAGCTTCAGCTATGAGAAGGGGTTCATATGACAGTGCTGGTATTGGTGGCAATGCTGCTGCAGGCATCACGCCTGAGCAGATGAACAACTTGGTCTCTAACTTAAACATGTTGGAACAAGTCGGTGAAATGAACCGCATATTCATAAGGAGTCAGAAGTTAAACAGTGAGGCTATTGTGGACTTTGTGAAAGCTTTATGCAAGGTTTCTATGGAAGAATTACGTTCTACTTCGGATCCACGGGTTTTTAGTCTCACAAAGATAGTTGAGATTGCGTACGTCCTTTGATTTCTTTACATAAAGTGTTATCATTTTACTTTCCCTTTTGCTTCCTGATAACTAGCAGAACTATTGATCCATTTCGTTAAACAGGCACTACAACATGAACCGTATCAGATTTGTTTGGACAAAAATCTGGCATGTTCTGGGTGATTTTTTTGTGAGCATTGGCTGCTCTGAAAATCTTTCAATTGCGATATTTGCAATGGATTCTTTACGCCAATTATCAATGAAGTTCTTGGAGAGAGAAGAATTGGCTAACTATAATTTCCAGAATGAGTTTATGAAGCCTTTTGTGATTGTTATGCGCAAGAGTAGTGCTGTAGAGATCAGAGAATTAATCATCAGATGCGTCTCTCAAATGGTTTTGTCTCGAGTCAATCGTGTGAAGTCCGGATGGAAAAGCATGTTCATGGTATCAAATCTCTCCCTTCTCTTTCCAGTATTTTGCTATCTTCGTAGTGTAAACTATCTTTTTATCTTTGCTTCATTATGGATTGCATGTTAATACTGAGTGTGCGTTTTTTTCTTAAACTTATAGTTTGTTCTTTTCACCTGATGTTCTTCACTTCTTTTAATGATTACCCAACTTTTTCAGGTATTCACCACTGCTGCTTATGATGACCATAAAAACATTGTGCTGTTAGCTTTCGAGATAATGGAAAAGATTGTCCGAGATTATTTTCCATATATTACGGAGACTGAGACCACCACATTCACAGACTGCGTTAATTGCCTTGTTGCATTCACTAATAGTAGGTTCAACAAAGATATTAGTCTCAATGCCATTGCATTCCTTCGTTTATGTGCGGCAAAACTTGCTGAAGATGATCTTGGCTCCTCAAGGAACAAGGACAGAGAAACTTCTGGGAAGGTCTCACCATCTTCACCTCATAAAGGAAAAGATCACAACATTGAAAATGGAGAATTGACAGATAAAGAGGATCATCTTTATTTCTGGTTTCCGCTGTTGGCTGGTAAGGACAAAGACATTTGACTTAGACCAAGATCTCATACCTGCAAATCATATACTCTCTTTCACTATTCTTTTTAATAAGACAACTTCAGATCAACATGCAGTATACTTGTTTAAGAAATTACTCTTTTTCTCTTACAGGACTATCTGAACTTAGCTTTGACCCGAGGCCTGAAATTAGAAAGAGCGCTCTGCAAGTGCTGTTTGATACCTTACGCAATTATGGGCACCATTTCTCTCTATCATTGTGGGAAAGGGTGTTTGAATCTGTCCTATTTCCTATCTTTGACTATGTTCGGCATACCATTGATCCTTCAGGTGGAAACTCACCTACACATGGAATTGATGCTGAAGAGGGTGAGCCTGATCAAGATGCATGGCTTTATGAGACCTGCACACTGGCGCTCCAACTGGTTGTAGATCTCTTTGTTAAATTTTATGACACAGTCAATCCACTTCTGAAGAAAGTGCTGTTCTTATTGGTGAATTTTGTCAAGCGTCCTCATCAGAGCCTTGCTGGTATTGGCATTGCTGCGTTTGTCCGTCTTATGAGCAATGCTGGGAATCTTTTCTCTGAAGATAAATGGCTTGAAGTGGTTTTGTCCCTTAAAGAAGCGGCTAATGCAACTATCCCCGATTTCTCTTTTCTTCTCAATGAAAATAACAATTATTGGTCCCAGGAAGAAGATATGACTGGTAATGCAGAAACCTCTGGGACAGATATTCCAGATGAGGACTTGGAAAACCTCAGGAGGCACCGTCTATATGAAGCTATTTCTGATGTGAAGTGTAGGGCTGCTGTTCAGCTATTATTAATTCAGGTATCCAGCAAAGCCACTACTGTGGATTTAGTTCTAATTCATTTATGTATGCTCTAGTTTAGATATGGTCACACACTTCAACGTGGTATCACAGCAGGCAGAGATCTTGAGGCAGAGGTCTTGGGATCGAATCTCAGTGCCATCCATTATTAAAAAAAAACAATTTATGTATGTTCTCCTGAAGCGAGTAAAGCTGGTTATACATTATGTTAAGGGGTACAAGATAAAAGGGCTTAATCAGTAAATTGCTTCACGTTCCTACATAAAAACAGATGATGTGATGGACTCAAAAGCCCAGTGAACGTTGTTGTGTTTGAAAGATATTTTGAATATCTCGTGGTTTGACTTGACATGGTTAGACACAAAAAGGCGGATAATGTGTCAAATTAAGTGGGAGAAATGTGGGGTTGCCATATTAGCTTAAATTTTTAAATATGTAGGCACTGTTGGAAACTTGTTGGTGTGGATTTAGCATCTGTTTCAAGGTGTCTACTTACACTCGGGATATCTTTGTATTGTTAATTTGGTCATTCTCTGAAGTATGGGGCTGTATTGTTGCTTTCCCAAAGGTCATGTCTTCATAAAAAACATTGATATTATTGGAAATCTTGCATGGTAAATTTGATTAATTATTCCTGTTTTTCATGTAAATCTGGAATGCTTAGTTTCTACCATAATGATCTCTTGTACATTGCAGGCTGTGATGGAGATCTACAACATGTACAGACCTCAGCTGTCTAGCAAAAACATCATTGTCCTCTTTGAGGCCATGCATGGTGTGGCATCTCATGCTCATAAGATAAACAGTGACACGACACTGCGGTCGAAGTTGCTAGAGTTCAGTTCCATGACCCAAATGCAGGACCCTCCATTATTACGGCTTGAGAATGAGGCTTATCAGATTTGCCTCTCATTTTTACAAAATCTTGTGCAAGATAAACCTACTGGTTTTGAAGATTCTGAAGTGGAAACTTACCTTGTCAACCTTTGCAGCGAGGTCTTACACTTCTATATTGAAATCGCTCGTTCAGGACAAATGTCTGAGTCATCTCTTGGTGCACAGCTTCGTTGGTTAATTCCCCTGGGTTCTGGTAGAAGGAGAGAGTTGGCCGCGCGTGCACCTCTTATCATTGCAACTCTCCAGGCAATTTGTAGTTTAGGAGATGCATCATTTGAGAAAAACTTGTCTTGCTTCTTCCCATTACTTTCAAGCTTGATAAGTTGTGAGCATGGCTCAAATGAGATTCAGTTAGCCCTGAGTGATATGCTCAGCACATCCGTGGGTCCTGTTTTGCTTCGATCATGTTGAGCTTAGGTTACTCTCATATGTTTTCTTTTTTTCGCAATATATGGTAATATTTCTTGTCTTTTGCAAATTTTGCTATCATCTAATACTGCAGAAAGATAGTTTCGGTGCTTCAAAAACTAGTGATTGTTTATGTGCCCAGGCATTTAGAACTTTCTGCAGTATATTGAGGGGCTTAGCTCTTTGTAGAGTCATTAGATGTTAGCAGGAGTTCTGATGTTGTATGTGTAGCATTTTCCTCTACAATATACGAGCAATTTCATGCTTAAAGATTGCTTGTTCTGTATTGGCTCAGAATTACTTTGTGGGCTTTGTTTATCTGATTAGTTGCAGGGTTTTGGTAATTAATGTTTGATTTTACAGCTCTGAAGCAGTATAAGACATCCGTGGCCATTCCATTGGTTAGAAGAGAAAGATGTTAGTGTTTGATGCACAGGTATGCGTATGCTACATTGATTTTTTTTTCTTTTTTGAAAAAATAGTTGTTGATGGTAATTGGTGTTCGGGCCTGTTTGCGTGCACCTCGACTAATACATTGAGCTGCCTGCTACACCCTGCAAGCCCATGTGATGTGTAGACCTGCTCCCGAGCGGATGGGCTTAGACTAAGTGTTGCTGGGATTCAAACCTAGAATTTTTAGGTTAACTTCTATGCCTCAATCACTCACCCATTTCCTCAGGGATGGGTAAATGGTTATAATATGGTTTATATATTTGAAGTGGACCTTGATTTGTTATTGAAGCTGCAAGGAAGTGTTTCCGCTGGCATATCCAAATGTTCTGTTAACATTACCACTCTACAAGCATTGACCATTAAAGTGCTTCGTGATTTTTCTGAAAGGCGTGGTGTACAGATGGTCCTTATTCTGTTATAGGACTAGAGTATAACTACGGTTTCCTCTTTATGCAAGTTTTTATCTCTGCTTGGTCTGCCAAATTTCTGCAGATATATCTGCTTTATGTTGTTTTACGTGTGTGCTGTTTGCAGTGCTTTGCTTCTGCAATGTGGTATGTTTACTATCCCTAATCTCGAAGTAGATTTTTGACATTGATGTTGACAATTTACGTGACCATCGACCGAGTTTAGATATATGCACGGCAATTGATTCCGCAATGAGCACATATTTTTGGGTTCTGGCTCTCTGAAAAGGAAAAAGAAAAATAAGTGATATTCATCAGTAGAATGGTGGTTTCGAAAATCATATTCTTTTTGTATGTTTCTAAGGATATTTTTGACAGAGTGCTTTCTTATGGTCATGTCGTTTGAAAATGATTTTCATTTTCTGTGGGAACTTTTGAACATTTTCTGAGTGCTCGACTCTCAAGTCTCAATCAGCTTTCGTAAAATATGGGGGTCTAGTGGCTCCAGTCTTCCTAGTTCCTACTATTCGAATAGATAGCCCATCGAAGACTCAGCTTGACACTAAATTTTATTTAGATATTCGAATTATGGCTTATTTTAATTGAACACTTGAATATTCGAATTACGGTTTGTTCAATGACGCACCTGAATACATCATAAAATGTTCTTATAGGACATGTTCGATTTAAATTTTGATTTTTTGCGCGTATTTACAAATGTCCATAACGTAGATGAGTAGTTAACTACTTAAAATATCTCATATTCTTTAATTACATGAAGTAGTCTATAATGTTTCAATTGAGGATGTGTATAATTAAGAAAAATAATATATTTAAGTGGTTAACTTATTTATATAATGAATATTTGAGATCATGCGCAAAACTAAAAAATACTTTTTCATGTGTTCAAGTGCTTAATTGAAATAATTTTTCACTACGGAAATGGAATTTTATGATTTGATAAAGAATAAAACTTATTTAATTGAATTTGTAATTTTATATTGGGAAACTTACATAGTTGTTCATAAAAAATAAAATATTTACATGAGCATGCCTTTTTATTTTTAATGCCTCCCAAAATAATTATATAAAATATTTCATTTAATTTATTCTTTTTTCGGGCTGACGTCAGTATGGCGTCGGCACCGTAACTTTTCTTTTTCTTGTCTCATACATATGTACCTTTTCTTTTTCTTGTCTCATACATATCACTATCATGGTATATTTATTTCTTTTTCTCTCTCTTTCTTTAATTTATTCCTTTTTAAATTAATTTAAATTTTTGTTACTTATTTTTGGTCTTTTCTTTTTATTTTTTTATTTTATTTTTTTAATAAAAAATAAATGTAATAGCTAACTATATTTAGACTACTAAAAATATAGAAAAATTAAATAATTTAATTACAACAAGAACTAATTTACAAAAGATATTAAAATCACTAGCTTATATATTAAATTACAATTAATAAAAAAATATTTTTTTAGAAATTATTTTTTTTCAAATCACGATTCTTTTTTTTTCTTCACCATAATCTACTTTTATGCTCAAATTTGGCTCCTTTTTTTTTCATTGTTCAATTTTTTATTTTTCTACTCCTTTTTTTTTGTTTTTCTTTTATTTTGTTAATTTTTTCTCAAATTATATATATATATATATATATATATATATTTATTTATTTATTTATCGTAATCTAATTTAACTATCGAATTTGATTCCATTTTTTTCTTTTTTATTTTATTTTTTCAACTTATTTTTAATTTTTTATTTTGTCTATTTTTTTAAAATTTTTTGTCCATAATCTAATTTCATTTTTTTGTCTTTTTTTATTCTACTTTTTAATTATTTTTTTAATACCATTGAAGTATCCTCTAGTCCTGCAATGCACACACACTCTTCAGGCTTCCATGATACCCTCACAGTATATTTATATACTGATATGGTATCATGGAGGACTACTCCAATCTTTCAATTAAGCATTTTTTAGTACTCCATGATACTATCACAGTGTATCTATATACTTGCATGGTATCATGGGGGACTGTTTCAATCATTCAATAAGGCACTCTTCAGTCCTCCATGATACCATCATATTATATCTTATACTAGCATAGAATAATTAAGGTCGACTTTAGTCCTATAGAGAGAAAATCATCAGTCCTTAGTGATACAATCATAGTATGTCTATATACTGTCGTAGTATCATTTAGGTCTGCTTTAGTCCTCAATGATACCATCATAATATATCTATATACTGTCATAACATTATTGAGGTCTACTTTAGTTCTTCGATAAGACACTTATCAGCCCTCTATGGTACCGTCACAGTATACCTATATAATATTGTGGTATCATTGAGGTCTTTTTCAGTCCTTCAGTGAAACACTCCTCAGTCCTCCATGATACCATCACAGTATACCTATATACTAGCATGATATCATTAAGGTCTGCTTCAATCTTTCAGTGAGAAACTCTATAGTCTTTAATGATACTATCACAGTATGTCTATATACTGTCATGGTATCATTGAGGTCTGTTTTAGTCCTCGCTTATACTATCATAATATATTTGTATGTTGTCATGGTATCACTGAGGCTTGCTTCAATCCTTCATTGAGACACTCCTCAGTCCTCTACGATATTATCACAATATACCTATATAATGTCATGGTATCAGTCAAGTCCGCTTCAGTCCTTAATGATACCATCACAATATATCTATATATTGTCATAGTATCATTGAGGTCTTCTTTTGTCCTTTAGTGAGACACTCATCTGTCCTTCATGATGCCATCATAATATATCTATATAGTAGCATGATATCATTAAGGTTTTTTTCGGTCTTTTACTGAGGAATTTCTCAGTCCTTTATGTTACCATCACAATATATTTATATATTGGTATGATATCATTGAGGTTTGCTTCAATCCTTCAAGATACGATCACAATATATCTATATACTACCGTGGTATCATTGAGGTCTGCTTCAGTTCTTCAATGAGATGCTCCTTAGCCCTCCATGATACCATCACGGTATAGTTATATAATATTGTGGTATCAATTAGGCCGTTTTCAATCTTTCAGCAAAGACACTCCTCAGTCCTCCATGATATTATCATAGTATATCTATATACTAGCATGCTATCATTAAAGTCTGCTTCAGTCTTTCAATGAGAAAACCTGTAGTCTTTAATGATACCATTACGGTATATCTATATACTGTCATGGTATCATTGAGGTCTGTTCCAGTCCTCACTTATACCATCGTAATATATCTATATGTTGTCATAGTATCATTGAGATTTGCTTTAGTCTTTCAGTGAGATACTCTTTAGTCCTCTATGATACCATCACCATATATTTATATACTAGCATGGTATCATTGATGTTTGCTTCAGTCATTTAGTGAGACTCAGTTCTCCATGATACTATCACAATATATGCTGAAGTTTGCTTCAATGAGACACTTTTTTGTCCTTTACGATGCCCATATGGTATAAACTATATACTAACAGGGTATCATAAAATGGATAAAAGAATTGAAAAAAATAAAATATAAAAAAAAAAAGCGAACAAGAAAAAATAACAACAAAAAAAGGAGCCAATGTGAAATAAAATAAGACAACAAAAAAAAAGTCATAATCTAATCATTTGAACTTTTATATTTTATTCGTCTAAAAATTATTAATTAATATTTTTATTTTAAAAAAATAAAAATAGAGAAAGGAGCAAAAACAATGAGGTTAAACTAACAAAAAATTTAAGAGTAAAAAATAAAAAGAAGAAAATAAAATTAAATTAAAAAAAAAAAAAAATAGCAAATGACATCTATAATAAAAGATAAAATGAGACAAAAGAATGAAATAATAAATGAGTAAAGTAATAAATGAAAGGACAAAAAAAAGAACAAAAGAATAAAAATAATAAATGAGAAGAAGGCAAGAATAATAAATTAAAGGACCAAAAGAAGAAGAAAAAAAATAAAAAAATAAAAAAAATAAATAAAAAAAAGACAAAAATAATAAATGAAAGGACAAAAAAAGAGAGAGAGGAGAGAGATCACGTGAAGGAAGGGGGGTGAGGGGGGGCATCGGGGTAATTATTTTCAAACGCCTGAACATTTTGAAAATTAGTATAAAAGGAAGCATTTTATTGTAATTAATTTAGATTTATGATCTATTTTGTGTACTTTTCCTTTTTATATTTCCTTAAAAAAAAAAACTCAACCTATAAAAAAACTTCAAATATTTAAATAAAATTTACTAATAAATATTAAAGGGCCGTAAATATATTAAGTCGTTTTATAATTCTGTTTCAGCTTCCAATATATTAGCGACTGAAAGACCTACCCTACTTGGTTTCATGATTCAAACCAAAGTTTTGAGAACGTGTTAAGAGTGTTCTTACTAGTATTTTGATAAGAGGACAGTTGTAACTTGAAAAGTTTCTGCATATTTGAAATTTAATATTTCCTCCGTTCATTTTTACTTATTCATATTTCACTTAATACATTTTTTAAAAAGTAATAAATAAATTAATAATTTATTATATTAATTCTAATTATTATAAGTCATTTAAATACTAAAAAAATGAAGAATACTTAATAATAAAGATAAAATAATAAATTATTTCTTTTTTTTCCCATATCTAAAAATATACATATATTTTTTATATAGTATAATTAAAAGTGAATGGAAGGAGCACAATATTTACTGAGGGATCATTTAGTTGGTGGGATAGGATAGATTGGATATCCCATGAGTTGAGAAGTAATATTTATTATCGAGCACAAAATAAAATAATTTCATTTAATATTTTAAAATTATTATCTCACCAATCTAACGAACCCTAACACATCGTTTGGTAGTTGGTTGAACATAAGTTATATAAGTATTAAATTCTGCATAAGTAATATTACATTCGGTAGCTAGTTAGAAGATAAGTTATTTATATATAAAATTAATATGGTATTTGGTTTGCAATTTAAAAATCTGCATAACTAATACATGTGTAAGTTATGAAAAAATCTATGCATTATTTTATATAGAATATAAAATAAAATAAAATTTATATGAATAACTAAATTTTGCAAAACTAATCCAACATAAAATAATATATAAATTTTCTCATAATTAATTCATATGTATTATTAATAACTAGCGTAACTCTATCCAACTAGACCCCTGAATTAATTGTGTCTAGTTAATTATGGGAATTGGTCAAACCGGGATGGACAATTGCATCTATAATGTTACACCTTGGTCCCTAAAGAATCCCAATTACCTTCTCTTGCTGTTGCAAATTGATCTCAAAATTTTGCCGTCTGACATGTAAATAGGCCAACCTACCTTGGTTTGAGTGGATTCGATTCAACCGCTTCGTTAGAAAATTATATTATTTTTATATAAAAATTATTTTTTTAAAGAGTTAAATTTAAATAAATATTAAAAATTGTATTCACTTGTCAGAAGATGAAGCGCCGCATAATAATTTAAGTGGGTTCAAGATGATTAAAAGGTTTGGAACTCGAATCGCAGATCATAGGCTTTTTCACTTATTATATATTTTTCATATTTTTTCAAAAATATGAATAAATTTGCTGCTCCTAATTTCTATTGTTCTCTTCGCAACCTTAATTTTCACGATTATTTTCTTTTTCTAATTTAAACTTCTTGGTTAAGTAAGTTAATGATTCAGGTGAATTTTCAACGTTTGCAACTGCCAAAAGCGAATTAAAATGAAGAGAATTAAGGGTTTCATCCTTACTAATAACATTTTAAGTTTTTTGAAAAATCATACCACTGTTAATCATTTTCTTTTCTTATTTTACTCTAAGGGTGGAATTATGGATATGAATCTTAGATAGAATTTTCTTTTAATGCCTAAAGATATTATAGATTTATCTAAAATTCTAAATATATATATAATGATTATAATAATTTGCTTTTATTTTTCTCTTCATATATTCTTCTGTCTCAATTTTACACTGAATAATTTAAAATGTTTAAAATACTCTTAGATATTCTATTGCTTCATTCTTATTGTTCATCAAAAAAAAGACTCTCTTCTCTATCTCCACAAAATAGGGCTAGGATTTGCATACATTTTTCCTTCTCAAGACAAGATTTCTTCTCTATCTCATGGAGATAGAGATAACGTCTGACATATATTTTACCCTCCTCATACACAGTATATGTTGTATAATTTAGCTTAAAATTCTCTTTTATTATTGTTGTTTCCAATTATTACTTATTTTTTATGTATCTAGAATTTAAAACTCTTAAACTGCCTCAGCGTATAACTAAGCAAGCGTATAACAAATATTGGCGGCAATTTTATGAGAAGTATTTCTTATTCCACTAGGAATTAGCAGTGCAAGGACATATAGTGTACACCCCACACCACAACATGACTTGTTCCTCTTCTCTTTAACTCGCAGAAAGTAACTACTGAATTTATCCACTTAAATTGAAATTTGAGTACCTAGAAAATACAGGGGGAGTTACCTCCTGTAGGACCGGTCACAGGGCTATAGTATGATTAGAAAGTGACAAATAACTGAGTTTATTTTTCCCAAATTCCACGGCACATGTAATGTCAAATGCACCCCTCACATTCATTTCTCTCCAAGTTCTACTTACTAATTCTCTACTTCTTTGACCAATTAATCAATACCATGGATTCTTTTAGAATATGGTTCAACTCTGTTGGGAAATTTCTTGGACAGTTTAAGTACTTGAAGAAAGGGAAAAAGAGACCAAAGAGAATGGTTTCTGATTTCAGCTGGCTATCAGGTTTTGCAGCCATGGAGGTGTCTAGTCAACTGAAACTAGTCTTTAAATTCATTGATGCAAATGGGGATGGGAAGATATCTCCACTAGAGCTAACTGAAATTCTGTTGAGTCTTGGACAACATCAAGAATTGAAGGCTGCTGAGGAATTAGCAGAGGTTATGGTCAAAGAAATGGATTATGATGGGGATGGGTTTGTGGATATGGATGAGTTCTTGAGTGTTATGGGGGTGGGAAAAGACCAAGCTTCCGGTGATTCTGTTAAGGATATTGATGAGCTAATTAGAGAAGCTTTTCTGGTGTTTGATGCTGATAAAAATGGGCTTATATCAGCTAAAGAGTTGAGGAGAGTCCTAATTTGCCTTGGCTGTGTTAATTGCAGTGTTAAAGAGTGTCGAAAAATGATTAAAGGGGTTGATAAAGACGGTGATGGATTTGTAAATTTTGAAGAGTTTAAAGAAATGATGACTGCTGGATGCAATCTTTATCCCACATAATCTCTTTCACTATGTTTTCTATTTATTGGATAGCAAGCTTAAATAGCGCGACATAAATAGTGACGATTCAGGTAGCCGGTTCCAGACTTTATCGGAGGATTGAGCCGAAGTTGTTGTTGTTCTTGTCGGACAAGTGAGTTAATTAATTTGATGTTCTGAAAGCAGGCAGGTACTCCATATTAGCGTAATACTCTTCTTTCCAACTTCTATCTTTCATGCTTTGTGTATCTGAGCGTTTTTTTTTTTAATAATCATGATGTACATCTCAACTTTCGCATTTTAATTAATTTTATAAATATTTAATTATTTTTATCATATATATCGAATAATTACGTTCATCGAAACTTAACCAGAGTGCGTGTTTCTTCATTTGCATGTTCACTAGTGAAAAAATTGAACACTTTTTATAATTAAATAGACTTAGGTACTCTCATGCTTGTGATTTTCTCATCATTTTGTTAAGCTCCACTTTCATTGCTTCCAAAGTAATAGTAAAATGAAAGTAGGGTGGGGTGAAGAGGGTAGAGAGTTGATTTTTCCAGAGATGAGATTGAAGATACGAAGACAAAAGAAGTATGTACAGATATATTACCTAATACAAACAGGAGCATTTATTAGATGCCTTATCACGTGACATCTGTCAAATGTGATAAGCTTTCAAAGGATGTAACAGCTAGAAAATATCAATATTTTTGTTACTATTTGTCGCAACTTGCTGAGACAAATATACCCATGATATCTTCTCTCTATCCACGAATTTTCATCAAACACATTTGAAGAATATTATATTCAAAATTCAACTTTAAAAAGTGTAGTACTAAATAATATAGCTCTCAATAGTTTAATTTAAAAAAATTAAAATAAAAATTAAAAGGAGAAAAGATAAATAAAATAAAAGAAAAGCAAGACCCCTTTTCTTCTTCCCCTCCTCTTTTTGGTTAGCCATAATCAATACATGCGATTGATGCTAACTAGCTAGATCACATCTAAGTTTCCATTTTTCATGATGGGCCAAACTATTAAGGATACAACTAGAATGTTCCAATCAATTAAATTCTTTTTTATTATTATAACATTTTCCTCTTGTAGTTATAAATAGGTGTTTTTATAATTTAGAAAAAGACATTAAAATTCAAACTAGAAGTTAGGAGATGAATACTAAAAAGATCAAGCACGTAGGCAAATCGTATACCATTTAATAAAAGGCAAATCAAATATCAAGACCTTCAGGATCAAACTTAATTTACCTATTTGTGGGATAATTATTGTTCGTATTGGCCATTAAAATGTTCATAACGAATAATCAAATTCATTAAATTCAAAATAAAGTTCAAAATTTTTTGAATTTATTATTATTAAAAATAATTAAAAGATTTATAGAAATTATAACATTGTATTGAAATAAAAGTGTTGCTTCTCTCTTTTTACTGCAACAAAATATTTATCATCAAGTCATGAAAGTTGGTTGAGGAATCTGATTGTAAAAGAAAATATGGAAGAACAAACACAAATGATGAGTTTACAGACATATTCCCAATATTCATAACTTTTATAAATGCAGTTATTTTCCATATTACGAGTATCATCCTAGTTTGGACATAAAAAGATTCAAAATGGGCCTTTCTCATGCACTGCCAGAGCCCATTGTATTATTACGGCCCAAATCAACTTCACCTTCTTGACCACCAATGGTCCAACACGTAGGACTTTGGCATTTGGTTAGTAAACAAGTTAGAAACGCCAATTAGTGTGGCATAAAGTTTGTAACGTGATTTCCATTTTTCATTAAAAAAAAACATGAAAAAAAAAAACAATTTCATGACTAAAAGACCTTAACCAAAGGATCTTTTTATGATACTTCTTAATTGAAAAAATACTTTTTATTTTTTTAAATGATATTTCTGAATTAAAAAATAAATTAAATCAATAATATGAAATTGGAAAAATAAAATAAAATATTAAAGTTGTAAAAATTTCAATGCTATGTCACCAGCAGTACAATATTTAAAAAAAAAAAAAAATTAAGCTATTATGTGGCGCTGACAAACATTTTATATATTATATATATACTATAGCCAGTAAATTACTTTTCTAATTAAATGAGATTTGAAATTGTTGTTAGCTAGGTGAACCTAGTTTACAGTATTTTTAATGTCATCTCAAAATGGCAAGTGTCTGCAAAAAGTACTAAAAGATTCAGAAATTTGTTGATTATTATTTTTTAAATTGGACAATGGTACCACAAAAGATTATATTTAAAATCCTGTTCTGGATATTGCAAGATCCTAGTTAGCTAATTAATAAAGCTTTGGGTTAATTTGGATCTTGATTTCATATATAGAACAAAGATTTTTGTTGTCTAAACCTAATCAGAATATCTACAGCCTAAAAAATCTAAAGAGGAGTTTGTTGGATTTCCAATTATATAGGGATAGTGTTCATCATATTTTAGGACACTCTAATAATAAAATTTTTATTCAATGTAGTAATCCATATATTGAATTAATATATATAAGTGCTGTCTTCCTAGCTATAGTTATTATTTATTTATATATTGAGTGCTAGCTAGTAATAACTTAATCATCACTTTTCCAACATCCTCAATACTATTAAATTCTTGTATTATAAAAAAAAAAAAGGATCTATTTCTAAACATATTAATAAAAGTATAGAGTTCCTAGGCATGAAAGTTAGGATTATTCAGTAGTATAAAATTAAATTCATCAGTTAAGTATGTGAATATTACCTAGGCATGTTGCAACATGTCCTTTTTCTTTTCATCTATTTTATTTGCTGCTCTTGTACCAACATGAATTTTTCTAACCAATCCCAATATTCCTTTAATTCAACGAAATCAAAATTCAAATAATTTAGTCCTCATCAGTTTATTTTGGTAATATAAACTGCTAGGTTGTTGAAAAAAAGTACCCTTTCTTTTTTAACTTCGAGAATTTTAGTAACTAGTTTATTAAATTTTTCTTAATTTTTATTTGGCCTCTTTTTTTTCATGCCCACTCAGGCTTTGCTGACTTATCGTGTGTACAAAGGAAAAAGAAAAAAAAAAGAATAGTAAATGATTTTTAATTAATTTGAACAGATTAATTAGTTGTCTGGATACAATGAATATAAAAAAGACATTTAATTTGTTAACTGGATTATTTATTTTGTAATTGAGTAAAGTTATAAACTTATAGCCATGTTCACGGCAATCAAATGTAAACTAGTCATGTTCATGGGAATCATATACTGTTGTAGTTAAACTACTTACTTTCTGATTTCTTGCTCTCTAAGTATTTATTTAAGTTGATTAATTTTCAGAATGTTTAGAAAGCTTTTCAATGACACTTCCATCTAAGTTATCATTACAGACAGATCATCTACACTTTAAAACATGCATCTATATATGCTATTATTGTTTTCCAAAATATAAAATAGATTAGTACTAGTTATACTTATTAGTACTATCTAAAAGGAGCTCCTACACTTTTAATGATTGTGTTTAAAGTTGCTATATATTACTTGATAACTTTTTATTTTCACTTTGCTGCTGGAGGCTCCTCTATATAATAATAAGTTAATTAGCTATTTCAAGTTGGCACGAGCATATATAAAACCTGTATCTATTTTTTTTTTCCTGTTAATACTATAACTCAGAAAATCTCAAAATGGACATAGATTTGGATAAATTTGAAACTCAAATTTAATTTTTTTGAATTGTGGATTGCATTTTGGATATAAGTTTTAAATTTTTCAGATTTTGAATATTAGATTGGTACTTGAGATTTTGGATGTCTGAAAATCAGAAAATCTTTTATATCTTATACATAGTCCTATATATTAGACACTAATTCATTATCTATATTTCCAATACTAATAAGTTCAATACTCTACCCATTATCCATTAGACATTAGCTCGTGTATAACACAATTAATTTACCAAGTCATTGTCAAAATACTTTTTGTTTGGATGTGATTTACTACTATTAATCCTTATGGTTTTATTAATATCTCTATTACATTTTCTTGATAATGGTTTTAATACGTGCCCATTTAATTTGGATAACTATGAGGAGAATGAGCAACTATTACGACACTTTAATATGGATATTTGATTTGAATATTCATTTTTGTATGAAGAAGAAGCTCAACCGACATGCTCAAAATAGAAAATCTGAAATATTTAAATCAATCTTTAAAAATTTAATTCAATTTAAATTTATTTGAATTATAATTTCTTTAATTAGTTTGAAAATCAAAACTTTTATATTTAGTTTTAACTGTCAGAACGCGCGCTCCTAAATATAATGATGAACCAAAACTTCTATTTTTATAATTAGGATTTAGGAGCTAGCACTAGCATGAACTCGACTGGTAACAACGGAATCCACATATTGCTGGCGGTTGAACGTCACACAAGAAACGTGTTTAAGATCATTCATGAAAAGCGAATATAGGATTCAACAATGAAGACGCCTTGTGGGTTAACACCCTAGGGAGCAAAGCTGTAAGGTCCAAAAAATTGAGCCAATAGATAATACCTTGATGCTTCAACTTGGACCGTTATAAATGATACTTCATTTATTTTAAAATAAATCGTATTTTTAGTTTGAACTTGGACCATTACCTTTAATAAAAATTTTGAAAATGATGTAGTTCTTTAGTAATTTTTTTGGTTATATAAAACAAACTTTATTTATATAAGGATGAAATTGAGAAAATATCATTAATGTCTTTTGATTATGTAAAATATTACTTATTTTGAGATAAATAAGAATATAAAAACACTATTTATTTTAAAATAGAAAAAGTAACAGAGGTATACATGTTCCCCAATATGATATGACTGGACAAATTTTCAACCAAAATAAACGGAAAAATTTATTGGTTGCTAGCAGACGGAGCTAGGTTTTGTGGTATGGGCGATTAGATCTAATTAATTTTTGGAATTAGATTCTGAACTAATTTATTCGGTTTAAAAAAGAAAAAGAAAAGTAATTTATAAGATGCTAAGCTCTTTGCATTTCAGAAATTCTACTACCTCGAATACTATTAAGTTGCAATTTTCAGAAATATATGAAAACCACTTTGTCTTGCCAAACAACTTTCTATTTGACCTTATTTTAAAATTATAAAAAAAAAAAACAAAAAAACATGGCGTTTAATTTAATTTATGGAAAATTGAAAAGGCTATGGATGCACTATGTTTAAGCAGTTGAGATTTCATACTTGATAATTGTATTGAATTAAAAGTCTCAAATGGTATGCTAATACTACCTAATTAATTAGTGGGTTATAAAGAAATAGGCATCTCCTCATAGTCGCTCACTGATTGGTATGATGATTAGTTAGCTTTCCATGATGTTTGAAGAAACTTACTTCTCATGACGATTGACTCAATAAAACAGCATTATTTTTTTAAAGAAAGGCGAAAGGGACCTATTTTTCTTTTAATTATATGATATCGGTTAATTTCTTACTAATCTAATTCTCACTAGATACGCTTATTTATAAAGGAAACTAAAATTTATACTCTATATTGAAATTAAAAATTTTCAATTTTTATTAGTAAATTTTAAATTTGAAATCTCTAATTAAGATCAATTTCAATCATCTTAATGCACCTTCAATAATTAATTAAAACTGGAAGAGACTTTTGTTTTGATTTAACCATCTGGCCAAGTAAGAGGGATTTAAAGGTTAATATACACAAAGACTAGTTAACATCAATAAGACCAACAATAATACTTGGCTAAATGACATGGATTATTATTGGTCCCACATGAAAACAAGCTAGTAGTATATATGATCAATAATGTCAATCAAATTGATGTGAAAAGAGAGGGTTGACATAATGCTAAAGCCAAAATAGTGGACATTAACTAAAATATATTAACTAATTAAAGAAGTTGATGAGTAAGAAAGGGGTAGCAGGTGGGCGAGTCGAATATAAACCGATCACTCTCATCCTTCACGTGGATAACCCTTAACTTGGTCGGCTGTTTAGGACTTTAATTATTCCAATTATAGTCCCTACTTGCTTTTTAATTAATAATTAATCTCAACTTGACAAATTAGTATACGACAAATTAGTTTAACATCCTCTTTTTCACTTCTATTTGTTGATGAAATGAATAAGTGAAGAGTTAATGCAACTCTAATCAATTCGACCAACGTATTACTTAATTTACTGTTAAGAACAATTATATATATATATATAATGTGATTTTTAAATATATTATATAATTTTTTGACGGATGATATTCAATTGGTTACTCTTTACTATACGTGATTACATCACTGATTCTATTTATATCTTTTTTTTTTATTGTTGTTGACAAAATTACGGACTTGATATAAATAAATATTCTTTTAATCTCAAATATTAGTTGTTTTTCACTATAAGGTGAATTTCCAACGAACGTTCTCATCGAGACGCCATCAAAATATGGAATTACTGGCAGAAGTTCGTCGATGACATTTTCAACAGGCCAATTTCCTACGGATTTCATCAAACAAACGGCTTCTTCTTTTTTTTTTCTAAACCGTACAGTAATATATTTTGTATTAAAGTCAAATTCCATAATAAAAAATAAAAGTTCATATATACACACACACAGAGACACTTATTTATTTATTTCAATTTCAATCAGAGGAGCGTTAATTAATAAGTTGAATAAATAGTACATTGTTTAGATAAATAATCTTTTCTTTAGAAAGAATAATAATAATTCAGAGTTTAGGGAAGAAGAAATGGTTGAAAGAATTACAAGATAGAAAATTAAAAATTCGTTAACAAAATACAAAAGATTTCAAATAATCAATCGACTGAACTACTAGGATCGATAAGATAGATAATCTTTACGATGAAAGCTATTTTTCTCGGGGAGTGTGTGAAATCTTCAAATGGAGATGCAGATGTAATTGGAGCATGTAGATCAAGTGGGATAAACATGGGATAAGAATCCACTAACAGAAAAGCGAGACGTGAGAGTCAAAAAGATTCCGCAAGCCAAATAAAGAACCCTAATTAGGTGCTCTTCACATGAAGGGAAAAAGATATATATAATGCTGCTGTCTTTATTTAGGAGCTAATTATATATATATATATAGTGGTCCATGATCATGTTTCTGGCCGCAACATTAGCTTCTCTAATTGGAAGGTAATGGGAGTTCATTAATTTGTTTATGAGACACAATGAGTAGTTGATTAAGATAAACATTAAATTAATTAATTAATTAGGATAATATCGATCTTACATCATCGTGGTTTGCAACAATTTCCTATGTTTTTTTCTTTGTTGTTGTAACCAATTAATTAGGGGAAAGAAGAAGAAGACCATGTCTACCTTGAAGACCCCCACCTTTCCAAGATTCCAACACAAGACAACATATATATGTTGGTACATCTTTGGAAACTGATCGTCTTACTCATGCTCTTGACCTCTCATTTTATCGCCCACTTCCTTTGCAATATGCTCCTAGGTGAAATTTAGTGCTATTACTTCCTTTCGTTCATTTTAATTGTCATGCTTACTATTTTATAGCCGGTCAAAATAGTTGTTACAACATCAATAGCATATTCGATGGTCAAAAATATTTTTATCATTTATTTTTATCTGTTCATTTTGGACTTTGCATAGCTTTAAGAAACAATGTGTCATATGAGTGTTTTGCCACAATATTAATATTAATTGATGTATAATCTTAATTTTTGAAAAATAAGTAATTAATGTTGAGTGTATCGAGAAAAAAATTTATGCGTTTCTCTTGATATGTTAAAAGTGACAAATAAAATTGAATGGATAAGTAAAAGTGAATGGAGGTAGGAGTAGTTGTTATTTTAAAAAATCAAGATATAGTTAATTATTTATTTTCACTTTTATCCTTACTCAACAAATATGGAGAGAGATTAATGTGGTAAAAAAATAACAGTATTAAATTAAGGTCAGAGAGTAAATAAGAATAGCTTAGTTAAATTATTTTTTTAATTAATATTTTTTAAAAATCATGCAAAAAAAATATGAAAAGTAAAATAAATAGGGGGAGTTACAACTTTCTTCCTTCTTGTTTAGGTATTGTAAAAAGTAACTTTGATCTAGGTTTTATTGTTTTTCTTGTTGGATTTTCCTTTTTTTTTTCTTTTTTTATTTATTTAAGCAGTAAGTGTGAGATTAATGACCAAATTAATATTAGTAGTGTAAGTAAAACAAAAATCGAAAAACATTCACTTTTTCTCCTTTTCCTTTTAGATATTTATGACTAATGGCTGGATTAACAGTGAAAGATGAACTTTATAATCTCCAAGTTTTGAAGATTGTGGTTGACAAAAGTTAATTCTACTCAAATTTCCAGGTTTATAAAATAAATTTAAAAAAAAAATTAATTTGTGCCATCTTGATGTGGAGCCACGTATATGACCGATTTGACCTTGAAACACTGGGTATTACTATCCCCAACCCAATAACTTAGAATTGAAATGTCCTATGTATAGGACTAGTCGAATGACTGAAATGGTTCCTTGTATTTGAATACGGAACTATGACTCTATGAGTCCCAGCCCAAAGAACATATTAAAATGCATTCACTACATTTCTTACGTACCCATAGGTACTATATTGGATTTGAATCAGATTTCGGATCAATCTATATTGAGTGACTGCCTCCATTATGTTGTTGCTAGCAAATACCATTATTTTTAGTTTTGGATCTTTCAAATCATTCTCGTAGGAGATCCAAACCCATTTTTTTCTGATCCTTCGAGAAAAAGATTCATTCTCTTCATATAGGAGGTAGAACCAATGAAAGATCCCGGCTTTCGTACTTTGATGGGTCTCCGAGATCCTTTAGATGACATATGTTGAAGGGATATCTATCTAATCCGATCGATTGCGTAAAGCCTTTGGTAGCAACGGAACCGAAGAAAATATACGTAAAAGACAATTCTTTTCTATTATATTATATATATTAGACTATTATATTAGATTAGTATTAGTTAGTGATCCCGACTTAGTGAGTCCTTTCTTCCGTAATGAACTGTTGGCACCAGTCCTTTCTTTTCGAGAAAGCGATATATATACACACTAACCAAAAGTATACCAACATTTAGTACTTGAAATTTATGAAATGATGGTATGAATATTTTTAGAATTAAGACTGTGATTGGAATGAGGAAATGTGTACTAATTAATTGGACTAGTTATAAAAATTTGAAAAATCTTAAAAGAAGAATAACAGAAATGTCAATCATTTGGGAAACCATTGGCCAGATATATTGTTCTACTAAAACAAGGGGGGAAGTACTACTGCTGTATATATATATATATTTAAAGAAAAGAGTTCATAACAGGCATTAATTTCAGTTCCTGGAAAGGTGGTAGGAGAATCGTTGACTGCCCTTGAAAATGATGTTTTTGTTGTATTATTAGTTTTTTCTTTTCTTGGTGTAATTTCAATAATTTAAATTTTGCTATTCTTTTTATTTTAATTTATTTTCCCTTGCCTCTTAAGACATTTTAGAGAAGAAGGCGGGCCGGGCCGGTTGTCCTAACATTATTATTTAGATTCTTCATTATCCAATTGCCAACCATCATTTTAACCAGATTAATAATTAATACTAAAAAACACTATTATTATTATTATTATTATTATTATTGTTAATAGTAGCAGCAACAAGGACCATGCATCTTAATGTACCAGAATGTTTGACTTCATTTTATCAATAAATATTATAGTAAATTTAAATTGACTTTTTTGAACTTCGAGTTTGAGAAACAAACCTTATGAATGAGATGTGAATTTCTTCGATAAAAACATTAATAAGCAAAATGAAAAAGTTAATTGCTGAATGTTCAAATAACATAACTCATACCCTGCGTATCATTTGAAGGGAAAATTGTCTTTGTTTGAAGGAAATGTTTTAGCACTGAAGTGATGGAGAAAATCAATTAATTTCACTCTAGCTTCTCTGGTAACGTTATTGAACGGTCACGTTGAAGAACAGGCCTAATCTATTTCATTATTACTTTTATATTGTTTTGTTTCCTACCATTATTATTAATCACGTTTAACGATAGCAATTTTATCATTTGGCTATCTCAATCTACGCATCCTTGAGCCATATTAACAAATTTAACTATATTGATTTAAGGTTAAATAAGTAATGTAGACAACTCTAGAATGCTTTAGTATTTTAAAACCGGTGCAACATTTTAGCTCCATCGGATTCATCTTAGTTATGTTATTATGCTTTTTCATTTTTACATCAAATTTTAACGGCTAAAGTTAAGATGTTTATTTGAACGTAAACAAGGTGAAAGTAAGTTACCATTCGTATTTTTTCACTAGATCAACCTGAAGAAGGAGTTGATTTCTAACCTCAAAATATTTGAAAATTTTCGTTTTCTAATAAACATAATTAATTAAGTTTAAAGTCTATGTACTTGTGACAGTGTAATATGCCTTCGAGGTGAATGGTCCAAACCCCATAATAGCATAGTGAGCCCGGCATGGAATGAGCATGTTTTTTGATCCTTTACATCAAAAAGATATGTCCCAAAAAATATACATTAGAACAGTCACATTCGTCAAATAACAGGCGAGCTGCCTATTTTGATTTATGTTCTTTTGGGACACGTCCTTTTGGTTAGAGTCGTACAAATTAACGGTTAAATCAATAATACAAACCGATAATTGAGTTATTGGATTAATGATTTGGGTTATTGGTTTAACGGTTTGATTATTGGTTTACTATCCCAAGTTATTGGGTTATTGGTTCGGTTATCGGTTTGACCACTTTTTTTAACAGGTTATCCAAACAAAAAGATGAACTGGGTGTCGATGAAAAGTGAAGGAGATGGTGTTTTAATTTAAATTAAAGTTGATTGTTTTATTGAGCTAGTTTTATATGTTTTTTTCTCTTTTCACCCATTTTTTTCTAGCTAAACATACTTATGACTTATGAGATTTTTTACGTGAGATCTTACCGATTAACCCGATAACCGAAGCGATAACGATCAATAACTGATTATCGATATCTTAACAATTTAGCATGTCTACAAACCGATAATCGATAAGTAAAACTGATAACTTTCAAAACAGAACCGAATCAACCGATACGCAGCCCTACTGCAAAGAGTCAAAAAACATGCCCTTTCGATGTCAAACTTATAACATAATATTCTCTATCTTTTTTCCCTTTTTCCTTTCATTCGATGTAATAATTAAGAAAACCGTTGACTATACCAATTTGATTCCTTGAGCCTTCTTAATATATGCTTAAATTGAATGGAATATAATTGTGTACTTCTACACAATCATTAGACTTTAACATTTTGAGATCGACACTCATTCTTTTGAAAATGTGTGTTGAGAGAATGAGGTACCTCCATTGTACTCATACATTGACTTACTGTCCCTTATATTTGGCCTTCATTATAATTTATATAGTATATGACTAAATTCACATTCATTTTCGTAAAGAAATAACTCTTTTTAATACGTCAGAAAAATTATAAAAATTACAATTTTTTAAAAGCGATACCATTTAAATCTGTCAAAAAATTTTTATATTATTGAGTGCACTTCTCCAAATTATTAAGGACTTGTTTGACCATGCGAGATGAAATGCAATTTGGAATTCTTAAGTTGTATTTTTTTTCTCATGAATATAAAAATCCCATAAGTTGTGAAAATTTTCAAAATTTCTCAATTCTTATACAATCTTACCAAATAAATAAAACATTCATAATAAAGTGAGTACAGTGTGTCAAAGAGCCATTTTAAAAAAAATATTTATTGATCGAACTTTAGTTTAATAAAAAATAAAATTGAACATGAGTGGTAGTATAATACTATTTAATATAATCCTTTCACATAGTTGGTAAACTTATATCCGATATAAATGGTTAACAAAGGTTAATAAGATGAATAATACCAACAACAAATTTTATTTATATCGAAATAATTATTTGGTAAATATAAAATGGTGAATTTTTTTTACAAAATATAAATTTGTGGATCAAATTTATAGTTTGAAAACGTCCATCTCATGATTTGAAATCCCAAATCAAGTGTTTCTTTTTTTGTCGAGAATTTGAAATTTCATCTCATATTTTAAAGATCATGAAACGAAATTTTATGCAAACACTGATTTCATCTCATAATTTCAAATTATGAAATAAAATTATAGGATCTGCCGATGTTCAAGCCTTATCAAACTACTCTCATCGATTCTTTTTATCTGTAAAATAACTTATTTTAAAATATTTGTGTTAACTTCTTCTTATTCTTTTTAAATTTTCTTAATATAATTTTTAAGTTCTACCTTTACTACTTCAATAAAGACATATAGTCATGATTCATGAGTTGCACATTTAAGGAAGAGGTTAAAAGTAATTTAGTAAAGTAATCGCTCTTTATGATTAATAATGTTGGTAATATTTGTAATGTGTTTACTTGTTAAAACTTTAATTGAGGGGAGAAAGTACGACCACTTATTTTTTATTAAAATTTAAATATCTGAATCTGAGTAAATATATAAATATTAAAATGTTATATCAAAATTTGAATATTGAATATTTTAAGATTATTTTTTTTTCAGTACGTAAATATATAAAATTTATTTTTAAAAATTAATAAAATATTAAAATACCTAATATTATATTAATAGAATATTTTTAAAAAATTATATGGCGGTTGGTGGTGATGGTTGTGGGTGCCGATTCAGGATCGTGTGGTTAGTAGCTAATGATATAAGTGACTGATAGTAATGGTTGACGACCGGCCGGATCTAGAGGGGCGCGAGGGTGTTTACTTGAACTCCCTCGACAAAAAAGTATATTGTATATCTGAGATAATTATATATATATACACACACACACACATCCCTTGAACTCAAGAGTAAAGGTTGACTTAGTGGTTTAGGGGTTCAAAATTCATTTTGAGATTTCAAGTTCAAATTCCAAGCATTACATTATTAATTTTTCGAACTCCCTTAGTGAAATTCATAAATCTACCGCCGGTTGATTGTGGTGTCTAATAGTTGTGGTGGGATAATAGTGATAGCTATTGGTGGTGGTGAATATGGTATCGATGATTGGCAAAATATAATGGTGATTGTTGGTAATAATTGATGGTTAATTTGTTGTGATAGTAGTGGTTAGTGAATGATGATGATTGTAAAATAGTAGCCAGTGATGGTGATAGGTTATTATAATGATTGGCAGCAGTAGTAATGATAATAGTTGATAATGATAAGCGATGAATGGATGAAAATAATGAAATGTCATGTTTATTGAAATTATTGAATAGACATTTAAATGATATTAAAATTTTATTATAAATCTTAATTATTTAAATTTACTCCAATTTATTAAGTGATTGTAACATTTATATATATGAATTATTAAGATTATGATGTTTATTAAATGTAAACAAAAGAAAAAGTGATGGAATGTGTGTAAATGGGAAGAAAGTGGAAGTGCACGAGACAGAGGGAGGGCGTGCGGGGTATTGGCAGGAAGAGTAAAGTAATAATCACTGAAGAACCAATAAGCTGTCAAGAATTGTAATTGCTGTGGGTGGATATGAAAATAGGCAGCTACACTCCACTGCACACATTGAAGAAAGTCACACAATGAGGCCAATAAGGTATACTATAAAATAATGGCTGTCTGAACTGTGAAAGGTGTAATTAAACTTTTGGTAACATTGGTGCGACCATTTTCACTGTCTTTGACTGATTAATTATTCAGTAAAATGGTACACACTCATACATAAATAAAGAAAAATTATGACATAGATGGACTTTGGGCTAATTCTAATTCTAAAAATTAGCTTATGATGAGTCTGATATCAAGTTAAGTTAGGGTCTATCATATGTCGCACTTAATTATAATTTATTTTGATGACTTAAAATTATAATCTTTTGGTCACGTCATGACAATCATCATTATTGTATCAAGAGAATTTTTTCTGAAAAAAAAATGAAATTAAAAAGGAGTTAAATTCTATACACTAATAATATAAAAATACTTACATGGTTATTACAAGTATTCTCTTTGTATCAAATTATATGTCGCTTTTTTAAGAAATAATTATTTCAAATTACTAATTTATTATTTTAGAAGTTTAAGGCAAAATTAATTAATTTTTTTCTATTTTACTCTTTGTATAATTTTTTCCGAAGACTAAAAAGTTTTTAATTATTGAATATATATTTAATGGTGAGAAATTATAACCACCTAACTAATAATAATCCAATCCTGTCGTTGTTGATGTTGGTATGTTAGAACAAATTTGCACTAGCTAAGCCATAACTGGCAGAATAGAGGCGCAGCAGAAGAAAGAGGAGCACGAGTAGGTAACACTTTAGATGTCAGTGCAACCCATTCTCTCTGCTTCTCAATCACGCCCACTCTTGTTGGTTTCTATTTCCAATAGCATTCCATCCCGTTCCGGCCCAGCCCGGCCCGACCCCTAATTCCTTTGACCAATTAATTTCTCTCCTCAAACTCCTCTCTTTTTGTATTGAAAATATGGCCACTCCCTGTCACTAAAAGGCCGAAATTTATACCCCCTCGCCTACTGGCTACTCTCATCAATCGATCGACCTGTGACAATGCAACTTAGTTGGCATATATATGGTGTAAATAAGGATGTTAGTTCAAGTTTTATAAAGAAGAAAAAAATCAAGTTTAAATGTAAGGATAAAGGTACCACCTTTTAAACTCTAGAAATAACCATGTAGCATTAGTAATAATATAACTTAGAAAGTTATTCATATAAAAGATCAAGTTATTACTCGATTAAAAGTTTTCACTGTGAATATAGAATGGAAGATGATATTGCCACAAATCAGAATATTTTACTAACCTATTCAAACATGCCTAATCTAATTGTGTGTGAGTAAATAATTATAATTATATTAATCTCGTGAGTTCTTCGTGTGATTGTCTGTTGTTGTTAAATCAACTATTTAAATATACTTTTAGCATGATATAATATTATTCGTTTGGAGCATTGCTACATTTCTCTCCAAAAGGCATTACACCTACATTAATTAAGAAAGTACATCGTTTTGCATTAATTTTTCAATCTTTTCAGCTAGTAACATAAAGATATTATTTTTTGCACGCTCAATAGTTTAATTGGCGCATCTTTATTTCCCTTCTTTTCGCTTGCACATTAGGTCAGCCGAGATATATGGTCTAATTTTGTTAAGTAGGTAAAAATTGTTAGAAAAAAAGATCCATTTCGACACTCGGTACTATGAGTAGCTCATAGTGCATTTTGTACATTTGAAACTTCACTGGGTGCATTTAATTACTCACCCTTTTATTTATTTATTTTATCAATCTATTCATTTACTACTATTTATACATGGACTAATCTTGACTTATAATTTGCAGATTTTAAAATTCCTTCTTTTCTTTTTCTTGATCATTTTTTGATAATTATAATATTTATGTGGATTTCAATTAATTTTAATTTTTTTTATGTAGAATCAAAGCCGTAATGTAAAATAAATCAAATGATTTGACAAATCCAGAAATATCTAAAGGATATTTATATGGACACAAGATAAATTTAAAAAGAAAAAGAAAAATGTTGTGTGTGTTTGGGGGGAATGGGTATTGGAGGAATTTACCATGAGAAAAAGAAGCAATTCCCCAAAAACAATAAAGCCATCCAAGATGATCAGACCGTGTCTTCTGGGGGAGCAGCCAAATACACACACACGCACACTCTCTTGTGTTTTTCCTTGCTGTCTTTATCACCAAAAAAACACCTCCACTTAATTTCCCCTCTTGCATTAAACTACGTGATTTGATTCTCTTTCTCTTCTCCCTCGGCTTCTTATGGCACTTACTCTCATCTCTACGTGAATTCCGGTACTATTTTTTCGTAACGCTTCTCAACTAACCCACTAATTATAAATATCCTCACTTCTCAATTTAACAAAATGTTTTTTATTTTTTCAACAAAAAATAGAAATAATTTTATGTCGACATGCAATGTATGCTTTACAAAGGGGGGGAGGGGAAGGGGAAGGCGAAAGCCATTTTACAACATGTTGTTAATAGGATTGATGAAAGCTCTCCCCAGCCACCCAAAAGTGGGGACCCTCACAGGAGTTTTGTTAAAGAGACAAAGGAGAGAGAAATAGGGGGTTTGGGCCCCATGTTCCCACCGCCCATACGCACGCTGTCTGTCTTACCAAAACCGAACCCATCATCCATCCAACTACACACGCACAGCCCCTTCACACCGGTTTCACCCTCACCTCCGTAAAATTTATTTGTATCCAAAAAAAAAAAGGCAGTCCAATATAATTGAGTTTTCGCTATGCGCGGAATTTAAGAAGAATAAATTATAGGAATTTATTTTATTAAATTATATAATCATGATAAATTATATTTTTTTATTTTAATTTACTTTTTCAATCAATTTAAAAAGAATAATTATTTTTTAAAAATAATTTTTTAAAAAATTAAAAAATATTTTAATATATTTCAGTATCTTTAATTTAAGATCACAAGATTGAATTTTTAAAAAAAATTTAGTATCAAAGTAAAATAAAATAAAGTAAATTAGAATAGAGAGAATAGTAATTTAATTTGGTGTAAACGCGAATAAATGTCCCCCTAACCCCCGGACCTAACCCTAACCCAATTACTATACTAGTTAGCTACTATAACCCAAAACCCCCACATCACAAACCTATCATCAAACAAAAGTATCAAATTCCTCCAACTCATCCTCTCTACCTATTCTCTCTTCTCTCTTTCTTTCCCCAAACCCTCACCAAAAGAGAAGGAAGATCAGAAACTGTGCAACAAACCAAAGATAGTAGTCCATCAACTTATAGTGTGTACAAATATGGTTGATTCACCTCTTTCAGCTGAGGTTTTTTTGGGTCACTTCACTTTCCCTTTCCAACTCTTTTCTGGTGAAGGTTAGAAGAAACCCATTGATTTCATTCTTTTTCAGCTAGAATTTGCAAGTTCTCAAAAGATATATACTACTCAGCTCTAATTCAAGAAGAAAAAGAAGCTTCCAGAAGAGGATGGATCAATTAACAGCTCATGGCCGACCTCTTCCACCTCCTTTTCACACGAGAGATCTTCAGTTACAGAATAACATGAATCCTCACCACCAGTTCCATCACATACAACAACAGCAACAACAACAACAACAGAAAACTGAAGACGAACAACAAAGCGGACATCGAAACCAGAAACGAGATCGCGACGATAATTTCAATTTAAATCCTGAATCCGGCTCGATGGAAAGCAAAGGAAATACAGGAGGAGAAGGTGGTGGAGAAGTCAGCAGAAGACCAAGAGGAAGACCAGCTGGTTCCAAAAATAAACCGAAACCACCCATCATAATCACTCGTGATAGCGCTAACGCCCTTAGATCTCACGTTATGGAAATCGCCAGTGGCTGTGATATACAAGAAAGTATCTCTACTTTTGCCACCAGGAGACAACGAGGAGTTTGCATATTAAGTGGTAGCGGAACTGTTACAAACGTTACAATTAGGTAAACATTTTCTTTTTCATCTTCTTAAATTTGCAGTATTGTGATACATATGTATTCATACTTTAATTTTAAATTGCTAGGCAACCAGCGTCTCCGGGCGCGGTGGTAACTCTACACGGAAGATTCGAAATCTTATCGCTGTCCGGTTCATACTTGCCACCGCCAGCACCGCCAGCAGCATCAGGGCTGACGATATACTTGGCCGGAGGACAAGGCCAAGTAGTTGGTGGCAGCGTAGTGGGACCGTTGAATGCTTCGGGCCCGGTGGTGATTATGGCGGCTTCGTTTGGGAATGCAGCATACGAAAGGCTTCCGCTTGAAGACGAAGAATCGCCGGTGGGTCAACAAGGAAGTGGGGCTTTACCAACAAGTGGGATGGTAAGTAGTAGTACTACTAATCAACAACATCAAGCTGCGGCACAGCAAATTATGGGTACTGATCCAAATGCTAATTTACTACAAGGGTTGCCTCAAAATCTACTAAATTCATGTCAATTACCAGCTGATGCTTATTGGGGAACAGGAGGTCGTCCTCCTTATTGATTTAAAAAACAAAAATTGGGAATTAACTTCAAAGCTAGTTGTCCTTTTTTTTTTTTTCCTTTTTGCATTTTATTAATCTTGGACATGGTTTCCGAATTCCAATATTATAGTACCGTAGTAGTAGTACTACTTCTACTACAACCTCTTCTATCTTCATCACTTTTTTTTTATTTGATCGCTTTTACTTTTTCTTTAAAATGTTAGTCGAGTTTGTGGAGTTATTTAATCTGTTTATTAGTCATGAGCTAATGTAAAATATCAAGAATCATTTGTGGGTTTTTTCCTTTATAATTTTATGTGATTGGTAGCAAAAGAATGTTGGTAATCAATCTTTTAACTTCCTGCAGAAGCAAAAACGCCTCTACATTTTACATTCTTTTCTAGATTTTTACAACTACTACTACTACTACATATGTTGCTAAAGTTGATACACACCAGCACGAGAGCAGTGATGGTAATTATGGAGGGAGTAGTAGCATCATTATTATTAGCAGAAGCGGCGCCATTATGTAGAAGAAAAGAAAAAAAAAAGGAAAGGGAAGGAAGGTACTGGAGAGACAAAGAATGAGAGAGGTATGGGCATTTAGTATTCTTCGATGGACTGAGTGATTGATATTTGCTTTTTTTTTTTTCTTTTTCTTTTGACTGAAATGAATGAATACTATATTTAGGGCTAATACTATGAAGTGAGTGAGGGGAGCCCCAGACATGAACACTGGGTTACACGTGCAATCCTCTGAACTTAGCTCCTTTTCGAGGCAACTAACACTTTCACTTCCCTGCTAAAGTTTCTTTTTTTTTCTTTTCCATTTCAAAATAAGTTTCGCTTTTAACTCATTTCATGTTTTTTTTATCTCAAAATAAGCTTCACTTTTAATTCATTTCATGCTTTTTTCCATCTCAAAATAAGTTCTGCTTTTAAGCCTTGTAATACATTTCATGTTTTTTTTTTATTTCAAAATAAATTTCATTTTAATTCATTTCAAGCTTATTAGAAAAATTATAACTTATCAAATATATTTTATTAAATTATTCTTAGAGAGAATAATTTTTTAATATAAAGTATAGTTAAAAATAATTATTGTTTTTCTCTTCAATTTTTAAAGCATCAACCAACATTTATTTTGGGACATTTTTTATTTAAAGCAATACTTATTTTAATATGAAAAGAATATTAAAATGTCACAACTTCTACTCTTACTTTAACTCCCTTAAGGCCTCAACCCCCTTTCTTCCATGGTTCATTCAGAATTTAGATGTTTTATGTGTTATTTAAGCTTTAACAACAAAAAGGTGGTCAGATGTGAGAATTATATTGTGTGTATATATAATATATACTTGTATTAATTTTAAATATTTTTAATTAAATTTCTAATTTCACTGCTGTGCATAAATTCTTTAAATGAGAACAGGTTCTAAAAGTACTTTTTTGATACCTAAACTTATCTAAGTAATGGTATATGTATTTTTGAGTTACTGCATTAGCTATTTAGAGATGGTCTTGACTCTTTGAGTGATCATATCTTTTGATGAGTTAATATTGAGTTAAGTAATGACTATATTTTTTTTTAATTTTAAATTCTGATGTTAAAGTTAGACTTGTCTCAATTCTTAATTACCTAACGCTAGGCTCATATTTAAGATATTATGACTAATTAACATAAATATATAGTTGTCTGCCTAAATGAAATAGCCAACAGATATATAATATATGTACTTTCTTCGTTTCATTTCATGTGATGATGTTTGACTAGATTTGAAATTTAAGAATGAAGGAAATATTTTTGAAATTTATGGTCTAAAACTAGCTATAATTATTTGTGTGGAAGACTTTTACAATTTATAGTCTTAAACTAACTATATAATTATTTATATGGATATAAATCATTTCATTAAAGGATTAAAAAAAAAGTGATTATATAAATTGAGCCCGAAAGAGTATATATTACTCTACATATTGGCTAAAGCCTAAAGGTTATAAATACTTTATCTAATTGGCCAATTGTGTAACTTCTCTTAGATTATTCACACTCAAGAATGATACATAAATTGGGACAAAGAGCATATATATTATGCATAATAACTAAAGGTTATAAATATTTTTAGCTAAGTGGTCAATTACGTAACTTTACATTAATTATATTATTCACGCTTTAATTAACTGACACAAATGTATGTGGAATGTCGAATTCCTACCTCAGTCATTTTATGTATTGGGAGGACTCTTTATATGGCATATATTTGACCAATCATGACCTTATTAGAAATTTCTTTGGTTTGAACTGCGTGACTATAAAATTAGTAACTATTTTTAGTATATTTAGTCGTTGAAAAGAAATGAAATATGAGAGTACAATGTTTATGGATAGTATTAAGCATTGATTAAAATTTTAACTTCACAGTGCTTAGACCTATTAAACCGCTACAATCCTAACAGAGTATTACTATGTCGTACTTGCAAACTCATGGTTTGGGAAGGAACAGATGAGTATAGTTAAGGTGACTGCAGGAATGGGCTTAGACATAAGTGCGGTTCACTGCATTTAGTCTCATTCTTTGTGCATGCTGAATTAAATTTTTTTTATAAATATGAAAATTTTATAAATTATAAAAACTATCAAAAAAATTTCAATTCTTATACAATCTTACCAAATAAGCAAACTGTAGTTCATAAACTAGATGTCAAAATATTCTAAGGCGACACATTGATAAATTGCATATCCATATTTCTTTTATAAGTAAATATTTGATTACAAACTTTTATTATCTTATGAAGATCCACTGGTCAACAATAGTAGTAACTAGTTATTTTTTAATATAATCATTTCACATGCTACGGACAATTTCTTCATGCCAAATATGAATTTTCTTTTTTGCAAAATTTAAAATGATGAATCCTCTTTTTATAAAATATAAATTTATGAATCAAATTTTACATTTTAAAATAACAAAATCACAATTTTAAATTTTAAATCATGCTTTTTGTAAAATTTGAAATTCAAATCATAATCCGAAATTGCATTCCAGATACTAATTGAAACCATGACTTCCTATAGCATGTATCAAAGTAAGCTTAGTTCAATCTAATAAGATTAACAAAAGGCCAAAAATCAACCTCAAAATGGAGGTCGGAAGAGTGCTAACCAAAAAAATATCCAACATCTGCAGGTCGGTATTTCTGATTTTTTTTTTTTTATTTATAAATATTGACCTCACGAAATCAATTTCTTTTAATTACAAAAATAATAAAATGCACAGTCTAATATTTAAACCTCCATCTTCACAATGATAAGATATATTTCTACTACTAAACTACTAATACATATTAGTTTAAATCTATTTTTTTTTAATCTGTGCTCTTTAAATTTATATTTTTATTAAAAGCACTGCTCATATAAGATTAATTTTGTTTGGATCGAATTTTTAACAAGTTTTTTTAATAGTGATTCCATAATCAATCATATCCACCATAATTGCTTCTTCTCAAGATACGCGGAACTCCTTACACTGAGAGTTGGATTTAGGGGTAGCAAGCGGTTGGTTGAGCTGAATCCTTTTGGACAAAGAATTATTTTAAATATGTAAAATTAAAATTATTATCTTTTGTTATTAAATAATAGATATCGAATCTCTTTAAATTTTTTTAATAGCAGGTTTTATTATATTTTAAATTTTTTTAATAAAAAATTTCATTACCCCATCGATTATAATGTGCTAAAACAATTAATTATACTATTAAAAAATTATTATTTTTTCACTGATTTCTTACTGAAAAATGTTAAGTGACTATTCTCACTGATTCTTGGTGGAAAAAGAAAAAAATAATAGTGTTTTCATATGAAAAAATCATGAAATTTCTCACTATTTCAATGAAAAATTGTTTCCCTCAATGAATTTTCTCAGTGAACAAGTTCAGTAAGAAATGAATCAAAAAATCATATCTCATAATATAAATTTTCCATTAATTTATAGTGAGAAAAATCTTTATTTCTAATAACGTTCTGAATGCACAGATAATTCGAATTTAACTATTCTTTAAAAAAGAATTTCATCCACCAAAGTTTTCACACCTCCCTAAGAGATTAATGCAAAACATGTTTTTATTCTTGGCCTAGTGCCTTCTACAAATGTGCATGCATATTCAAAAATATAAGTTATTATCATGATGGGTTATTTGTCTTATCTTACATGTTACTTTTACTTGATTATTTTGAGTTTTAATTTGTATATATTGAGAATGTATAAAATATTTATATAATTAAGTTAATTATAGGTTAATTATAGGTAATGTCTATACTGTAATTTGTTAAACTATACTGGTGATGTAAAACAACTTTATATTGCATATAACTTACTTTGCAAAAGAATGAATATTTTCAACTTAAATTAGAAGAGCATTTCAGTATTGTCGTGTTTTTATAGCACTTTATCTGCTAAATTTATTTTTTTTAAAAAAAAACTAGGACGATGTTTTTTTCCTGAAAGAAAGCAAAATCTTTCAAGATGTCTTCTTCTTTTTTAAAGTAAAAAATAAAACAATTGTGTCTCCATTTCTTACTTAATCTCTTGAACAGTTGATTAAAGTTTAGTGTGAAAACCATAACGACCCATGTGATTTCTGAATGTTGCATGTGTTACCCCTCTTGTGCTATTGAAATATGCATTCTTTCTCTCTCTGTGAGTGTTTGTGCATATATACACACATTCAGAAATCTGTATCAATCTCCTTAACATTCAAACCGGGGAATGTGGCGCTATAATACAGAATTCCAACTGAATTAGTTCAACGGATAAGTACTCTTTGTTGTTCATAATCGCTTGATTTCTGGAGTTTGCGAGACAATTAACAGAAGGATAGGCCTCACCAAAAATTCAAGTCGAAAGATATTTGAATTTGGTTGGTATGAATCTATCTTCTTTTTATTCTCTACTCCATATAATGTGACTACTGTCATCTTTCTTTCGATAGATGTTCATCTCATACAACAAATTTCATTATGCAAAGTTATGAATGCCATAAAGATATACACCAAGTCCCAGCATTCAAATAAATAAATATAGCAACATAAAAGAGTGATGATTTTATACTTGAAGGCTGCAAACTAGATTATAAAGATAGAGTTTCAAACTCGTTCTTTTTCCAAAATTAGATTTATTTTTTTTCGAAAAGGGAAAAAAAGAAGAGCAAAGGCTAAAAACTTTTTGAGAAGTAAGAAGAGAATCACTGTGTAATTATAAGAACTAAAATGAACAACTTGTCATAAACAACTGATAGTTGAGGTATGTTTTGATAAATAGCTGGTGATACTCCATATAGAAAACTCACATACCTAATAGTTCACGTATGAAACTTGAAAAACCAAAATACTTTTAAGTATGTTTTTTACCATTAACTCAGTTAAAAAAGAAAAGAGACTAAGGGAGAAAAGTTGTATTCAGTCTCGAGTAGTAACTAACGGAGAGCAGCTGGACACAAATTCCCTGTTTTCTCCTCTCTTTTATCCTCAACTTTATATCTAAACCTTCACTACTTGGCAAATTTTAACTTAAGACATTTGAAATTTTGTATTCCAATTCGACAAAGTTAAGATGATATCTCAACAGTCTTCAGCAATTGCTAGAACAAAAGAGGTGCAAGGAAACAGCTTTGTGAGTGACTAAAACAAATGTGAATAGTACCATAGATTAATCAGAAATCAAGTCTTCCGCGAATGAAGAACAAAAAAATTTCATTAGTTATATTATAATTACAGGCTCACAAATTACAACATTGAAGCTGAAGCAACCGCTTTAGGATGATTCCTACTTTTAGAACCCAAAGAAAAATGAAAGAATGTAAGCTTCTCACTGAAACTTAATAGCACAAAGGCTACTACATACTAGCTAGAAACTATCTAATGTAGATAACGTTTTCATCTAGAGAGACTTTACTTGATGCACTCCCTCGATACAAAATTGTGAGCAATTTCTTTTCTGGAACTGGTTCATGTACATTATGCATGCGCATTTCAAGAATTAATGTTGGCTCAAGACCCTGGAGTGGTGCCGTGCCAACAAGCCAACTACAACTCTATCCTCAAGCGTCGCATTTCTGCTTGGAAAGTCAGACTTGAAGTCAGAGTTCGACGTGCTAGAGACCTTATGTCATCTCGAGAGCAATCACGTGAGATACGAATTAGCTCCCAAAGGGCTCCCCCACCGATCATGTCTCTTGCATTGACCTCTGAGGATAAGAAGAGAACAGGTGAAACTTAAAAAGTATAGTTTGAGAGAAATGCAATGAATGTATCCTAAAACTCTTCGGTAGGATAGGATTGCTTACCATGTTGTGCCAAATGGCAGAGAGCCAGTTCAACATGACGCCTGATCATTGAGGCTTCATTATTGGAATTTTGAACAATCCATGGAAGTGCACCATCTTCTATCAGAGAAGAACGTCCAGTTTTCTGACCTGTAGTAGCAGATCAACCTTAAGAATCACGGAAATATGATAAACAAGATTGACATGTGCGGCATTTACCTTGAGCTGAAGCTCTGGACTCGCACTTCGCGAAATTTGCAATTCCTCGTGCAACTTGAGACAGAACGTCTGGATGTCTACATCTCACCATCCCTAACAGTGCCTTGATTCCACCTTCAGACCTCAGCCTTGTCTGTAGTTTATCTGCAAGAGAAATATATACCACAATCAAGGTTCAGGGGCTGAATTAATTGATGGAAGATGGAGCAGGAATAAACTACAAAGTAAAACTTGGATGGAATCTTTCCAGGAAATGACGGGACCATAGTGAAGCTAAATTCATTGAATACAAGGATGAATAGCAGCTTCGAGGAGTCCTTTGGATCAGTAGGGCCTCGTTGTTGTCATGAACATAGTGAAAATGGTAGAAAGAATGCAAGAAAACTCTTTGACTAAAATAACCGGGTTTTCACATCCATTACTACTGCTGCAAATTGCCTTACCAAAAAGGATGATCACTCTTCAGGATCTGAAGAAATGGATGCTTCTTCATTCAACATGCCAAAAGACTTAGTTGGACCCAACTACAAGAACAAAAATTGACGGAGATATTTGGACAATGACCTGAAAGGCTGATGGGTGGGGGGAGGCAGAGGCTTACCGTTACCACATAGATTAGCAATGGCTCCGGCCACCATGCGTAATGTTTGAGGATCCTCAGCATCAGCAGCTGTCACTGCCAACAGCGCAATCCCACCTTGAGTCATTATAAGTTCCTGGTTGGCTTCTGAAAAGACGGAAAATAATCCTCAGAACATAGTAGTTCTTAGGAGACGAAGGGCCTCGACAAGGACGTAAAGTATCCTTTGCAGGGGAAATAAAGAGAAAGACAAAAAGAGAGCTATAGATTGAGAATCACCACTCATTGCAAGATTTGCAATGGCACCAGCTGCTATCCTGCGAATGGTTTCATCCTCTGAATTACTAAGAAGCATCAACAATGAATTAAGACCACCAGCTTCAACTATCTTTTCCTGATTCGCTTCTGCAAGGTATATTTGAGGCAGGATTAAAAGTGTACCAGACCACTATCACAAACAGCAGTATACCGCACATGGAGCCCTATCCTTTTTATCCTTGGTTCCATCTAAGAGGCAAAGGTTGTGATTAACAAGAATACAAAAAATGTTATGCACACTGTATGACCTACTGAAGCCACCAAGGACAATGATGTAACTTAAGGACAACGTATGGAAACACCCAACAACCAAGAAGTTACACCGATTTACGGAATTAGCACGAAGAAACAAAAAATGAGTCATCCACTTCTTCTCCAATAATCCACATAAAGTGGCAAGTGAAAAGTATGCGTCCCCAGACTTTACTTTCTGCATTTGCGAAGATTGGGTGGAGAATAGTTTACCTTCAGCTGCTAGATTAGCTACGACTTTTACCGCATGAATCCGCACGGTAGCATCTTCAGACTCCAGCAGCGACAAAATCTTATGTAATCCAACTGTAATGCCCATGAAGCAGAGATGAGAAAATTGTGTTCAGTTGCTTTGCAAATTAAAAAGGACGTACTCTGAAGTATATATTGGGACCTTGTTCGTGAAGATTGGTGATTGAAGATCTTTCTCCATTAGTCGCATCTTTGCAATGCAGATTCCTAAGAGGAGACAATGAATCTAGGCCAGGAAGTCCGGTGCCACTTCTGCTTCTATCCAGATAGCTTGTTCTCTGTGAAAAGAGAAAATTAAAGTGAAACTGAATTGGAACATTTATCAAGGAAAAGAGAGGAAAGAGAAAAAGAGAGACGCAAAGGGTGGATATAAACGTATCCATCAAACCATAGAACTTGTCAATCGCATGGCAAACAGAACAAGATCCTAGCAGTAAGTAGAATAGAAAGCAAAGGTGTAATCAAGCTTATAGGCAAGTTAAAGACCGTACTTGACCAGCTTCCATAGTTAGCTGAGAAAATTGACTACGTAAGACAATCACTTCTTCTTCCAGTCTCTTCTTCTGACGAATCTCTTCTTCCAGCATGCTTTGGAGGTTTAGAATATCAAAATTTCCACCTGCTAACTACAGTACACATTGATCAGTCATATTCATCAGCTCAATCCCAAGTCCCATAAATTTCAAGCAATTCTATTTGGAAAATAAATAATCAATGAAGAGCATACCCCTGATTTTGTAAACATGTGCAGTTGATCTTTGAGTTTGTCTATTTCTTCTTCTGCTGCCTTTCTTATTTGCATTTCGTTTTGAAGCAACATCTTAAGTTCAGAAACTTCCTGCACAAGAAGCAATTTAAAGCATCTGAAAAGAAATAAAGAATCAACAAGCAGTATGTTGTTCTCTCCCGCAGAAATAAAACCCAATTTAGGCCTTGAAATACATGCTTACAAAGAGACTTGTACTACTGAAGCCAAGGTTCTATTATAATTTCAGGCAGCATCCAAAATAAACTTGAAGACTCATTAGAAAAACAAAAAGAGATCTCCAACAACAACAACAAAGCCTCAATCTTAAGCTAGTTGGAGTTGGCAATATGAACCCTCAGTCTCACTATCCAACTTGCTCTCATTTAGACCAGTTTCATTCCAATAATCAGTTAATAAGGTTCTTTAGTTCTAGAAGTTCTCTTATTTTAATGATATATAAAACTCTGAACCTCAATATTTACCCAGTAGACTGCCCTCTCCCTCCCTCCCTCTCTCTCTCTCTCTCTCTCTCTCTCTCTCTCTCTCTCTTCCCTCTCTCCCTCCCTCTGTTTTTTACCTGGTTCCAAGTTCCAAGTATATGATTTCCTTTTTAAGAAACTGACTCTTTACAAAGTACAACCTTAATATTTGATCTTTTTCAACTATAGAATTAGATGCTACTTGTTTCAATTATAGTATTTCCTTTTCCAGAAACCCTCTCTTTCTGAAGTGTAACCTTGATACTTGCTACAAGAGAAGTGAAGGAAAGTCATCATCAACAACACGACAACAGCAGCGTTAATAATTAAGACGGTGAAGATAAAATATAGGACAAAAGCAGAATTACAACCTCTGTGATACATGTCCCATCAATTCTGGCATTGTTTGTGGGCTTTTGTTGATTAAGGCTCCACTTCTCCTCCAGCTTCTTGATTGAATCCATATATTCCACCTGACATTTCATTTTCTCCTCCTGCAAGTAAAGCAGAAGTGTTATTCCACAATAGTTGAGACATAATTCCAGTAGGTACTAAAATAGATACATTTAAGAAAGAAAGAATATTTGTATCTAAGCACAACTAACTGGAAAAGAGCCCTGATAAATTTACATGTATTAAAAAAGGAGTATATGTTTTTCCTTCTTTTAACTTTTAACTATTGGTAGCAACACTAGGGACATATATTCAAACTAAGACAATAAAGTGGTGCATTCACCAATATGTGGTTCTTGATCTGATTCAACTCCCAGTCTAATTAGTAATTACAGCAAAAGACTCTCAAAGTCAAGAGTTATAAGTAACAAATACTACCTTCAGGGCTTCTGCATAGTTCCTTTCTGCTTCTATGACATGCTTTTGTGCTTCTAATCTAATTCGTTCAACCTCAGTATCAAAAGCTTTCTGCTGTCTTTCATTTTCAGCAATAAGTTTGTCTACTTGCACCTCCAGCCTTTTTGATAAACTTTTGTAATCGAATTCTTCCTTAATCTTCAACATGTTTTCCACCTTCATAGCCTGCATGAAAGGATAAAACTATCTTAGCACTTGTATGCAGTAGTACAATCTATCCACATAAATAATTCCAAATGGAGAACTCACTCTTTGTCCAAACAATATGGTACTTGCTGTTTCTGCTCTATGTCTAGGTGATGGCCCAATGGTGATAACCAATGAAGTTCTCGATGTTCCTGCAAAATCAGAGGAAGTAAACCAACATGATTGGAACTTCTTTAAGAACTAAGATATTGACTCCCAACTCCTATTATTTTTTTGTTGTGGATAAGTAAGAAAGAATATCGCCTCCTAGATCTTGAAACAGTTAAAAGAGCATATCTCAATTAAATGTTGGTCTGCTTGGGTAAGAAAAGGCCAAGCCAGAATCTTCACAACTCTAGAAACTGGTATAGCCCATTTGTAAATGCAGTACACTCAGTTGATATCAGATACCTTTAAACTTTACCATGTATATGCAAAGACACAAGAAAAAAAAGAAATATAAGCCCACCTCCAAATGAATCCTTAAGCAACCGTGTAAGCTTTGAATCTCGGACAGGTACATGAACACTATTTTCTGCCAAGGCATTTATGCACTTCCCTAGGGCACTTAATGAAAGATTGATGGACTTCGCTTCCTCCAACATGTGCCCTTCGCTTCCTACAGGAGATCAAGGAAAGGATTTGTTTACAAATCAAAAGGCCAAGTTACATGCAATAACCAGAAGACTTGCTACATCAACATGCCTCCGGCAATAAAAACCTTTTCTTCTTTTCCTTTTGGGCAATAATTTGTTCCTTCCTTTTCATTTCTCCCATTCTTATATTTCTATGTTATACAAAAGTGCATATTTTCTTCTGTTCTATTATAACAATATCACGCTGCACATTTTCTTCTGTTCAACCATATACTCCTACAGACTGGCCACTGACACCCACTGCAATACCTCCAATTAGATCAAGACTCTATCTCGATGTTGCTTTAACAAACTATGAGTATTGGATATTTTTTGAGTAATGCTATTCCCTTAACCTTTCATAAATAATCATATAAGCCATCTCAATTTTTTCACCCACACAAAAGAGTGTAAAACAAAGGATAAAAATAAAGAATATATTAAGAGTACATATGCAGAAATATTATTAAATTAGGGAAGAGATTAAAGAGGAAAATCTCAAACATAACTAATATTTGCTACTGAATTTAGGAATCCCGGTGTTAAGTATACCTGACTTGTTTACACGCTCTGAACCAGCAAGATCTACAAGAACTAGTTTGCCTTTTCTCAACATAGGAGGCTTATAATTGGTTGCCAAGTGAGAGGAGTGATCTGTTTCAGCAGAAAAATCAGCTTCTTTTCCAGGAACTGACCTTTTAATTTGTACCTACAACAATATTAAAAACATAAATTCCAAATGAAACATGCTTATACTGATATTTTTTATACAGATTTATTGTTTTTTTGAGGACTGTATTGATAAACAATGCATTTAACTGGAAAGATGAAATATAGAATTCTTGATTTACCAAGAGAATAGCATGACTTCGGGAAGATTCAGTATTCAGCTTCGTGTTAGCAGCATATCTATGAGCTTCCCCGACCCGTAGCAGTTCAAGAAAACTTTGCTGGTCCCGGACCTCCACTACAGTTGCCCCTGGTAAAGACACATCACCAGTTTTTTGGTCTTCAACTATGGGGATGTTGTCATTAGCAGGATTTAGAAGGTCCTGAATTGTTTCCATATAAAGCTGCAGGGAAACCAGGATATGTAGATAAAACTTGGCAAATCTTTTGGTGGCAAAGTGATTGTGGTCAAGATAGCAATAGTCTGCAAGCAAGCCAAAGATGCACAATGACAATATATTTGCTGGTAGGACTAAGAAGCATATTCCAACCTGTAAGTATGAAACTGACACTGAGTCAGTCTCCACGCAAATATTTGCTAATATGTCTTCCATTGAACGAACCATGATACCACGAGCAGAGACATCTTCGTCACCTAATCGTCCAAGGGTATAAGTCTTCCCTGTCCCAGTTTGACCATAAGCCATCACTGTTCCATTGTAGCCGTCCAAGACACTCTAGTAAAATGGGCAAAAAGATAAGAAAGAGTGTCCATAAAATATTATCTCAAAAAGATATAGCATAGGAATACCATAAAATTTACATTCTCAAGGTGTCCTTAACGATTCCGTCCAACCGGGTAACAAATCATTTTAATTTATATCAATGAATACATCAATACCTGCTCTGACTATTTCTGACTCGTATGAATTTTCACATCTTTCATGAAAAAATTTATGTAACATAACATGTATTGATCACCACAGTCGTCATCATTGTCATAGAATTAAATAATATGTTGCATTTAATGTGAAGAATGTACCCTGCAATGGTGAAGAATAGCTGCAGGAACAAGACGTTATTATGTTAAGTCCACCTAATGCCTTGCAGTTTAGGATCGAAATTAGTTTGGCAAAGATGGAATAAATGGATACTTAAGGGGTCAAATGATGTCTTCTAATCTGGGTCCGAATTGAGCTATCTATCACCTTGTTAATGGGAAATGAATCATACCCTCAGACCTCCATTAATTGAGAACTTCCTTCTTGTTAAACTAACAACATATCATCCACAACTATCCCCATGGGAAAAAAGATTTATGCCGGGCTGGTTATTTTTCATCAATGGTTTCTTCCCTAGGTGTAAGTAGTCCCAAATTGGTCAAGGTAACTAAATTAACAAAATAAAGCAACAAACCTCAACAACAGGTTTTGCAACGACTTCATAAACACGCTTTTGGGATGCAAACTCAGTGAACACCTCATCGAACTCGTATGTATCTGAATCCCAATTGTTTTTCCTAAGTTTCAACCTTTTGAGCTGGCAGGAAAAATAAAATTGCATCATACTCAAGTTATTCCCAAAAAGGGCTTCTCACAAAAATGGAAAAGGTAAAAACTGACAACCTCCGGCTGCAGCTCTACACAATCAGCAAAATCTGCATCTGCTGCCAATTCCTCGGCATTTCGAGGACGTAATCTGACAGCAACTCGAACTCTTCCATACACTATTTAGACAATTCACAAGAAATAGTTCATATTCTCATATATCGAAGCAAGACAACAACAAAGAATCTGACTGCGCAGTTTAAGGCAGCAGAAAGGATGACCAGAACATAAATACTCTTAGCAACAACAAGAGAAATCACCAAAAGGCACCATATACGCCATATATCTTGATGTGATATCATTCAAATAAACAACCCAGATGTTTACCTGTTTATTATGTAACATATGTCTGACTGACTTCACATTTCAACCAAAACAAATCTTATTTTCTTATTCTTTTTATCATGGATGATTAATTTATCAGAGAAACATTCCAAGCAGTACGCAACCCATACACAATTGAGCATACAAAGAGCACTGTTTTTCTCTGAGCTAGTTAACCAGATTTCATAAATAAGAATGAAGGGAATAATAAATTATGTTCCAGTACTTCCAATTCTCACCCTAATTAAACTTATGAACCTATTCCTTAGAATTTATTTTATCAAAAAAAGAAATGAACTTGTTTTTGATCCAAAGAAAAAAGGAAGAAATAAATCAACTTCTTCCTTAACTGGAAGATCATGCCCCAACTGGTCTAATTACAAATTATTTACAACCCTCTTAACATGCACAATCATTAATCCCCAAGCCACGCCCAACTGCCTAGCTGTTATTTGGTATTATTCAATTTATAATATAAAACTATATTTTACCACACATTATGATTACGCATCATTAATTATGCCTATCAACTATACCACGTGTACTCTGAAAACATTTACTAAAAAAATTGTTAGATGCTCTAACAAAGGGAAAACACTTGAAAATTTTAAGAAATAATTGGTGTTGAGGGAGGTTTTCAACCCCATTCCCCATTTTAAGTTGACTCCACGCTCACACTAGTTAACATCACTTCTGTTGAAATTCTTAGCATCAAAGCCATAATCATTGGAGTTACTAATTTGACCCTTAAAGTACGAGCTAATCTACCACACTATACATTCCTAGGCATGTATAGTGAAAAATACATACACAAATCAAAGAAAACTTAGACTTTGAGTTGGTGCAAAGGAAAGTTAGGAGGCTTGAAGTACATGTTCAGTTGTTCACCTAATTGGTAATATTCGGAAAAAGAAAAAAGTTCACCTGTTTAACTTTCAAAATAACCATTTAAATCAAGCTCCGGAATCAACTAACAAAATCAGTGCATAACATCACATCGTCCAATTAACACAAACCTAAACAACTAATAAACACAATCTCTAGCGCATTAATAGCAGAATTAACTCCATAGATTCCAAAAACTCAAAAATCCAATAACAAAAATTAACTGGATCCACAAACAGATAGGTATTACAATAATGGCAACTCATTTCAAAATCAGAGAAACTTATGGCAACTCATGTCAAAATCAGAGAAACTTAGCCTAGCATCAAAGCCATAATTACTGGAGGTCTTTTAACCCCTAGAGTACGAGCTAACCACATTATACATTCCTATGCATATATAATCAAAACTCATACATAAATATGTGCATACTTAGACATTGATTAAGTGGACGTAAAAGTTTGAAGGCTTGAAGCGCCTATTTACCGAATTGGCAATATTCAGAAAACAAAAACAAAACAAAATGTCACGTCCAAAATTTCCAACTACAAACAAAACATACAATGCAGCATCTTAAACTGGATCCTCAACCAGATAGCTACTACAATGATGGCAACTCATTTCAAAATCAGAGAAACTTAGCCTAGCATCAAAGCCATAATTACTGAAGTTCTTTTAACCCCTAGAGTACGAGCTAACCACATTATACATTCCTATGCATATATAATCAAAAATCATACATAAATATGTGCACACTTAGACATTGATTAAGTGGACATAAAAGTTTGAAGGCTTGAAGCGCCTATTTACCTAATTGGCAATATTTAGAAAACAAAAACAAAACAAAATGTCCCATCCAAACTTCCCAACTACAAACAAAACATACAATGCAGCATCTAAATCAAGGGCCAATATCAGCTAAGAACTAGCAAAATGAATCAACAACGTCACATCGTCCAATTAACACTAACCTAAACCACTAAAAAGCGCAAATTTCTAACACGGAGTCGCAAACAGAGAAGGATCAATTTAAGCAATTTCGACAACTTGAAAACTCAATTAGCGACACAAACTCGATCCACAACCAGAAACCTACTAAGCTAATGGAAACTTCGAGAAAATTCGAAACTCACCGGCGTCAATGGTACTACTGCGGCGGCCGTTGGAAGAAGCCGACGGCGGAAGCTTCGATTTGAATGAGGATGAAGTACGGAGACTCGGCGCCTTCTGAGTACCGTTTCTGTAACCACCACCAGAAGCCATCACTCTCTGGAAATGGAGGTGTTTGTTTGTAGAGAGAGAAAAACAGCAAGGATGATGAACCTTTTTTTTAAAAAAAAACTCTTTTTGGGTTCAAAATGAAAAGAATAGAGAGAGAGGAAGTTGATGTGTGGGTCCAGTTGCGGTGAATACTTAAAGCGGAGAGTGAAGCTACAGAGACTTAAATTTCAAAAAAGATATAAAAATAAATAAAAAAGACAGAGACTTGTCGGGTGACTGACCGAAGAGTGAAAACTGAACTTCAATAAAAAGAAGGCAAGAACTGAGAAGTGAGAAGTATAGAGCTTAGATTTTGAGGTGAAAGTACAAAAGTACCACTAATCTACCAATATTTCTTTCACTTTATTTTATATGAAATTATTTAATTTATCACGAAATTTAAAGTAAAATATTAAGAGAACAGGTAAAAACTTGATTTGATAGGTACATTATACCATCAACAACAACATACCCAATATATTAATAAAAATATCAGAAATTATAATTAAAAATAAAATTAATTAATTAATATTCAAATTAATGCGCGAATATCGCTTTCTTCAAGAAAATTCAAGTTCACTATAGTATAATTTTCATCGATACAGCAATAATTATTTTGGCCTGTTCCTTCTAGGATATAACAATCCAACAATATCGTATAACTACTTGACAAACTTTGGACAATATGTTAAGTCTAAAACTCCACCAAAAACACATTCCTTCAACATGAAATTATCCTCTTTTGTATAGTGAATAAGTTAAAGACTAAAATACTTTTCTTTGTCTCAACACACACTCTCTCTCACTATCCTAATCTCAAAATACATAACAATACAATGCTTTTTTTCATCCACAACATGATACTTCTTATCCACTTCATATCTCACAACATATTACTTCTCTTCTATTCAACAAAAGGAAGAAAATATATATTAATTATATAGATGTAGTATTTTTCTTATTTAATAAAATAAATTAAAGAGTAGCGGGATATTATTACTACATGAGAGTGGTTACGATATTTAAATTTTAGTGGGATAATTATAAATAAAACGTATCTTAATGATTACATAAATTATACCAAGAGCATAATATCCACTTTCATTACTAACTCATATATGATTGTTCTGATGCAATGAAATCTCAAAAGTGATAATATATCACATTTTGTTAACGTGAAATAAGTCATAACTTCTTGTAACTAAAAAAAGATTACATAAAATTCGCAGGAAAAAGAAATATTTTTAACTCCTTAATCATTATGAACATAAAGATATGACTAAATGAGTTTAAACTATTCTTTCATTATTATCTTTTAAATAATTTACTTTTATATAATTTTTAATATATAAGCTTCATTTTGAAATTAAAAAGAGTCCATATTATCTGAATTTATTCCAAAAATCAAATGTGTTGATCACTATACTCCAAATTTTAATGTTTTTTGGACCTTTTATTTATTTTTATTTTTTTTCTGATTCAGCACTGTTTCCTCTAAGGGACCGCCCTCGTGGGTGTGACTTTGAATTGCGCCGACCGGTCGAGCATGGTGAAATTACGAGTTTGGGCTTTTCAGCGATAACTGTCTTAAAAGTTGTGCCAGGATATCTAGGAGTGAAAGTCAAGTGGGGCTCGGTCGTGTACTTGTGCGGGCCATCTGTCTTGAACCCACTAACTATATATTTTCAGAAAAGTGTTGTGTCCGATTAGATGGGTACGGACCTTAAATAGGCCCAGATTAAAGAAAAGCCCAGTATATCAAGGCTTGTGAAAAGACACGGGCTTTGAAAGTAAATATTTTAGGGACATAATTGTCCAATCGGAGCAAACTATTTATAGTCACTACTCCTTTTACTTTCATACCCTCTCAATTAGTTATAGAAAATATTCTATTTTATAATCTTTCATGATATCATCATAGTATACACATATACTATCATGGTATCACTAAGGATGAGTAGTCCCGCGGATTTTCCAAATGTAAAGCGCACAGGGCTCTTTAATCCTTCATGATACTGTCATAGTATATTCATATACTGTCATAATATCACTAAAGAATTAACAATCATTTAAGGGATACACTTCTTAATCATGTATGATACCATCACAGTATATCCATATTCTGGCATGGTATATATTATGATACCATTACAGTATATTCATATACTGCGTTGATATACATCATGATACCATCACAGTATATTCATATACTGTCATGGTAACTTATGCACGAAAAATCTTCAAATTTATATTGGAGCATGAATTGTAATTATTTTGGTCGATTAATTATTACGGGTAATTAATATGAAACGATCCATTTTAATGTAATTAGTTTAATTTTTGATCTATTTTATATACTTTTTCCATAATCTTAGGGGCACCTTATCTGCTACTATTTAACATGTACCAATGTTTTTAAAAATATTTAATTAGTACTCAATATTAAGTAACTTCAAATAAAATCATCGTTTTTTCCTTTTTTTTTTTGTTAAGGAGATTATATTATATATAAACTTAAGAAAGTACAGTACCATAGTTCTAGTTACATATTACCGACTGCTTACCAAAACATGCTAACTTATTACAATATGACCTAGATATTTTCTTAGTAGATATTACTCCATCTCGATCATTTTTCACTTCCTTAGTAATTTCTGTTGATGGAGAAAAAAGGATTATGATCATATTAATAGTTGTTAACTTGAAACCTTACCTAGCCAAAAAGTCTGCCACTTTGTTTGCTTCCCGGAAGCTATGTCGCAGAGGCGGATTCCTTAATTTCTTCAATAGTAACCTGCAAGAATCAACCATAGAGTTAAAAATTAGGTGAGGATAATCAAGATTTTGAAGCACCTCTATTGAGTCAGTTTCCACTTCCAGTGGGAAGAAGTTGAAGCTCAGAGCTAAATGGAGTCCGAATTCGAGTGCTTCAAATTCTGCAGCAGTGTGGTTGGTAGCCTTACTTCTATTTGAAAAGTCCACTTCCCAGTATCCTTGAAAATCTCTAATAATACCTCATATGCCTCCTATTTGCTTTTTGGCAGAGAAAGACCATCAGTTTTAAGCTTAAAAACATTTGGGGGAGGGGGATCCATTTTATGTAAATTTCTTTGGTAGCATCCGAGTGAATGGCCTTGTTGCTGGAACAAGTTTATTCTAAGGTTCTGTCAATCACTTTGTTGGTGAGCAGAAATTTATGCTTCTTGTTGAATATATTATCATTGCGATTGAGCCAAAAATTTCAGAGAGCAAAAGGAAAGAAGCTATTCCAATGGAATTGTAAAGTATTATTGCTAGGGAAATTATGGTTCTTAAGAGTATTTAGCCGATGGTTATAATTGCTATTCAGGAATAACAGATTCATATTCAGACCAAGGTCAAGCCAAAATTTTTTTGCTATGTAATAATTGAAAAGGATGTGAGGGATATCTTCCGCCGCTACATTACAGATTTGGCAACTAGAGTTTTTAGAGATTCATATCTTGTGCAAGAAGGTAGCTGTGGGAAGTTTGTCATGAGAGAAAAGCCACAGGAAAAACTTAATCTTGTTAAGAGTAGGCATTTTTCAAATCCAGGCGTAGCGGTAGGAGTTATTTATTCAGAAGGGGCGATAAGATTATAAACAGTCTTAGTTGTAAAAATACCATTTTTGTTAATAGCCTAATACAGTTTATCCACAGTACCTGCCTCAAGATTAGGGTTAATGGGGAGACTATTGACCTTAATATCATAGGGATATCAATAGACAAGCTTGACCACTTCCATCCTAGACCATCCCAGAGGTCTGAGAGTTTAAGCTGGTCTTCTCCTTTATTCAGAGGGCCATGAATAGTATGTCTTAAAGGTGGCGTTTTGGGGATCCAACGGTAGTGCCATAAATTAATAACTTGGCCATTAGCGGGTGCCCAAGCTAATCTTTTGGAGAAAATTTCACCGCCTATGAGAATGTTATTCCAAATCCAGGAAGGAAACCTGGAGGTAGTTAAAGAGGGAGTGTGGTACTTTTTAATTAACATATCTGCCCAGAGGGTTGTGGTTGTGTGAGAGTCGCCGGAAAAGGCTTGTAAGGAGAGTTTTATTCTTGAGAGAAGTTTTTGGAATACCGAGACCTCCTTGTTCCTTAAGGCAATTGATTTTATCCGAAGAAACATAGTGGATTTTCCTATGGTTATTAGTGGAACCCTAAATAAAGTTACAATGGATCTGGTCAATTTGATTACGAATTGTGAGGGGAAGCTTGAAATATTGTATTACATAGGTGGGAAAAGCTATTTAAAGTTGCTTTGGCAAGGATATGACGGCCAGCTTGAGTAAGAAAGTTTCACTTTTCAGTTAGCTAGCCGATTTTCATTGCATCTATAATAAATTGAAAATCACTGGGTTGGGTTTATGATTTAGAATGGGAAATCCAAGATACTCACTAAAGTGGGTAGAAGAATGGATTTGGAGAAGAGTAGAAACCATATTTCTGATATCTTAGTCACAATGGCTAGAGAAGATTGCCTTTGATTTGGTAGTATTAATTTTTTGACCAGATAGTTGGCAGAAATGTTTCAAGCAATGATACATAGAGTAGATGGATTTAGAATTAGCTCTAGAATAAAGGTTAGATCATCAACATAAAAGAGATGTGATATAGAAGGACCATTCTTACTAAGAGGTAAGGCATCCCAATTGAGAGTCTCGACCTGATAGTTAACATAAATGGAAAGAAGTTCCACGCGAAAGGATAAAAATATACGGAAACATAGGGTCAGCTTGTCTTATACCTCTAGACGGGGAGAAGTAGTAGTTTGCGCTCCATTGACTAGGACAGCTATGTTGCTGGTAGTGATGCAACTCATAATGAGTTAGTAATTTTAGGAGGGAATTTGAAGTAATAGAGTGTGTGATATACAAAATCCCATCGAGACGGCCAAAAGCTTTTTCTAGGTCTATTTTGAGAAGAAGAGTACCTTTTTTATTTTTGGACCTGTTGAGGTGAGTAACAAGCTCTGGTACCAAAATATCATTATCGCAAACCCTCCGACCTTTAAAAAAACTAGTCTTGTACGAATCAATAAGCTTATTAAGAAAAGGCTTTATCCGATTGGCAATAACCCTGGTGATAGTTTTGTAAATAGTATTACAAAGACGTACGAGTTGAAAGTGTTTTAGATGGTTGGCATTTTTAAATGACGAAATTAGACAAAGGAGAGTTTTGTTAAGAGATTCTGGGATAGTTTGGGTATCAAAAATTTGATGGCAGTATTTAAGAACCGATTTACCAACTATATTCTAGTGGTGTCGGAAAAAGTGTGGATGTAGTCCATCCGGACCAGGTGCTTTGAATGGCTTAAATGAGAAAATGGCTTGAATGATTTCTTGATTAAGAAGAGCATTGTCAGGGGAAGAAAGATCCAAGGAATGGAAGCTGGTGTAAGCACTAATAATAATAGCCAGGCTACTACTAGTGTGCTCGGTGGTGAAGCAGTGCTCATAATACTTAGAAGTATAAAGTAATAGGCGACTTTGATCAGTTATCCAAGCATTATTATCATCTTTAAAGAAGGAAATGTTATTTTTCCATCTTCTATTAAGAACAGATATATGGTAGAATTTGGTATTGACATCACCTTCTTTAAGCCAGTTGACTTGGGATCTAATTTTTCAATATTCCTCTTCTTTACCAAGGATGTTATTATACTCATGCGTGAGAGAATCTTCCAGGTTATGTAAGAATTTACTATTGGGGTAGGAGCTAGAGTTTTGAATACCATGAAGCCTACTGAGAATTTCTCTTTTTTTTCTTAAAAACCAAAGATTTTTTTACTCCAAACACTGGCAGTGGACTGGAAAGATGAAATAGCATCAGGAAGGTCATTGTTGGCCCAACTCGCACGGACTAAGTTAATAAAGTCAGGGTGGTTAAGCCAAAAATTTTCAAGTCTAAAAGGTCTAGTCCGATTGATATTACTAGTTCTAGCAATAGTAATAAGAAGCGGAGTATGGTCTGAGTGCGTCTCGGGGAGATGAGTAATTTGAGTATTAGAGAAATTTATAATCCGCTGGTTATTAGAAAAACAACAGTCTAACCTTTCAAGGATGAGGCTCTCCAGTATGCCTTTTTCTATGATTTGACCAAGTGTAACGATTTTCTTTGAAACCTAAATCTATGAGATTGCAATTATTAAGGTATGATAGAAAGGAAGAGCTTCTAGTCTTGTTTATGGTTCTTCCACCCCACTTATCATCCCGATATATAACCTCATTAAAATCGCCCGCCACAAGTCAAGGACCATCATAAGATTTTCTAATGTCCGCCAGATTCCTCCACAGATAATTACGGTGGAAAGAGTTAGTACTCGCATTTTAAAATATAAAAAATGAGTTTACCTTAAAATGACTTGAAAATAATGACAAATCATCATACTGCAAAATTAATTTTGCTAGATTTATTGTTTTGACAAATGAATGATTAATATTTGTTTTTATAATATATAGAATTTATATTTTAAATTTAAGTTTATTTAAAGTAATTCAAATATTAATTATGTGTTAAATAATTAAAATTGAAAAAACAATCAACTTCTTGTGGTTTGGTTAGTAAATTTTTTACAACAAGGATAAATTGTATTATAGGCATCCCTATAATATATATGATTATATTGGAGTCTAGAGATACATTCTATATGTTTGAAATTCAAACACTTACACTCTCTTACATTATAAAATTTTAGGCAATATATAATTATGTTATCTTTATTTTTCTAAGAACACTTAAATTTTTTATATAATGAAAATCTTATACAAAAGAACATTCATCTAACTAATATATTAAGATCATTTGAAGTATATCATTAAGTAATATCTTATCATTCTAATATATTTAAGAGGTTTGAAAGATACAAACTTAAAAACTATTTAATTCTTTTTCTTAATCAAAAGTGTGAACAGAAAAATTTATCTTCTTAAAATTCATAAAACTAAATATAAAGGAATTTCTTACTTGTGGTTTTAATAGTCTTTTAATAATTATATCTCCATATGTTTAGTTATGAATATATATACGTCATGTTTTTTCTAAACTTAATACTTAATAACACCTTAGTAAAAAAAAAATTCAAATTAATATTTGCGTCTGATTTTCATAGTATAAAAATATAGTTATTTTATTTCAAAACACATAAATATATATTTATAATAGAATTATATTACAGAAGATATTTAGGGTAATATAGCACTATTTATCAACTTGCTTCTCCTTTTCTATTTTCAATTTAATCACTAATTCACCTCACAAATTATTCTTTTAATTATTAAGTCGGGATAGGAGAGAAAAAGAAAAATGAAGAAAAAATTACAAAGTGAAAAATTAAAGGCTAGACAAAAATCCTCATTGACATGACAAACTCACACAGATCTCAAAGACAAATTAAACAGACCATCATTTTGAATTATTATTCCAGGTGATGAGAAATTGAATACAATAATAAAATACAAATAACAAATACTAGAATAGGTCTATCATACAATGAAAAAGGTTGCAATGAAATAACTTGATATATAGGGAATTACGTGTATTCTAGCTAAATAGTACTGCTTTAATTAGCTCTATTATGATGCTCATTAATTAATTAATTGTGATATTAGAATAAAGTTGTTGAATTAATATCTGAGAGAACAAGGCTTTGTTTTCTTGATGAAGAAGAAGAGCTTTGTTGCGCAACCTTTCATTCTCTTCAATTATGGTTTTGTTCTGTTTGTACAGCTTCAAGTTCTTCATCTTCATTTTCCTCAGCTTTGATAATCTCCCACCATTCCTACATATATAATATTACAAAATCAATTCAACTGTTATAATAATAATAATATTATAGCAACAAACTTCATCGCTAACATATTCTTTGATAATTCGTCGCTAAATATAAACGTTCAGTTATATTGAATATGTCCGTCGCTAATTTTTGTTTGTTAAGTGGTGAACCAACTCAATCTAACTTAATATGATAACATTAAAAAAATGCATACACTGCCCAATAATTTGCAGAATTGTAGTTAAGATCTTAGCTGCTACTACTAACCTTCTTAGCCTGAGCACATGCATCTTGGCTGTTTTAGATGTCTGTGGCCTGTGGACTAAATCAGTATAGCACTCTAAATCTGATGCTGCATGACACATTTTGATGATCTTTCACTAAAAGATAGGAAAAAATTTAGTTAGGAGAGGGTCTTAATTAGAAGAAGACTATATTCAAGTTTGAGAGGAGAAAAAAAAGGTGCAAAGAAGATGGATAACTTATAAGTCATGAAGGGAAATATAGAGGAAGAAGGAAAGGGTAAATTTTTTCCACAGCAATGATGACACTAAGGTCATCATGATTACAAAAAGCCAAACCACATCTCAAGAGGAAAAGAAAAGGAAGAGCAATACGAGTAGAATTACTCACAATAACTGTCTCAATCCAACACTCTTTAACTTGGCACATATGAAAAGATTCCCAGGACCAAACGTTATATTGTATCACTGAATTTGCTGAAATGGATTGAGATTTTTTTATTTTTAATTAAATTATTTTTTTTTGGCTAAAAAAGGGTCATTTTATTTACTTTGTGGACCTATTTAGCATAAATTAAAATTAGTCGGATTAGTTAAGAGAAAAATGATAAAAATAATCTATTGTGTTCGAGAATAGATTCAAAATAATTTTTCAAAATATATTGTTAAAGAGTTTTGATTTTTTAAATTTGTTAAACATGAACACTTTTAATTTCCAACGAATACTAACAAATCTATCTCATATGTTCCTATAAAAAGGGTGAAAATAAATAATTTAATCAGAAACACCAAAAAGAATCCCATCAAATTCTGGAAATCACAACACGAAAAACTGCACTAAGAACAAAAAATAACAGAACTTGCACTATTAAAGAACTGCACTAAATTCTAGAAAACACATAAAAAATTGCGAAACTGTAAAAACTATATCTCCAAATATAATTTCCTGTCTTTTTTAAAAAAAATTCTTTATAATTTTCGTCAAAAATCTACCAAACAAAATATGTTAAATATTTATCGAAATGTGTTAAAAATGTTTACTTTGACAAATTTAAAAAATTACAATTAGTCAAAATATGTAAAGAACTAATTTGAATCTATTCCAAATACAAGGGACGATTTTTATTATTTTCTCCAAGGCTTCGATGTCATGAAATTGTTAAACCGAAAAAGAAAAGAAAAAAATGCATTACTATTAGCTACAACTTGGAGGTCAAAAAAACTTTTTGAATTTTAGTTCATTCCCCCTTTCAATATCATGATTACACTCCTTTATCTAGTCTGCATTTTACATTGTCTTAATAAGTACGGCTGTAGAAAAAATCGAAGAATTTCGTAATTTTTATATTTTATTAATTAAAAGAGATGCAAAATAAATTGCGTATAATAAATTTTTATAATTTAATTTTTCTTTACATTTCAAACTTTAGTATATCTAGATTATTATTTTTTTTAAAACGATCAAAAGAAAAAGACATGACTATGGAGTATTGTGGAATTTAACGAATTGATGTTACGGTGGATCGAGGCAAAAGCTAGCTGTTTATTTAGTCGAGGCATTCAAAGTCCTAAAGGAAGAATTAAAGAAAAGTTACATTGGTTGTGGAAATCATTGCAAATTAGCGATTGATTACCAAGGAAAAAATACTACTTTCCCTCTCCTTTTTTTTTAGTTGTTAGAATAAAATTTGTATATTTATTAAAAATTATTTTAAAAAAATTAATTATTAAAATAAAATTTGTACACTTTTTTTAAAAAAATTAATAAGAACTACAATTTGACTAATATAACTCTATTAATTGATAGATAATTTTAAAAACATACGATATCATTCTTTTCACATTTTAAAATGACTTAAATACTAAAGGTAAAGTTGAAAAAAAATGATTAATTATTTTTTAAATTTTAAAACTAGCGACTATTTTAGAAACATTATTCTTAATATACCTAACGACTAAAAAGGAACGGACGGACGAGTATTAAGTTGAAGAAGATGGGAAGAAAGGGTCCCAAAATACAACACTTTTTAAGATAATGCCAATAAATTGCCTTGATTAAAGTTGGGTTTAGTTGTTAAACAATGCCTTTTGGATTTTAATTCCATGTAGTAGTCAAAGATGTAATTTGACTAATGTTTTTATTAAGACAAATAAAGCTGACAAAACTTTCCCAAACAAGTTTATCAGACAAGAAACTACTGCAGATTCTATGTTGTTCTTAAGATTACCCAGCAATTTCACGGTGTTTTTCAAAGTTCTTGAACTTCTAAACTCAAATTTTCATTGTTTTAGACACGTTAGCTAGAAATAGATCTGTCATTGAGGTTAGGGGTTCGACAAAATTCAATAGTTTTTTTTTATTTATATTAAAAAATTTATTTAATATATATAAATAAATATTATTCAAAACATGGACACCAAAAATGTTTCTGGACTAATTCTAGTCTAGAAAGAATAACTTATAAATTTAAAATTATAACTCCTATCTCTAACACTAGATATCAATTCTTTTTCCTGGTTGCAAGAAATGAAGGATAGTCATCTAGTCATCCAATATAATTAATTTACTCAAAATAAAAAAAGCTTATATCATGAAGTATATATATGAAACTTTTAATCTTGGGGTGGGGGGTGTCTTTCTTTCTTTTCTTTTCCATGTTTTGGTCTGGTTTTTGGCTTTATAGAGTCTCAACTGCAACCAAATGGCTACCTTTTTATTGGAAAATTAGCTAAGATATCACATGATATATCATCTATGATGACGAAAAAGAAAACTGGGACATATATTAATTTTGGACTACTACATAAAACTTTAAACGGATGAGATTTTTTTAAAAGAAATTAAAGTGGTAAATAAATTAAAGCCCATGAATTGTTGTATTTCTGTTGGCTAAAAAAGGACACGTGAAGGAAGATCCAAGTGCATGTGAATGAGGATTAGGGGGGGGTTGGAGAGTCAAAAGGAGCCAAAATTGGGGCTCATCTACTTCTCCATTACCATCATTAACTCCCCATCCTTTTTTCTTTCTCTTGGAGTCTTGTTCATGATTATGGGGGGAAGAAGAAGATTGTGGACTTTGTGGTGTTTATCCAATTACTACGTGTGGACAATTCAAAATGGTCCCTTAAATTCAACAGTATCAACTTACCTGTTGCTGCTTCAGCTACGACTACTAATTCTTTATCGCAATAATAACATATTCCAAGGTATTCTATAAATATTAGGAGTGGGTAGTGGGTACATATTCCATGTATTCTATAAATATTAGGAGTGGGTAGTGGGTAGTGGGTAGTGTGAATGCAGTTTTGCAAGACTGTCTTGTGAAGATAGAGAGGTTATTTCTGATAAATTCTCGCTTCAAATAAAAAATATCAAAATAGAGTATAAAAAAAAATGCAGTAGCAAATCATGCTAACAATAATGCAGACACTATTGAATCTTTCATATAGAGTAGTAATTTTATTCTTGAGTGATGTAATTTGAATGTTGACCCAAGAAATAAAGTGAAAAGGCCATATGAACTCTGAAGACAATGATTTATGGTCATAAAAATTAGTTAGGCAACAATTTAGGTATGGGAAAAGACACTCATTTTAAGAGTTTGAAGTAATTCGTGAACATATTGTGATTGTTAATTATAACTTTAAAACATGATTTGTGCCAAATTTCCAAATGTACCAATTCATAGATGATTCAAGGCATTATTTTAAGATTCAAACTAGATTAAGCTGAACCTACTCAAATAGAGAATGACCAGCTCGACAAAAAAAGTTTTTGGTCTAAAAGTTTATCTTGCTTATTTAAAATGATATTTAACAAGTTGAGACAAAGTAAATGCCATGTTTCTTCAACTGTTTTGTTCATACTCTTTGTTTGCCATGTTTCTTCAACTGTTTCGTTCATTTGTTTTACATTATGTAAATTCGACATAAGTAGTTAATCTCCTTTTATTATGAGCATTTCGTATATTTTCAAAGATATTACGTTCGTCGAAAGGTTTTGCTGACCTTTTCTGAAAGAGATAATTCACTACTCGAAATATCAATTGACAAAAATAAAGCTAGTTTTTGCAATGAATCTCCCTATCAAGTAGTCACACATTATGACCAAGATGCATAATTCTAATGAAACAGTTGTTCAATCATTTGTTCACATGTACTTGCAACAGTATTCCAGTATGCATCAAAATAATGCCCTTCCATTTCACATGTTTAGCTTCCACAGAAAATTGTCAAATTCAGGCACTCAAAACTCTTTCTGCCACCTCATGCTCGGCAGAGAAGTATAATTATTACTAAAATTGTGAAAAAAATAATCACCAAGTCCGTGTGTACTTTGGAGAAAACATAACTACAAAAAGTCATGGAAAAACAGAATTAGACGGTCTGCACACTTGATAATTTACTTGAGAGGTGCGCCGAGCAAACAATCAGCACCTAATGCACATTGACCTAGCCTAACCAAGATTTCTAGTTCTAGGCAGTTCTTTGAAAATATACAAATATGAAGCTGGTTACAAACTGCTAGTAAACTGAAACTTACAGATAATTTAGACACACACTGCTAGGCTACCTTCTGTACATGATCCAAGCTGTCCGAAATGCTCGGTTTAAATCTGATATCAGAGCACGAGCCTCCCTTCCTCCTGTTGACGAAAGCTTGGGGTGTGGCTTCATGACCCATGGTACATTTGCACTTCTAAATCCTCAACCTAACCTAAAAAATCAGATCACAAGTATGCCTGCTATCCAACCGAATCTTCTTGGGTGGCTTCATCATCTTCGTCCATCACATCCTCATTCACTTTCTCACTGTCAACTGTCTCTGCATCAGATGCAGCTTCAGTATTCATTACATTATCCTCATCATCAGTGCAACTTTCTGTAGCAGAATCAGAAGCATCTCCCTCATTTCCTCCTTGGTCACAGTCACTACCAACTGCATTACTGAATTGCTCCTTCAAATCAGGAGCAACAATTCCAATCATCTCACTCAGTGCTTTACGATCATGATCCCATCTAGAAGAAGCTTTGGAAGTAGATGTAGCGCATTGACTCTCACCCACTTGAGCACCTGAATCTTGTAAAGTTGCAGGACATGCATCATTGTATTTACTCTTAGGAGTATCATTCTCACCATGGACAGAAGGAGCCGTACTGCATGCCCAACTCCCAGCAACCTCTGAAGCCAAAAGATCACCTGTCTTAATGGTTCCTTCAGCTTCAGTATCTTCAATCATATTATCTTCAATCGCATTATCACCCTCAGCAAGATTATTTGCTGGGGAAGGAGGCATATTCTCATGACAAATTGCACGGTTCTGCACCTGAGCTTCTTTCCCAGGAGTTCCATCATCCAGCTGCATTGTGTTCCCAGCAAAAGCACAGAACTTGTTTAAATCTATATTCCTTTCACTATTGATTCCCAAGCTCTCAGTCTCCTGCACTTGTTCAGTTCCAACAAGGTCACCCTCCATATTGGCTGCTATACAAGCAGTATCACTTTCAGGGACTAGCTCAGTTCCCACAGCATCTCCCTCCAGGGGTGCTGTCCCAACACCATCAACTTCAGAACCAAATCCCCCCTTAACACATTCAGCACCTGCAAATTCTACCTCCTGTGTGTCTTGTCCTCCTCCTTCACTTCTATTATTGCAATCATGCTTCTCTGTGGCACTTGCGTCATCACTTGATAATTCAAATAATTCCCTAACACGCCTCTGGTTGGAAGTACTGCAGCCAGCCCCAGTCACATTGTGGCTTCCATCTCCTACTTCTTTATCTCTTAATAGGGATCCCTTCACGTTCCCATTGTATGGATTAAGGTCAATATCCACAGAGGTATTCTCATAATTTTCCTCATCTTCTAATGTCCTCTGCATTGCCTTTAATTGCTCTTGCTGCTTTGCAAACAAAACCGAGATCTCCTCAGTAGTAGAATAGAAAGCTCGAAGTTGTGTTTCTCTGCATCACAAAAACATAGTATAAACCACCATCATAAGGCAAGTCGAGAGGCAAATGCCAGAAGATTACTGTATAACAAAGAGGATTACAAAGACTCAGCACATTACTGTATAAATCATTTGTACATGTACTATGCAGTATCTTTTATGGTATCAATTATTCTGTTTGATTATTGACTTATTTCTTTAATCAAAATAACATCCCTATTTAGATACTCAAGATCTTAAAAAGATTGTTTTCACACAAATACTAACGATAAAAATAAGAAATCCATAAAACACATGTCAACAGCTTAGGCTGCATATGACAAAATCTCAAAAATCAATTGAGGTTCGTCATTTTTCTCATTATGAGGCATCACATAATTCCACTATTTGGACAACCTCTACTTTTAGCATTGATACTGCTTTATAAGAAGGGAAAAGATAGATTGAGTCAGATCCAGAAGCGAGAAATTTTCAATTACATTTCTTCAATCCAGTAAACCTAATTGACATTTGTACTAGTCATACACATCTACTACTTACCGTAGCATTATTCTTTCTCTAGCACCTTTCAGTCTGCGCCTCTCAAAATCAAGATCCCGCATTGCAGCACTGATCTCTAGTTCAAGAGCAGAAACCTTGGCCCACGCCTCTTCTCGAGCTGCCTGCTACCGACAGCAAAAGAGTTGATAGAGAGAACAAAAGAAAAGAAAAGAAAAGATCAGAATTCATATTTGACATTCTTTCCAGCACATATAGATACAAACATGTAATAATTTTTATAACAAATACAGATCCACTTCTAGCTAGGCACAAGTAAGCATTTGTTTCTTCCCATTATCACACATAACAAAAATCTCATACGGAAAGAAAAGTACGGTATCTTATCTTTCCTTTTCACATCCAAGGGGCTCAATCAAGTAGCAAACAAAAGGGAAAATCCCAAGATCCATATTTCAATAATTAGTGACAGAAATTCATATGGGTCATCCTACCTTTTCACTCTCAAGCTCTTTGCTCAACATGTTCCTCTCATGCTCAAGTTCCTCTATTCTCTATAAAAAAATTAGAAATGCAAGATATCAGCTTCTAGCAGGCAAGGGACTGAAAAGGTAGCAATTGATATCTTGATAAAAGATGCTTACTTTTTTCCGACATGCAGAAGATAATTGCTCCTCTCGAATCTGAGCTTCAAGTTGCCGAACTTTGTTGTCAGAAACAACCAATTTCTGCCTGGTGTCTTCCTGTTACAAGCTAATGAATTAGAGCTGGAATGGCTTACAGTAAGTAAAAAGTAGGTTAAGCAATATTACCAACTTGGATCTCAGGGTTTCCACCAGTGAACATCTTTCCTTCTCTGCTTCCTGCCATTATGAGCTGAATGAGAAAGAGACATGATATGCTTTACCATATCCATGAATAGTACAGGTTAATTTCTACCTGAAGCTTATTAATAATTTCTTGCTGCTCTTTTTCTCGTTTGATAGCAGATTCAGATAGCCGTCTTATTTCCTCCTGGGCTTCAGCCTGCACTCTCTGTGTAGAGGTTTTCAAATCCAAAGCAGCCTTTTCACGTTCTTCTTTCCTCTGTTCACGCTCCTCATCTAGCAAAGCTTTCAGTTCTGAAATTGATGCTTTCTGGCTGAAAAAGCAGACATCACTTCAAATCTTTAACTCAATTTTCTTAAGAATTATATAAGCTTCTTCAGAAGACAGTGTGTTCCTAAAGAATAAAAATCAGGATAAAACATATACATATAGATAGGTATGAGCCATGCAATGACAAGGAGGTAAATATAATGAACTCAGATTTTCGAGCTTATTTAATAAGGAAACAAGCTAGAGGAAGCGGACAGGACAAATGCAACAAAGCATACTGTCAGTAACATTTTGTCTTTACTCTTTCCCTATTCAATCAACGGCATGAGCCATTACCTGCTTATTATTTCATTGGCTTCAACACATGATTGCTCAGATGCATTAAGTCGTTCATTAAGGTCCTCCAACGCATGTTTCTGCTCTGCAGATATTCTACTTGAGTCAACTAACTCCTTTTCCTTGGCTTCCAATAACTCTTGTACTTCTTTGAGTTGTTCAAGGTATGATTTTGAAACCGACTCCCTCAATTCTTTCATTTCCTGCAAGATAAAGGAAAGCTCACTAAGACGGGTGGACTGATAGGAGCTGTCAACCTATAAATAATGAAGAACGTATCATATGATGATACAAGAAACTGGAATCAATCAAGAAAGAGTGATCAATTTCCTTTACTGACAAAAACAGATGGAACACCCTCTCAAGATTTAATTCAGAAACCTCCCCACTGCTTCCACATAATCTTTAATCATCAAAATTGGCTGTATAGCTCATATACTTACATGGATGTAACATGAAAAAGAACGCATGGAATGTAATAGTTGGAATATTTCCATTTTTTTTCTGAGAAGAAATAACTGCCATTCTCTCTTTCTTTTGATATGTTAACGCTTCCAATTATCCTGTCTACACCAAAAGAGTTTTCCTTTTTAACCCCTCTTATCGAATTAGAAATTAGAGAAAGCAAAACTTGTCTCAACTTAACTGTATATTAACTGACGAACCAAAATGATAACACACTTTAAATAAGCCATGATAATGCAAATAACAAGCACACTAAACCACACTAGACTCTGATACTATTCAAATTATCAAAAGTTTCAGATACCACACTTCTCTCCAGAATGAATAGCTAGTAGAAAAGCTTTTCTGTAAGCTACACTGTTCTTTCAGAAGTAGACAATCTGAGGAAGACTGTATTTTGTCTGCTCCTCCTACTACTCTCTCTCTCTGATCCTGCAGATCATTTCAGCCTACCAAAGAAACCTTAATAAAAGATGGGGAGGATCTGGAAAAGGAAATGATACTTGCAATCAAAAGTTGCATGAATTTAAGAACAAATATGATACTTTTTGAGAAAAATGTTAGCGTGGCATGTTAGGAGCGATCCTGTTTTTTCATGGTATGATGCTATTGGCATTAGCAAAGAAACAAAACTCTAGGAAACTTTTCAGTTTAAAGTGTTTACAAATTTGAAGCTGTTGAATCAACTAGCATGAGCATAACACTAAGTCTTCTACCCATAAGTCTCAACATTCTTAGTAGTACCACAAAAAATTCAGAATTAAGCAATTTCACAGCGGTTGTTTATTCTGAAATTGCAAAAGTAAACATACCATCTCATGATGTTCCACAGTAGCACGATTTTCAGTTCGCAAGGAATCAATAGTTGCAACATGACTTTCGAGTTGCTTCCTCAGTTCCTACAAGGGTAACAGAATTGAAATCATAGGAAGGTTGTATAGGAATGAAACCAAATCACCTTGACAGACTGTGCATGAAAAGATAAGCTGTTTCTTTTTATAAATAGGAGTGGCAAACTACCGTGTTTGACCGCTGCATGCTACGGAAGTCATCCAGAGAAATGGGACCTTCAGAAGTGCCAATTCCAATTCCCTTGAGTCTTTTGCTTTCTGAACCAAACTCCTCTAAAACAGAAAAGACACAAGCATATTAATGAAGTTACATTTACCCAGCTTATTAAATTAGAAAGCGCAGCATAGTAACTAATATAAAAGTAAGAAATTAAACATCTCATTTTGACTTTACAACTGCCTGATATAGAAACGGCAATAATCATTAAGTAAGGCTATCAACCCATTGATACTTATAAGTAAAACAATAGAAATATAAATAACGTCAAATAGAATAATCAATCATTAAAAGTTCAGGCAAAAAGAAAAAGTTTAGGAAGATGTTGCATCAGAAATTAGCAAGACTAAAGTCACTAAACACATTTAGAAAAAGCCCGCCTCTACAATGCTTCAACTGAAGTAACAAAAGTCTTCAGGAAGGATTCATAGATCAGACTTCCTAACATTTTGTTGTGATAAATGCTTGGCAAGATTATGAATCAGAATCCTTTAACCAAAGTTTGAACCAGGAAAAATGGGCATCCTACTGTGTTCTAATAGGTGCATAAAGTTTTTTTTGTCCTTCAGCTAGATCAATATCCATCACGTCCAAAACTAGTGTTGTCAAAGGCAAAAAGAAAAGAGAAGAAACACGCCACGTATCATATGGCTTTAATCGCAAAGCAAACTTGAAGCACATGGTTCAGATTAGAAAGGTGCGTAAAAGGACTATAAAGACAAACAATAATTATATGAGCAAAGGAATTGAAGAAAAGAAATTACGTGAAATATATAAAATAAAAACCATGTCAATCAAATTCAAAAACCATAAATTTCTGATAAAGAGGCTGCTATTATAGATTTTCTAAGTTGTGTTTAGTGATTACTTTTCTTATGCTATATTTCAAATTTCATTCATCTAATCACAAAACATATTCATCCATAAATTTCCTCACCAAATAATATATCTGTTTATCAGAGTTACTTATTGTCTATCATTGTCCTTTTCAATAGGGAACTCATGTGTGCATTGGTACGTATAGTAGCGTTTTGGTGCCTGCACAGAAGCATTGCCCAAGCGAGGGGAAGCCTAGCTTATGCCTATACCTAGCTTCAGGGTTTAAGCACCTCAAGTGTGACTTTTAACAACATTTCTCAAAGGACCATTCCAAGATGAAATCCAAGAAGATGAAGTATTGAACAAGTAAGCAATGTAACTGAACTCATTCACTAATTCCTGCAAATCATACTATTTATAGCACACAGATTTAGATGAAATTTTCCAGAATGATGATACTGATGAAGGCACGGTCATTAAGAAAATCTACCTGCTTTTCTTTTTAGAACAGAAGCATCAGCTGAAGAAGTGGATATCAGAACTTCTCGAAACACAAAAGCAAATGCAAGTTCTGCAAATATTACAAGGAAACTAAAAGTATTTTAAAAGGTCCAGTCATATTTATATAAAAAATATGATGCTGTGAGAAATAGACAAGACTTCAGCAACACATCATGGCACAGAGAAGTTTCTATTATTCAAAAGTAAAATTATGTTTAATTTATACAAAATAAAGAAAGTTGGGTTTTATTTTAAATACATAACAAGAGATAATATGTTTCATTTCAAATTCATTTTCATGAGTGGTGGGGATGGGAGTTATGCCGCTAAATCCTGGTAGAGCATTTCAACCTGAAGATACAATGTCAACGAGGAAGGAGGAAAGGGGGAAGAATAAAAAGATAGAAGATATAACTAAATCAAACACTGTAGTAGGATCATCCAAACAGCAGCGGAGGAGGGGCCAATTTTCTGCCAAAGAAGCACTTGGATATAATCCCCCCAATAGAACCTTATTTATCTCAGGAACAGGTAAACAGACGAAATTCAATGTGGCTATATACAACTCTCAAATTCAGATTCAATACAGAGTACACTTCTTGCTCAACCTCAATCATGTTACTTCCGGAGTACACTTCTGGAGCCTATTATCAGCTCCTAAGGAGATCCTACGGTTAACAGTCCATAAAAGACTTGGCTAATCCCTGACAGAAGTGTAACGATCTTGCTCAAAATTGAGATGATTAGAAAACAAAACAACTATACAAAAAAGATATATTTAAAAAAAAATAAAAAATAAGAAAGAAAGACAGTCTGATGCACAAGCCACTTACTCCTTTTCAGCTAAGTTGCTCAGACTCGGTGTGTCCGACACGAATATAGATCTAGAGGTCAGATCCTTCATGTCTAAGATTAAGATTTGGGGGTATGGATCCAGGTAAGGATACGGATGTAGGGATTCAACTAAAAATAATTCAAATATCTAAAAATAGAGTTATATGTCTAAATTATGAGGCATTATGTGAAAACCTTACAAGACATTCCCAGCAGAAAATATTGATCAAGAAGAAAACCCGGGAAGGAGATATAAGGAAAATGACTGACATAGAAACTTCTATATATAAGGTATTCCATATTCTTCAATTTCACCTTAACTTTTATTTTGATTATAGACATCATAATATATATCCCAAATTTCTCCATCGATTTTGGTCAAAGTACCCAAAATCAATTGACCATATCCGGCATGAATCTCACACCCATACCCACACCCACGTCGTGTCGACACGGGTGCGGCGTCGAAAACGGAAGAGTCCAACCAACTTACTTTTTAAGTAATGTAAAATTTTATTAAATGCAACCAATACTAAGAAAGTGCTGCAATATTCACAGAAAAGCGCAAAAATAAAACATGTCCTTTTCTATCCTTGCAGGGTTCCAAGATCTGTAGCCTAGTTCCAGCCTCATCTACCAATTCCGTTCTACAACAAAAGGAACAAATAAATATAAAATCTAACTTGATCTTCAAGGTGGAACCGGCCCTATCTTAAAGTATCACTTGTATTGTCATCTTGCAGCATAATTCTCGTATTTCAATTCTATAGAGTCAGTAAGGGTCATCTCTTCTTTTGTCATTTCGAAAATACAGTCTAAATATCAAACTTATTTTTAAAAGTAAAAGTAAAAGAACATTAAGATAAAGAGGAGATCTATGTCCAATCTAGTTTAGAGATCGATAAACAGACCCTCAGTCAATGAAGTAAGACGACCAAATTGCAAGGGAAGAAGCATTATTTTCTGCGGCTCTTTACAGAGGAATTCAAACGCAAAATTATTGTATTGCATCTGGAAGTTTTGTGCGCCAAAATCATGGTTTTGTAATTCATATGGTTACTTTACCTAGAGAATAGAAACATAATAGATAAAGATTTTGACAGTGCGATCATCTGAAGTATACATTAAACAGACTGCATGTTTAAGAGTAAGGACCTTTTCTTTGCGCTCATACGAGTCTTGCATGAATCTTTTTCTGAGATAAAGGTAACCATGTCTTGCATAAATGTTTAAAACTAAAATCAGAACTTTCAGGCATTTGAATACACAAATGTAAAACAAAAACCCCAACATAAACCAATCAAACTGGAACTCTTAATCCTCTATTGCTACAACATACATGTAGAACATGTGCATGTATGAAGCAGCAAGCAGAAACGTTACAAAGATAGGTACTCTACCATGTTGTGGAGCAAACGCAATAGAGATAATATCACCATGACGAAGTCTGGCTTCTGGGCTACTTTTGTTCAACTTTTGCCAGTTCAGATACGTCCCATTTGTACTGCAGCAGAACCAAAATAGATTAGTAAACTCGTGTCAAGTTGCACCAGAGAAGGTCCACAAAAGATGGTAAACCTTGAATCTTTCAGAAAGACTGCAGTGCAACAGTTGGTGGGATTATCCACATCTTCGCTGACAACCTTTTTCCTGTAGATCTTGCAATGATGTGCACTAATAGCTGGAGCCAAAATCTGGAAACGGGTATTATCTACCATCCGACCAATGCAGTGTTCTTCAGATGTGAGAAGCATGTTTATCCCCTATTTAATGAAGGTCAGCTTATAAAACCGTTTACAAGGGATGCTTCAATAATGTAAGGCATCATATACTGCATCATATACTAAATTTCATTCTTAAAAGTGGCAATTTTTATTTTTTATTTTTGCTTTAGTAACTGTTACTTCATTGACTGCAATATGCAATCAGAATTAAGGATGGCATGAACCCCCAGGAGCATGCACAAACAGAGAGTGTACCCTCATATACTCAGTCTACTACTTCTGATGGTAAAGAAAACCAAACGGCGAAATCTCTAATCCAAATTGAATTTTTTCATTTCCATCATATCTTCTGATAGATTTCCAGATACCTGTATCATATTATTCATATGTGATAGTTTTAAACCTTCATCTAATGGAGGCTTGCAAAGACTCATGCAAAACTATGTTAGCAGACTTCATTTTATGCTGGAACACTCAAGTCACATCCAGATATATCCTTAGATGATTCAGACCAGACTTTCAGTTTTGGGTCTAGCCTTTAAAGACGTCTTGATAGGAATTTAGGAGGTACCATCTGTTATACCCCGTAAGATTTCCGACACCCAGATGGCCTATTCGCACGGTGATTAAGCATATTTGAAAGCCATACGTGCTAGAGGAAGGCCCGGAAAAGGATCGGACGGATAGCCTGTCGAACCATCGCGGAAGGAGCCGAGGCAGAGCCCCTCCGCGATGGCAACGTGTCACGGAGGTGGAGCCTCCGCGTTGGCTCCGTGACACGTTGGGCCTGTCCAGGCCCAAGTATATAAAGCCCCCACTTCGGTTTGTGAGGTCATATCTCTTATTAATTTCCAGAAAACGCAGAGAAACAGAGTGAGGCGAAGAGAGGTAATATATTATCGTCCGATTACGCTGTCAAACGTAGTCTAAACTCAAATTAACCTCAGATACCGAGGTATTTAGCAGCAGGGAGCATTCCTACGGATTTAGTTTCGCGAAATTCGGCCGACAAATCGTCGGGCTACCGGACTAAGGTAAGTGGAATTGCTCCAAACTAGTGTCTATGTGTTCTTAGCTGTAAAGTGAGTACTTCTCTCTTCTGGACTTCTGGAAAATAGCAAGTTTTCGACCGTCTTTCGATAAGCCTAAGTTTAGGCTATAATTATATCGAAAGTGATGTCGTCCTTCAGAATAAAGTTGTATTTAGTACTGATTGACATATATATGAATGCAATTGGGAGAAATAGCTGAAAAACTGACCGAGCTACGCCAGTTAGTCGGGAAATCAGAAGCGAAGGTATGTAAAGCTAGTTTCCTCGGCAAGTTAGTAGTCTCGGTATAGTAAAGTAGTTTAAAGGCCAGTAGAATGTTCAGAAGTCGTGTGTTATGTTTATTACGAATGTTGGTACGATATTGGAAGCATCATGTTATGTATAGCGTGAAACTTGCTAGCACGATATAAGTTCTAATACGAGTGTTAGGAACTGTACAACATGCCCAGTATGTAATTTAGTAAAGAATGTTAGGATATTATCATACTCAGTTGAAACCTAGTAAAACAATGTAAATACCTGTAAGGTGTCTCAGAAGTAGAATGATAGGTTAAAATGAAGTTTAGAAAGCATGTTAGAAATAGTAAATCATGTTACTATAGAAACTCAGTTAAACAGCATGGTTTCCAGCAGAAAAACTATATTTTGTTCAACATTAGACTCAGTACTGTATGGCAGAAGATTATATTTATATATTTATACTATTATCAGTCTCAGCATGTATTAAATACGTACATATCACTATCACTAGTTCAGCATACAGTATGTACAGATACATTATTATCATTAGCTTCAGTATGTGGTATATGCAGGTAGTATTACTAGTTGAGACCACTGTATTGTCTTGGGGTTGGATTACCTAGCATCCATGACCGCCCCAGGGTTAATAGCTGTATCGACCCGTCCGCCAGAGGACGAGGATACGTCGCTTTACGGAGTGGCATGCCGTCCCACAGGGGACAAAGATGGGATGCCAGTTTTCCCCATATTGTGCCTTGGTCGGCCCTTATACACCCCCGTCGAGCGGATACGCCCGGGGTGTTGATTCAGGAGTCCTCCGGACTCAGGTACAGTTATAGTCAGGGGCTCAGCGAGCCCAAGTGCATACCCAGGGGGCCGGCGGGATGCTTATAGTTATTATAGGAGATGGGACGACCGGGGTAGGGGTATAGATTGCGTGTTGGTTGTACCTCCCGACTTATGGGGGCCGGGTAAGGTTTGTGTGTGCTATGTTATGTTATGTTATGTTATGTTATGCCATGTTACACTAGATACGAGTAGATCAACAGTAGAACGATACATCTCCAGGTATGACTCCTACTCCTTCCAGTATAGTTAAGAGTAGGCATAGCTTTACATTTTCAGTCAGCTAGTCTATTCCTTCCTATTTCAGTTCCATCAGTTGTGTTGTTGTTTTCAGATATTTCTTTCAGTTATTGTTTTACCTACTCAGTACCAGTGGTACTGACGCCCCTTGGGGGCGCTGCATTGCTTGCCTGCAGGTACTCATAGACGGGGGGCCGATACCTCATGATTCCAGCCAGCTCATAGGGTCATCAGCTCCAGTCATCCGGAGCTAGATAGCTAGAGGTTTATCCCTTTTCTTTTGTTGTACAGCATGGGTAGGCCGGGGCCCTGTCCCGACCATCTTATCAGTATTCTTAGAGGCTTGCAGTCTGTATATATTTCCCTGTGGTCAGATGAGCCGGTCGTGTGAGGCCGTGCAGTTGTATAGCTGTTAGTACTGCTGTTTCTTTTATGTTGGCCATGTGGGGCCATAGCTTGACAGTAGTGGTGACTTTGCCGGTCACGTAGCTTTCCAATATTTCATTGTTGAGTTACAGATAACTAGACGGCATGGTGGCCTTGTCGGCCCGCATAGGCTCCCCTATATTGATATGTTTCTGGTTAGCTGTTAGTACAGGTACAGGTGGCTATAGGCCTAGTCGGCCGGAGGCTGTATTTACAGCCGTTATATAGCCCGTTGTTTCCCTAAATCTGAGTTAGAGCCAGTCAGGCACCAGATGTGCTCAGGCTCAGTAGTCTAGCAGTTCAGGCCCTAGTAGGGCACCAGGTGCCAGTCATACCCCCCAAAGCGGGGTGTGACACCATCTTGTCCTAATCCTATCCTTCAAGGATATCTACTTAGAAAGCTTTGCATGCAACAGCTTATTCCTGGTCAATAGTGTGTGTTCTCTTCGAGCATATTAATCCATGCTGAGGCCTCTAGCCATTCTTAGCAGACTACTCACATTGTATCAATTCAATGGTGACTCATTATTTCGACGAACTTTTTTTGAGAAGGACGGATCATTTCTTTTGTTGGAAGAAGTTTAGGTCAATATTTTCCTGATCTCACTTATTAGATTCCACTAAGGAAAACAACTATTTTCCGAAGAATTTGCCAATATATACCTGATCCATCTATAATATCATGAAAAACGAATGCTAATTTTTGCCAGCTACATACTATTGGCGGTCTGAAAAAGTATTGGAAACATCGAATTTAGATATTTGTATCCTGTCTAAGTAACACACCATGCAACTTATACACATAAAATGAATTCAAATTGGGGATTTACGTCAAATTCTACTGAGTCTAACACATAATGATAATGAATTACTTTGGTTATCAAAAGTTGATAAAATTCTAACCATCCAATTCCTATTTGAGCGGAAGATCCACTAATTATTAGATTCTAGTTAGTAAAAGAGACCTTGAACTACCAAATAGACCCTAGAAGCTAAAAAGGTTACCAGTCCTACTAGTTAATAAAGACACCTCCATAGCTAAAAAATTCAACAGATGAGGTCAAAATACGGGATTTGGTCCAAACTCCGCCTCTGGGAGCTTCAAGTAATAGCAAGTCTAAACTTGAATAAAGGATATGGATTTTGGTAATCTGACAGCTAGAGTAAAAACTGATCATTCTCCACTAGACAATAATTTGTAGTTCTCTAACACTAAAAATTCTCAACATTCCTACTGACGTATGAATCTGTAATGGGACTAAGAACCCCTAGAAGAAAGAAACAGGGTCGTATACGCATTGTGGAGGTATTGAAGAAGAATAGAGACCTGAAGACGCTTCCGGGCCTTATCGGAGATAGCAGTTAACACTCCCCAAACATCAGGATCAGAATACTGCAAAGGCTGAGACGCAATTTTCGAAGCCACCGATAGTATAAAATCTTCAGGGCTTTGCGGATTTCTCTGCAACGGTGAATTATCAATGCCATTGACATCGGTAATTTTGCAGTTGTTATTGCAATTGCTACGGGGAAGGGAAGAACATGACTCGGAGAGAACTGGAGAGTGGTCTTTACTAGGGTTTGAGTTCGGTTTCGTAGCCAAAGGCGTTGTGGGATTATCGTCTTCCTTCGCCATTCATTCAGTGTTTTACTCTCACACAGTGTATGGGGTTGTGAAAAAGGCGGGGATTTTAAGAACCCTAATTGAACCGGGTTTTGTTGTTGTCTAGCTTACCGGAGAAGCTGACTGAGGTAGGTTTGTTTTCTCGTTTAGGCCCACAAACTTTGCTCTAATGCTTAATTCCCTCCGGTCAAATTACGAACTACATGAAGAAAGCTAAAAGGGGCCTTATTTATATTAACTAAATTGCTAAGCTTATTCAATTCTCTATGTGACTACTAATGCAAAATAGATTGTTAAGTATTGATAAGCTCAATAAATAGGGGATACAGGTGGATAGTAAGTGTTTTTTGTGCCAAAGATATACAGGAATAAAAGATTCTTTAATTGTGGAGTATTCTTATTTCAGAAAATTATAGAGCAGACTTTTGTCATGGCTGAGGAAACAGAATGTCCCTATCAATACATGGGGTGAACACCTCCAATGGACAATCAAGAATGCGAAAGACAACACTATTAATTCCCAGATCTTCAAACTTTATGTATACTGAATCAGTGTATGTCTTATGAAAAGAAAGAAACCAAAAAATCATCATTAAGCCAAGGATGAAGCTTACATGTGTAATATTAGAGCAAAACCTACAACTAATCTTATCCTGCAAGCTTTATGTATAGCTACTAGATTTGAGCCTTTCTTTTGAGATATCTAGTAGTATTTTGCTATAATATGGTCTTGTAATATTTCACCTGGTGATTAATAAAATGAAGTTAGTCACAATAAAAAAAGGTAAAAGAAATTTGCAACACACAAATTATATCTTATAAGGTATATCTTACAAGGCATTACTTATATTCATATGAACTTATGTCAATAGAGGCTAAATTTTTTAAATATTTGTCGAACAAGGCAAAGGTTGTCTAAACTTTTGCGAAAAATCACAAGGGTAACTTTGCAAAACACAAGTTATGTTTTATAAGGCATAACTTACTCATACGAACTTATACTGATAGAGGTTAAGTTCTCTAAGCCTTTGCTGGATATGAAAAAGGTTCTCTAAACTTTTGCAAAACAATTCACAAGGCACAAGTTATGTGTTATAAGGTATAACTTATTCAAACGAACTTATGCTTATAGCAGCTAAGTTCTCTAAATCTTTGCCGGATTTTTATCAAACAAAGATTTTCTAAACTTTTATCTTGCCAACAAAAATTATGTCCGTACTAAACTTTTGCTTTTTAGGTTAAAGTTAAGGATATTCCCCTAAATTTTTATTAAATGAAAAGCAAGGACAAAATTTAAAAACCACCTATTGAAAAGCAAAACGTTAAAGATCACACAATTCATGCCAAAACTTGTACTATTAGGTAAGCCTTTCAACTGGATCAGGTTAGCTTGGATTTGATCCATTTAACTCGATAAAAAAATCGGCTCAGAACAGACGATAAGGGGTGAGGGGGCTGGGTCATAGGGAGATTAGACAAATCCTGAATAGGACGGGGTGTTGGACCCAATTTACCGGCCCGGTAAAGAAGACCGAAGCACAGGCATAATGAAATTTATTTTTAATTCTTAAATTTAAAAAATTACATATTAACTCATTTTCATATGTAAATACCTCCTATCTTTCATCGTTTTTTTACTACAATTTTCTCATTCACTCCCTTTCTCTCTTAATTTTCAATCCCTTTGTACTTTCTACTTCAATATTGTTTTTGCAAACTCACAAGTAACTAGATCAAGTGAAAACTTTCAAACTTCAAGTGTTCAATTCATCAATTTATGATCACTTCGTTACTTCTTTATCTTTGCTAGTTGAGTAAATTCATTTCATTTCTTACTTTTATTTAGTATTTTAATTCTTGCATTTTATTTTTTTATTTGTACATTTTAGATTTTTGTTTATTTTAATTTGAATAATGAAAATACTAAAAAGAAAAAAAGGTAAATATTTATGTCCCAGATATGATAATAGCAGAAGGAGTAAGAAAAAATCTGGTAGATGCAGTACTAGTATTAGAAACTATTGTCGTATTTCAGAAACACTACCTAGTAAAATAGAAAACTAGATGTGGTGCACATGATATGAATTATTTAGAACAATAAAAAACTTACGGTATAGAAGAAGAGAATGAACTTGAGGTAGATGTAGATATTGATGATGATACACCCACTAATCCCTTTGTTGCTCGATCTTGAACTCAGCATCATTCGTCCCTACCTAAAATCCAAAAATGAATTACTTTAGTGTGGAATTATTTATTAAAATAGAAAGTACAAATCTAGTTGAATGCACAACATGTAAGTTGAAATATATGTATGAGATCGAGGGTAATAAAGAGGGGACGGGTCAATTGACTAGGCATTTGGATAATAAACACCCACAATAAAGAAATCATGTAGCAAGCAGGAGGTCATGGTGTTGCTAGGGGATTAGCCCAATAAAAATTGAATCTATAGACCAATAAAGCCTAACTAGGTGTTTTGACATATTGTAAGCACATTCTCAGTGCCCTTTCCTCCCTATTTGTGAGATTTATCTCTTGGATTTCTCCTGTACAGTGATTCATTTTTTCATCATTCTTCTTTCCTTTTTGGTGGTAAGGCATATTATTTGGCGCAAGCTATTATTATGATTAGAGTTCTTCCCCTGTCTATGATTGTGATCATCATTAGGGTCACGATCATAATTAGGAACACGATTCTTTTTCACGCTTAGCTTGATGAAAGTTTATCTCATTCACTTTAAAAATGGACTAGAACTAGTAGGTCGCCTTTCATGATTTTGCATTGATAACTCGTTATTTTGTTCAAACATAAGAAGATGTGAAATTAGTTTAAAATATTTTATGAACTCCATATCTCAATATGATATTGCAGGAGCATATTCAAAGCATGAAAAATGGTATCATTATCAGCGATACTCTCACCACATAATCTCACAAGTGAAATAATTCTAAATATTAAAGAGTTATATTCAAAGATAGATTTAAAACCTTACAACATTAAATTGGTTCAACCAAAACATGCTTGTGAAAGAATGACCATCTTCACGTGGTTATGTATATATCTTTTAGTTTATTCTGTAGCATAAGAGGATCTTTAGCAGTGTAATATTTTATTTTCAAGCCTCTATCAAGGTGATGATGGATAGCATAATCTTGATTTGATGTCTGATTTTTATATTTTGATGGTATCTGTCATACCCATTGCATCAAGATGAATATCAACATCAAACACCTAAGACATGTATCATTTGCATGATATATCCGGGACAACAAATTCATGTTTATAAAGATTTGTTATTAATTAAGAAAAAGAAAGTCTATACCTTCAGGACTTTCAAAGTGGTTGCTTGAGATGACAGAGTCTCGTACCAATAACATGTTATAAAACAGAGACTATCAAGTAATTAATACACCAATGAAAAAAGTACATATTCAGAGAGATACTAATATATTATTCAACTTCAAACTGATGTACAAATGAACTGAATTAACTTCCTATTTGTAGAAGAAAAAAGTTGTTGCATGGGTTTTCAGAAGCAACTGCAAGACTTTTCAGAAGTTGTTTGCAAGTTGTTAGCTTAAGTTATTTGCAACCTGTCCGGTGAAGCTACTTACAACTTGTTTGCTTAAATAACTTGCAAGCTGTCTGGTTGATTTCAAACTTGGATATCTGCAATACGGTAACTTTTATAGCAACAACGATAATTTGAACATTACTTTAATGAAATAATACAATATGATACGGAAAAATAGGTTACAAAATGATGCAAACAAAAAGCTAAAGACATTAATGTAAAAGGTAAAATTAAGGAAAAATCAAAAACAGATTGAATAAAAACACAGTAGAGGAATTTATAACTGTATAGTTCTAATTTAATAAAGACTCTGATCTTATAACGCAAACTCGAGAAGTTCCTCATCGCATTCAAATGCAGACATTTGCTCTTTTTGCAACGTAACACGCACCTCCACGCCTTGACCAGTTTGATAATCATTCAAGAAGAACATCTTCTCTGAAGGACCATTCGGAACACCTGATCTTTCAGGTTTTCCCCATCCAAAATCCACACTATAGTATGGCATTTTGCAAAGGTTGCTGCAAAAATACACATCACATCCATCCGTCGATTTAAATGGCAATTTTCCTTTTCTAATGGATTCAACTACTTCTAAGACCATTTCATTTTGTTCGATTTGGTCTTTCTTGTAAGCTACTTCAATTTCCTTCCTTAGCTTACGAACCAACCTCGGCAATTCGGTCTCTTCCTTGCTAGTTGCGTCTATAGCGAACATGGACAAAAGATTTCCCATGGCACTTCGCGGTAGACGAGGTTTGATCATAGGACGTATGTTTAAAAAGTGAATCAACTTAGATGGCCGCCACACTGAGCTTAGCTTTGATGCTGCTCTTGTTGCACATTTGAAAAGAAGGGAACTCACAATTTCAGCTCGTGTTGGATTTTGCAATCCTGATTCATCTATTACCTTAGCTCGAAGAGCGTCTAACTTGGTGTTAAGAAAAATGAATCTTTTTTGTATGCACTCATCGACGTTAGACCCATGTTGTGGTGCATCTATAGGAAGAATGTCATTATATAGTGGAGAGGTAAAGATTGAATCTCCTACAAATCTAGGAGGAGAATAAGGAACTAGATTGGTCACATGATCATCATCACGAGTGGCTCTAGCCCAATCCATAAAAAAATTAAGCACAGAGCAGCCATCACCGATCTTGTGTGATAGGCATGCACTTATAGCGATTCCCCCACAATCAAACTGACTTACTTGAGCCACAAGTAAATTACCACCCTCGCAGAGGTTATTCTTCCAAGGTAATCCCTTGGGGAGAACTACACTTTCTGCTTTATAATAAGGATTAGGATTAGGATGAGGGTGTTTAAGAATTTCAGACATGGGACAGTTTATCCGGACACTCAACAACTCAGCTCCCATATCATTACAATCAACGGTAGCATTGTCTCTCAACCTCCCTGCGTAAGGATAGTAAGATATTAGAGTTTGTGACAAAGATCTCTTCAGTAAATGAGCTATATGAGATAATTCAGAATTATTATTATTATTATTATTCATTGAGATTATTGTATCATCTCTTTGCTTTTGGGGGTAAAAAAAGGTAAGAGGAATGTACATATTAGTGATGGCTTGATCAAGAAGAGACAGCTTGTGGTATCTGAGGGTAGAAGGGGTGAGAGAGGAAGGTTTGATAATGGAATTGTCACAAATGGAAACAAGTGATTCCATTGGGAGCACATCCATGACTTTTAATTTCTGTAGCTCGTACAATTATTGCTATAGCTCTTGTTGATTTCTATTTGCCTCGACCTTGTACCTTCATATATATATATACACACACACACATTTTGATTTTTGAGTAGTATATATGATCAAATATGTACGTAATATACATTAAATTAGCCAATCAAAATAAGAAATACGACAAATTTAAAGTCGTTGGTCCACAAATAAATTAGCGCATCATATGCATCAGCATTTTTTATGGCAATAGTTTGCATCCACTTTATAAATTTCTTGCTGTTACGTGGGGATATAAAATTGACATAATATATCGGTTCCACGGATGAATACGATATTGTATTTTAAATTCTTTTATGAGATTACGAAATGAGTGCAACAATGAAATATTATTTAAATATTAATATTATTACAAGTATATAATTGTTATTCACTATACAAATTTAAAAAAAGAAGTTAAAATATTATTATTATTATTATTATTATTGAGAAATTTGATCATACATATACTACTAAAGACAAAAATGGAAGAAGTTAATAAATAATTAAAAATAAGTATTATATTAGTTTGTGCACGAATAATAGCAAGCAGTGTAGTAATAAATAAATTAAAAAAGAACCAAAATACCTTTAACCTATTTCTAGCTAAGTATTTAATATTAAAATAAATAAAGTGTCAAAATTTAAAATAAAAAATTCTCATTTTTACATATAAGAGATCGTCATTTGTACATATAAAGTGTCTAGAAATATTCTCAACCTTGAAAATTTTAATATTTAGAGATTATTTTATTTTTTTACTTTTATTTTAAAAATTAATAAACCGATATAGTCTACACATACAATCAAAAATTTAAAATAAAAAAATTAGAAATAAAAAAAAACATATTATAATGAGTACCTTTCTAGATTACCTTGATTAGAAATTGATTTTATTGATTCTTAAAATAAAAAGTAAGGAAAATAAATTTCAAATCTTTAAATATTACATTTTCAAGATTGAGGGTATTTTTAGACCAAAAGATGGAAGGGGAGGGGTATTCTTGAGCCAAAAATAAAGGTTGAAAATATTTTTAGACCAAAAGGTGGAAAAAGAGTATTTATGAGCCATTTCTAATAGGTTAAGGATATTTTTAGTCCTTTTTCCTTTTTTAAATATCGAATATCATACCAGATATCAAACTTTTTAAAAGTATACATGTCACACCCCTTTTTTAACGACAACCTCTCGATCCGAAGTGACGGACGGCGAATTTTATTTATTAAAGGGTTTCTCCAATCGAAGTGACGTATTGAAAAGGAATTAAATTATTTATTCAGGGTCGCCAACTTGGAATTGAGTTTCGGTGTTCCAAGTCACGTATTGAATCCCTAATCAACAGGAGATGACTCTTATTTGGTATGCGAAAACAAAAGACCCGGGTAAGGAACTCTGTTGACCAAGGGGAAGGTGTTAGGCATCTCTCGAGTCCCGTGGTTTTAGCACGGTCATTTTATCGACTTATATTCAGCTGAACTTATTTTTGGATACATTATGCTTAAGAAGCCATTGGTTCATTTTTAAACCTTTGAAATTAATTTAAATTATTAATGTATGGCATATTGATAGCAGCGGTTTCCAGCCTTACCACATTTATTTGGCATGCCTTTGAGGCTTTTATGGGTCGTCTCGCCTTCCTGTACCTAATGAGCGTCTAACGTATTTAAGTTTTCCTACCCCATTAATCCGACTTTAAATAATAAATGAATTTAATTAAAGCGACTTATCGATAGCAACACTTTCCGACCTTATCGTTAGTTATCAATTAAAAATTAATTAGATTAACTTCTAAAATTTCTTTGTTAAAACCCCAACTCGTCCTCTGGTAAAAACTAACGTTAATGTTCCTTGCATCAATCAATTCACTGACGATTACAAAATGTTTCGAGGCATGAATACACGAGAAATAAATAATTATGTAAAGCAGGTAAAAAAAAACATGCGAGCAACCAAACGGACTGCCTATTAAATTTCATGAATGATCCAAGCAATTAAAAGAAAATAATGAAAGTCCAGATCCATTCAATTTTACCACGATCCGAATTTGAATCCTTAAAAGTCAATCACCGACCTACATGTTTGACTATCCATATTATGCCTTTAATTACAACAAATTTTGAGCCAGTTTTCATATTAAATTTAATTAAACCAAACAGTATCTAATTTCATTTGTACCAAAGATAATTCATATTCATTCAAAGTAAGAGCCTATGTCATGACAAACAAATATTCCATGGAAATTTTAAAAAAAAAGCAAAATCTGGAAATGAAAAGACGAAGAAAGTTGAGAAGTGAACCTCAAAAATTGAATTTGATTTGGACTATCTTAAAACTTCCCCGACGGACAGAGCTGCGAACGAACCTCGACTGGAAATAGCACCTCGAATAGATAAGAGCTGTCACACCCCTCAATTTTTCCAAAGCTTAAGATGATTTTTGTGTTTCCATGGTTATTGATTTTTCTGGTGAAGAGTGAAAAGAAGAGCCAATGGCTTTTGGTGGAAAAAAGACGTGGCGCCGTCGCCGACTCTGTTCTTGCCTCCTTGCAACGTTTATCTACGTGATCTCATATGCTCTTTCTACCTAATTTATGATAAATCTATGGTGTATCTATATTCCCTTGGAGGAGAAGGAAAAAAAAATTCAAAACCTTCCAAAATTCACATATTCTGCCTTTTAATGCTCTAAAAGATGCACTCTCTTTGTGACTTACGAAATTTTTCTAGACAAGAAAAAAAAAATGGAGCGTGGAGTGAAAGTGATAGAAATAAGTTTTGATGATGTGACAAATCTGCTGGAGAATCAGGTTGCTCTTTGAATCTCTATCGGGAAAAGTCGACCTTGTACTGCTGACAAAAGGTGAGGTGCAGACTGATGGCAGGTCTGCAGCGACACTCCGTTTTATCCATCGGACAAACGGCTCTTATTCTAACTATATCTTTTCAACAACAACTTGTTCTTCACTTTTGCAACAACACAAGTAGGACACTTCCTTACTTGCAAAAGCCAGAAGACAAAGCCTCAACATTACAGGGACCGAAGCTGCTCAAGTGTGTATTTTGTTTTAAGTCTAGAATGGTGATTTCTTGTCTCTTGTACTAAGATTTGTAAACCTACTCCTCGTTCAAGAGTAGCTGTTGTAGGTAATTTTTTTGAGTTGTAATCTTGTGTTCCTATTCTGGCTAGAGTTAGCGATCTTGAGTCTTTGTAATATAGCTATTGCAAAGCCTTGCAATATAGGTATTGTAAGAACAAGAGGGACTAAGTTGTTAATTCCCAGATTTACTAGGGGTTGTAAATCTAAACACTGCCCGGTTATAGTGGAGCTTTTGGAAATCCTACTAGGGTAGGTCGTGATTTTACTCTCTTGGGCAAAAAGGTTTCCACGTAAATTTTATGTGTGCTTTACTTACAGTTTCTGCTTGTAGAACCAGGTAACGAACCTGGTTCTACACCGTGGTTGGTAGACGCTTATAAACTTTCATTTGGTATCAGAGCAGGTTCTTTCTAATCGGTTAACACCTAGAAAGTACCGACTCTAATGGCTGCTCCGCCTAACCTCGAAGAAGAACAGTCCACTACTCGACCCCCCAGATTTAACGGACAGTACTATGGATGGTGGAAAACAAGGATGCATGATTTCATAATGGCTGAAGACTCAGAACTTTGGGATGTCATCTGTAATGGACCATTTGTGCTGATGAAGACTTTGGAAGATGGTACTAAAGTTCCAAAGACTAGAAAGGAGTATAGTGATGCTGATCGGAAGGTAGTGGAGAAAAATTTTAAAGCCAAAAAATTCTTAGTGTGTGGAATCGGTCCAGATGAATACAATCATATTTCATCCTGTGAAACAGCCAAGCAAATCTGGGAGGCATTACAGACGGCACATGAAGGCACCAGTCAAGTAAAGCAATCAAAGATTGATATGCTTACCACTCAATATGAGCTGTTCAAAATGAAGAAAGGCGAAACCATTCAAGAAATGCATACTAGGTTCACCTCTATCATCAATGAGCTACATTGCTTAGGTAAAATCATCAAAACTAACAAGCTTGTTAGGAAGATTCTCAGTGTGCTGCCAAGTTCATGGGAGAGTAAGGTGAATGCTATTACTGAAGCCAAGGACCTTGAAAAACTGAGCATGGATGAACTGATTGGGAACCTGAAAATATATGAGCTCAAGAAACAACAAGATCTTGAGAGAAGAGAACCTAAGAAGGAAAAGAGCCTTGCTCTGAAGTTAGCGAAACATGGCTCAAGTGGGGATGAACTTGACATGGCATATCTAACTCGTAGCTTCCAGAGGATGGTGAGAAAAAGTGAAGGTTTCACGAAAAGAGGAAACACCAGCAAGTATCCAAAAGCCAATGATTTGTGCCACAAGTGTGGGAAGCCCGGACATTTCATTAAGGATTGTCCCATGCACAAACAAGATCAGTACAGAGTAAATGTTGAAAAGGTGCAGAAGCGGAACCAGGTGCAGGATCAGTATAAAAGAAGAGAAGTTGCTGACATGGTGATAAAGCAAGCTATGGCAGCCTGGGGAGACACATCTAGTGAGTCAGATCAAGGAGGGGAGAATTCCGCAGATACATCCATGTACGCTCATGAAGATGGACCCTCAAAATTTGATTCAATTTTTGCTCTCATGGCTCAATCTGATGCTGATGAAAATGAAGAGGTAAGCTTTCGTGACCTACAGAAGGATCTCAAAACTCTTTCTAAAAAGGAGTTGAGAGATCTTGCTGATGTGTTGATAGATGCATACTATGGCATAATTAATGAGAAAGCAACTCTAACCACTAAGCTGGAACAATCTGAGGAAGGTAGAAGGTCTTTAGGCATGGAGAACACTAGACTTAATGAAGAAATTAAAGAATTGATTATGGATAAAGTGGTTGTAAAAGACAATCTCATAAAATACATGGAAAGTGAACATGGTGAGGGGAGTTCTCTTTCTCAAGCTCAAATCGACTGGAAGGTGAACTTGAAAGGGCCAAATTAAGTTTGATAGCACAATCTGAGAAAAACACAGCTCTTCATGAGGAGTTGATGAGAGTAAAAAATGACCTTGATAACTCCCTTAGGTGGACCTGGTCCTCTAAGGCCCTTGCCTCCGCTAATACCAGATTCATGCAAACTAGGAAAGGTATTGGGTTTAGATGACCAAAAGTCCCTTATGATCCTCACAGTAAATATGTGTCTAATCCTGATAATTGGTTGTGTACTCACTGTGGAAAGAATGGTCACTACAAAGACTCGTGTGAAGCAAGAATAGCCGTAGTTAAGAGTAATGTGAGGTTTGCAAGAGAAACTCCAGTCTCTAAAGAAATTGATCTTATGAGAAGAAAAACCGAATTACCTGCATGGACTAAAAAAATCTTATTCATCCTTTTTACAATTTTAAGGGACCCAAATTGATGTGGGTTCCGAAAACTAATCTCTAAAATGCTTGCGGGGAGAGAGAGAAGCAGATGGTAAGAAATGGTTTATTAATAGTGGCTGCTCAAGGCATATGACTGGAAAAATTGAAGAATTTCTCTCTTAAGGCTCTTCAAGGAGGTAGTGTGTCCTTTGGTGATGGGAAGAAAGGATACATCTTAGGTGTGGGAAAGGTTGGAAGGAGTGTTGCTCATGCCATTGAGGATGTATTCTATGTGGAAGGTCTGAAGTACAGTTTGCTCAGTGTTTCGCAAATCTGTGACAAAGGTAACGAGGTAAGATTCATCTCATCTAGTTGCACGGTCACCAACATTGAATCCCGCGAAGTTATCCTGGTAGCCAAAAGATGGAAGAATATTTATGTAGCAAAGATGAGGTCAATCGAAGATCATGATATGAAGTGCCTGAGCATCATGGAGGACGACAGTGAGCTGTGGCACAGACGGCTTGGACATATGAGCTTCTCTATGCTAAACAAGCTAATCACCAAAGATCTGGTCAGTGGTCTGCCAAAGCTAAACTTTACTGATCATAAGATGTGCAATGCATGTGTTAGAGGAAAGCAGGTTCGGTCATCCTTTAAGCCCAAGAAGGATGTGAGTACCTCAAGACCTCTTGAAATGCTTCACATGGGCTTATGTAGACCAATGAGATGTGCTAGCAGAGGAGGGAAACGCTACATCTTTGTAATTGTGGATGACTACTCACGGTTCACTTGGACACTGTTCTTGAAGTCCAAGGATGAAACTTTTGAAGTGTTTATTGTCTTCTTAAGACAGGTTGAACTCAAGTATGGAAGTAAGATTGTGAGCATCAGATCCGATCATGGAACTGAGTTCGACAATGCTCGATTTGATGAATTTTGTGTTGAAAATGGTATCTCCCATAATTTCTCTACACCCAGGACTTCACAACAAAATGGAGTCGTGGAAAGGAGAACAGAACGCTGGAGGATGTGGTTAGAACAATGTTGATTGCCAGTGGAATATCTAAAACATTTTGGGCTGAGGCTGCAAACACTGCATGTTATGTGATTAACAGGTATCTGATCAGGTCCCTTTTGGAAAAGACCCCATATGAGCTGTTGAATGGAAAGAAGCCTAAGTTGTCGTATCTGAGAGCACTTGGGTGCAGATGCTTCATCTTGAATAATGGAAGGGAGGCCCTTCGAAAATTTGACGCTAAATGTGATGAAGGCATCTTTGTGGGGTATTCATCGCAGAGCAAAGCGTATCGGGTCTTTAATAAACGGACTCAGTGTGTGGAAGAGAGTATTCATATGGTATTTGATGAATCCAATGGGTTGAGTAATGCAACCAATCATGCTGAAGATCTTGAAGCTGGAGAGCTAGTAAAAATGCAATCAGTTCCAGGTGAAGGACCGAATTCCCAAGAAACATCAATTAATGAAACAAATGAACATGGAGGCAGTGACTCAAAGTTGAATGGGCAGCAGTCAGATGTTCACACACCCTCACCAAGTAATGCTTCACAGAAGGATCAATTAATCCGAAGTTTGGATCACCCACTGGAAGAAAACTCAAATAATGATGATGATGAGATACTTGATTTCGCAACTCCTTTGAACTAGCGAGGACAAGATCTTTCCAACCCCAGAGTCTCAAAGTGGAAGCACAGAGCGTCTCATCCCCCGGACAACATAATATCCTTCTTTGACCAAGGAATCACCACTCGTTCACAAGTTCGAAACATGTTTGCTCATTCAGCCTTTCTGTCACAGATATAACCCAAAAGTATCAAGGAAGCTTTAAAGGACTCAGATTGGATCTCTGCCATGCAAGACAAGTTAGAACAGTTCAAGAGAAGTCAAGTTTGGCACCTGGTTCCCAGACCAGCTGACAGAACCATCATAGGAACCAGGTGGATATACAGGAACAAGCTAGATGAAAAGGGAAACACGATCAGAAACAAGCAAGGCTGGTAGTTCAAGGGTACAATTAAGAAGAAGGAATAGATTATGAGGAAACTTTTGCTCCTGTTGCTAGCATAGAGGCCATCAAAAATACTCATTGCATTCGCTACATACATGGAGTTCAACTTGTTTCAAATGGATGTGAAGAGTGCTTTCCTGAATGGGCATTTGAAGGAGGAAGTGTATGTAAAGCAACCACTCGGTTTTGAAGACCATAAACTTCCTGATCATGTTTACAAATTGGACAAGGCTCTCTACGGGTTGAAGCAGGCTCCCCGCTCTTGGTACGAGAGGTTTTTAAAATTTCTCCTTAGCAATAGCTTCAAAAGGGGGAAGATTGACAACCCATTATTTCTAAAGGAAAAAGGGAAAAACCTGTTGATTGTACAAGTCTATGTTGATGACATTATCTTTGGATCAACTTCAACCTCCTTGTGTGAAGATTTTGGAAAGCTTATGGGAAGTGAGTTCGAGATGAGCATGATGGGTGAATTGAATTTCTTTCTAGGGCTACAGATCAAGCAAAAGCAAGATGGGATCACCATAAGGCAACAGAAGTACATCTCTGAATTACTCAAGAAATTCGACATGGAGTCTGCCAAGCCCATTGACACTCCACTTGCAACAGCTACTTGATTGGAAAATGATGAACCTGGTTCTCCAATAAATCCAACTATGTACAGGGGTATCATTGGGTCTTTGCTGTACTTAACTGCTAGCAGGCCTGATATAGCATTCAGTGTAGGAATGTGTGCTCGTTTTCAGTCTAATCCAAAGGAATCTCACTTGAAGGTTGCCAAAAGAATTTTGAGGTATCTTAAGGGCACTTCAGACCTGATGCTCTTCTATCCTTCTGGTGATAATTTCAAATTGGTCGGGTATGCTGATGCTGACTACGCAGGCTTTTTGGTGGACCGAAAGAGTACTTCAGGAATGGCCCACTTCTTTGGTTCCTCTCTAATCTCATGGGGAACTCGAAAGCAAAATTCAGTTGCACTATCCACTGTTGAGGCTGAATATGTCTCTGCAGCCTCCTGTTGTGAGCAATTGCTATGGATTAGACAACAACTCAATGATTATGGCATTCATGTGGATTGTACTTCTTATGTGTGACAATACCAGTGCCCTGAACATGACAAAAAATTCAGTCGAACACAAGAGAACCAAGCACATTGACGTACGACACCATTTTCTCAAGGATAATGTAGAGAAGGGACTGATATGCATGCAGTTTTGCAACACAGAGGACCAGGTGGCTGATATTTTCACAAAGGCACTAGGAAGAGAGCATTTTGAACGAAATCGAATGAAGCTGGGATTGATTAGATCCAGCCTGTAGCCTCAATGTTTTTCGTGTCTCCTGTCCTGTGGCTAAATCTAAAATGCAGGTATACAGTGAAAAACTTGGCAAATGTGTCTTGTCTAACTTAGTTCTATACTGTCACAGGTATGCATGCACGGTGAGGAACCAGGTCGTAAGGATGTAAACAGAATACTCACTCATCAGAAGTTCAAGGCTCTGAGGGAGCTCTCAGGAACGAGGTTCCTCAAACAGGTTAGCATTCTTAGTCATATTCTAAGCTCTTTTTAAACACACACTCAACTGTGCCACGTCACTTTTCCATCCTTTCTAACACCAATTCAACTTCCCCAACAAGTCACATCCATCAGTTCTCTTTAAAACCGCATCAGTTCCCCTATTAATGTTTTCACCTCCTCACACCTTGCTTACAATATCTCTCCTGTCCAAAGCACATACCTCCTCTGTCAAATTTTTCTCTCAAACCTCGTCTGTCTTCCCCATCATCATCAAATGGCCGGAACAACTTCTCCTTCTCCTTCCACCGAAGGAAACCAACTCTCTGATAACCTAATCTTAGATTCTCCCATCTCCTCAAATCCCTCTTCCTCCCCCAGCGGTACCGACACCCAACCCTCTCCTAGTTCCAAAATCCACTCTCCCAAGGAGGTCCCTGTCAATTCCACTGTTATCTCTCCCGGAGATGACAAAGCAGGGGGTGGTGACGTAGGGGTAACTGCCATCAGTACAGTGGTGACAAAAGCGGGAACCAATGTTCCTCAAAAGGAAGGGTCAGATTTTTCTTCTGAAAACCTATTTGAAGGCGCACTAACTGAGTCAAAAGAAGGTACGTCCAATAATCTCCAAAGTGAGGCTGAAATTATTGAGGGTTTTATCACTGCATTGGGCACTCGGGAAAAGGATGTTGGAGAGGAGTCCCCATCTGCTGAGGGTCGTCGACCAGGTTCTGATGTTAGTAACTTCCCCTTTATTCACGAAAGTGGGGAACCATCTTCTCAAGAGGCCCTACCGGTTGTTGCATCTTCCAAGTGGGATGGAACCCCTACTCAGCCATATATGGAGATCCCAGTGACCTCGACACCCTCGAAAATTGGTGTGGGGGCCTCCTCACCTCCTGATGATGATGAGGTTCCCATTCATCTAGTCTTTAAGAGAAAATCTCGTACTGCCTCACGGCTCACTCTTCAGAGGTCTGTAGGAACACAAGGAGGACCTGCTACCAGGGGGACAGTCAAGAAGTCCTTGGACCTAATCTTGGAAGAGAGCCTTCAAAATACCTGAAAGAGATGTCGGGTTACCAGGCAAACTATACTTGATAAGGAAGCTCTGTCCTCTCCTATTGTGGATCTAGACTCTGGTACTCCATCCCAACCCATAGACGAGAGCTCCAAGATTGAGAAGAAAGCTCATTGTAGTGGTGGGGTCTCGAAGAAGGAAAAGAAACTTGCTGTTGTCGAAAAACCTGTTAAAGGACCAGGTGCTCCTGTGCTACGATCCAAAAGGAAGAATGTCATTGCCAAGAGTTCTAAAGGTAAACGCCCTGCCATTGAAACAATGGGGGATGATATTAAGGCACGAGTTGCTAACATCAGGATACAAAAGGTGTTAGGGGGGTGAATTTTCAATCCAGATATAGCAGGGATGCAGGGGATGCAGGAACTAATTGAGATTGTTAGTTATCAAGGCTGGGAGCATTTGTTTTCACTTCCCATGCCCATCATGTATGAAAATAAGGTTACTAAGTTCTACGCATCCCTGTCTTTTACTGATGATGATGAAACCGTGTTTGCCACAGTTGGTGGTGTTGAATTGGACTTCGATTCAATCTCTCTCGGAAAGATACTAAATGTGCACACTGCAGGGGAAATTACGGTGAAGGATAAGCAAGCAACTAGAGACTTTCACAAGATGATAGGGAAATTTGAGGGGAACCCGACCAGTGATAGAATGCTCAAAAAGCAGATGAAGCCTGTCTATCAGCTTCTATTTGAGTTTGTGAAAAAAGTTGTCCTACATAGGGCTGAGCGTCGATCTGTTGCTGCTTTGGTTGATTTGTTCATTATGGAGGCATTAAGCTCATTTCAGCCCTTTAGCCTGCCAGCCTTTATGATTGAGCATATGATCAAGATAGTAGGTTCCAAGGATGGGAGACATGGATTGGCCTATGGATACCTTCTTACTCGCGTCTTCAAACATTTTGGGGTTCCTCTTGGATGCGGTACGATGGCCACTCGCAAGCAAATGTTCGCTATCAGCACACTCAAGGAATGTGAGTGTGTGGCCAGGCAAAGCATTAGGGGTCAGTCTACTATTTCGAGCTTTATTGAAGCGCAACATCGGGGGACTGAAGAAATTGAATGCCTCTCCATGTTGGTTGCCCAAAAAGATGTTGAAATAGCGGTTCTTAAGGCTTCTCAGTCTAGTACGGTACCTTGTGCACTGTTGGATCTCCAGGAGGAGAATGCTCGTTTGAATAGTGACAATGCCTCCCTTCGGAAACAGCTGGAGGAACTGACTCAACAAATGATTTGTGACCAGCGTGCAGCCAATGAACGAATTGACAAAATCCTTGCCAAGCTGTGACCTTCTCCTGTCTCTTTTTTTTTATTTCCCTCCGACCTTCCTCCATCCTTCTAAGGTGTGGCACTGTTAATGTTGTTTATTGCTAGCTTGTTGTATGACTTTGACTGCTGATACCTATGTTTTTGTCTCCCTCATGCAATGATGTGTGTTTCTAGTCTGAATGAACATGTTCTGTTTTTCTCCTTACTTCTTGCGCTTCTTCATTCGTGTTTTGTTGCCCCAGCAGCCATAAGTTAACAAGTTATCGCCGATTCTTTTTACTGTGTTACTGCATTTTTTTATGATGCCAAAAGGAGGAAGATAAATTGCTGAAGCTGTAGGAAGAGGAGGAGGTTACTGTGACAGGGGGAACTGGTCCTTGGTGTCAGGGGGAATTGAGAAAGGGTTGTGGGTGTCAGGGGGAACCGATAGGGCTTGATATGTCTGGGTTTTGTAATCATCAAAAAGGGAAAATTTGATAGAAATAAGTTTTGATGATGTGACAAACCTGCTGGAGAACCAAGTCGCTCTTTGAATCTCTATCGGGAAAAGTCAACCTTGTACTGCTAACAAAAGGTGAGGTGCAGACTGCCACTGCTGTCGCAGTACAGTGGCAGGTCTGCAGCGACACTCCCTTTTATCTATCGGACAAACGACTTTTATTCTAACTATATCTTTTCAACAACAATTTGTTCTTCACTTTTGCAACAACACAAGTAGGACACTTCCTTACTTGCAAAAGCCAGAAGACAAAGCCTCAACATTACAGGGACCAAAGCGCTCAAGTGTGTATTTTGTTTTAAGTCTAGAATGTTGATTTCTTGTCTCTTATACTAAGATTTGTAAACCTACTCCTCGTTCAAGAGTAGCTGTTGTAGGTAGTTGTTTTGAGTTGTAATCTTGTGTTCCTATTCTAGCTAGAGTTAGCCATCTTGAGTCTTTGTAATATAGCTATTGCAAAGCCTTGCAATATAGGTATTGTAAGAAGAGGAGCGATTAAGTCGTTAATTCCTAGATTTACTAGGGGTTGTAAATCTAAACACTGCCCAGTTATAGTGGAGCTTTTGAAAATCCTACTAGGGTAGGTCATGATTTTGGGCAAAAAGGTTTCCACGTAAATTTTTTGTGTGCTTTACTTACAGTTTCGGCTTGCAGAACCAGGTAAGGAACCTGGTTCTACACTATGGTTAATAGACGCATATAAACTTTCAGAAAGTAATCCGTTCCCCTATGTTTTGTGGTCCTCTGTTTTCTATATTTTCCTCCAGGAAAAGAAAGAAAAAAAAAGTAGAAGAAGACCCCCTTCCCCAAGACCTTCAATGTGAGTGTGTGTGTAGGTGAATGGAGTGTATCGGGTGAGTGTGTGTATTTTGTATGAATGTCGTGTGTGCTTATTGCTTAAAGGGAAAGAAAGGTAGAAAAAAGAGTGTGGTGTGTGTTCAGGTGAGTGTTTGCAGAGGAAAACAAAGGTCTGTGAGGTGTATATGTGAGATTGAGTGAGTGAGAATTAGAGAGAAGAGAGTGCTGTGTGTATGTGTGTGTCTGGCCTCTCTGTGTGGAGAGCAAGAAGAAAAAAAAATGGTGAGGTGCCTCTGTGTGTGTGCCGTGACCGTAGGGTGAGGGTAGTGTGAGGGTGAGTATTTTGTGGGAAAGAAAAGAAAGAAATAGTGAGTGAGATGTGTGTGTATGAGCAATCTCGGAGAGGAAGAAAAATATAGTGAGGTGTAAAAGAGTTTGTTATAAGGAGATAAGAAAGAATCTTGTTACGTCGAAAATTTAATCTGTCAAAGATTAAGTATGAAAAAGATGTTTATCATTAAAATAGTGTAAAACTCACAAAGGATTAAAAATAACGTGTCTATAATATATAAAATACCATAATAATAAAATTGTAATATCAAAAAATTTAATTTTAATATGATATTCGATATCTGCCCAACCAAATTCACTTTTAATTTATTCAATTTATATATAAATTATTTTTATCCTAATAATTATTCCTTGAGAATATATCTTCCGTACCCCTGGACCCTAACATAAAAAGAGATTTGACACACTCTCTTTTGAGCGCGTGAGATTGATAAAAAATTGATAAAATCAACTTTCAATTGAAATATTAATTTTCAATCAATAATTGTCACATAATCATATAAATAATTTATTTATTTAAAATATGTATTTTTTTTTACTTCTTCTTATACACCAGATATATTTTACCTTAATATTATATTTTTGTATTTCTTCTTGAATTAGTTATTTACTTATTTGTCCTAGTTGTATTTTTTCTTGGGCAAATTAATAAAAATGACTTGACTGAAACTCCTTTCTTTCTAGCTAGATTAAAAAGTTTTAGTCAAAATAATAGAGTTCTAAATGTATTTTTTAAATTTCCTTTTTAGATGCAATTGATAGTTATTCTAATTATGTAGCTTTTTGTTTTTTAGGAGCCAAATATGTAAAAGAAAATTGACTAGAGCTTCCCTACTTTTAGTCAAAATAATGGAGTTTTATTTATGAATTTTTTAAAATTTATTATTTAGATATAATAACTATTTATTTTAACTGTATTTTTTTTTGTTTTTTCTAGAAGATTCGTAAAAAGAATTTCCTAAAACTCCATTATTTTTGTAGAAATAATTGTCTTTAGCTAATTTCAAGCAAATATATAATTAAAAAAACTTAGTTGAAACTCCATCGTGCGTAGATAAACAAACAAATCCATTATTTAGCTAAAATAATAAATTTTAATTATATATTTTTTTATATATAATCAAAAAAGATTTGGCTGAAACTCCATCATGGATAGATAAACAAACAAATTTGGCCTAAATAATAGAATTCTAAACATGTTTCTTTTCACAAATTTTACTCAAAATATGACCCAAAAAGGTATGCTTATTCCTTTTTATGATGTCATGACCAGGATAAAAAGCTTTTATTGTTTATAATTTTGATAAGTACTCTGGGGTGCGCATCATTCGGTTCGATTCGATTTTGAAAGTTATCGGTTTTATTTATTGGCTATCGATTTGTTAACATGCTAAATCGTTAAAGAACTGTTAAGATATCAGTTAATCGGTTAGTGACCGTTATCGGTTCGATTATCGGATTAACCGATAAGATCTCACATGAAAAATCTCATAAGTCATAAGTATGTTTAGCTAGAAAAAAGTGAGCGAAAAGAGAAAACGCATATAGAACTAGCTCAACTAAAATAATCAACTTTAATTTAAATTAAAACACTATCCCCTTCACTTTTTATGGACACCAATTTCATCTTTTGTTTGGATACTTCATATATTGAAGGCTAAAATTATAATTTAATAAATTATTATTGGTGTTATACCCCGTAGAATTCCCGGCATTTAAATGACCTATTCGCACGTTGGTTAAGCATATTTGAAGGCCATACGTGCTAGGGAAAGGCCCGGGAAAAGGATCGGACGAGAAACCTGTCGAACCATCGCGGAAGGAGCCGAGGCAGAGCCCCTCCGCGATGGCAGCGTGTCACGGAGGTGAGGCCTCCGCGTTGGCTCCGTGACACGTTGGCCTTGTCCAGGCCCAAGTATATAAAGCCCCACTTCGGTTTTAAGTGATAAAACTTTTAAAAATTTCCAGAGAAACAGAGGGTAAACGCAGAGGGAGAAAGAGGAACGAAGAAATTATATAATTTTCGATCGTTTACGCTGCCAAACGCTGCCCAAACTCAAATTAACTCCAGATACGGAGGTATTTAGCAGCAGAGAGCATTCCTACGGATTCAGTTTCGTGAAATACGGCCGACGAATCGTCGAGCCACCGAGCTAAGGTAAGTGGAATTGCTCTAAATTAGTGTCTATGTGTTCCTAGCTGTGAAGTGAGTATTTCTCCCTTCTGGACCTCTGAAAAATAGCGAGTTTTCGGTCGTCTTTCGATAAGCCTAAGTTTAGGCCATAAACTATATTGAAAGTGATATTGCTCTTTAAAATAAAGCTGTATTTGGTATTGATTGACATATTTATGAATGCAGTTGGGAGGAAACAGTTGAAGTGCTGGCCGAGTCTCGTCCGACGGACGAATAGTTCAAGAATAAGGTATGTAAAGCTAGTTCCCTCGGCAAGTTAAGTAATATCGGTACAGTGTAGTAATTTACAGACCAGTAGAATGTTCAGAAGTCGAGGTTACGTTTATTGTGAATGTTGATACGATATGAGAAGCATCGAGTTGTAACTTGCGTGAAACTTACTAGTACGACATAGATTCTGACACAAGTGTTAGAAACTGCCCAGTATGCTCAGTATGTGATGTAATTTGAAATGTTAAGATATTATTGTATTTAGTTGAAACCCCGTAAAGTGATGCAATATCCGTAAAGCACTTCAAAAATAGAATGGCAGGCTAAAATAAAGTTTAGAACGCATGTTAGGAATAGTAAATCATGTTAAAAGAGAAACTCAGTAAACAACATAGTTTTCAGCAGAAACACTATCTTGTATAGCATTTCCCCCAGTATAGTTTGGCAGGAGACTATATTCATATATATATATATATATTTACCAGTTTCAGCACGTATTGAATACGTACAGATTACTATCATTAGTTCAGCATGTAATGTATACGATACTTTACCCCTATTAGCCTCAGTATGTGAGATATGCAGATAGTACTACTAGTTGAGACCGTTGGATTGTTTGGGGTTGGACTACCTAGCATCCATGACCGCCCCAGGGTTGATAGCTGTATCGACTCGTCCGCCAGAGGACGAGGATACGTCGCTCTACGGAGTGGCATGCCGTCCCACAGGGGACGAAGATGGGATGCCAGTTTTCCCCATATTTGTGCCTTGATCGGCCCTTACACACCCCAGTCGAGCGGATACGCCCGGGTGTAGATTCAGGAGTCCTCCGGACTCAGATACAGTTATAGTCAGGGGCTCAGCGAGCCCAAGTGCATACCCAGGGGACCGACAGGATGCTTACGGGGTTTATAGGAGATGGGATGACCGGGGTAGGGGTATAGATTTTGTGCTGGTTGTACCTCCCGGCTTATGGGGGCCGGGTAAGGTCTGTGTGTGCTATATATGTTATGATATGTTATACTGTGTTACAGTAGTTACGTGTAGATCGACAGTAGAACGATAAATCCTCAGGTATGACTCCTACTCCCTTCAGTATGATTAAGAACAGGTACGACTCACACCATCAGACAGTTAATCTAGTTCTTTCTACTTCAGTTTCATCCGTTGTGTTATTGATTTCAGATATTTCTTTCAGTTATTGCTTTATATACTCAGTACCAGCGGTACTGACGCCCGGTGGGGCGCTGCATTACTTGCCTGCAGGTACTCATAGACGAGCAGGCGACACCACGTGATTTCTGTCAGCGTTCGAGTATTCAGCTCCTGTCATCCGGAGACTGAATTCCAGAGGTGTAGTCCATTTTCTTTTGTTGTATAGTACGGGTAGGTCGGGGCCCTGTCCCGATCATTTCTATTGCTATTCCTAGAGGCTTGCAGTCTGTATATGTTTTCCCTGTGGTCAGATGAGCCGTTCGTGTGAGGCTGTGCAGTTGTATAGCTGTTAGTACTCTTTCTTTCTTTTATGATGGCCGCGTGGGGCCATAGTTTGCCAGTAGTGGTGACCTTGCCGGTCACGTAGCTTTTAGTACTTCATGATTGAGTTGCAGATAACTAGACAGCATGGTGGCCTTGTCGGCCCGCATAGGTTTCCCTGAATTGATATGTTTCTGGTCAGCTGTTAGAACAGGTACAGAAGGCTATAGGCCAATGGGCCGGGGGCTGTGTTTACGGCCGTTATATAGCCCTTTGTTTCCAGAAATGTGAATTAAAGTCAGCCAGGCACCAGATGTGCCCAGGCTTAGCAGTTTAGCAGTTCAGGTCCCAGTAGGGCACCAGGTGCCAGTCATACCCCCCAAGGTGGGGTGTGACAATTGGGTTATCAGTTAACTCATTTAAAAAGTGGTCAAACCGATAACCGAACCAATAATACAATAACTTGAAATAGTAAATCGATAATTAAATCGTTAAATCAATAACCCGAATTATTAATCCAATAACTCAATTATTGATGTGGGCTATTAATTTAACCGGTAATTTGCACGCCACCATAAATATATACAAGATACATGTGAATACAATTTTATGGGCATAGTAATTGGGTAACCTTATATACACATGATAACTTTATTCCGTCAAATTATATTTCATCTTAATTATTTTTTTCATGTTTGATAATGGAATCGCTTTCACCTCTGATAACCTTAGGTTAAAAAAGAATTGATACAGTCGTTGTCATGTAAATATTTTTTTAATCAACGTGATATATTTAATACGTAGTTTATATGAATCTAATAATATTTTTTTATAGGAATAATTTCAATCGTGAAACATCTAATAGCAAATTGAATACTTTTAGAAAAGAACTGAGAAATAAAATATATACAGTCAAATTTTATCATAATAATAATGTTTATTTAAAAATTTTATGATTATTAGTTACAGGAAGGTTTTGTTATATATTTATATTAATATTTGATGTTTAGATTTTATTTAGTCATTATAAACATAAATTAACTAAAAAAATTAATTTGATGATTTTGTATACCAAAAAAAATAAAAAATATGTTTATTAATCAATTTAATCAAAAAAATTTAAAAAATATATGAATGTAAAAAAGATAAATATCAGTAGCAATTCCTCGTGAAGTTACGAGTATAATCGATGGCCACTAGTTAAATATAATTTTTTTCCTTTTAGATATTCGTTATTGAAATTTATTATGTGCATGATATTAATGATGATTATCATAAATATTTTAATATTTTATTTTTATACATAATATATGAATATAAATATTATAAAGAAGTAATTTTATAAAAAATATACCGTTCTAATGAATAATATTATTATTATAAATAAAATATTATTATAAAAAATTATAATATAACATGAAAAATTAATTCTAAGAAAATCGAACCGTTACAAATAAATCTTTAAAAATGTGGTATGCAACTTAAAGATTAAATAAACAGGATTTCTGCAAATACACCTAATATAATGTTCAATCTTTTTGAGGGACAACGGTAAAAGTACAACAGTAAATATGTTATTTGTTGATAATATTTGAATTATTGAATATTATTTTAAGAAACTATTTCAATAAATGATAAAATAATTTTCAGAATTTAACAAAAATTTCTCTAAATAATGAAACTTAAATATTATGATAGTGAAAATTTAAAAAGGAAGAGCAAGATAGTAACACCTGTCCTTCACCTAAGCCAATAGAATATTAACAAATATTATTTTTGAAATAGAAATTTTCCCAACAAAATTGACTCAGAAAAATATGATGTACTTATCCCCAATATAAAGCAGAGGAGTTCATAATATTATATTTTTTTTTTCAGAAAGAGGATGATTCAAAAATCAAAATAGGCAACAAACGCCTGCACTTCTTCGTCATGTCAAGCAACCCAACAAAGTATTTTTTTTGTCTGATTTTATGTGGTATTTTTTTATTAAGTATAAAATTTTAAAATAGAAGACCTTTTTATTTAATTTGTAAGTATTAAATAATTTTAAATTATACTATTAACATAAAATTTAAATTTAAATTATTTTTCATTAACAGATATTAATCTTACTTAAAATAGACTAAAAAAAATATCTTCATAAATTTAGACAGAATGGATATACGGTCAAAAAGATTGGGCGCCTAAGCATTCAGTTTGATACAAAAACCAAATGACATATATGGTATGTCCTGTAAGAAGAAAAATGTATTTGATAAAAAATATTTCATAAAAATATATAGTTATTTTATTTATTTTTTGTGTTTGATCTGTAAGTAGGAGATTGGTGGAGTAGTATAGGGAGAGGAAGAGAGATTTTCACATGGTTTTTATAGACCTAGAAAAGGCCTATGACAAGGTCCCAAAAGAGGTTATATGGAGATGCTTGGAGGCCAAAGGCGTGCCAGTGGATGACCTACATTAGGGCGATCAAGGATATGTATGGTGGAGTCAGGACTCGGGGTGAGGACGGTGGGAGGGAGACTCGGAATATTTCCCAGTTGGAATGGGGTTGCACCAGGGATCAGCATTTAGCCCATTTTTAAAAATTGAAAATTATAAAGTTTAAGTTATTATACACGAGTATGTATTATTTCAATTTGACTTGAATTTGAACTTATGGAGATTCTAAATCGTCATAAATTGATATTGAAATCTTTTAAAAATCGTCATAATTATGGCGTTTTTAAAAATCACCACAATTCAATTTTTGAGGGATCAAAAATCACTAATTGACAAAATAACGCACAAATTGAAAATTTTCTTGTAGTGAATATTTGATATATATTTTTGTATCTACATTAAGATCACAACTAGCTGTTAGATTTTTATCAACATTTCCTGTAAGATGTGTTAATGATGGCATCAACTTTATTAAGAAAACAATTAGAAGAAGTTACAAACACACAAACACATCAATTTTTTTTTTGGTAACACTTGTGAATATTACCATTACTTAACAAAAACAAAGCAAAGAATACACCTATCAGAGCACCTACCCTTATTGACAACCATCTAGGAAGGTTGTCAAAAGTTAGGCCTCTAAACATGCTAACTGCAACTTAACTTCTGAATAAAGCTCCTACATCTATGTAATTTCTTTGACTTTTCTAACAACTCTATTCTAGCAGTAATCTCCTCCTTAATCTCCTCTATCACAGATTCAGTATTCACAATTATTCCTCTAAATTCCTTTCAGTTCCGAGCTCTCCATGTATGGTAAATCGTAGCTCCGCAGATAGCAGCCACAATTTCTTTTTTTATCTGTTTCCATTGTTTACTAGTTATGTTTGCCAACACTTGCATCATATCTGCAACCTGTAGTTGTACTCCAGCCCACTGCAATACTAGTGCATTCCTCACCTGTGTGATCCATTCACAATCCACAAATAGATGCCCAGGGGTCTCAGTTACTTGGCTAGAACAGAGACAACACATGGAACACTCAACTGGGATATTCAATCTCCTGAGTCTGTCTTTGGTCAGCAATCTTCCATGAGCAGCAAGCCACATTACAAATCGGTGCTTAGGCTGTGACATAGTACTCCAAATCAGTTCAGCATTTTCCAGCTTACTTGGGGTGCCCAGCATTTCATTATAGCTTCTAGTGATAGAATAGGTGTCTCCCACTGTGAGTTTATACTTACCTTGGTTATACCAGCCTCTCATGTCCTCTTTCAATGCAATACGTTTCCTCCAATACCAGCTGGAATCTAGAGGTGGTTTATGTGTCCTCTTTAAATGCAATAAGTTTCCTCCAATACCAGCTGGAATCTAGAGGTGGTTTATGTGTCCAGATATTAATATCATCTTTCATATAAATCCCATGCACCCACTTCACCCATAAGGATGTCTTGTTCTTCGCCAACTGCTAGAACAACTTACCCACCAGAGCAACATTCCATTTGCGAGATCCTTTAACATTGAGTCCACCAAATTTCTTTGGAAAACAAGCCTTATCCCATGCTACTAGTGATAACCTCTTTTTTTCCTCACTGCTACCCCATAGATAGCCTCTACATATTTTGTCCACCTCCTTAAAGACACTTTGTGGTAGTATAAATACTGCACCCCAGAAACTATGAATAGAAAATAAGACTGAATTTATCACTTGCAGCCTTCCTGTATATGATAGTTTCTTTGAATAGGAGACAGATATCCTTGATGTTATCTTGACAACTAACTGATGACATTCGAGTTTATTCCATTTCTTAGGTGATAGAGGCAGCCCTAGGTACTTGATTGGAAAAGTCCCCACAGTGAAATTAGTTGCTTCCAATAATCGCTCCTTTAGATTGTCATTCACCCTGCCATGTAAAGACTAGATTTTTCCATGTTTGCGACTAGACCTGTGACTACACTGAAGTGTTCTATAGCTTCCATGACTCTGATAACAGACTTCTCATCTCCTTTGCAAAATATCATTAAATCATCCGCAAATATCCAATGTGTGAGCTTCATTTTCTTGCACATATGGTATTTAAAATCTGGTAGTGCACTCATAGCCGTTAGTGTCCTAGACAGATACTCCATAACCAGTACAAACAACAATGGTGACATAGGATCCCCTTGTCGAAGTCCTCTTTGTCCTGCAAAGTAACCAAACCCTTCACCATTTACTTTCACTGAAAATTTAGGGCTTCACACACATATCATGATTAACTGTATGAACTTCAATGGGAACCCATAGACCACTAGTGCTTCTTCCAGGAATTCCCAACTTACCATGTCATATGCCTTCCTGAGGTCTATCTTCATAAGGCATCTAGGAGTAGTTTTCCTATTGTAATGCCTTAGAATATCATGACATATAAGGACATCATGAATCATAGATCTGCCTTGGAAAAATGCTTATTGATTCTCAACAACTAGGTATGTAACTGCATCTTTCAATCTGCTACATATCATTTTAGAAATACACTTGTATATAACATTGCAGCATGCAATAGGCCTGTACTGGTGAGCATACTCTGGAACAGAAACTTTTGGAATCAGTGCAATATTTGTAGAGTTCACCTGTCTCAATAATTTCCCATTCTGAAAAAACTCCAGGACAGCTGCAGAGATATCCTTGCCAATAATAGACCATGTAGCTTTGCAGAAGCCACTTCCATATCCATCAGGGCCAGGGCTTTTATTCCCATCTATTTGGAACAGGGCATTCTTTACATCTTTTTCATGGAATGGCTCTATGAGTCTGGACTGTTTCCCAATATCCAACATTGCTCCATTTTTTAGGAATCCACCATAAGCTTGCTTTCTATTATCTGCTTTTTCCCCAGTATCTCTATAAAATGATCAACAAAAATTCTAGCAATTTCATTAGGCTCAGTATGCCAGTTCCCTTGTTCATTCATCAGTTGTGTAATGGCCTGTTTCAAACTTCTATGTTTTATGACAGAATGAAAATAATTGTTGCTATCATCTCCAAGCTTTATCCAGTTTGCCTTGCTTTTTTGTTGTAGAAAGATTTCAGAGAGGTACGAGGATAGCCTTAATTTCTGGTAGCTCATCTTCTCTATCTGTTGGAGCTCTACATTTAATGGATCACATTGTAACTGTTCCTGTACCCTTTGTAGTGCAAGCCTATCTTCAGTAGCCTCAGTAAGAATATTCTTGAAGTGTTGAGCGTTTAGCTCCTTCATGCTTTTCTTCAACAGTTTTAATTTCCTCACCACTTTAAGCATTTTACATCCTTCTATATGAATTTGCCAGCCTTTCCTAATCACGTTCAAAAATTGGGGATGTTGTGCCCAGACATTGCAATATTGAAAAGATCTCTTTCTCCTCGGAGCAACATTTGTGAGAGCAACTCTAGCAGGACAATGATCACTAATGCCCTCTAGTAAGAAGTTGTTCTTACAAGAGGGCAGAGTATCTAGCCATTGCTCATTAATAAACACCCAATCTATTTTCGAAAAAATTCATATGTCACCACCTTTGTCATTCCAAGTATATCTATGTCCTTGATTTGGCAATTCTATCAAGGGACATTCTTCAATACACTGATGAAAGTCCATCACCTCAGACCACGTTACGGGATTACCTCCAATTCTATCTTCATCTCTTAAAACTGAGTTAAAATCCCCTAAGAGATTATCCATGGCTTCTGGCATACCATGCTATACTCTAAGAGATCATTCCAAAGTTCCCTACTACCTTCTTTAGTATTGAAAGCATACACCATTGAAACAACAAAATTTAATTGCATAGGTATATACACATCACAAGTGATTACCTGAGCAGACATACTTATAAGATTTACTTGGTAGAAATCTGATCTCCAAGTAATCCAAATTCTTCCATTGTAATGAAAGTCCAAATTTGTGATATATTTCCACCCACCAAACAATCTTTCAGCTATTCGATCTATTTTCTCATTCTTTATTTTGTTTTCCAGCAGCCCTATAAAGGTAGCATTCTCATAGTTGCAAAGGAGCTTTACCTCCTTTTGCTTATTTTGGGCATTTAGCCCCCTAACATTCCAACAAAGCAGATTAACCATTCCCAGCTTTAGGAATATTATGTCCACCCTTATTTCCTCCTTCCATGATGGAATCTAAATTGCTACTTTCAGGCTTCTGTAGGATCTGAAATGAATTTGAGACCAAGTTGTGTGGCTGTTGCACCTGCTGTAACTTGCTAGTTTTCAGTGGAGTAACCCAATCCCTATTTCTTTGGGATTTGCTGCCTTCATTCTGTGGCGAGTGCATAGGAATTCGATTCTGATTTTCCTGTAATCTAGGACTATTCTGTGGTGTCCCTGATTCAGCTTGCTTCTCAGGTAGCGACTGTTGAACCTTCAGCACCATTTCTCCTTTACTTGATGTCTTCTCCTTATTCTTGGGTGGGTTCTTCTTCCTGCAATTCTCTATTGAGTGCCCATATTTATCACAATGTGTACATAATGTAGGTTTCCAGTCATAGGACACCTTTTGCTCAACTAGATTACCCTTTTCATTCCTGAATATGATCTGCTCCGGCAAATCCGCATTCAAATCCACCTCTATCGGGATTCTAGTAAAATTCAGCCCATCTTCCGTTCAGTGTTTTGATCAACCATCAACGGTTTCCCTACTAAACTTCCTATTCTACTCAACCCTCTGGGGCTCCACTATTTGAAGTCCAATCCTGGAAATTTCACCCATTGGTACAGTGTATAGCTCTTCTTGAGTAAATTTCATATCTGGAGTCCAAGCTTTTACTATGAATGGTTTATTATGGAAGTGATAGATCCCTCCCTGAACCACTGCATTCTTCCCTGCATCCGTATCAAATCGAACTAGTATGATTCCATTTTTTAGCATAGCTATCTTATTCAGTCCATGTTTTGCCATTGTCGTTGGATATATCCTTTGATCACTGCAAATGGAGGAAAAGCCCCAAGTACACAGCATACTACAGCATTACTCCAGTATTCCACTTCAATTGCAATATCATCATAGTCAATTTCCACAATATCAGACTCACCCTGTTCATCAGGTCGCACATATTCCAGTTTAAATCCCGCATTCGCTACCTTTGTAATATCAAAATTATCCCAAACTGAGATCTTCTTGCTAGCTTCCATTACTTCTTCTTCAACCTCATCCGCCCATGATTTCTTCCCATTCTTACTCATGGAAGAAGCCGCCTTACTAGCCGGAGCATTTACTGCTTCTGCCCAATATATCTGGGCCACTCTTTGTTAGTGTTTCTCATCTGCCTTCCCTCTAGTTCCTTTCACAGTAATCCCAGTTTTCCACTGACTGTCGCCTGTTACTTCTGTGCTCATATTTACTGTTCCATTGGTCCCATCTACACTCTGATTCTCTTGGCTTGCTTCTGACACCAGATCTAGTCTCAGTTCCTCTTGTTGTGATGTAGTTCCTTGATTCATTGGAGAAACCTCTGGATTACCTCAATTTTCTCCCTCCTTCAAGCCAGATCTGTTCTGGTTTACTACGGTTATTGCAACTTTACGATTTGCCCCTTTCTTCCCTTTCTGAGCTTGTGCTTGAAAAGCCTATGCCATTAAAGCTTTCTGAGATGGAATGCGAGCCCTCTTCCCCATGGCTGACGCATATTATGCTAACATGCACCTAGAGAGAAGCATCACCATCGCCAGGTTTGCACAAGTACAAGAGCTAGAAGTTGAGGGAATAAGGAAATCCACACATATCATTTATTTATTTGTATTACGATTAAAATATTTGAATGCATATTTAAATAATTAAAATATCGTCTCTATATATGAATATAAATAATTAAAACTGTTTGTTTTTTAATATTAGAATATGTATAATTTATTTACTTTAAAATGTTATAAATATGCAATTCAAATAATAAATAGTTAAATATTTTAAAATATATAAATTTAATATAATAAAATCATTATTTGATAAATAAAGAAAATATTTATTCTGCTAGTGATGGTGAAAATGATTTGTAGTGTTTGTGATGATTGGTGCTAGTGGCTAGTAATAAAGGTGGTGAGCTGGTGATAGTTTTGATGGTGGGGTGGTTAATGTTGCAGTGAGTGACGCGACAGTAATGATGGTGTTGTGATGGTGAAGTTGGTAATATTAGTATTTGGTAGTTTTGATAATGATAGTCACTGAAGAACGTGTGGTGGTTGATGATAGTATTGGTAATAGCTAGTCGTTGTACTAGTTGTGAAGGTGAAGATAGTTGGTAGTAAGAATTAGCTGCAATTAATGGTGCTGACCGATAGTGATGATGGCGGCGGTGTAGTGGCGTAGCCACATGATGGCCAGCCGAACATCCTTCGTCAAAATTATACTATATACTAAATATATAGAGCAATTTTTTTTCATATATATTTATTAAATCTTGAGCACCTTTAACGAAATTTTTAGCTTCGTCACTGCGGTGGTGTTCTGACTGATGTGTATAATTATAATGATAATTGATGGAGCTGACTGACAATAATGATTGATAGCGGTAGTGGTTGTCAGTGGTGATTGTAATGACAGAGGTGGTTAGTGGTGGTGGCGGGTGATTGTGAACAAAGTGAAAGTGAAGATTACGCACAAAAAATACCTATCAATGATATTAAGATTTTATTCAAAACTTTAATAATTAAAAGATATTCAGACAAAATAAATAATTAAATCTTAATATATAAAAAGATATTGCACTATTCAAACTCAATTCTCCATTAAATACAAATAAATACGACCTAAACCGGAATGGACATATATCGGGTCATATCATGCAACACAAAATCGAGGACCTCTATTTGAAACATTTGAGGGTTTTGTAAAAAAATGATATATCAAAGGACTACAAAAGATTGGTTTTTTGTATACGATGTTATTAAGCTCGTCGATGCAAATACTAGATCTAAATTTGTTAATAGATTTGGTCTCCTCAAACAAATTCGAATTTGAGATTTGAAAACAAAAAATCACTAGTCGAACTGAACTGGTTAATAATAAAAGCAATTCTAAATAAATTTTATTTTTTTTATACACGTATTTTAGAGTATACTAATACTGAGTACAGTTATTATCATAAATTATTAGCGACTGCTAGATCAATCCTGCCATTTCTACTTCTTTCTCCATTAAAAAGATCAGGTATCCTTGGTATTTGGAGCAACATTTCATCTCAACCATGGCCAAAAAATTGATAAACCAGGTAAAACTGTCTAGTTTTTTTTTTTTCTTTTACATCTAACACTAAACAGAAAAATTCAAAAGGAAAACATTATTTAATTGCACTGTTTTCTTTTTAAATGTTTGATTTTTAATTTTTACTCTTTTAAAAAGTTGGTCTTTAATTTTTGTTCTTAGCAATCGAACTTATGTCTAATACGGAATAAATTCTTTAAGGGTGTAGGATATAACTTGTGGGATATTGTGATACTAAAATATAAACTTATACTCCGCAAGAAAATTATTTGGTTTGAGGAGCAAAAATTAAAGACCAACACAAAATAGGAGCAAAAGTACAAACTTGCACGGTTTGCCCTTCAAAATGGTCTGGTCTTTAATTTTTGTACTTAGCAATCGAACTTCTGTCTAGCCATAACTTCTAAATATTATATTATAAAAATATAAATTTATATCTCATAATTTATCTATTTTTATTTTGAAGGACAAAAATTAAAGATCAATACTCAATTTGAGCCGGATCTGACCCAACCCAACTTATTAAATATGGTGGCTTCGGTCGAACTAGTCCCACACCTTCTCAAAATTTAGGGATTTAAACCTCACTGTGAAGGCCCATTTACGGTTGGCCAATGCCTGAACCGACGGCCCATCAGCTCAACCCTTAACGGTTTGTGTTGGACCAAAGAGATCCACTTAACGTGCATAGTGACGGCTAGGGATCTCTTGTTCACAAAAAATCGAATCAAATCGAAAATCAAATTAAATTGAAGAAAGAACTCTGAAAATTTTTTAGTTTTGATTTTAAATTTTGAAAACTAATATAATTTGATTAGATTTTGGTTTTAAATTTTAAAAAATCAACATAATTTCATAAAGTGTGGTTAAATTGGCTATTTTGTAAAGGATGGAGTGTTAACCAAGCAAGAACTCATGTATTCAAAAGAAGAAAGCTACATAGACGAAAATGTTGAAGTGGAAGTATGTGCATACTAGGGGAAATAAAATTAGAAATGGAGATATGCGAGACAAGGTAGGAGTGATTTCTGTGATGAATAAAATGAGAAAAACGAGGCTAAGATGGCTTAGATATGTAAAGAGGAGAAGTACAGATGCCCCAATGAGGAGATGTGAGAGGTTGGCAATGACAGGCATCAGGAAAGTTAGAGGCAGTCCGAAGAAGTATTAGGGGATGTTATTAGACAGGACATGGTGCTTCTTGAACTTACCAAGGACATGACGTTAGAGATGAGGGTGTGTAGGTCACATATTATAATAGAAGGTTAATTGGTAGTTGAACATTCTCTATTTTTCCTACGAGATAGGCTGAGTGGTCATACTTGGACTTTCTTTCTTATCAGTGATATTAGCACTATTCTCGTAGTTTCTTATTCTTTGATTTCGATTATCACCTATGTTTTCTTTTACTTAGATCATCGTACTATTTTATTGTCATTACTATTGTTTCCTCGGCATATTGTGTATTTCTCTCGTTACTGTTTTGATTACTGTTTTGATTTCTATATTTTCTTTTTCAAACTGTCTGGATATGTTTTATTTTAAGCCGAGGGTCTATTAGAAACAACTTTTTTACCTCTATGAGGTAGGATTAAGACCTGTGTATACTCTACTCTCCTTATACCCCACTTGTGAGATTAAATCGAATATGTTATCATTGTTGTTGCTTGATTTCAAGCAAAAAATCACTGAATAGACCAAAACAAATCAACAATATAGAGAAGATTATAATTACACAAATACAGTAATCAAATTCTTTGCCTTTTTAGATTGATTTGTACTTTTTATTTTGATAACGCCAAGAATCTATTTCATATTCAAAATAACTTGTAGTCATTTAATTAATGATCATTATTTAATTCAAATATTGTCAAGATTTCTCGGTATATCATAGCAAACCTTTAATATTTTGCACAAAAGAAATCATTGTAAGAAATTTTATTATAATTCCTTTAAAATGACTAAATTCTTGAGCAATGCATACAATTTTTTAGAGGAAGCTACATATATAACTTGATTAGTGTGTGTATTTGAAAAAGGGTTAAAAATGCCATCAACCTATTTAATTTGGATCATCATTGTCCATTGTTAACCTATTGATCTACCAATGCATCTATCTCTATTTTTTGGCTCATATTTACCCCTAAAATAAATAGACCTAGCAATATCTAAAATTCAAGCGACATAACACTTCCTTGTTTATTTTTATATAACCCATATATGGATTAAAACACCCACCCATTTAAACTTTTTCAATCTACCTATACTAACTCGACCCGATTCTGCAAGCAAAAGACCTGTATTCTATTCCATCGACGTGGTTTTCTAGTTTTGTCTCCTATTTCCTCTTAAAATCAAGATTTTGTGATTTTATTCTTCCTCATTTTTCTTCAATTGAGGGTTTATTAATGTCCGAATCTTCATAAAAACATTTTTTAACATCTAGACTGAGAAATTGTGTATTGTTTAATGCCATTAGACACACAAACTAAAGCATTATTGTAACAAATTTGACTTTGAAGTCTGAGAACCATACTTCAACTTGCAATAATTCTTATGCTAACTTCTGAAGTTTGAAACCATCCATCGGGGTCGACTTCAGAAAAGGAAAAAGAAAGCCCTCCCTCCAAGACCTTTACAGATACACATAGCTCCATCTTTCATTACTAAAAACTTACCATCACTAACTACAAATGATTCAGATGAGATTTCACGGTAAACAGACATTTTTAAGATAGGTGTTTTGCTTGTAAAATCGCATCAGATTAGTATAAATGGGTTGAATGAGTTTAAATGGATTAGGATTTTAATTTATATATGAGTTATATAAAAATCAATAGGGGAGTGTCATGTCACTTGAATTTTAGATGTGCCACTCCAACTCCAACTTCTACGTAAAGTGAATAACATTTGATTTTCATAATCAAACGTCTGCTTAGTTTTCTCACTTCAATATCATTATGAATTTTTATTTACTGGCTAATTGTTGATCGCTGTTTGTAGAGAGTTCATTGCAGTCAATAAAACTATTCTTCTCATTTACCCGCAGGACTAATTTTGCCTCGACTTTTTGGGGAGCCCAGGCAGACATTTTTACCTTGTATGTTTTTCTTATCGTTCTATCTGGATCTAGTATGGATGAACCATAGAGAAATGTCAATTTTAAGACAAATGACATGCTAAGGCTAAAAGGTACAGAGGGAACATTCATACACGAATCAAATAATAAAAAAGAATGGTGGAATTGCCAAGAAAATACATCTTGTTATTGAAGAGATCAAGGAAGATTGAGTGTCACCTCAGTTATAGAGCTCCTCCTTTGGATTATATGGATATAGGTGCAAAATCCTCACCGAACCCTAAATTGCTCATTCCTATCAGCACCTTCCCCAACCCCCCACAAATAATACAAGAAATACGAATAATATGGATGTTGCAGTTGTTCTCCCAGAGGCGGTTGCCGGCCTCTGCACCCTGTAATATGGGTAGTGGACGGTATACATGGAGCTCAGTTTGTGAACAACTTCTAGATAGAAATTTCCCTTATCCGTCCTCAAGGATCTCTTTATGCACGTGCATGCATGCACTGCTGCAATACTTGTAATTATATCTGTGAAAGGGGACCTTGCCAGCCAATGACCCGTTACAGCAAGAACATAGAATGTCAGTTCCTGAGCCACCCGGAGCAGAAACTAAGCTGGTGCCTTGAGCTTTGAGGGCTGCAGCAGCAGCTAATCTTCTCTCAGCTGCAGCTGCTCTTTTTTCCCTTTCAGCATCTTGAGCTCTTTTCAATTCCTCCTGATTGGCAAAGAGAAAATAATATCAGACGCCATAAAAGAGATTAGAAACTAGGGATGAAAAGCTTAGTCCCCAGCACAATTATCAGCACTTCTAAACAAATTCCAATTCGAGCAGTGAAGTGCACAAAAAAGACACAGCAGTAATATGTTCTGAAACCTCTTTTGATATTTTCCCTGAAAGACTAGATTGTGATTTTCCTTTAAGAGCTGAAGGAGCAATCGTTCCTCTCTCAGATTTAGATGGAGCAATCTGGACTTGAGCAGCCTCAGCCTGCAAAAAATGATGTCACGAAGCTGAGAGAGAGAGAGAGAGAGAGAGAGAACAGAAGGGTGAACAAAATTAGCCCATTTGTGGGTGTTTAAGAGACAAATGAGCTTCTAAGCTGCTTAGCAATACTCTTCTTTTTCTCATCAGAGGGAGAAAAAAAAAAGGAAAATGCAAACTTGTGATTGATTGAAGGTGAAATTTCTGGGGAAAAAAAAAAAAAGTAAAACTCTAGAACCTTATGCTCCTTAATTCATGCCATGTAATCCGGCTCAAGCAAGAAGATGAACCAACAACTATTTTTGTAAGACAGCGTTAAGACAGGATATGGAAAAAAAAATCAGAATCATAAACTGATCAGAAAATAAATTAATATGCACCTGAGCCTTTTTCTGCCTTGCTTTCCGCAATTTTTTCAACTCTTTCGCCCTCGCTTTTTTCTTGGCGTCTTTCTCTGCCTGGGGAGAGAAATACGATTGTAAATATCATATAGCTACAGAATACAGCATAAAACACACTTTCACTGGCTGATTAATTAAAAAACATATTTAATGGCTGAAAAATGAGAAATAGCACATGCCAAAAGTAAATTAACTCAATTCGTATATCTTGTCCAGTAAAATATGATGTGATAGCTGGCAGACAGAATTAGACAGAATACAATCATCAATTTGTCTTGGATCATGGATTAAATATATTCTCCTAGGAAGGAACTTCCACATTCACACTGCTCATACTTGTAAAGTACAAGCATATTACAAGAAGAAGATTCTTTTTGTTTTGGAGTAAGGTAACAAGTGTATTAAAAGAAAAACTTAACACCAGAAAAGATGCTAAGCTAAGAACTTTTCAAATCTCAAAAGAGTATAAACACCTCTCTCCAAAAGCCTATAATCTTATACATTGCCTAAAAGATCTACCAGATCCCCTATTTCCCCCCACATATTCTGTTTACACCGAAAAAGGAACAAACTAAGACAATTCATCCTTATTTTCTGGATAGAACTGCTAGTATTTTCAAAAGATCTTGAATTCCTCTCTTTCCATACAGTCCACCAAATACAAGCAGGTATAATCTGCCAGCAGTTCTCATCACCTCCCCTCTTTCCAATACTCTTCCAACGGCTTAGGATCATCAAGGTAGGACTTGGCATAGCGCATTTAATGCCCAATATACAAAAGAACATGTGCCACAGATTTATAGTTGTATTGCAATGTAAAAACAGATGTTCATTATTTTCCCCATCCTGTCCACATGAAAGGCAAACTGAACAAATCTGAAGACCTTTACTTTGTAATTTATCTTGGGTTAGGCATGCTTTCCTAATTACCAACCAGAAAAAACATGACACCTTCACTGGTATATTCACTTTACAAAGAAGAAGATTTACACTTCAACAATGAGAATGAATGAGAAATATACAGAAAAATCAAGTACACTTGAATTCATCTGCAACTGTGATATGTCTGATATGAAGAAACTCTTAACATCTTCTTACTTCTTAGCATATACTAAGAACAGAAGGTGACCAATATTATAGAGCATTCAGAAAACATGCATTAATCCGCTTGATAGAACATGCCTAATGACACTGTTTTACACTTCCTAAATGGGAGGGAACTCTCTTAAAATCTTCACAAACATATTGAAAGAGATAATAATCAACTGAACTTTCTAATTCAAATCGCCCATCCCTAACTCACAGATTGTATCTCCCACCCCTAACTCAGAGATTGGAAAACATTATGTGGAGTGTCTGCATAAGCAACAAAAGTAATAACAACGACATCTAAATCAATTTTTCTATATAATCCCATGTCCTAAATATAGGATCCTTCCCAAAAAATTATATTCCACATCCAAACTATAGGAACCTTGCCAGAAAATTATACTATCAATATGACACGCCCCTAAAATAATCAAGAAGTTACCTGTTTAGCAGATTGTGTTTCCTCCATTTCTTTAGTCAATGCGCTAGGCACCTTCGCAGCAGTCCAATCCCACTTGTCAAGGTTTGATGCCATGAAGCGCCTAAATGTGTTTCTCACTTCTTTTTCAGTTGCAAGCATATATGGAGTTCTCCCTCTCTCGTCTTTGAGGCAAGGATCCACACCTTGTTCTAGAAGTTCAAAAACCTTTTCAGAATTCCCACACTTAGCTGCTTCATGTAAAGGAGTGGATGTACCAACTGTGTCATTATCACTACCACTCTCACTTGATATGATCACATTGAGAGATGGCATAACACTAGAAGATGCTTTTGTGATTTCCTTAGTCTCCAAATTTTCCTTCAAAACCTCCATGGACTCGTTACACTTGCTGCTCAAACCACTTGCACTTAATAGCAATGCCTCTTCACAATCAGGTATAATTTCCTCATTTACTTCAAAGGATACTTGAGTCAATAAGCCATATATTCGTCGAGCTTCCTTGTAGGTAGGTCTTCGAACAGTCAAAGGAATATTTCTAATAACATTAAGCTGACAAACAAAATATGGTTGATCTCCATCAAACAACAGTTGCCTGTTGTTAGAGGGAGCATGTATGAAGATACAGGATGAAACAGCAAAGTAAGACTTCCATGCTGTGAGCAAATCTTGGATTTCCTGGTCAACAAACAGCAAAAATAAGAAATATGCTCCATAGTGCCTCTGTTCCCAAACAATCCCCCTCCCTTATTTTTCTTTTTCAAATCAGAGAGAGACATTTTAAGTAGTACGATCAATAAGGCAGAAGCAATCCAGCCCCCTAAATGACTGAAGAATGTGAACTTTCTACTTATGATCGTCACACTTGGAAGGAATACAAAATGGACTCCTTATCATGAGACAATGTGTCAGAATGGGAACTTTAACAGCTTGTTTGGATGGTTGTTACCGATCTAAATACAATATTTGTTTTGATTTTTACTTGTATCCTATCATCAAATACATAGTTAGGTAACGACAAAAAATCCCATTTTATGTAATGATCGATTTAGTATAATCGCGTTGTTATCTTCTTTTCTTTATCTTCTCATTTTGTCTTGACTTGTTATTTAATAATCCTGGTTTATCCCTTACCTTACCTTTTTATAGTAGCTCTACCCGGTACCTTATTTTTCTGGTAGGTTTATCCTTCAAATTGTTGATATGTAACTTCATTGTTGATATATGACTTTATGTAATGACGAAAAACGATACGATCTATCCAAATGTTGTATTTATCAAAACAATACAGTACAATACAATAAAACACATACAATATAATACGATACATTATGAAACAATATGTAACAACCATCCAAACAGAGTGTACGTATCAGTGAATAAAATATGAAGGAACTCCCAATAGAAATCATCAGAAACGTGAAACAAAACTAAATATAGAAAATTAAAAAAAGAAACAACTACTAAGAAAGCAGAAACCATAGCACAGATATAGCACCAACTTTTAAGGCCCCATTGAACCGAGATATTAAAGTGACAAACAAGTGTTTTTCTAAAAGCACCCCATCGCCACCAGCAGGAAAAAAAAAAAGAGGAAAGGGGGAAAATTTCCATGATGAGCATGCAAAAAGGCAAGAAAATATGTTGGTGCACCTGCTAGAAATTGGATGCTCTTGTTAAAATTAAGAAATAAACATAATTTGGCAAGTCACACTGAATAGGATGCCGACCATGCAACAGAATGTCTCTTATGTAAACTTTAATCCCTTTACCTTTTTAAGAGCAAGTTCATTATGCCGACGAATTGATGCTCCTGCAGAGTGCGCCATCTTGCCACTTGCATCTTTTGATGATTGTTTTTTACCAGCCTTAGCCCGTATAACATATCTAAAAGATGGTAAAGTAATATAAATTAGCCACATTCTCTCAGAAGAGACACCAGAATGGTAGCTATGACTTTACCATTCAAGAAGCATAGTAAGCACCAGATAAAGAACCATATCGAGGGTACTTTTGCCGAGAATCTAAGCAGTATGTGACAGTGACTACCATAAAGGAAGCATGGAAAAACAAAAACCGAAATAACCTGACTCTTGAAGCCAAGTCAGGAATTAGGAAATGATGACAGCAAAACTGAAATATGTAACAAGACAAGTTCGGAATGCAAGCCAACAGAAAGGACATTAGTCTCTCGGAAATCTGAAGGAAAGAAGAGAGGGCCTTTAAAATAGGACCCTTCCCAGCAAGAGAGAGATCTTGCTACATGCTAAAAAGTGAACAACTATATAGAGAGCCAAACAAGGGAACAACTTCGTCTATTCTTGAAAATAGAATATTGTAGGAATCTTTTCAATATAAAACTCAAAAGATTAACAAAAGATGTGTCAAAGATTTGTTAATAAATGACACAAAGTACATGTGGGAAGGAGGAACTAGACACTACCCATGACCTCCAAATAAAAATAAGTAAGGTTATATCCACACTCCGATACTTGTGAAGAAAGGAATAGGGTTAGGATCAACCGATACAAGCCTCATATCCCATTCAGTTACATTCATTCTCATTGTGGATTTGATGATAAAAGTTGTGGCTTGTAATTTGGCCTTCTACCTATCAATTTGAGCAATTTGTTGGAGCTCGTATTTGGCACATGGTCACAAAAATTGACATGTTTTATTTATTTAATCTTTTTTATTCCAAAAGATTTTTCATTGCATGAAATATTTTGATCGTTTCGTTACCCTCAGAATTGGGAGGATATACATTTTTATAAAACAGTCAAAAGAATTAGGTGTCCGATAACTGCGGAGACCCTTATCTCTGCACAGAGCATGGATTCTTCACAACTCTAACTCGATACACTACACACTAATATGAAGGGATCAAACTGTTAAACAGAAACTATACTAGAAAAGGATTTAAAATTTCTGTAACCTACTATTGGAAGAGTTATCAACATATTCTCACAAGATAAAAGCAAAACTTGATCAGCACGGTAGAAATAAAGTTGCGTTGCAAGATCTTGTATAAAATATTCTTCGAACTAGTTTTTTGGGCACGAAGATAATGGCATAAAAGAAACATTTCACTTTTTCTTACAACAAATACTCTAACCTGTGGAATGTCTTATGTGCCACAGCTGTGGTACCATCAAAAACACAGCCTGCAAAATGCCCACCTCTCGCAAGCAACACGATCCTCAAACGGGTATTATCCCTTGGTTCATGGATCAGATATTTCAACTTCTCAGTCACTTCATTTTCTGTCAAATATATCCTATTCCTGATATCATCAGCAGCAAGCATCTTCTTGTTCTCAAACAAAATGCTCTCTGATTCATTCAGGAGTAAACCCTTCCATAGTGAAAGGATCTCGCCATTATGCAATTTTAAAAATATTTTATTCTTAATATCTCCAACTATTCTTCGCTGCAGATCACTGGACTGACCAGATTCTTTGTCATCATCATCATCTGAGCCAGAAATACTTGATAAATCATAATCCTTACATAGGGAATCAGAGGTCATCTCATCAAAGTCTTCTTCCTTTATAGTGTCTCTCCCAGAAATGCTTAGCTTTATCTGATATCAGTACTGACAAGAAATTACTATAACTACTATGACAGAGCCAGTATAATGGGATCAGCACCTTCAGGAACAAAGATATTAACAGAAAACTGGAAAAGATATTTCTTTGTTGGGGCCAGGGTGGATAGGGAGAGGGTATGGATTGAAAACTTTAGAGGGCAGGGTAACCAAGTGATAATTTTCAGAAACACGAGCTAATTTGAAGTGCTTCTAGAAAATGATGAATAGCTTTTGCTTGTAAAGTTCTTGCAGAGCTATCTGTTTTAATCGCCACTCTGGTCATATTGAACGAAGGTATTCATTTTCTAAACCTTTATAAGCAAGGCAATAAGAAGAATCTAAAGCTGTTTTTACTAGAGATGATTTCAGATAGCAATATCATGCAACTTTCAAAATATTTATATTAGATGAAGTATTATTAAGACACAGCATTCTTTTGCTGAACAAATTGAAACCAATTCCCATAACCCCAATTCCTAAATTCCACTAGTGATACATCATTCGCTTGTGAGATTACACTGGGTATGTTGTTGTTGTATACATCATTAGCCTATTATTAGCTCATTTAAAAAGCTAAAAGGGATGGATATTATCTAAAAGTTGCTAGTCCCAAAGGGCTAACCTCACCCATATGAATACTCATTTAACTGAAGTACCAAAGGAAAATACTGTAAAAAAGGCTTTTTACTAAGTCATTAGCTTGTGCTTTTGTTGAGGGTAAGCATTTCTGTCTTGGGAATAAATCTCTAAAGTTCTTTCTTTATATATCACTCACTAATATCTTTGTATCAGAAAACCATAAAACAAATAACTTAATTTGGTTATCAGAAAAGAATAAAACAAATAAAAAATTTGAAGATAAAATGAAAAAACAAGTATTGACTATTAGCAAATAAGTTGTGGTTAACCCAACAAAAAAGAAGATCTTTGAATCCTATTGTAAAGACAAAAATCATAAATTTTACAACTTATCAGTCCGATGGGCCGCAGGGTGCTAGGAGTATTAACAACAATTCTCAACCTAAAGAGCAAGGCACGAAAAAGTAATTTATCCTTTTATTTTAACAATCAATCAACTATGCCTCAATATTAAATCAGTTGGAATCAGCTCAATGAATCCTCTATATCCATTCTATTCCGTGCAGGTCTTCATTCCAGCATGAATATAGTTAAGATATTATGAAATAACATAATTGGAAAAAAAAAAAGCAGAGAGGGAAGAAAAATAGTACGTTTAGTCGATGAATATCGGATTTGAAGTGAGAACGCTGGTCATGGAGAGACTCAAACTCGGCTTTACAAGTATTACAAGACCACCTTTGTTTCGCGTTATTCCTACTATTCGAACTTTCCGTGTTCTCCACATCCTTTCTGGATCCGTCATCAATGTCTACGTCGTCTAGGGTTTTTACTGAGAGACTTTCGAGTGGTTCGACTACGGAGAGTGGCGACGCTGACGGAGATCGGAGGAGGCGGCAGGAATCAAAGAAGTCCGCTGGTAGTTCGAAGATTGAACGGTGCTTTTTTTCGTCGGAGATTTGTTGCTTCAATTGATGGCGGCGGTTGTGGGCAGCGGCGGCGGCAGTTGTGGTAGAAAGAGGAGCCTCCATCTCCATCTTGTCAACGTTGATTAATCTGACGATTCTAATTAAATAAACAGTGATAATGGTTGGCAGTTTGAAAACAGGGGGTTATAGCACCAGAGCTCCCTGAGGTTTTAGATGACTATAGATAACCCTCTTTCAAAATTAACATATGTTCATCCTAACTCACCTCTTGGAGTTTTATCAATCTCCCATGATTGGTGAAGTGTGCTTAGAATTAGGGTCCATTTGGAATGCCACCTCAAAATTGAATATGAGTTTAACAAATAGAAATTTTTTTCTAAATCTTTTTAAAATTTTATAATTTTTTATCAGAGATTATTATTTTTATTCATAAAAAATTTAAAAAAGATTATTTTTGATTTAAATTATAGGTCAAGAGATTTTGTTTTTTCGAGTTCAATTACATAAGGTTATTTTTATTTTATTTTATTTCTTTTGTAATTCATTTTATCTCTATTATTTAAATTTTATTTATTCTTAATTTTTGAAATTTTAAAATTTTTAAAATGCATTTTCAGTTTTACATTATTTATTTATTTTTCAACTTTTACTTCTTATGTTTCAATGTAATAATCGTATTTATTATTTTTTATTTTTATTTTTTACATTTAGCATAACTATATTATTAGTCTGATATTTGAATTAAAGTAACATTTCATTATTGAATGATATTGAATGAGACTATAGACTTATATTTTTTTTTCTTTTGACTTATATTACTTAAATTTTGTTGAAACTTATTTTATATTATATTAAAATTTAATATAAGATTAATGTTATGTTAATTTTTATAAATTTATTTTTTCATTAAATATTCAAATAATATATTAATATTTTATTATATTATATTATATTAATATTAGCTAGTCATCCTAACTTAGTGGGTCTTTTCTTTTGCAATAAACTATTGATACGGGGTCAATTTTTTTAAAAATATATATATATATATATATATATCATCACTCATAAAAAAATTGATTTGACTTTTGTATTAGTAGAATAAAAAAAATTTATAATTTTTTGAGCTAAAAACATAATGTATAATAAAAATTATAACTGTGCAATCCCTCTTTTGTAATAGGATAATCAAAAGGATTTTACTCTTTGGAAATTTTCCATTTTTCTGCCCTAATATAATCTCTCTCCATTTTTTCTTAGCTGGTGGGATAAAATTTGCACGTTCAGTAAAAAAAATTCATATAAATTATATTTTGATTAATATAACTATATTAATTAATAAGTATTTTTTAAAAACATAAAATAATTATTTTTTTCACATTCAAAGTGACTTAAGTACTAAGGTAAAGTTGATAAAATAAAAAAAAAAAAAAGATAAGTAGTTCAGAAATATGCTCAAACATGCTAAGAAAGCTCCAAGAACTTTTCTTATATTATAAAAAAAATTGTAAAAAGAAAATTCTTCAAATATTTCATATAGTAGGAGCTTCAAAGAAAACTTACAGCACGGCAACTCGGCAAACTTGGAAACCCAATACAGGGACTAGCGCGCATCTATGAAATTTACCCACTTTGTTGCTTTACATTTTCTTTGCCCCACAAATGAAGTATAAAGTACCATGAGAATACTCACTAAAACGTGTAAAACATGTACAACATTATAAAACACACAATTAATAATATGGGAGATTCTATAAAGTAGAAACTTATTTTTAAAAGAATATTTTAATTTTGGAGGATTTTATCATCTCCTAAATTAATTTAAAGTGAAATTAATTGTTCCTTTTAGCATGCTTAGCATAGAATATAGGATTCAGGAAAAGAAAATGTTATTAAATTTTTATTTTTATAATATTTTCTTTTATGAATTATATTTTTTTATGAATTATATTTTCTTATTTTCATATTTTCTTCTTATTTTGTCTTTTTCTTATTTTCTTCCTCTCTTTTTTTTCTTCTTATTCTCCCTCTTTGTTGAACCTCAAAATCCATTATTGTCTAGAAATTTTGAGCAATAGATTTAGAGATTCACTTTTGATCTCTTTCATATATATATATATATATATATATTATAGTTTGACTTTTTCATATCTATTACTATATCAAAAAATATCAAATTTTGCCCAGAACTTTTTTACGAAAAAAAAATTGATGAATTTTTTTTTATTAATAGTCAATATTTTATTAAAAATATGATGTTTTCAGTCTCTTCTATTATAAATTGAGTTTGAGTTTACAAAGAAAAGATCCGGAAGTATTTAGATTAATGCGTCACAGGAAAAACATACTCATTTCACCGGAAAAAATGATGGATGCTGGCGAAATTTTTTTTCCGGCAAATAGAAAAAATCACATGCTACTCATTTCTCTCCTTTATTTACCAAACCCAATAATTAATTTGATTATATTAAAAAAGTTGAATTAAACAAAAAAGGAATGATGTGAAAGAAGTGAAGAATTAAAATCCTTAAACTTCTCAAAAAATGAGGATAAAGAGAAAAGAAAAAAAAATCAAGGAAATATAAATAAGAAAAATAAAAATAATTTAAAAAAATAGAAAATAACATATCAATTTAGTATTGGTGTGTGTTATACATATTTTTTAATCGGAAAAGGGTCAAATATACTCATTTACTATCAAAAATAGTTTAATTATACCCCTCTCATCGTACTTTGACACAAATTTATCCTTAATTTTAACGGAGGAACACATGTCAAACTCATAATCAAATGATCCGGTCTTATTTTTAAAATACTCATTTTTTTTAAGAAATTCATCCGTTTAATTCAATCCGACCTCTTTTTTTTTTCGATACCCAAAAATAGATTTTCCAAATACGTTTACACGATGAACCCGTACCTTTTCCTTTTCTACCCATTTTTTGTAAATTTATTTTTTTTTAAATTAATTTTAAAACAAATGAACCCATTCAAAACAAAAATGATTTTTAATTATTTAGAATTTCAATATTATCCTTTTTTAATATTTCTTTTAAAAGCTGACATAAATCACAACTTTCTAATTTTAATTCCAAAAGAAATATAATAATGTAATCGCTACTAATTATAATAATGCTTCTCAATTTATCTAATTCTTTTTGTTATTTTTTCAAAAAATAAAATTCGTGAAAAATAAACTTTAAAATTTTAGATATTTTAAATAGTAATACAAAGATGGCCAAAGAAAAAAGAAGAAGAAGGTTGGGTCGGATTTTGAAAAAAATTGAATATTTAAAATAGGAACGCGTCATTTGATTATGGATTTAACATGTATCCCTCTACCAAATTAAGGATAAATCTTTATGTTAAAATATGATAGAAAAAATATATTTAAATCAAAAGTATAACAGGAGGAATATATTTAAACTCAAACCATAACAAAAAATATATTTAAACTATTTTTAATATCACAAAGGTATATTTGACCCTTTTCATTTTTTAATATTGATATTGAGCTAAAAAGTTTATATTACTTCCGCTTTGAATTGATTTGAGGCTAACAGGACCACAAAATTGAAGTTTCTTCTTACAGTACAAGTTAGGATTTTTATGTATTCTCTCTTAATAATTTAATACGGCAACCCACTTTCCTTTCCATCCACAGAATCAAATTCGAAGTGATGTGCACATTAGAGAAGAGAGGCAACATCTTCCTCCTAACCTTAACCGGCACCGATGAGCACCGTTTACACCCCAACCTCATTGACTCCGTCAGAGACGCTCTCCGACGCGTCCGATCTGAAGATACTTTCTCTTCTTGCGCTCTGATTACCACAGCCCAGGGGAAATTCTTCTCCAATGGTTACGATCTTAAGTGGGCCTTAGTGGACAGGGCCCGCCAACAGCTCATGTCCAGAAAGCTCCGACGTCTCGTTTCCGACCTAATCAGCTTGCCTATGCCCACAATCGCCGCCGTCACTGGACACGCTTCCGCTGCTGGCTTCGTCTTCGCTCTGTGCCATGACTACATCCTGATGCGCAAGGATCGAGGGTTCCTTTACATGAGCGAGCTCGATATTGGGTATCCGATACCCATTTGGTTTTCGGCTTTGGTGAGGTGTAGATTGGGTCCGCCAGCGGTTTGGCGTGAGGTGGTGTTGAAAGCTGCTAAAGTGACGGCTGAGATGGGAGTCCGAATGGGTATCGTGGATTCGGCTCACAGCGGAGTGGAAGAGACTGTGGAGGCAGCTATAAAGTTGGGTGAAGAATTGGTAAGCAGGAATTGGGATGGGAAAGTGTATGCTGGTTGTAGGAAAACTCTGTATGGGGAGCTACTAAATTCGCTTGGTTCCGATGAGACTGTGGGAGATTATGGGGACGAGGACGCAAAAAAGGCTCTATCCAAGCTGTGACCGACGGTACGACTCAGGCAATTGTGTGCTTTAACTTATATAAATTATATGTTTCCCTAATTAAATAAAATTGTGTATAATATAAAATATATGTTTCCCTAATTAAAATTATCATTGTCTCTGCGGTTTTGAATAAACTAAATGTAGAGATCGGATACAGTATTTAAATACTGACCTGTTAATATTAATATTGAAAAAGTAATTATTGATGTTTACAGCATGCCTAAAATTTAAATTTGAATGATTCAAGATCTTAAGTTATTAAGTGTATTTATTTTCAATAAAATTTAAATACATATTTGATTTTTTAAATAAGTTTGAATTATTAAGATCTGAAATATAGTCTTAATATCAGGTATGTTTATATGGATAGATTTTAACATCACTTTATCTACAACTATCAACTACCATCATTAACCACTTCTATCATCACAACCACCACCATCATTACCACCGGCAATCACTAGCCACGATCACCACCAACTACCTCTATCACCAATTGTCAACCACCCGCCCCCAAATATCCAGAAAAATACCAAAGGAAGAGCTTGTCAAAATTCTTCCTGACTCATGGGTTACCAACTATGAGCGAATGAGAGAACCTCATGTTGAACCTTTTCGATCCATAGAACCAATCTTTATCCAACCACCCCCGACATTACAACAACAACCGAAATCACTATCAGTGCCAACTACCAATGTTAGTCGTTATTACACATACCATCTTCATCATTATAATTATATTCCCCGTCACTACCACCACTATCACTATCACTACTATCGCCACTTCTACCACCTCTACACTTACTATCACCGTTGTGGTCAATCCCTATGACCAATCACCTTTACCATCACAATTAGCACCACCATCAACTACTACCAACATATCATCAATCACCACATATTCTTCAGCCACCACCATCAATATCGCCAACTCCTAACATCAATCAAATTCACCACAACCATCACTATCACGTCAGTCACTACAACCAATCACCCCCACCCCCATCCCCACCACCCCCAACAACAACAATCATTGTAACTATCAGTATCGTCATTACTAGCAATTATCACCATTACAACTACTAGTCACTAACACCAAACATTACCATGACCACCACTACAAACCATCTCCACCATCACTAGCGAACGTAAACATTTTATTTTTTATCAGATGATAAATTTATTTAATTAAATTAATATATTTTTTATTTAATATATTTTATAATATAATATATACACGTTTAGATGTTGAAAAACAAATAATTTAATCATTTAGTGGCACGCACCTGAATGCAGGAAACAAAAGGAGTATTATGATTTATGGTTTGAGCCAACAAAATAATTTGTAAATTATTGTGCCAAATTATGCCGTGGTGTTATTAGGTCCTTTTCTGGCCGGAAAGGTGAGCTTGTGTTGCGGAAAAAAGAGAGTTGTTGAGAAAAGAAAAAAGTGCTAGTCTTCAGCTTAGTCACCGTAAAAAGAGAGTATTATTTTATTAAAAAACAAGGTGCCCTTTAATTACGGTGAAGCGTTAAACTCACCAATTAATTTAGAATTTCTTTGGGGTTTGTTATAGTTTAGTGGGGGATAAAGGTGAGAATATTACTGTTGAATCACTCAGCGATTAGTTGATTAGTGGAATAAATATAATAATTTTAAAATAATATATGAAATTATTTTATTTTGTGATTACTTATAAATATTAATTAGTTTTAATATTATTTTATTTTATCATTTTAATTTAGATATTTCATATAGAAGATGTATAACTAATTTCACAAGATATGATATTTTTATCTATTTTATCTCATCAACCAAATGATCCCTTAAAATTTATCGTAATAAGCTTGAATCTTCGTATCCACCCCGCAACCAGAAAATTTACTTATTGCTCTTCATTTATTTTTCAACGGTAATTATCTAAAAAAAATTGTTTTAGCATGCTAAGTTTCAGTTCATTCATAGTAGACCGGCTTAATTATAAATTCTTCTGCACCGACGCTTAAGTGAATTCTTGTCAAGTTGTAAAGTTATTACTCCTCTTCTTTTATTTTTGTTCACTCAGTAACGCGTAAGAACCTGTCCTTGGGAGGGGAACAACAGCTGGAAACGGCTGTTAATACCCCGTAGGCTGAGGAGCAAAAGGAGGAATCCGCCCGAGGAGGGGCTCGCATCTGATTAGCTAGTTGGTGAGGCAATAGCTTACCAAGGCGATGATCAGTAGCTGGTCCGAGAGGACGATCAGCCACACTGGGACTGACAATTCCTCAATATCTTGTTCATTCGCAACAAAATATTTTCTTTGTGCGTCGGTAAAAAAAAACATGCTTTTTGGGGGAGTGCGTCGTTGTGCCTGGGCTGTGAGGGCTCTCAGCCACATGGATAGTTCAATGTGCTCATCGGCGCCTGACCCTGAGATGTGGATCATCCTTTTTAATAAATAATAGATAAAATGACAATATTATCATATCACTTTTTGAATATAATAAATTTAATATTTTAAGAAATGTATTAATTTTTCAAATCGAATAAATAAAAGTAAACATATATTTTTAATTTTTAATGTAGTAGATAGTAGACAAGTAAGAAAGAAGTACATAGTTATGATTTCTTACAACAAAATAACAATATTTATGGGGAATTGAAGACAAGTTATTGTAAGTCATTTCAAATAAGTACAAGAGCTTGGTGAAACATTGAATGAACAGGCGTGCTATGTCTCATAACATTCACTCGCTCCTACAATAAGGTTCCATTTGGTAGCTAGGTATTTGCAACTGCCAGTTTATCCACAGCCTGTACCATTGTTTAATGTGTTTTATGTGGATGCATGTGCATAAAGAGATATGTATATTCAACAAGGCTAGACAAATCCCACATGAATACACGATATGAACTACCACAACCACTTAATTAGCAACAGATTTTGTGATTCTGCAGAAAGACCTAACAGGAATATGCCTTGAACGACTGAACAATGGCCGTGCTCTCTTTCTTAATAATTTGAAAAGTCTATATATCTGTGTTGTGTTTTCACTTCTAAGTTAGTATAGGCTTAAGCTAATCTAAACATATGGTAATGCAACTACCTTAGTCAGTGATTATTATTAAGCTAGTGTCTACCGCTAAATCGAACATTGAAAGAGTGATTAATCCCTAAGCTAACTAGAAGGAAATCTCTCTCACAAGCCACATAATCAGGCTATCTCGGAGAAAATAGAGGTCCCGAGTTGGAGAAGAATAAGGCAAGTTATTTCTTGACTAGTTTGTTGTTTTTTCTTAGGCTATTTACTAGTATTTCTAAATTTTCTTGAGATAGACTCATGGCTAGGAAGAATAGGGAGTTAGAGCCGATAAAACTAGTGTCTTCATCATCCTCTGGTGTACCAAAACTGTCTGTGCCGTGCATTACTAATTTGATTCAAATAAATATTGATTAGCTCAAAAAATTGTTCTTTTATATTTTTGTCTAATGATAAAGGAATGCTCCATCATGCCTTTAAAAACAAATTGATCGAAGGAGATAGATAAGAAGGGAAGAGGATAGCATAAAATTATCAATCGTATCCACATTGAATTGTTTTGTCTGAATTACCAATGCCATTAAATCAGATGTTTGAAGTTTATTAATTACCAATGCCATTAAATCAGATGTTTGAAGTTTATTAGACATGAATGAACTCGAATAGATTTACTCAATTCTTTTGCTTTTTGTTATTTGAGTTCAATTTCAGAATATTCATTTATTGAATTTGATATTTGAAGGTGATTTTAAGCAAGTTTCACCTTTTGAGGTCAATACATTACTTTTTTTAATTGATTTTTATACCAGCTAATTTAAATGTTTTTTCTTTCAAAATGTTTAGTAACTCAAAATTCAAAAGTTCAACAGCAAATATTTGTTAATCAATTTAACCAAAAAAATATAATATTATAAATATTGTAATATCTAATTTTTATATATAATATATTTCTTACAAAATATTGTTATTTCATAATTGATAGAATTAATTTAATAAAAAAATATCGCTATAATAAAAAACTGACATGCAAAATCCGTATTCCAAAACAAGTCAAAAAGCTAGCTATAAGGAAAGACTCTATTGTGATGAGTAGAATATCGTTATAGCAAAAGTAAAATAAATCTAGTTATTATAATAAAATATGATTATAACAAATTTTGACTGTTGATGTATTTGTCTGGTATAATCAAAGCTTATTCAAAATTTTGTGCCAATTTTTTTAGTTAAAGCAGATAGACTCCAAAAAGCATAAAATTAAATTGATTGGAATACTCATAAGTTTTCCTTTCCTAATCCCCGTACAGAGAAAACCCCCCATAATTCAAGACATTGATCACAAAGCACAACAATGAAAGCCTCGCAAAATGTCGTTATGACAAGTTTAATGATACTATTAACAGTCGAACATAAAGATTTATTTCATATAAAAGAATGCATGTTATATGTTTAAACATATGGATAATACTCGAAGTTAACTTATAAATCTTTCCAACATAATTAGATGGTTCCAGAAACCAAAACCTTTTGTATTTCACTTTTGTTTAATGTACGTAATAATAGTAAAGAGATTAGTTTAAGCCAACCCAACCAATGGACTTTCACATTTGCGAATCTATGCACCGCACAAAGAGGCAATTAGCCATCACAAAGTGGACCCAAAAACCAATCCTTTCTTCATTTGCTTAGCTGTCATTCACGTTCCTTCACAATCCAAACACACCGACACTACCCACCAATCACACTGCTGCTTTACAGTGGTATGCGTAACAGCTGATAATATCTCAACAAGTGGAACATTATTAAAGTATACTGATTTAAAATAATAAAAACAAAAGTACACCAAACAGAACAAAAACAAGAAGAGAAAAAAAGAAAAAAAAGAAAAAAACAATGTCCTTACTCGGCTCAACGGCTCACTCACTATTAAACGACATTTAAAAATTAAATGAAATTAAATAAAAATCTTCTCTGCAAGCAGTCACAAATAAAAATATGACCCCGAAACCCCCAAAATAAACAAAAAGAAAATAAAATTAAACAAACTGAAGATGGCCATCTAGGACAAATAAACGGACACAATTACCGACACTGACACTGTGAGTAGGGCTTTCAGCAATGCCGGAGAGTTAATGTTACCGGCGTTTTTCTTCGCCGTACTGTTCTCCGAATCAGCTTCAGGACCTTCCGCCGGAGCACCGGCTGGAGACGAAGTCGGGGGAGCAGGAGGAGACATCATTGGAGTAGGAGAGCTGGCGTCCGGAGCAGGTCCAGGTGAAGCTACCTCAGGTGCAGGTGCAGGAGAAGTCTCCGGAGCTGGTCCCGGCGCCGGAGAAGGAGCTTTTCCGAACAACTCCACGGGGAGAAGTACGCTGTCGACGGTGAAAATGCAGAACGGAGTAGAGTCAATGACAGTTGAAGCGATTCTCGACGAGTCAACACCGGTGTCAAGGGTGACCTGGTCACCAGCTGTAGAAGCGCTCAAGTCGTACTTACTAGCGCCGTTAGTAGCTAGAGTTGAAATCGGATCCTTCTTCGTTTTCAAAGTCCCAATGGGAGTGTAACTCGGAACAGCATGATACTGCAACAGTGAAACAACGTCAGCGCTACTGAGTTTGCTCAGATCTGGAACTTTAGCGCCCTTGAATGCCTCATCATTCGGTGCGAAGATAGTTAAACCCTTGTCAATGGCGGTTTGGTACGTCTTGAGGACCCCAGATTTGACAAGTAATGAGGCAAATGTTTTACACCCCGCTTTCTCCAGTGCACCCGTAATGTTAAAATCACCAGATGGAGCCGGAGCCGCCAAAATACCCGGAGCAATAATCGGAGCACTAATCTCCAAAACGGAGATATTGTACTGGATTTGCTTCACAGATTTGGTGTACGTAGATGCTAACGGTGAGTTCGGAACAGCAGAGCCAAAACCCACTTTACCACCTTTAAGATCGGTGATGTTAACGGAACCCAAGTTACCGTTAGCATTTCCGGTGGTTTGGTAAAGGGTAGTGGAAAGTGTAGTGCCGTCGGAGATCTTGTGGAGCTTGGTGCCGTCAAAGTAATCGAGTAGTACGTGAAGTGAGAGAACATTTTTGATGACGGAAAGTGGGTGTTTGCCGACTACAGCAGACATGGCTCCATTGGGCAAAGCTAAGACGGTGATAGTTTGGCGGCTGTTAATCTCGTCGGCGAGTTTTGTTTGTGAGAGGTAACTGTTGAACTCACTGTACTCCGGGAACTGGCTCAAGATTTCAGTGATGTTGTGTGCATGAACGGAAACGGAAACGGAAACGGAAATGAGAGCGAAGAGGAAAATGTGTAGCGCACCCATGGTGTACGTTTGCAAAGAGAGAAAAAGCAATGTGCACTGAAATTCAGAGGGAGTGGAAGAAGATAAAGAAGTCCGGTATTAAAAGTGGTGGAGAAGACGGTTGACCAGGGTTAAAAAGGGGGTTAACTTGGTTGGTTAAGTTAACTATGGTTTGGGTAAGTTTGGGGAGAGAGTGAGGACTGAGGAATATATGGATTGCATGTGAGACAGAAGAGTGTGAGGGAATTCCGTTCAACTTTCTTTTGGGCAACAGCTGGAGATATCTGATGTTGTCGGTATTATTAAGGGTACAAAATTACAGAAATGTCCTTATCTTTTGGTTGTTTGATTTGGCACTTTTATAGGTACATCAAAATACTTCTTCGTTGTTCATATTAAGAGTAGTTATTTTAAAATAATTATTGATATAAAAATTTAATTATCTTTTTTAATTTTTATTTTCAGTAGTTAGTACTTAAGTATTTTAGAAAAAATAATTATTATATATTTTTAAAAAATAATTATTAATTAATAAAATTGTATTAATTAAATTGTACTTCTTTTTATTGTTTAACTTAAAAAAATAGTAAATTTTATTTTATTAAATCAAAAGAAACAGAGGGGTATATTAATTCACAATTTTGAAAATAAGCGTGTTTGAATGAGAGCAGTATTAAAATAGGCCGAATCTCTAAGAAGTATTGGTGTTGCATTCTTTTGACGATTTTAGTGTTATTTGTTATTTCTTTTGTACCAATTATCATATTTTTTTAATTATTATTATTGTTTTTATTGTATTTCAATATGACTTTTTTATTATCGTATTTGCTTTACATATATTTCATTTTTAATATATTTTAATTGAGTTGAATTAAACTGTGTACATATTATCTTTTCAAAATATCACTTATAAAATTATATGAAATATATTAATAAATTATATCGTATATGTTATTATGATTGATTTTACACTTTCATAGGTACATCTAAATATAGTAATTCAGGTCAGTTATTAATACTCCCTCCATTATTTTTATTCGTCATGATTATCAATATTAATAATTGCTTTTAAAAATTAATAATAATTACGTTATTTAGAGAGTACAAATTTGAAGCATACATAGCGTGATTATTGACTCGTTCAAATACAACTATAATTAGGTGGTTGCATTTGCATCACCGATTTGCATACTTCTTTTACAGTGAGTTTATTATTGATCCAATATTGTGGATAAGACAAATAAATAAAATACAAATTTAATAAAAAGGACTAATAATAAATTAGTGTAATATATTTTTTTATGGATAATTTTTAAAGTGCGTGGAAAAGAAAATTTTGACAACTAAAAAGGACAGGGAAAGTAATTTTTATAACTGCTGACTCATTTTCTTATGCAAATTGACAATATATTTTGATCCAAAGTTAATTTTGAATGGGTTGAATCATTGACCTATTTATTAAGTTAATTTTAAACTAGCTATAACTTAATCATCTCATACTTGAAGTGTAATGTAATGATTAAGCAGTGGCCGTTTAATCCTGTGCTGATTAGCAAAAAGTAGAGTACTATTTTCTACCAGATAGCTTGGATTATATTAAAATATAAATTTTATTTTTAAAAAATAGATTATTTATGTTGATTTGAATTTGCTGTTAAATTGAAGTATATAAATGAAAATTTTTATAACGTAAATATGACTTGATATTATAATAAAAGGGTGAATTTCGTTAATTTTCGAATGTAAAAGGATAAATTTGCCATTTTCCCTTATATATAACATTCATATAAAATTGATATTCTGATAGCTCAAAAATATTTAGCAAAAGTAAGACTTAAACAATTGGCCCAAAGTAGCCAGATAACTAATTTTACTAAATTTAAGGATTGGAAACTATTTTTATTAACCAATTTGCTATTTTTAAGAAATATTTTTATTCACTAATTAACTCATTAAAAGAGGCTACGCTATTTTAAGGAAAGAAAAATATTTTTTATCCCAGCTACTTTTAAGGCATAAAAATATTTTTTTATATATGGTTAACTTAAAGATAGAATATTGTATGATATATATTTGAAAACTGTATACATAACTATAAATTTGTTCATTTATTCAATTGAAATACATTTGATCAAGTATACATTTACACTATAATGTAAACAAAATCTATTTTATATATTTTATTTGTGTATTCAGCTATAATGATCTAAACTTAGTATTAGATGTTCAATATATATTTACATATACATTTAATATGTGATGAACTTTCATATCTGACCAAATATTAATGTGCATTCAGTTGATTACATTTGATCAACTATGCATCACACTATAATGTATACTAAAAAGAATTTTATATATCTTGTTTGTGTATTCTGTTGTAATGGTCTAAATTTAGTATTAGGCGTCTAATATGTGTTTATGAATACATTTAGGGGTCGGTTTGATGTGGGAGATGGGATAAATAAAGTTATCCCGTGTAATTAGTTATCTCACCATATATATGGAAAAACTTATCACATCATTATAGTATAAATGGTAGGATATATAACCCTGGGACTAACTAATATCCTTTACCAAACGCAGGATTAAAATACTCCTACATTTTATCTATGTATTATTATCTCTTATCCCGTGTAACTAACGACCCCTTAGTATGTAACGAACATAGAAATTTGACGAGAAACAAGCACGCATTCACTTGAATACATTTGATCAATTATATATTCGCATATGTATATAAAATTTATTTTATATATTTTGTTTGTGTATTTAGTTGTAATTATTTAAACTTAATATTAGACGTCTAGTATATGTTTGTGTATACATTTAGTATAGATAAACTTTAAAATCTGTTAGGAAATAGTGTTTTTTTTTTCTTTCACTTTTACTTCCATTTTCAGTCCAATAAAATTTTGCACTTGATGAACTTAGAAACTTTGAATTAGAAATATTCAAAATCGAAAATATTGACACAATTTTTATCAATTTTTTTTAGAGAGTTAATCTTATTCATCGATTTTATAGTAAAACTCAACAAAAACTCACAAGAATATCACAAAATTTGTTTTTTATTTTTCTTGAATTTTTTCAACCCCAATAGATTTTTGCTTCGACTTGGATACAAAGATGATCTTGCACGGGGTGAAATTTGATTTTTCCTCCGACTTGAATGCAGAGGTTTGCTTGTAGGTGAAGAATCTTGAAAATTGAAATCATTACCCCATTCCTTGACAAATTTCTCTATAGAACATGTCTTACCAATTGAATTTACAACATATAAAGCAATTTCAAAATTGTGTACACTCTCAAAAATTGTGTAAACTCTTACTATCAACTGCTAGAAAAAGAACTCAAACACTAATATTTTGGAGAAAAAACACGAACAATAGAAATACAAAATATATAATGAGATTTAATTTACCTAAAATGAAGTTTCACAATTGCAATGGAGTTCATTGCCTAAAATGAAGTTCACAGTTGTAATGAAGTTCTAATGGAGAGGTTTGATTTACCTAAAATGAAGTTTCACAACTATAATGGAGTTCATTACCTAAAATAAAGTTGCTCAGCTGTAATGAAGTTTTAATGAAGAGATTCTAGAGGAGAAGATTTCACAATTATAATGGAGTTCTAATAGAAGTTTGATTTACCTAAAATGAAGTTTCACAATAATAATGGAGTTCATTACCTAAAATGAAGTTTCACTGCTGTGATGGAGTTTAAATAAAGAGATTTTAGGGGAGAAGATTTCACAGTTATAACGGAGAGATTTTAGGGGAAAAGAAAGATAAAATAGATTTCTGATAAATAGAAAAAGGAGAGAGAATGAAAAAAAATACCGTGCAAATTTTAAATAAAGCCAACCTAATTTTTGAAATTTTTACTCAATTTTTTTGGATTATTTACTGTTACTTTTACTTATCCAATAAGTGAAAAAATGACATTTTATGTCAGTCATATGATAATATTTACTATACATAGTTATAGTTTCAAATAGTAACAATTATTAGCTATACTTTCAACTTTTAGTTATTCTTTTGTACTCAATACCAAATAAGGAAAAAAATCTCTTAATATTTCTCCCAATCTCGCTCGCCTCTCTCCTCTATCTCTCTCTTGTTAACCCTCTCTCTCCTCTCTTGTTTTGTGTTATTTCTAGAGCCGTCAAAATGGGTTTGGCTCTTGAGGCTAGCCCAATCCAGCCCACTATTAGGATAGAATTGGGTTAAGATTTTTTAAGCCTATTTAAACTGAGTCTTATAAGCCCAGCCCAAGTCAGCCCACTAGTTCTTGAGGCTTGACTGAGGCTGGGCTGAGGCCAGCCCGTAGGTTAAAAGACATTTAATTTAATTAAAATTTAAAAGAAAATTGTGAAAAAACAACTAAAAACTAAGAATACTGATTACCGAATAAGTCTTAATAACTTACACAATACTTTACTCATTTACTGTTAAATTCCTAATATTAAAATTTTTATTGACCAAGTATAAAAATTAGATCCATCATGAAAATATTCAAACACTTGTTGTAATTCAAATTTAATTTGACGACTTTACCCAAATTAAAAATGATAATATTTTGAAATGAATTTAGATATTATTAATTTGAGAAAAGGGTTCAAAACACACTCCAACTGTACTTGAATTTGTTGTTATACACTCTAACTTTGCGGAGGTCCTATTACCCCCCTGAACTATTTTAAAATGAAATATGTATATCCTTATATGCTGATTTGGCAGAGAAAATATAATACACTTTCTTGAGAGAGTGCGAGTTATATTCTATTTTTTTAAATGAAAAAAACCGTTTTTCTTCTTCTTTTTCTTTAATCTTTCTCTTTCTCTCTCATTACCTAGAGCAACCAGCTCAACCCCATTCACTACCACAAAATTCACCAATTCTCCAATATCTCCTCCATAAATAATGCTCCTTTCTTTCTACAATCGAGATCAAAAGCAAAAAATTCAAACACAAAGTACTAGATTTGTTGTTTACAAATAATTTTATTTTCTTACTAATACCCATTAAATTAAAGTTTAATTTTTTCTAAATTATTTTTACCTAGTATGTGTAATGTGGAACCATAAATACTAAATTTATTGTTCTTATTCTGAGTTTTTGAAGAGAATTAGGAAGAAAAAAAAAGAAAAGCAAATGGAGAAAGCAAAGCTCGAATTGGGTTCGAATTTGTGTCTTTATATTTTGAAAGTGCTTGAAGATTCACCACAACCGGTGGTGGTGGCGGTGACCGGTAGAAAATTTTCCGATGACTTCACCTAGGAACTCCAACCATCATGTTCATATGTCCACCACCCTCACCCTTCCTCTTTCGTTCTTCATCTGCATAAACATCATATTTCTCTTTCAAGGTTAGCCAAAAAAAATGAAAATAGAAGAAAAACGAGAGATAAGAGGAAGAAGCCTCATTTTAAATTTGGAAAATAAAGAAAAAGAAAAAAAGAAAGTAAAAATTAAAATGAATAATATAAAAAAAAAGGAAAAAAAAATGAAATGAATAAAAATAAATAAACAAATTTTAAAAATAGTGAAGTGTTAGCGCGTGTCTTTCACAATTTAGTATAAATTTGGGTGTTACTTTTCAAGGGTGCATATATTTCATTTTAAAATAGTTCAGGGGGGTCATAGGACCCCCGCAAAGTTAGAGTATGTAACAGCAAGTTTGGGCATAGTTGGAGTGTGTTTTGAACCATTTTCCCTACTAATTTTGATATATAATTATTTGGTAATGTTTACTAATTAAATTTACATATGAATGTAGAAGAAAATGAAGATGTTAATTAAGATAATTTTGTCAGTGGATTCAAATATGCTTGACGATGTGTGAGTGTTGAATCTGTTATAAGTTATCGTAGAATTATGTACTTTTAATATGTTAGAAATGTTTACAAGTTGTCATACCTATAACTTTAAATGCATATTAAAAAGAAATTTTCAATAAAAAAAAAAGATCGAAAAAATCTAAGAGCTAGCTCGCCCCTAGCCCGCGACCCTTTTAGGGCTGGGTTGGGCTGACCATTTTAAGGTCCTTTAAAATGAAGGGCCGCCCCGTCCTAACTCATCAAATTTCTTGGCCGGCGAGGCCTGGGTTGGTTAGGCTGGGCTAGTCTATTTTGACAGCTCTAGTTATTTCTCTCGTTCTCTCTCTTTCCCCTCTATCCCCTTCTCTCTCCCTCTTTCTCTTTCAATCTCTCTCCCTCACTTTCTTCTGTGTTATTTTTTTTTCTATATCACGAATGACGATACAATCGATATAAGATAAAACAAATACGCATAATACAAGAGCGAATGGATATAACCTAAATGCATATATTAATACAATAAATAATATTGCCTCATCTCAAAAAATATAAAATTTTAAAGAAAGAGGTGAAAATATTGCACACAAAGTGATATAGGATACAATTTAAATGTATGTACGAACATAACAAGTACAATTATTTAATATCTCAAGAAATATAAAAATACAAATAAAGAAGGGTGAAAATACAAATAAGGACAGAGGAAAAAATTATAGTACACAGGGAGGGAGGGAGGGGGGGGGGTTGGGTTGGGGGGAAGAGAAAATTATAGTACACGGGGGGTGGGGGGTGGGGTAGGGGAGAAAGAGATACGGAAAATTACGCATTAATTTTAGCATGATTTTTGTTAATTTGATATTTTAAAAAGATAGTATCTGTTATGAAATAATAAAGAAAAAACAAGAATATTATAGAGAAAAAGAGAAGGAGAGAAGTTCTTATTTCTCTTGATCTGATCAAATACAATGAAGGAGAACCCCTTTATTTATAGGGATAATTTCTCCTAACTTTTCATAGACTTTCACAATGATATAAACACATGTATCCACTACAATACAAATACTTTTATAGACATTCACTATAACACAAATATGTTTATAACAGTATCCCATATTTTGCTCATCACATTAGTTAGTGTATTTATATTTAAATATAAAATACCTCAACTTTTTAAATAAATACGTTTCATATCTACCATAAATTATAATTAATAAAATAATAGCTATAAAAACCTATTTTCAATAAAAAAAAAATATGTCATTTATTTAAATTTCTCATAATAAAATCATGATCATTCTGTATCAATTTGATGATAAAGTGTGCGCACCATGCCATTTATTCTTCAAAATAAATGTCTGCTTTAGGTATATAAGTTCGTAATTTATAAAATATAATGACTAATTTATTGAAGTAGACGAAATTCACTGGAAATGTAAGTAACTTTTATTTTGTAATAAGTTAGTTTAAATTCTCACCCGGCTTGTAACTATCTACTGTAGAACTGATTGCTAGAAAAATTAGTGCATTTATCGGCCGGATCAGTTGATTATGTGTATTAGTGGTTTGATTTATTGATTTTTGATTTGTAAATATGTTAAATTAATAATAAAAATAATAAAATATTTGTCATCGATTTTTGATCGTTAACAGTTCGGCTTTCGATTTAACCAATAATAAAATACTCTTTTAATTTTATTCTTTTCGCTTTCTCTTATTTTTATTTGTTCATATATACACTAATTTCATATATAAAAGTCTACACGAATTACAAGTAGGAAAAAATTAAAATACGCTATTGCTAAAATAAATTTGTTTCTTTCTAGTTAAATAACAAACTTGGGTGCAGTAGCATGAGATCAATCTCTCAAAAAAATTAAAAAAAAATAAGGTTTAGTTCACACTAATGGATAGAACCCTATCAAACCAACTACATCGTAAAGGTTTAGTTCCTCTTGATTGTACCATGTATGCATTATTTTTTTGGGCATGCGATGTATTTTTGTTATTTGTATCCTTATTTGACTGTATTTTTTTGTGATTATGTTCCCTGTAATATTCCTATATAAATGTATTTATTTAACTGTATCATTATTTAATTATATTTTTTGTGAGTGTTTGTCAGTATTTTTATGGGTATGTATCCCTGTATACACCTTTGTATCAACGACAAAGAATTTATATGCTAAATCGTTGCTTCAACATCGGACGAAGGTCTAAATCATTGTATTAATGGAGAACAAAGGTTTAAATCGCTTGGAGTGGGCAAAAAAATCAAAAACCGAAAAAATAGAATCGAACCCAATTAATTCGATTTTTCGGTTTCGATTTTTTCGTTTTTTCGATTCGGTTTCGATTTTTTTTTATAACGTAATTCGGTTTTCGATTTTTTTTCGGTTACGGTTCACCGATTATTCGGTTTAACCGAAAACCGAATATATATTAAAATTATTTTATTTTATTTTTATAATAAATAATTAAATTAAATAAAAAATTAAAAACCCTAAATCCAAAATCCTAAATTCCCAATATACTCTCTTCGTTCATGTTCTCAGAACCTCTCCTCACTCCTCTCCTCTCCTCACCTCAAATCTCAATACCTCATCACTTCATTAGTCGACAGTTATCACCTATCTGCAGCACCAGGCCGCCTCCGCCGACCGCCCTCCCCGCGACGTGCCGACTGTCGAGCCGACGTCTCCCCCATTTCCCCAACTCCCTATCGTTCTACTCTAGTTCTCTCATCTCTGCCTCTCCAGCCTCCAGGTCCAGAGTCGACCTCCACCTCCATTATTATCTTCCGGTCATCGTCGACTCGTCGGCGTCCATAGTCGCCAGTCGCCACTCGCCACTCCAGTGACTCCACCATCTGCCTCCTCTAAATTCCTCCCTGTTCTCTCGCCCAGTCATAGTCGCCTCTCCGATCTCGCCTCTCAATCGCCAGCCGCGAACCTCAATAGGTAAGTAAAAGAGAATAACAAATTAGCAATTCCATTATCCCAATTCCTAAATATTGTGAATTTGAGATTGGCAGCTTGTGACCTGTGATTGTGAATTGTGAATTTGTGATGCTGTGAAGTGTGAACTGTGGTCTGTGAATCTGTGATTGCTGTAAAAGTGTGAATTGTGATGCTGTGAGTTGGGACGCAGCTCTTGGCAGCGTAAACATTTGGTATTGGTAGCAAAATTCATGAAGGTACATCTACAGAGACCCAAAAAAAATGAAGAGAATTGAGACCTAACACCACTGAAAAGGAAAAGGGAAAACGAGTTCTAAAAGGGAACAATATCTTAATATTGTTTGTAGATTATAAAAGGGTGAGTATTTTCTCATCATAAGTAAACCGAATAACCGAAATAAATAAACCGAACCGAACCGAATTAAAACGGTTTGGTGTTCGGTGTTCCTTATTCATAATAGAAAATCAAAAAAACCGAACCGAAATTTGAAAAAATCAAACCGAAACACCGAATGCCCACCCCTATAAATCGCAGTGAAAAGAAGATTTTATCTTATCAAACAAACGCAATGAAGCTTTCATCGGCGATTTAAATGATCTCTTATAGTGTATTTGTAAAGTTTCATAGGGTAACTTATCGAGTAAGAATAAAATTGCATGCTCCAATTTTGGGTAATACAGATTACGTGTTCCATTTTTGCACAAATACAATAGCTGTAGCGTGGTTCACACATAATTATAGCGAAATTTATTTTCTTAAATATTTTCAACCGCGATATCTATAAATTTATCAGGCCTGTATCGATGATACAGGTCTTCTAAGCGACTTGATACACTCTATTATATAACTTTTTATAAGAAAATTATCTTTAATCAAACTATCATTATTTCTAAAATTTTGCTCTTCTTTGAATGGCCCAAATGGGGCTTATTGGACCTTACTACGGCCCATATGCTTGCTTCGTCGTCATTTTTCCTGGGAACCCATACAACTACCAGTTATATCAAGATTGTCTGGGCCTAAAGGTTTCAGCCCTTTTGCCTATAACATTTTCAAGAAACTGGAGCATAAACTTGTCTATGCACATAGCACATACTTGTAATTAAATTTACATATTTACATCTGTCGCATATTAAAATAAAAAAATACATGACTTAATATTTACATTATTTAATACATCTAGACACCAATAGACGTTGCACTAGTTGCGCGTAAATTAATTTTTTCTATATGATCATTTCAACATATATATATTAATTTTATGTCAAATCAAACATGTCACGCCGGATAAAACGACTTTAAAAGAAAAAAAAAAAAAAGGGCCTTCCGGAGTACTCAAGAGTGAAGAGCTAGTGGAATCACTGATAAACAAAGGGTAAAGCCATTGGTCAAGGAGAGAGCAAAGACGTAAAAAGAAACTGGGTAACAGATGAAGAGTAGTAGTACAATTACAATTTCTAGTAGATATCACGAAATTCTTCTGATGTGAGTCTGTCATTCTGCCATTTGCCTTTAATGCTGTAAGAACTGAGAAATGTCAGAATATTCTGACCACTCGCTTTAATTACATGTTCACATTCACAGACAAAAACTAGTAGGAAAAGAAAAAAAAAAAATGGCAGCTGACACCTGCATGCCAGTAATGAGTGACCTCCTGACCTAAGTTCTTTTGTTTTCTTCACTGGTTGAGTGCCGTGTTCTTGTTCATTTATAATCCTTGCTGTTTCTTTTTGTCTTTTTATTTATCTCCAAATTTAGCTTCTTAACACTGTTTCTTTTTGTTATATTTTAATAATTTTAAACATTTTGATTATTATTACTACTAACATTTTTGTGGCCACTGTTAATGTAATGTATGAGTCACTTACTATATGTCTTACGTTACATATTCAATTAAACATGTTAAAAGAAAATGAGAAAATAGTTCTTAACTCATAATTTTATAGTTCCGAATTAGTGGATGCTGCCAAAGGGAGTGACGATGCCATACGCAAAAAGGAAGAGACTCATAGAATGGCAGAGGCAAATAGAGCTTTTGCACATTTTCGTTAATCCATGAACAGGATCTATACATCTCGATCGGAAAAGAATCAAGAGAAAAAGAAAGAATCGGAATTGATCGATAGATTTCTCGAAACAAACGAAAAGGAAACGAAAGATGAAACATAAATCATGGATCAACTAAGCCCTCTCGGAGACTTTCTTAAAGAGGAACCTCATGTAAATACCATGGAATAAGGTTTTTTAAAAAAAATAATTTTATATTTAATAATAATTTAATATCAAAATATTATTTCACTTTTAGTGAGATAATTTTTAACTGCACAAATATCTATCCCTTATTTTAGATTATAAATTTCAAAAATCTTTTAATATCTCTTAAACTCTGTGCTCAGTCAAAGCTAATCAATATAAATTGGGAAGGATGAATAGCCTGCAGGTACATGTTACCCTTTTCTAATTTTTACACATCTTTTGTCACAAATTTTAAAAATATAAATTTTATTTCTCCAGTGTCAATTCATATAATATTTTTTTCTTTTTAAAATTAAAACTATGTGAATTTTGATTAATATTTTAAAATAATATTTTTTATTATATTCAAAAGAACTATAATATATAGTATATTTTATATAATTTTTAAATATTTAAGTTTAAATTTTAGAATATATTAATTAATTTAATTTTGAAACCTCCCATAAGCAAAATATATGGTATAAATTGAATATAGAAAGTACCTAACTTTTTTGTTAATCTACTTTTGAATGACTCCTATTTAATAAATTAAACATATATATAAAACTTAATGAATGCAGTATCAGATGTGAGAAAGGACATTTCTTTATTGTTTTTTCCTCTCCTACTGTGCTCATCAGTTTTTGCTTTGATGCATCTGTGGCAAGTGTCAGCAATATCAGCTGTAGTCTCAGAAGCTGAGCCACTCTCCAATTTCTTGAATAGTAAATTTTGGGTTGGTTTAGTTGCAGTTTGCTTTTTTCCTTCCAAGAAAATCATCCCATGTAAAGTCGAGAAATGCAGCTTCATCTGTTTTCTGCCACCCCTCTTTCCCTCTCTGGTCTTTCCCTTTCTCTCTCTGTTTTTACCTTTATATGTTTCTGTTTATGTGTGAAAGATTGGATTTTTACTTTGTGGGGTTTGTGATACTGATGAACTTATGCTTATTTTGGTGAAGGAAAAGGAGGAGAAGATGAAAGAAAGAAGAAAGAAGGGTCACCACCCTGCATAAAGCTGTCTTTAGGCTATGGAGGTTCAAGCCATGTGGTTGAGGAAGAAGAAAAAGTTGTCAAAGCCAAATCTGTATTCACATCAGCTCAGTTTCATGAACTCCAGCTCCAAGCTGTGATTTTTAAGTACATAATCTCTGGTCTTCCAGTTCCTTTTCATCTCTTCTTCACCATTTGGAATAGTGTTGCCAGTTCCTTGGGTGACGGTGGAATCCACAAACTATACCCTACCTGTAAAGTTCCTCTTCTTTGTCTCTAATCTGTCCTTTTAATTTTGTGATTGTTTGTTCCATCAAGAACAATTGCATAGTTACTCCTTAGATATGTTTTTTTTTCTTTCCATCTTCTACAAGTTTTATGAACCAAATTGGTGCTATCTATTCAAGAATGTATTTTTTGGATGAACTGTTTAAGTTTTTTGTGGATGATTCTCTTTTTGTTTCAAATGGGTCTTACAGGGGAACTGTGAGTTTTGTTTCTGGATACTTGGAGTTCTTTTTTATGAATAACAGAGTTGAAAAGCCTATTGATAAGAATTTTGAGATCCCAAGAACATTGAACTAATTTAAGCTATTGGAAGTGAATTTTTTGCTTTCTGAAACTTGGTACTTTGGATGAAAGTTCAGCTGCTGGAAAATGTTTGTTTTTGTTTTTCTTTCACGTGATATTCTTACCCTCTAATGCTTTTGGCTTCTGTTCTTTTTTGAGTTTTGGCTCTTTCCTTTTCTTTTAGTTTTATTTTCTCCCTTACCTTGAGAATCTGAAGTCTGCTATGTTTTCTGATTCTCCTATTAAATTTGGCCCTACTGTATTGCATATATTGGAAGATGCATCCTTGTTGCTGAATGAGAACTCGAAGAGCTTGGTGGTTTAATAAAGATTTATCATTGATGAATCGTGTTCATTCTTTTCCCCTTCTTTCCTCCCAATAGTATGATGATTGATGGGAAAACCTTGTTTGTTACTGGCTCACGATAGCTTAGAGGCTTGCTTGTGCTTTTAATATCTAGAAGTCTTTAGTTCATCCTTGGCTTTGTTAATAGTCTGAATCTTTGAAGCACTGTCATGATGATTTTTTTTTTTTTTTGGCAGTGGGACGATTTGATTATACGGGCATGATGGATCCTGAACCAGGGAGGTGTAGAAGAACTGATGGAAAGAAATGGAGGTGCAAAAGGGATTTGATTCCAGGTCAGAAGTACTGTGGACAGCATATGCATAGGGGTCGACGTTCAAGAAAGCCTGTGGAAGCTTCCATTATGAAATCAGATGATGCAAGTATCATTCCCAAGAGAACTAAACTTTATGCTAGTACTGATGACCCTGGTAGCAATTGTGCTCCTGCAAGTACTAAAACTGCCAGTTTGTCTTCTACTACCAGAAATGACCAAAATAATAGCATTGAGGACTCATCTGCTAAACCAAGTCCCACCAATTCCTGCAACAGCAATGGTAAACAAGATAACAACATGACTTGCAATAGAAAGAATGCCACGACTTGTCAAAGAACCCCATCTTTCATCAATGGTCATGCTGAATGCAGGATGACCAGAGAAAGAAGTAATAATGCTGATAGCAAGAAAATTGATTTCAACTTTATTAGTTCCAGTAAAACCAATCATAACCAGAATACTGAAGATGCTGCGAATTATGACGGTGGGGCTCCAGTTTATGGTATATCTGCAAAGAGTGATCTGCAACATGCTACAGGTAAACATAAAATCCAATATTTTATCATCGAGCGATTTCTTTCCCTCTTCATTTATTCATTCTCGTTTGTTGGTTTAAGAACTGTAAAAGTGCACGCCTTTCTGGGAAGAATGCTTGCGGTGGTTTATTTAATAGTCTTTATTAATTTAAATGTTCTTCCAAGCAGTGCCTAATTTTTTGGTGCGTCATGGAACTATTAGATCAATCTGCCTCCTTTTCCTCTTCCAATAGGTAGGCAGATGGGTTAAATCAGGCAAACCAGATGTTAATTTGCCGCATGGAAGAAGGATCATTGTAATCTAGCTTCTTGGTCTTCTATGTTACTTAGATGAGTTCAGTTGACTAGTCATGAAATTTATCAAAATTCAAAGCAAGCATTAATATGTCCTTTTATAACCTTCAAGGTCCTCGAGGATCTTGTGAAGTGAGTGGAGGATGAGCTGGATTTGTTGTAACTGTTATGGCATGTAGGGGAGCAAAGGAGCGTTGCAAGACACGCCTCTCTTCTACCAAGTTAAAAGGAGTATATAAGGTAGTTTGGGTGCATTAATCTACTAAAACGTGTAGAACAAGCAAAAAGTTATGTACGCAGAACACATTGAAATCTGTTTCCTAGAGTGTTATCTTGATTGGCTTCATTTGAGTTTTGAAATGGCTTATAAATAGTTAAAACCGTACAGGTAACTCTTTGTTAAGTTAACACACAGTAAAGATAAAACCCGGAAAGTTAGCATTAAAAGTAGAACCATTAGTTCTGGTTGATATTGCCAAAGCCTAATTGAGGGTTAGATCCTCGGTCTCTCCACATTATTCCTATTCGAGTAAAGATGGCTGGTAATGATAGTGGAGGTTCCGTGGTTTTCTTTCTTCATATTAATTTTTTTTTTCACAAATAAATTTGTTTCCTTCCAATTCTCAACTAATCCCATATATTTCAGAGTAAACTCACTTCTTACCTTTTCATATCTTTTTCTGTTGCATATATCTTAAGAGAATTTCAAGATGGTTTTAGAGGTAAAGCATGTCATATATGAGATGTGGAAGACGATGGTTGACTTATTACAACTATTTTTAGTTTTTTGTTTATCCTTTTGCATTAAAGCTGTGACGATTGTGGAGAAGTTAGTTTCTATTATACTTAACTTTCCTTTTAGTAGCTCGGGAAACTTTGATGATTGTTGATAATAGCTGATCCACCTTACCTTGGTTTTAGTATTCTCAGAACGTTAAAGAGTAAATTAAGTTATGTATTAGCTTCTTCCTGGTAACATGCAGCACTAACTTGAGTTTTGATTGTAACAAATGTTCAGAAAGTGAACAGCAGAGGTGCAGAAGATCAGATGGTAAGAAATGGAGATGCAGCAGGAATGTTGTTCCACATCAAAAGTACTGTGAGATTCACATGCACAGGGGAGCCAAAAGAAAAAGGGTAGCCTCTGACTCGGTTGTTATCCCGTCTTGTAAACCTTCATCGTACAGGTTTTGCCCAACCGAAAATGATGGCACTGGAAGAAACTTGAACACCAGTCTCTCCATATACACAATCCCCGGCCCTCAAAACATTACAGATGGTGGTGATTGTAACAGTAACAGTACTAGTGACGCCACCACTATCACCGATGAAATACCAGCATTTGTGTCGCACTAATTAGTTGAAAATCGTGGAGACTTTGTCATGTTGGTGTTCTTTTTGGCAGGTGGTTTTGTGCTGTAAGTAGTAGTTACCATTTATCAATGGCTCATGTACAAGTCCCTATCTAGCTAGTTTGTAGATCTTTTAGGATTGAAAATTCCGTTTTGTAATAGATTTGATGGGATCAGATGGACAAGTACTTTTACCTATCTCTGGGGTAATTGATTACTACTTTGGTTACATACAAAGTGCTGCTAAATGATTTTCTCCACACAGAAAATTACAAGGTTTTATTTGGTTTGGTATTCGAAACATTTCTTTCTAGTATGGAGAGTCTTGTTGTGCATGAAGATTGAGAATGTTTGCAAGATGTATTGCCTGGACTTTTTGAAGTAGAGTCGTAAAGTAGACTCTTGAATTAATCTCACATCAAAGCTCTCAAATGAATTTTGATGAGATGCTCTATCGTTAAATGTACGAAACCACGTCTCCTATGACGACACTGTAAGTTAAAACAAAATTGTAGATTAGTAAGAATTAGCAGCCACAGTAGACAAAGGTGTCGTGGTGTAGTTGGTTATCACGTCAGTCTAACACACTGAAGGTCTCCGGTTCGAGTCCGGGCGACGCCATTTAATTTTAATTTTTATTCAATTTTTCGCCAGAATCACTGTAAGTGGGAAAATTCTACTATGTTATGCAGAACAAAAGCAGGTAAGTGCTGCCTGTTGATGAATAAATATAATTCGTTGGTGACCTTAATTTCTTCTGTCTGCTGGAAGACTCTTTGCTAAGACACAATCCCATTGTAATTAAGAGGAAAACAGATGATCATGTTTCTTTTTACTACCTTATAATTTGTTTCTTTGTGTAGATATAAACAAAAAAATGTTATAGAATATTGACAAAGCGTTTTATACAAAATCTAATTATCTTTGGATTTTATACTCAATACTCATGATTATTATCCCAGTTTGTGTAGTATATTGGATTTAATTTGAGGAAGTACACGTGCGAAATAGAGCTAAGATCATATTTCATGGAAAAAAAATCACATTCTGATTTTTAGAGTCACATTAAACTTGCCCTTAAATTTGTCAAGGGAAACCTTGCGTTGGATAAACTATAAAGTACTAGTACATATTGTTATCTATCTATCTAATAGAATATATATTTTAAATTTGATAGAGACTGTATGATTGAGTAAATAAATAACAGTAAATCTTCTCCTTAAATTATATACTTACTACATTACCTTCTTATTAATTCTGATTTTTCTTCCTTAATGTCTAGTTTTCTCTTTTCCTACGATTTTACTTTCTAATCGAACTTAGTTTTAAATTAATTTTTTTTGGGGGTCATATTTGATTGATTCATAATCTTATATATTATAGATTCTTTTTTTTTTACTAGATAGATAATGAGCTCATCTTATATCTTTTTCCACTTAAATATCATGTTTTTATATAGGAAAGAGGTGCGTTTAACCGGCACATCATATATTACCCTTTCACTGTTAGATCAAAGTCATGTGGACTTCTTTTGGGTAAATTATCATATGAATTTTATGAAGAAAAAAAGAGTAAATTAAAAGTGTTTTAATATATTTTTGATTTAGGCTACCACGTCAGTTGGCCACCCTCATCTGGTCAATATACAAACTATATCTAGTATGATTGAACATCATAGGAAAAAGAAAGAAAGGAACATGAATGTACGGAAAACGAAAACAAAACCGGTATAGGAACCCGAGATCTTGGTGATTAATGGAGCTCTTCAGATAAAAATGAATACGATTGGGTTATTTTACAGTGTCAATGGAGATGTCGTGGTTTAGTTGGTTATCACGTCTGTTTAATATAGTGAAGGTCTCCGGTTCGAGTTCAGGAGATGCCATTTCCTATTTTTTTGAATCTCAAGAAAATTGTTTTTTTTATAATTATTATTAGAAAAAGAAGACTTCAAATATGATCTTCATCCTTTCCTGCAAAAAACGTTGGAATCTCTCAATTGGTTCAACAAATTGCTGTCACCATCCTGTCCAAGAGACCAACTCACCTCAATTAGTGGGTCAACGTCTATTTGTTTATTAGAAAAAAGAAGACTAAAGAAGGATTTTTGTTATTCAATTCCACTTGTTATAAGTTTCTTCTAGCCTAGAGTTTCAGCAAATCATCAATATTCTACTGTCCAAAACAAAAATATACATATTTGCTTTTGATTAGAAGATAAAAGAGAGGGGATCGGAGTATGGCCTATCCTTATGACCGCGATCCTTTGAAATGCATAGAGATGATGTACGAGTGGCCAAACTGGGAATATGACACACGACCTGTCTACATGGAGCTCAGATTTTTCAGGACATTTTTCATAGCAGCTGCTAAGTGGTGCAAAGACGATAATGATGGACTCACTCAGCTCCTCCATTACCTTCAAGCTTTGATCAGAGATGCGAGAACTGAGTTTCACTCCCGCGTTTGTGGTAATCATAAATTTAGGAAGGTTCTTGCATTTGATAATTTTGATAAGATCAGCCTGCTAAAGCCACAGATCCATCAAGTCCTTCAGAGGTTCATCTCGTCTTCGTTCAAGCCTTCTTTGAACTGTGAACTTGTGGAGGAACACCTTAAGCTTCTCATTGAGAATTTTGGTGATGTCCTGCAATTTCAGAAGGCTTTGACTTCTTCTCAAAAGGAAGACATTAATTTTGTTCAAGAAAAGCTCGAGTTTCTCAAGAATTTCCTCTTCTTCGTGAAAAAGTGGAGCGTTGAGCAGGATAAATTGCAAGCTGTGCTGAATCATATAGAAGTTGTGGCTGATATAGCAACAACTTATGTCTCTTTCCCTTGTTTGGGCAACACATCTGATAAAGACATGTCTAGTGGTATGTTATTTGATCTGCTAATTCAGAGCATCAAGCCCAATAAGCCAGAGGTCACAAAGGCTTATGTTCATCTGTTGGAAGGCTTGGTACCACCAGGATCATACAGTTATCTAATGTATGAATTTATTGGTACCTTTGTCGAGTTTCTGCTTCAGGATCTCAATGAGATGCTTGAATCTCAGGCAACAACTTCTGCGGCTCCTGTGAAGGATCACTTTGAAACACTTCACAAAGAGCTCAGATTCATCCTGACTTTCCTCATTTCTCCACCAGAGCAGCCAATAATGGTGGGAAAATTAGATGATATCTCAGCAGTGATTGAAACTACAGTAATGAAGGCAGGGTCTATCGTTCGTCGTTTTCATAAAAGAGACATGAATGAAAACTCCGCCAAAGAATTGGAGCTTGAAGTCATTGGTTTGTCACAAGAGGTCAAAACCATACAGCCAAAGTCTGGAGAGATTTATCTCAACATTCGAAAGCTGCCAACAGAATCAATCTTCCCACAGATTGATGTGTTGGGGTTTTTGAATTCTCTGTTGGAGAATGTGCAACAGCTCATGCACTCCAAAATTGATTCAATTGCTCTTGTGAAACTTCAATTGCAGACTGTATTGCATGAGCTTGAGTTCTTCAAATCATTTCTCAAGAATGTTGCAGATCATGACCATCTAGATGAGGATGATCAGCTGAACGTCCTTAGCACACATGTTATACATTTGGCCTACAGAATCGAGTACATTATCGACTCTCTTCTTGTAAAGCCTTCCTCTTTATGGCATCGTCTGTTAGACGATGTCATACTGGAGACTATTTTTATCAAGACACAAATCTTGGAGAACCTTGATGAGAAGACAAGTGCTTTGAGAGGCCACGAGACTCCAAGTGTTTTTGCTCGAGTGCCATCAGAAGGGAACTCTTCATTATTTGATGAAGAATTAGTTGGTTTCGAGGATGAGGGACAAATCATAGTTGCAAAGCTAATTAAAGGACCAGCAGAGCTCGACATCATTTCCATTATTGGTATGCCTGGTCTTGGAAAGACAACACTTGCCAAGAAAGTGTTCAGTGATGAAAGTGTTTCTCAACGCTTCCAGGTACGAGCCTGGTGCTGTGTATCTCAATTATATCAAAAGAAAAATCTGCTACTAGAAATATTGTGTCAATTTGTTGAGGACACTTACAAGATCAGCAAAATGGATGAGCAAGAACTAGCTCATGAGCTGAAAAGAAGATTACAGAGAAGGAGGTACCTCATTGTTACAGATGACATATGGAAGACTGATGTGTGGGATGATTTGAAGATGTGTTTTCCAGATGACAGAAATGGAAGCAGAATTATCATGACAACCCGGCTCAACGAAGTTGCTCTGTATGCTAAACAATGCAGCGAACCCCATTGTCTTCGTTTTCTTAGTGAACAAGAAAGTTGGAGTTTACTGCAGAAGAAGTTGTTTCATGCGGAGGACTGCCCTACTGAACTACTGAAAGTTGGAAAAGAAATTTCAGATAGGTGTCAGGGACTGCCTCTGTATATCGTTTTGGTAGCAGGAATCCTTGACAAGATGGATGTTAAGCCAAACAATAGGATAGAGGATAAAGCAAACAGCTGGAAACGTGTGGCAGACAGTTTAAGTTCTAAGTTGGTTAGTGATGGAGAGCATAACTGGATGGACATACTAGAACTGAGTTACAAGCATTTGCCTCATCACTTGAAATCTTGCTTCTTGTATTTCGGAGCATTTTTGGAGGATCAAGAGATTCCAGTCTCAAAATTGATTATATTATGGATTTCTGAGGGGTTCGTACAAAAAGCTGAGTCAAAGAAACAAGAAGATATTGCAGAAGAATACTTGATGAATCTGATAAGCAGGAGCCTAGTAATGGTGGACAAAAGAAGATCCTTAGGTGGAGTGAAATCATGTCGTGTTCATGATTTGTTGCACAAGTTTTGCTTGGAAAAGGCAGAAGAAGGAAGTCTGTTGCAGGTGACAACAAGTAAGCCTGACAAACGAGTTCCTTTCTATTCCCATAGTTACAATTATGGTTTTGATACCCATGATATTGGTCCTCCAAGAACTCCAATAATACATGAGCAACGCCGGCTGCGAATTATTTGTGACAGGAGACAATTTGTACTATCAAGGCCTAGCGGGCCAACTGTGCGCTCTCTGCTACTCCATGCTACACGGCGTGCCTTTTCAGGTGAGAATTTCAACATATCATTTGTTTGCCACAACTTTAAGCTTCTGAAAGTGTTGGATTTAGAGTGCATTCACCTGGGTGACGTGTTTGTTGAGGAAATATCCTTGCTTGTTCATTTAAGGTTCTTGGCAGTTCGAGGTGGAATGCGATCAATTCCATCATCAATTGTCAAGCTTTGGAACCTTGAAACATTGTTAGTAAAAGGAGAGAAAGGTGAGGTTTCATTGCCAGAGGCTATTTTTCAAATGAAAAAGTTAAGGCATTTACACATAAATGACCGTGTCATTTTTGATGTGACACTCTGTCAATTACATCATGTGATAACCTTTTCCACACCATCTCTCTCGTTTTATGGGAACAAAATGAAAAGCTTTCCTGGAATTCGTAAGCTGAGATGCATATTTTTGGAATCATGGGGCTATTGTATGGAGCTGAGGAAAAGCTGCAACCGTTTCCCGATTTTAGACTTCCTCAATCAGCTTGAATCTCTCAAAGTGTTATACCATGGCAGAATTCTGAGTCCTTGCAAGTTTAGCTTCCCTTCAAATCTTAAGAAACTGACACTATCCAAATTTCGCGTCCCCTGGAGTGAAATTTCTGCAATTAGTGCATTGGAAAATCTCGAGGTCCTTAAGTTAGTATTCAGAGCATTTGAGGGGGATCGATGGGATGTGAATGATGTGGAGTTCAAGAGACTCAAGTTCTTGAAACTAGACTTTTTGAACATTGCACGATGGAATGCTTCAGATGATGCCTTCCCAAGCCTCGAGTGTCTGTTGCTGCAAAAATGTAAGCGGCTTGAGGAAATCCCCTCTGGTTTTGGTTACAACACTTCATTACAGATGATTCAGGTGAAGTGGTGTAGCTCATCTGCTGCTAAATCAGCCACTGAAATCAAAGACATACAAGTTAATGAGATGGGAAATTACAACTTCAGGACTTCTATTCAACAAGCAGACAGGGATCCCTCTGCTTAACTATTAGTTCTTGTCCATTCTTAAACTTTAGACTTGTAGAAGCATTATTTTTTCAAAAATCTGGTAAGTACAAAAGTTAACTCTAGTGGATTTATGTTCCCATTTGTTGAGGTTGTATAATTTAGAGGACAAATTTTTCTATGATGGATTGGTTTATCCGTGATTGTGAATTTACTGTGAACAAAACTTTCTTTTTCTCAAGCAGCCAAAACATGCAGTGAGTAGATTCAGTAGAATTTTTATTGTTAAATTACTACACAGTAGATCTCTTTTCCTAGTTAAAAACCAACAAGGTTAGCAATTTAATATCTAGAACTAAATATCAAAGCACTCAAAAGTACATATTTTATCTACAAAAACAAATCTGGCTGTGAGAAATTAAAATTTTTCTGACTGAAAAATCTCATAGCAAATCTTGCCTATAAGCTTTCTAAATTACAAGATAAATGAATTATCTGCTCCAACAAAGCCAGGTTACTTCGACTTCTAATAATGAATCCATTAACTATTACTTCTGCTTGTGAGTTCCTCCAAGCCAAAAAGGGAAAATATATAAGAGAAAGGGCAACATGGGTGTTCGGCTACAAGAATATGGCATAATGCAAACATGAAACCAAACGTATTGCCCTGACAAACATATGTTCAAATCTCAGTAATCAAAATAGCTAGGGAAACAAGACAATTCAACATGACAAATCTATTTAAAATAAGCACTTCATTTATTTAATAAAAAAGAAAAATATTTTTGACCTCCAAAAAGTTTGGCCAAACAAACTAGTAATAAAAAATGTAGGAGTCCGAAGCCAAATTAGTAAAAGAATTGATAGAAAAGACTAAATTGGTAACTGACATAACAAAAATACCAAATGGGGTAAGATGTCTCACGCCCCACGCCTCATTTGGTATTCCGTTAACAAATCACAAAGTTGGATTTTTACCTGTTTTATTTTTTTTTCTTTCTTCTTTATCGTGGGACGCCTAGCGCCCCACTTATTTTTAATTAATTTATTTTTTGCCTTCTTGATCGTGGGACGCCCATTGCCCCACTTGTTTTATTTATTTATTATTTTTTTTTGTTCTTGGTCGTAGACTCTCAGTGCGCCACTTTGTTTTAATTTTTTTTTTGGCTTCTTGGTCATGAGACGTCCAACGCACCACTTGTTTGTTTTTTGGTTCTTGGTCGTGGGTTGCCCAGCAACCCAAAATGTTCAAATTTTCAGAATTTTTGCATCGTCCCATCAAATCATCGAATGAAAAAGTTTTCTACACTCACATTTTTCATGACTATATTTCGTAAATCACTTATAAATATTTCCGAAGGAATACATCTTGAAATATTTGAGTTAAATATTTCCTTTTTTCTGTGAACTTTTTCTTGTTATATAATCTTACTTTAAATGGTTGAAACTTTTGTAAAAGTTAAATTATATTAGGGCGGAGAAGTTGTGCATGAAGGTGGTTCAATATGATATAGTCGACATCCTATGATGGGTCAAAGATTTTCACAATCCCTTAAATATGAGCGTTTACAACTCGTATTTAGGAATAAGATATCTATAACTGACCTGAGGATGAAGTCGTTATCACTGATCGATATCCAATGTATTTTATCGCTAATGGGTTATACCAATTAGTGACAATGAGTCGTTGTCTTTATTTCTTCATAGTCCTGATATCTTATGTAATCACATTAGTATAACGTAGTTCCGTCATTCCAAAAATAAATGAAAATGAGTTTGATCTTAGTGATACTATCTATTTGCCTGGTTTGAATACTAGTCTCTCAAGAGGTGTAATGCAACAAGAAACAATGATAGGATTTGGTAGATCACAAAATGACATATCTTACACAAGTATCGAATCGAACATTATGGGCCAAATGCCTTACAATAACTATGACTGGAGTATGCGTTATTGTGAGATGGGTGGACCTAGTTTTGTAACTGCGCACATAGAAAGTTTTGATTTGAGCACTGATCAACCTGCACAGCCATGTGAAGCCAATTTTGGAAGGGCCAGTTCATTCAATAAGTTCCTTGTCCATCATAATCAACTCATAAGTTTCTTGTCCATCACAATCAACTGATAGGTAAATGTAAAATTTTTCATGTTTCTCGAAGTTATGTACATATGTTATATTTATTTATCTTTTTAATTTCTCATATTTATCTTTTAAATTTGCAGGTGTAATGATGCTATTGAAATACTGACTCAACTGACAGAAATTGTCAACAACTACGACATAGCCGTTGTTCAACAAGATGCATAAGATAGTGATACACATTCAGACCATGGTATGACAGAGGATAATCATTCATCTGACGATGAAGATGTTGTGAATGAAGAGGGTGAAGGTCATGGTGTTCAAAACGTCAATTATCATTCTATTGTTATTCTGTATTTGGACTCCACCGAAGAAAGTGTTGAAGACTTTGCGTGCATGCGAGATAGCGGTCCTGTTCGAGCTACATTTTGGAATCCACAAAAACCTAAAGTTATCAAGTCAGGTCTGTTTTCTGCCCTTGATTTAATATTGTTAAATAACCATTTTGAATTTGCTAATCCATATTTAATATTTTATTATATATTCAATTAGGAATGTTATTTCAAGATAAAAAGGAAATGAAATTTGTAGTGAGACATTATAGTATTTCCAATAAGAAGGAGTTCATTTCTGAACAATCAGAAACCAAGAGTTAGAAGGTTATATGCAGGTTGCATTCATTTGAATATGATTGGATGATTCGATTTAGACTGATTTCCAGTGGTATGTGGATGACAGGCAATATGATTAAAAACACACATGTCAGACCGATGACTATAAGAAGGATCATTTTATTCTGAACAACAATCTAATTGAAATAACACTGATACCGTATGATATGGAGAATGCTAACATGAGTATTGCTGTAGTTTGCAAAATTATCAAATAAAAGCACCAATATATCCTAGCTACTGGAAATCGCAGAAAGGCAGAAAAAAGGCATTTCAAATTGTCTATGGAGATTTTAAAGGGCCTTTTAAGGCATTGCCTTGATACTTGGTTGCTCTTCAATTTCAAATCCGGGGACTATCATAGAGTGGGAGCACGATTCTACCATAATTCAGGGCGAACACATATTCAAATTTCTTTTCTGGGCCTTTAAAACAAGCATCGGTAGTTTAAAAAATTGTAGGCCAGTCATATCAATATACTGCACTCATCTTTATAGTCTTTATGAATTGAAATTATTAATCGTCATTAGGATTGATGCTAATAAAAATATTTTTTCACCTGCATATTTTGTTGTCACCCCTGAAAGTTATGACTCATGGTCATGATTTGTGAAGTTATTCTTGAGACATGTTGTTTATGATAGACAAGGAATTGACCTAATTTCGGATCGTCACTAAGGAATCTCGCAATGTATCTAGTCTTATAATTGGTTGAGGCTACCTGCCACATATCATAGGTTTGACATCCGACATTTGAAAAGCAACTTTAACAAAAATTTCCTAAATCGCGGATTGGAGAAACTAATGTGGATGGCTGCCACTGAGCATCAGAAAAAGAAGTTCAAACGTGAGATGCAACAAATTGAAACAATGTCTCTCGAAGCACATAAGTGGTTAAATGATCATCAGCTTGATAAATAGATATTGTACAAGGATGATGATTGTAGATGGGGTGCTACGACAACTAATATATCTGAGTTGTACAATGATTTGTTAAAGAAAGCTAGCGGCCTTCTGATGACCGCGATGATTCTATTGACGTTTAAGTATGGATTTAAATTATGTTTAGATTACTTGATTGACATGTGTAACTTGAACACGATGTCCACTCAAGCTTGGGGAGCAGCAGCATTGCCATATTTGTACAATGCTTTTTGCCGTGCTTCAATGGCTTCAACGAGCTATGTATGTGGATTTTTATCTTTGGTGCAGGTATATTTTTTTATTATTTTTTAATTTGAATTGTCTATATTTTTTAAATAGAGTTCTTATATGGATATGCCAATTTTCAAATAAATAGGTATGGGCATGGGAGCGTATCATTCCACTACAACCTTCACCTCGCCCCGTTAGGAAAAATTTGGTCGTGCTTGAACCTCATACTTCTTTTGCACATAAATGAACGAAGCGTAAGACCCACCAAAATGAGGCTCGAAATGTACCTACAGTTATTCAAGATGTTTTGGATAATTTAAATAAGGGGCAAGTATGTGGGTATTATACTAAGTTATATGTTATATTTAATTATGAATCATTAACTCTAATTTTTTCTTGCTTAGTTTGTTAGCCATATGCCAAAAATGTTATAAATGCACTGCCTGAGTGGTGTCGTTGTGGTTGACCTGTCTGGAAATCTTTTGTGCCACTTATTTGTGAAATTTATCGGGAATGACATATGGTAGACCGCGTGGTCAGACAATTTGGTGGTGTGCAGCACATACCTGGACCATGTTTTTTGTTTGACCATTTTCGTTTTAAACGTGATAAGCGTTATCTTGCAACAGAAGAGATTCAATAATATTTTGACGCCACGTTTATTGAATGACAGCATCACCGACTTCGTGTTTTTCAATCTAATTTGTTTACCTTAAACAGGAGTACTTTTCATGGTATCGTCGGCACTCCCGCATGTTTATTGGAAATCCAGAACATGTTGAAAGAGGATATCAACCATTGACAGGCCAACATGAGGCTTTGGTGCTTCTTTTTTTTTTTTTTTAAACTTTGTATATATGATTTTAATTTTTATTTTACATGTAGTTAATATCTATTTTCATTGTAGGCCAGAGAACATAAAAGGCAACACCGGATGGCTATGGCGGTTCTAAATGATTTAAATAGGTCAAACGTAGAGAGGGAACTAGTGGAGGAGTGGATCCAAATTTCTATTGAGTCCATGAATACTGCATTTTCGGGTACACGATTTAGTTTTGCACCAGACTATATACCACCAAATGAGTATATGGATCCCCCTGTAGTATAGATTCACCGTCGAGAATGACAAGTTGTCCCAAGAGATAGGGAGCGTCGTGCTAGAAGGGCGGGTGGTGGACGTGGAGGTAGACGCTAGGTAGATTATCACCTGGTTGACGAGAAAAATATTTTTGCTGAAGCAAAAGAAAATATAATTGGCATTGATGATCCTGACCCATTCATGGCAACTGCTGAGGTATACCATACCACCCAACATTTGATGTTGTTGGAGCATCAGTGGAAGCTCAATCTGTTGGATATGTGATTCCTCTAGCTGTGGTCTTTGACTTTGCTCAATTTAGTGGATCGCAGTATCAAGGATTTGGTAATGGGTCAGGCTTTGCTCCATTTGAAATGCCTAACTTTCCAAGACATAACTCTCCGTTCGCTCCTCCCCTGAGCTTCATAGATATGAGTAAAATTGTCATACTTTATAGTTAATAATTACTATACGTTAATTCTAATAAATATATATGTTATTATAGGCTCTATCATCCCATGTTTATACTGCACATTCTCAATCCATTAATACAGAAGCAGCGCCGAATCTTCCTCGAAAATCAACTAGGCCACATAAACCAACTAATTGTTGCACCGGTTCCCATTATACTTAGGAGTAAAATGTACAGTTATATTTGTAAAAACTTTTTATTTATCTCATATTGTAATTTACCACTTTATAAATTACATTTATGTAAAACTATATTAATTACATTAAACAGAGTTAAGAATAAATTAGAAAAAATATTTTTTTTTTATATAGTTTTTTAAAGGATGTGTGAAAAGAATGTGGCAACTAATATGAAATTATATGATAAGAAAAACTTTAAATACCGATTTGTTTTAATATAAGATAGTCATATTTATTGAACTTTTTTTTTGCACGTGCGCAAGCAAATGCAATAGTAAGTGTATTTGTTTTGTTCAATATTACTGCATGCAAGGTAGATACTTACATAAAAATTGTTTGTACTTTTCGGTTCAAACTTACATAAAAATTGTTGTCAGGAGGTCTGATTTAAAAGAGCAAAAAAAGTTGAAATTTCATATCTTCATTGATTAAAAAAAGGGAAAATAAAGTATTCTAATTTTCCACTTGCTATTAAAAAACGTAACACTGTATTTCTTCATTGCCACTAAAATTTCTTAGAATTCAACAGAATTAAAGAACACAAAATCCATGCCTTTAGCAAAAAAAAGTTTAAGGCATGATATGGTGCTAACTTGCATAGTTACTATTTCCCAAATCCAATATCCTCGAATTGAATATTTACAAGAGAAATTAAGCCTAAATTGATCCTAGCATCCTCCGCAACCACTGTCACCGCAACCACCGCCACCACCGCCACCACCACCACCACCATCACCATCACCCCAACCACCACTTCCGGTACTCGGTAGCATTCCTACCTAACCCATACTTGCAGTATTATAGCCCGTGCTGTTCCGTGTTCTAGTACCTTTATGTACATAATTCTTCTGGGCTTTCTCGACGTTGACCTTGGGAGACTTTCTGCTAACACACAACCCCATCACAATTGTACAATGAACGAATGAATTGAAGAAGAAGTAGCAAAAGGGGATGATGGTAGTATTTTTTAACTTTGTTTCTTTGTGTTAAGATAAATAGAAAAATCTTATAGTGAATGAAGTGGACAAAAAACTAATAATAATAAAAATAATATATACAAGTGGGGAATAGAGATAAGGTCCGGTCGACCTCCTCCAATGGAAATATAGTTATGTTTGGGGATCTTATATCCGTGGTCCGCTCCCTTTTATTATCTTTCGTCCTTGTGTAATTAAGACGTTTGAAATTCTTCTAAACATTAACCCCTCCCTTCGTATTTAGTTTTCAGGATAAAACTTTGCTTAATTATTATTTTCTTCATTTTAAAATAAATGATTTTTAATTTTTTAATTTTATTTTAAAATAAGTGGTATTTTACATTATCAAGAAAACATGAATGATGTTTTTCCTATTTTACCTCTTATTTAAATGAAGAGAGTTTTACATAATCAAAAAAATATTAAAAAGTTACATCTTTCTAAAGATATTTGTTAGGTGTAAATGAGTAAAAATACATTTTTCTTTCTAGGAATGACTAGTTTTCTTAAGGGGTGTGTCCAAGCTGAAAGCACCACTTATTTTGAAAACAGAGGGAGTAAGAATTTTTTAATTAAATTTAATATATTTCTTATTATTTGGGATCACAACTATTTTTAATATACATGACAACTAACAGCTCGTTTGGATGGTTGTTACCTACTGTATTGCATCGTGTTGTTAGTTTAAATACGATTTTTATTTTGATTGTTATTTAAAGTTTATTTGATTGCATTGTTAAATCCAAAATTAGATAACAACGAAAAGTTTCATTTTTAGTAACAATCAATTTGATGTGATCGTGTCGTCATCTGTTTTTTTCTTCTCAATTTATCTTTATTTATTGTTTAATAATTCTATTTTATTGTTTATCTTGCTTTTTTATATTAGTTCTACTCTCAATTTATCTTTATTTATTATTTAATAATTCTATTTTATCATTTATCCTATTTCTTTTTTTATAGTAGTTATATTTTGTACCCTACTTTTCTTATAGATTTATCAGTTAAATTGTTAATATATAACATTATATAACAAAAAACGATAACATAATCTATTCAAATATTATATTTATTAAAATAATATATTATAATATAATATAATATTACATAATATAATACAATACAAACTATCCAAACAAAGAGTGAAAGGAAACGGAGTATTATATTAATGGAAATATGTGTACTGATGAATATTCGATTAATACTATTTCAAGACGGCGTTTTAGGCGTTTGGCCTTTTTCTTTTACCATATTTGTGCTGGTTACTCCTTTTCTAGAATGGAAAACAATATGGGGTATTTATTATGATTGATTTTCTTATTTACTAAATAAAATATACATTTTCATATTTTTATGGTCCAAAGGATAAATAATATTTTTCTATTATAAAATATTAAAATTAGAATAATAAAAAATATAAATAAAATAAATAAAGAGAGAAACGAGAGATATAAATGTAGAGATTTTTTTTATATTTTTCAAGTCTTTTTAAGTGTATATAATATGATTCTCAATTCTTTATTTATAAGGTTACATTGAGTAACATTAAAGGTGTCATAAGGATGACATTAACTCTTAAAGATGCGAAAATAATTATGCGGGTATAGGAGGTATTAAAAAATAATTATTTTAATATCTCAAAAAGAATTATTATTTTCTTATATGTGCATTTATATTTCAGCAATGGGGAATCCAAAATTTCTGTTAAAATTTGGATGACATTCATTATATGAAATTTGGTCAATTATATAACAGTTGATCATTGATTTAGCCTTAAAATTTTCGTGCCAATTAATTACAAATCAATAGCCTTAATGGCTTTGGTTTGTATTGATGTGTATGTTAGAGCACATTTTATCTAGCCTATATACTATTTTGCTCCTGTTTGGCAATAAGCTCATCCTTTCTCAAACACAGTTTGTTTTGCTCTAGTTTGACAGTGAAAGGTAAAAAAAACTCAACAAACAAATTTCTACCTTTTTATCTCTTTAAGTGTTTGAATTTTCTTTTGATAATCTTTTTTAGTTTTTGTGTTTCTAATTTTTGTACTAAAAGAAATTGTTGAATTCTGAAGAATATATCTTAACGACTTAATTATTATTAAAAGACAGTGTCTTCTGACGCATCTTGAGTTACAAGAATTTTCATGATTTATAATATTTTTCAATAAAAGATCAACAAAAAGATAGCGAAAATATAAATATTACTACATATTATAATAAAAATTAAATTACACCTAATAATTATAAACATTCATATTTAAATCATATACTTACAATATTTTCATATTTGTTTTTTGTTATAGATATAATTACTGAAGATAGGGCAGAAGAAGAACTTTAGGTATGTTGAGATTTGCAAGTTAGTTAGAGTTAGTTATTCAAATTAGTTAGGAGTTAGTTAGAGTTGGTTACTCAAGTTAGTTAGGAATTAGTTGGTAAAGGTAGTTAAAGTTAGTTACACATATTTAGTCTTTTGGTTAATTAGTCTAAATGGGAGGTTAGTTTAGTCATTAGTCTTCAACTAACTAACCACACTAATCACCTATAAAAGGTGTTAGATAGGAAGAATTAGTTGAGTTTTTCCTTTCTTTTCCAATCTGTAAATTTCTTTCTTCTTCAATGAGAATTTCTCTACTTAGCAATGGCAGTAATTCTGCCCCAATCAATCTCCAAATATGAATGATTAGTTATAGTTTAACATGGTATCAGAGCAAGGGCTGATTAATGGAGGATTATCAAGCACACAGCTGTGTTTTCAAACAACTTGATCACTGACTGGATCTGCATTTTCGATCCAGATTTCAGTCCTTTTTTGATCTGGTTTTTGTTCTGTTTTCTTCTTCTTTTCGATCTGTCTAGTAACATTTCCTTGTTCATTTTTGATTAGTCCAGTAAAATTCATTGTTTCTGCGTGATTTGGATCTGAAATCCTGCAGCATAAGACTGCTGGATTGAAGATAGTTTACAAGCTGTTTGATAGGTGTTAGTTGATATATCATACTCATTCTAACTTTCTCTCAGTTTAGTCCTGTTCTCCTGATCCTTGATCTTAAATTTTTTCATTCTCCCTTCTTCTGGTTCGACACTTAGACTGTTGTTGTGGTTGATCATTTGATCTATTCGTCCTCCTTCACTCATTCTGCTTCTCAGTCTGCCTTGATCATGGAAAACAATCTGGATGAAAGTCGATCTGAAGTTCATCCCACAGAGAATGCTGGGACATCTGCAGACTTCAACAATGCTTTCTATGTTCATCCTTCAGAAAATGCTGGGACATCCATAACTCCTACTTCCTTTGATGGATCTGGATATAGATCATGGAGGAGGAGTGTATTACGAGCCTTATCTGTGAAGAACAAACTAGGTTTCATCAATGGTAAGATCATGAAACCTAGTGTTGATTCTCTATGCTTCACACAGTGGGAAAGGTGTGATGATATGGTGACTTGCTGGATCTTAAACTCTCTGTCAAAAGACTTGAGTGATAGCTTGCAGTATGTAAATAATGCGAAGGAACTATGGGATGAATTGGAGGAAAGATATGATCAGACAAATGGTGCAAAGCTGTACCAACTGCAGCAGGAAATCAGTGATCAAACACAAGGAAATTTGGACATCACAGCCTACTACACAACCTTTCGAAAACTTTGGATAGAGCTCAGTACCTTAGATGCCAACATACAATGTGTGTGTGCATGCACTTGTGGTGGCAAAGCAAAGATGCACAAGGCAGAACAGGACAGAAGACTTATCCAATTTCTTATGGGGTTGAATGATGTTTACACAGTGGTTAGAGGGAACATCTTGATGATGAATCCCTTGCCAACCATGGCTCAAGCTTTTTCCATTTTGGTGCAGGAAGAAAGACAAAGAGAACTCAGACCACACAACAGAATTCCTTTGGAATCTACTTCACTAACTGCACATGCAGGAACCAGTAGTGCAGTTAGGAATGTAAATGGATTCAACAACTATAGAGCACAAGGATTGAAGCAAAATGCAGGAGATTTCAAGACCAACTATACTCAAAGGAATGGTGGAAAAGGTAGTTATAAAACTGGAGGCCAACACAATAACAACAACAGATCTCTTCTGTTTTGTGACTACTGTAAGAAGCAAGGGCATACTGAAAACAAGTGTTACAGACTGCATGGATTTCCACAAGATTTCAGGTTCACAAAAGGCAGACACTCAGGCACAGCAGCAACTGCATCAATCAATGAACCTAGCAGTAGTGAGGGAGCATTAACCAAGGGATATGATAAAGATAATAACTATGAACTTGATCTGACTAGAGACCAATATGACAAGCTGCTAAAGTATCTAGGAAATATCCAGGTGAAGGAGAATCATTCCACTGTCAACAACAAAAGCTATGCAGAGAATCTATTCAATGGACAAGCAATGGCAAATCTGGCAGGTATAATAGCATGTCATTCCTCTATAACTGAGATTGATGACTTATCTTGTGCATGTGTAAGTCTGTCTGCTGACTCTTGGATTATAGATTCAGGAGCTACAAACCATATGACATTCAACAAGAGCCTTCTAGTCAAAATTAGAACCTTGCCATACCCTTTTATAATCACATTACCAAATGGCTACAAAGTAAAAGTGACTGAAATAGGAGAAGTACATTTAAGTCCAGTCCTAACCTTACAAAGAGTATTGTTTGTGCCTAGTTTTAAGTTCAACTTGATTTCAGTTCATTGTTTGGCCACACAACTTAAAGGAGTTGTCAGTTTTAATAGCATTACTTGTCTTATGCAGGGCCCTTCACTGAAGAGCCCTCTGGCAATTGGTAGAGCAAGGAATGGATTGTATTACATTTGTCCAAAGTGCCATACCTCTTCAGATTCAGCTTCAAGATGTGTGAATTTTACTCACCAGTCTTTGTCTAGTAGTTGTTCTTTTCCTTCTGTTTCTTCTTTTGTTCCTACTGAAGTTACTCAAGATTGTATTCCATCATGTATGTCATCTGTAAGATCCCATGCACAAAGTAATAAAACTGCCTGTTCTATGAATGAATCTGTCTCTGCAATCTCTGCTTCTAATCTTTTGGATGCAACTTCTTATGATAGTACATCTGCTGCAAACAGTGTAGACTACTTATGGCACACAAGACTAGGACATGTGCCCTTTAGTAAGATGAAAGATATCACTGCCATTCCATTTTCTTTTGCTCCCAAACAACCCTTTTTATGTACCATTTGCCCCATGGCTAGACAAACCAGACTACCTTTTCCCTCCAAGGCTGCCTCCCAATCAACCAAACTACTAGACTTACTTCATATTGACCTATGGGGCCCTTACCACACAACAACACATGATAACTATAAATACTTTATCACTGTTGTGGATGACTTCAGCAGATCCACCTGGACTCAGTTGCTCAGCTGCAAAAGCAATGCTTTATCAGCCATCAAAGGTCTAGTTTACTTGATGGAAAATCAGTTCTCTACAAAGATAAAATGTATTAGAACTGATAATGGTTTGGAGTTCCTTAATAAGGAAACCTCTGATTTCCTGAATAAGAGAGGAATTCTACATCAGAGAACATGTCCCTATACACCACAACAAAATGGTGTAGTGGAAAGGAAACATAAATACCTACTTGAAACTGCCAGATCCTTGTTATACCATTCTAAACTTCCAATGCAATATTGGGGTGAGTGCATTCTCACTGCTACTTACCTGATAAATAGATTGCCCTCAACCTCAACACAAGGCAATACACCATTTGAGAAATTGTACCAGAAACAGCCTACATATTCCCATTTGAAATCCTTTGGATGTCTTTGCTTTCCTACAAATGTTAAACCCCACAAAGATAAGTTTTCACCAAGAACCATTCCTCATGTGTTTGTGGGATATCCTTTCAATACAAAAGGGTACAAGGTCTTAAACTTGAGCACTAAGAAAATACACATTTGCAGAGATGTGTTGTTTCATGAGAATGTGTTTCCTTTCAGCTTAACATTTCCTATTTCTGATTTTAGTTCTGTATTAAAGAAACTTGATCCCTCTTCTACCCTGCTACTTCCTGATAATAATATCTCTAGTAATGGTTTAGTCCTGGATGATAGTATTCCCATTTCAGTCACTTCCCATTCCACCACTAATACCTCCAGACCTGCATCTACACCTGCAACTGCTACTACATTTTCACCTAGCAATGACATTGCTATTCCCACTTCACCTATTAACACCACTACTTCCAGTTACATTGTTCAACCTTCTAACCAAACTGTTAGGAAATCTAGTCGACCACACATCATACCTACATACCTAAAAGACTACACATATAAGCTTCCCAATCTCCAGTCCTCAATCACCCCTATTTCACCTGTTACACATCCCACCTCTCTTGCATCTTTCACTCCCATTGTTCAGCAGCAGACACACTCACATGATCATGAACCTTTCTCATATGAAGAGGCTGTTCTCCACCCTGAATGGCAGGCAGCCATGGATCTTGAGTTTCAGGCTTTGTATGCAAATCATACTTGGGACTTGGTTATTCTACCACCTAGAAAGAAAACTGTAGGTTGCAAGTGGGTGTATAAAGTAAAGCATAAGGCAGATGGAACTGTGGAAAGATACAAGGCCAGACTTGTTGTGAAAGGATACACACAACAAGCTGGAATAGATTACAATGAGACTTTCTCACCAGTTGTAAAAATGACTACAATAAGACTTCTGATTGGTTTAGCAGTTAAGGAAGGTTGGAATCTATACCAGCTAGATGTAAACAATGCCTTTCTCCATGGGGATTTGAATAAAGAAGTGTACATGGCCCTGCCTCAAGGTTTGATGGTACAAGATAATAGAGTAGTTTGCAAATTAAATAAATCTCTGTATGGGCTGAAACAGGCCAGTCGACAGTGGTATGAAAAACTGGCAACATCCTTATCTTCCAGAGGCTATACTCACTCATCTGGTGATTACTCTTTATTTTTCAGTAAGGTAGAGGATTCCATAATCTTTGTAGCAGTATATGTTGATGACATTATTGTAACAGGGAATGACAAGGCAGAGATTGAATCATTAAAGTCTTTTCTGCACAACCAGTTCAAGATCAAAGATTTAGGTAGGCTGCATTACTTTCTGGGAATGGAAATCAACCACCAAAGCAGTGGAGTTCTTATTTCACAGAAGAAATTCACTCTTGATCTGATAAGAGATTTTGATTGTTCTACTTACACTCCAACAACTTCACCACTTGATCCAACAGTTAAATTGAAATCTGATGATGGTTTACTCCTTGAGGATGCCACTTATTACAGGAAGTTGATAGGAAAACTAAACTTTCTCACGCACACAAGAATTGATATAGCATATAGTGTGCAGCATCTCAGCCAATTTCTCCAGGCTCCCAGAGATGCACATTTGAGAGCAGCTATGCATGTACTCAGGTATCTCAAGGGAAGCACAGATCATGGTTTATTTTTGTCCAACAAACCTGGATGCAACATCACTGCTTACTGCGATTCAGACTGGGCTGCTTGTTTGGATTCAAGGAAATCAGTGAGTGGTTATATAGTGTTCTTAGGAGACAGCCCTATAAGCTGGAAATCGAAGAAGCAGACCACAGTTTCCTTATCATCAGCAGAGGCAGAGTACAGAGCAATGCGAATGGTAGTTGGAGAACTGGTTTGGATGCATAGACTATTGATGGAACTAACTGGAACTCCTTCAGTGCCTATGAATGTGTTTTGTGATAGTCAAGCGGCCATTCGCATTGCGAAAAATCCGGTATTTCATGAAAGAACCAAGCACATCGAAGTAGATTGTCATTTTGTTCGTGATAAGCTTCAAGAAGGCCTCATTGTGCTTCATCATGTTCCCACCACCAGTCAACTGGCAGACATATTAACCAAAGCTTTGAATGGTCCAAATCACTCAAATCTCCTTGGCAAGTTGTCGTCACCTTCAACTTGAGGGGGGGTGTTGAGATTTGCAAGTTAGTTAGAGTTAGTTATTCAAATTAGTTAGGAGTTAGTTAGAGTTGGTTACTCAAGTTAGTTAGGAATTAGTTGGTAAAGATAGTTAAAGTTAGTTACACATATTTAGTCTTTTGGTTAATTAGTCTAAAATGGGAGGTTAGTTTAGTCATTAGTCTTCAACTAACTAACCACACTAATCACCTATAAAAGGTGTTAGATAGGAAGAATTAGTTGAGTTTTTCCTTTCTTTTCCAATCTGTAAATTTCTTTCTTCTTCAATGAGAATTTTGTCTACTTGGCAATGGCAGTAATTCTGCCCCAATCAATCTCCAAATATGAATGATTAGTTATAGTTTAACAAGGTAAAACTATATAGTATATATGGTAATTTCAAAAATTTACCCTTTTGAATAATTCGCAACAACTTCTTGGGGGATTTTGAAAAATTCACCTCCTACAACGGAAATTTCGGACTAATCATGCTAGGATGTCATTAGGGAGATAGTAAATTTTCATATAAACTCTTTGGAGTTTTATTTTAAGTTATCTAATCTTTTAGGAAAAGTAGTATTTTCTTTGTCATATTTTATATAAAGGTATTATTATTTGCAAGTAAAATTATTTTTTTAATTATAATTTTTAAGCTTTTTCAAAATAATCATTCGTTATGTTAATTTATATTATTTTTTATATAATTTTTAAATATATAAAAAAGTTTGAAAATATTTAAAATATATATATCAAAGTTCATAATTAAAACAAAATTTTTTTAAGTTTTAATCTTTCCAAACTTCCTCACGTAAATTAGAATAGAGAATTAAATTTATTTACTTAATACAATTTAAAGATTCGTTACTTCTTTTTATAGTCATGCTAGGAAAGCTGGTAAATACACTTACCAAGCCTTTAAAAAAAAAATAAATTAATAGTGCAAAAATTTATTATTTTTCTATACATTAACATTAGACACGCAGTAAATGCGCAAAATAGAAACATGCTTAAATATTGCCGCCTTTTTCACTTCGTTAGCTTTATTATTTTTAGAGGTGGCGTTGGGACAATTTATATTGAGTTGAAAAGTTGGGTTCGAATTTAAAATTTTTGAATTCAAAAATCTGTAATTTAAATTAAATTTAAATAAAATATTAAGAATTTTTTTTGAAAAAAATAATCATCTTGAAATTTAATAAATTCAAATATAATTAAATCACGTCCCAATTAATTTATATTCAAATCAATCACTCCTCATATGATAGCGTACTGGATTTGATGGTGATTTTTGAAAAAAAAAAGGAGAAAGAAGATGATGATATCTTTGAAACTCTGTCTGAGTTAGGGTTGTCAATAAATATCGAAGAATTGAAAAATTGAATCGAATTAAATTAATTTAGTTTTTCGATTTGGTGTTTAATTTTTTTTTCTGAAAAGTTCAATTCTTTGGTTCGGTGTTCGGTATGAGAGTCATGATTTTCGGTGCATTGAAGAACCGAAATTTTATTAATTATATTTTAAAATAATATTTATATTTTTGGGCATTCATTTTAGATTTACATTTAATTAAAAAATAGTCAAATACCCAAGTTCCAACCTAGCCCAACATTTAAGTTTAACTTAAAAGTTTGCCTCACCACTTAACTTATAGTCTAATACGATATACTACCAGTCCCAGAAATCAAGAAATGTTAATTATTAGGTGTTAGATAGTAGTTAGTTTCTAAGTTTCAATTATATTTTATTTGTAATGTTTTAAATTAATGTGCTAAATTATTGATTGTTGTAGAAGTTATACGAAATAGCATTATTGAACACATTTATTTCATGTCAAATATTTTGATAATTTTATTTCTCACTTGCATCAAAAAATTATTTTAGAAATACCGAACCAAATTATTTTGATTCGGTATAAAATGCATATTTTTTCAAAATCGAAAATCGAAAAATCAAATTAAACTTTAATAAAAGCGAACCAAAAAACTGAACGCACGCCCTAATGTGAGCTAGTACTCCTTTGATATGATATATTAATTGTTTTAGTAGGATATTAAACTTGGTATTAAGTATTGGACTTATTTCTAATGGGTTAGGCAGAAATTTTAAATTGTCGGATAATTAATAGTCTATTTGATCAAATTTTTAAAATTAATTTATTTTTAGAAGTATTTTTTTAAAAAGTACTTTTGTTCAGAAATAATTGTGTTTGACTAATAAATTTTAAAAATAATTCTAAACATCAATTAATATTTGATTAAACTTTTAAAAAATGCTTCCGAATGTAATTTTTTTTTAAAGTGTAATTAGAAATATTTTTAAAAAAATTCTAAAACTATTTTTTTTAACTTCTGAAAAATAGTTTCTGCTACTTCATAAAAACACTTATTTTCAATCAAAATCTTAATCAATATCTTATTTTGAGCTCGATTGAATTGACTTATTTTAGATGTTTTAAGTTAAAATGACTTTTAAGAACTTTTTAGTTTTTGAGTAAGTTTTTAAAATGCTTTTAAGCACTCATTTTTAAATTAAAATAATAAAAATAAGTCAAAAATTATAAATAAAAAACTAATAACTTTGAACTTATAAATCATAAGTCATAAGCCATAAAACAATTAAATAAATTTCTTTTTAAATAAATAAATAAATAAATAATTTTGCCGTTCCAAAATTTAACCCAATAAACCATAAATTCCAAACCCCCAACACAGAACTTTTGAAAATGAAATCCAAACAAAATATTCAAAATCCGGATGTTGGGTTTACCGAAAGTTTGCTCACATTGTTATGGAATGAAGATCCTGTTAGCGTTGGACTAAAACCGACCAACATAGCAAACTTAAAGGGCTATTGATGCCTATGATTATATATTTAAGCGACCCAATTATATTTACCACTATATTTAAAGGACTACATTGGTGTTCTTCTCGCATAAAAGATCGTTCCACCAAGTATTGATGGCAGGATAGTACCAGAAAACAAAGAGATGGGGGAAAATCGCTCAGCTCCAACTCTTCTGGAGAGCAAAAACACTGTCATATCCGAAAAATTGTCTGCAGAGTCTATTTCTAAGGTCAATGGATTCCTCAAAAGCATGGGGGTCTTCAACCTTACCTTTCCTGACCAGTATGACACTAAGGACTCTTTCTCAGAACTCATCTGTTGTTTCCTCAAGGTCCAGCACATCCACCGTGGAAAGATTTCCTGTATTCTCTCTGTCAAACCTCCTATCCTGGTAAACTACTGATTTCTTACTATTGGGTCTTTATAACACATGTTAAAATATTGGGTCTTTCTTGAAAGTTGTTCCGTTCCCAATTTCGTGGAATATGTCAGTTGTTTGTGTTACATGTTGTTTAAGCTTTCGGGATCCTTCTCCTTTTTGAGGATTTTAGATTCCTCGGTTCAGTAGACAAAAGAGTTTCACTACTCTTTTTCATCCTAAAATTGATTACTAGGAATATCATTTTCGTGCTTTATGAGAGTCAATTGACGACGAGTTTTTTGAATGGATTTCTTGTTTTTTGAACCGGAAGGGTTTGGGATACCATATACTTGGCTTAGAACATAACAGAGTGTAAAGAAACTATCAATATAGAGACCTCTAACTTTAGAAAACTCAATTTTTCTTAAAATGACTAATTATTCTTCAGCATTGGAATGAAATTAATCCCAATAGAGCGGATAGATCATAGAGGATTCATACCAATGATCCCAGCTAGTTTTGGATTGAGCCCTAGTTGATTGATTGATTGATCATAAAATTTCCTGTTCAAAGAAAATTTCTTGGTTCCTCAATTTCTGAATATTAGTATCAAATCATAAATTTATGGAGAAAAATGTCCCCAAAGTGTGGAAACTTAGGGGATTGAGGTGTAGTTGATTGATTGATTTAAGTTTTAAGTGTGGAAAACAATTATTGATAGAACTAAAAGTTTTATTTTGTGGTGGGTGGGCAGCAGCACCTGTTAAATGCTGACGCTACTATGCCAGTGTCTGATTTTAGGAAGGGCTAGGTATCGAATAGGATTGAGAAAGATGATGAGGTTAATGAGATACCAGTTTTCTCAGAAAGGTGTATTAGAACATCAGGTCTTTCCAGAAGCTTGAGCAACTCGGAGAAGTCATTGATTACATGGACAAGTTGGTTTCTATTCAATGGCTTTAAAAAATTAATCCATTCTGCATATTTAAGCATCGGGGCTCGTCTGTTTCATTTTTTTCGTGGATGGTTGTAGGCGGAAAGGGAGTGGTTAGGGGTCAAATATCATTTTGACGGATGGTTTTTAAGTGAGACTGAAGGAGATGCATGGTTGAAGATAAAATTCTGAGGACTTATGGGTTGAGACAGAAACCTAAGAGTTTTCTGGACTTTATAGCATTGCCAGCCAAAACAAAAAAGGGAAAGGTTTTTATGTTGTTTGGGAGGGGAGGTTGGGGGTGATTCAGGCTGAAAAAGAAGCGAGTCAAACCATTTCCATTGTTTATTATACTTGACATCTCTATCTGACCTCCTTCACTATCCATGTGTGTGCTTTCTACCTCGTGCAATGCTGCAGAATCTTTTTGCGGATACTATCAACTTCCAAGCTGCATCGTATTCTATTGCATCAAGTGTATACTATTTTCTCTTTGTTTTTTAGCTGCTTCTGGCCAAATATGTGCTGAAATACATTGGTTTACTTATTTCCTTGCAGAATGTCTATGGTTCACTGCACGGAGGAGCGGTTGGAGCTGTAGCATTAAGGGTAGCAACTGCCTGTGCCCGAACTATTGTGGGAAAGGATAAGGAGCTTTTTCTTGGAGAATTAAGCATATGTTATCTCTCCGGTGCTCCTCGAGATGTGAGTCTTTAAGGCATTTGATTTGTTCTCTTAGCGTTCTCTGTGTTAATGCACTGCTTACAGCTTCGTTACTTGTCTCAAAAAAAAAAAAAAAAAGAAGCTCTGCTTACAGCTTAAGCATCAACAAAGAGCATGTCAAGATTTGGGTGGTCTTCTTTTCTCTTTTCACCTGCTACAGTGCCGAGTGTGTGTGAATCTTCTTACAGTTTTGTAAATACTGCACAAATGTTTTTCTTTAACAGCAGACATGGCAAACCCATAAGATGAGAAAGTCACAGAACTTGCCTAGACTTACAAAGCAGGAACACAGCTCTTCATAAAAAAAAAAGTAGGAATACAGCTGTCACGTTGAATTGTCTTGTTTTAACCATGCTATTTGTTTAGTGAGGTATAAAAATATATTTGTCAACACGATGAGTTAGCTATGTGTCTGCAATATTTATGTCTTGAGGTACAATACCCATCCTGCCTTTTCACTAATTTATTTCTCTTTTTTGGATTGAGGGTACTCACAGGCCGAAGTAATAGTTAATGCATCCATTGTTCGAAGTGGAAGAAACCTGACTGTAGTTGCATTGGATTTTAGACTAAAGGATTCTGAGAAACTGAGTTACATCTCTCATGCAACATTCTATCACATGCCTGTAGCAAGTTTATGAACTAGATCTGGTTCAACACATTAAGCCAAGACATCCTGCTGGTATGTATATTATATGTCTCCATGTATGCATGGTGCTTCATAGTTGAGCTCATCTGGTTATAGTAACTGCTTTCCAGGAATCTGATAACGCGTCCAATTTCTTCTTGCTGACAAGGTTTGGAACTAAAAAAACATTACTTTTTGAAGAGCTTTGTCATATTTAAAGCATACTACATTTCTCAGCTTCTCTGCTAAACTTCTTCAATCAGCTTGCTTCACGATGTATTGACGTGTATCAGTTCCAAAACTTACGTTCCCTTTGCAACCGTTTACATGGTACTAATTGTATTTTCTGGTGTTCAACTACCCTTTCAACACCTTAAAATCATGCAATATTCTGTAATTGACAAAAGTAATGACATGTCCATTTAACATTTTTACTTGCATGTACTTTAAAATAAAAATAACTAAGCAAAATCTCTTTGTCGACAAACAGGTTGAAATACCAGATAAGTCTCAATGTTTTCATTATTGAGTTTTAATCAACTTTCAGATAAATCAGAAATTAATTTTGTAAGGATTATTCACAATTACTTAATACTACTCTGGGCTTGTTTTTTTGATAATACTTCTAGCATTTTTTTTTTAAACTTTCAACAAGTTAATACATTTACAAACAATTCATCAGTCAAATTAAGAGTAATTGGTGAATATGGTTAGGCAACACTTATCAAATACAAACAAGTTACATAACTCACAAACCCGAGAATAACAATATTATTATCAATCATATAGTATATTTGAAGAGAAAAATGAATACTTTGCAAATCTCAATACACCAAGACTTTTCATATCAAAGGTTCTATCAGAACTCTCTCCCATGGAGTTCTTAGCTAGTGTACGCTGTACAACAACAGTACATAAAATTACAAAATATACGAGAACTAGAAAAATTACTCGCGCCATTGTAAAAATATAAATATAACTAAATAATTAATGATATGTACAGAGAAATCAATCTTTACTAATTGAAATTTTCTTCTTGATTCCACCATAAATTATTATTATGGATAAATGAGGAAGCATTGATTTGAGAAATTTCGCACAAATTTACAGAAGGAAAGTAGGGATTATAATTATGAATATGAAGAATAATAAGTCCTATTTTGGTCTTCATATCTTACAAAATGATATAGGAAGATGGACAAAAAAAAAGAAGAGAGAATTATAAGAAAAAATTTACTTATAGGGAATGAAAAGTCTTTTTAGCTAAATTGATATGTTCGTCATTTACGATCATATAACACCTTTGGTGTTTGTGTTTCTATTGATTGTGGTTATTTCGCTTTGATATGCCATCACTATTCCTAATTTGCCTCAATTTTGTTATATTCTATTAAAAATTTAACGGGTATAAAAATAAGTTTTTCACAAAGAGCATGGCATGATTCTTATAACTATTTTTATAGGCCAAAGATTTTTATCTGTTATCCTTGCCATTAGATTCAGCTGTAGTATACCAAAAATTTTTTTTTTGAAAAGGGGCTCTATCTACATGATATTGAATTAGCTATTTCATGCAAAATATAGTATCAATTTTTTAAATGTACATGAATTTGGAAAATTTGAAACACCGATTTGTAGCAAGATCATGTTTAGCATGAACCAAAAGATAGTTAAACAGAAATGAACATTTGTCTTGAAATTGCCAAATATCAAGCAAATGGGCAATTGAGTCCTCTACTCTTCTTTGTCAACAGATAGGCACATTTGACGCTCTATAAATCCTTCTCATAAGCAAATTTGAGCCTAAAAATCCAACGACATCTAAGTTCAAATGATCAAAACACCATAGATGATAGATGAGCAAGACAAAATGCCACGACATTTTAATGGAATTCATGCAAGAAATTGATTAAATATAGGATAAATGGTCTAACTATTGATCTTGTAAACTGATTGCAAAGAAATTCCTAAACGGATATAAAATTGAATATGAGGTAATATCTAAAGTAGAAATTGCGCTGGAGAACCTTGACATCTTAGTCTAAACATATAGTAATATAATATTTATATGTAGATAGAGAAAATTTTAAAGGCTGCTGAGAAAAATGAAGTTCACTATCATCGATAATATAATTTTCAATATTTAGCGGGAAATATATTCCGGTAATGGGCATATAGCTAACAATAATACAATGAGAATTAGGAAAATCAAAAGAAGAAATCGTAAATATAATACACTTGCTAAATCTAAACTCAATGAATGAAGATTGTGGAAGAGCGAAAATTCTAAAACGTACATATTCATGATGATGCATCAATCTTTTGATATTATAGAAGTGTTCAAACATTTCCGTGAAAGAAGAAAAGAAGACTTACACCACATGAGTAGATAGAGATTAAAAAAATAGATATAAATCACGTGCTTGAGGCCAAATATTCACCATACTTAAAATGATCTTTTAGCATTCATGCAAAATAACAACAGTAGAATTTGTCCAATATATCTGAAACAACAATAGAAAAATAATCTCTCTTCGTAAAGAATAATCTGCTAAACAACTTCAATGCTCATGAAGCAGCTACAAAAATGGCCACAATAAATTGAACACAAACACTAAAAGGACTACACCATTGTTACATTAATTTCAATTGAAATAGAGCAATCATTAATACCAAAATGAAATATCCAAGAATATATACAAAATTCACTATTCACATTAAAAATATGCTCCGAAAATGAACCAGATACAATGTTTACTTTTATGTGGGGGGAAAAAAATCAGAAACTATGAAAAAGAGAGTATCAAAAGATAAGAAAATATTTACCCTATAAATATTGTGAATCAAAGAATGCTCTTTTACTCAACTTGTAAGTCTGAACTAATGAGAAGAAATAGTATACACTATACTTTTTATGCACAACATTTTCTTCAAATAAGTTAAAATGATTTATCTTAATTAATTATTATAAATTCTAGCAATGAATTGCCCTACAAACCCCAAGACAATTAGAAGAAAAGGAAGAATAAAAAATACATGCAAAAGGTCCGATGCCACAAAATATCATTGGGAATATAAAAAGTAGGAAATACGAAAAAATACAGAAACCACTAATCATGCTATGTTACGAGCAGAATATATGGGTATAGTTCGAGTAAAGCAACTCGGACTTGACGTATCATCAGGAAAAAAAATGAAGCTTTAAACCTAGTTAGTCTATTTGCTATCAAGGCAATAAAACACAATGAATGTTCGAGAATTACACTAAAAAGTATAATCAATGAATTGTTACAAAAAATATAGGCCTAGAAAGCATCATATCTGGCTCAATGAAACTGTGAATAAGAGAACTTAAGAGAATAAGATGCCTCATATAGCATGTCACAGAACGTATTATCACAAGATAAGTAAGCTCATACCAATTTAATAAGCATTAATTTCTCACTTCAAGACAACACTAAACATTTATATATGCAATGATTGCAATGTGAAATTTTTGCATTTATAAGGGTATAAACTGTCTGAGGAATGCAATCTATTTTTCTATTCCAGGCATCTTATCAAAGTAAATACAATACATTTATTATTGCAAACTCAAAACTATTTTTATAAAAAGCATAAAAAATAATCCAATTTTAAAACTTGAAAAACATGTTTAATATATCATTACTCATTGAGACCTTAGCCGATTAGATTGATTCCTTGACACTCGCAAGATGCGCTATTTAAATTTTAAAATAGTAGTATGTGACGTTCATTATTGTCACTCATTCTAGATCTGCCAGTTATCCATGGTGATGAATGATAAAATTAATAACCAAAAATCTTTAGATGTGCAGAATGAGGAGGGGAAAAGGTATAATTAGAGAACCAACATCAATCGCAGGTACTTATCTCTTTTTTTATTTTTGCTATTTTTTTCTTAACATAAAATCCATTCTCATGACAAAATGAAATTGAAAGGAAGAAAAATGAATAGGAGGGAAAAGTTTCACTGGAATCCTAGATTGTCACTCCGACAACTGTCGTACAAGGATGAGGAAAACCAGTATAAGGCTTGTGTGAGAAATTCAATAAGATATATATTGGAAGCAAATACCAAACAAAAAAAATGAAGCTTTGTGCCTTCAGATTTTTCTTACAAACGATAAAAGTCTTCTCCCATAATGATTTTTGTTTGATACGGATGATGGGTTGTATTTTTCTCCTTCGTTGATTGTAATTGAAGCGACGAAGAGCAATGAAAATTTTGAGTTATAACGTTTCTAGTGAATTTACTCCCATCCCCCCTCCTCCAGCCTTTCTTGGTAAACATTCTAATTAATATGAAGGTTTAGTACATAATTTGCTAAAAGAAAGAAACTACATACAGTTTGGGGTGTCAACCCAGGGAGATGCGTTCTTGGGAATTGGATGGGGGTCCGGGTGAAGACAGTAAAGGTGTAACTGGTGTTAATCAAGTGGAGCGCACATAGAGCGGCCCATTACTTCGCTAAAGATCCATCACAAATGAGTATTAGATGCTTTGGATAACGGCGTCGATGTGCAGGTGCCATTACGGCAGAGATTGTGAAGATTGCTCAAGGCCCATAGTGGTAGGCTGACAGTTGTAGTAATGGTGAATCTGATTGAGGTTGAGTTGGAATATGTAAGCATCCTTGAAAGACACAAAGGTTTCAACTGCAAGAGATTCATGTGAAGGGTGTATGTTGTTGTGACTTTTTGCAAATCAATGGATTGTGAGAGTACACGTATTTCAACGGATTTTCTTTCCAAGAAATTGCTTAATTTCTGTAAAAAAAAGATAAATATAAATTCTGAATTTTGAGGGGTGCCACGTAAGCGAGCCTATGTCCCTCTTTTATATAGATATATTGATTGATAAAGTAAGCGCGTGAAATTTTTCTCTATTCAATAATCATGTGTTCTTTGTCGGCAATGCCTCACCCTTAATATATTTGAAAAGTAAAAAATAGAGTAAAAATGATATTCAGGGCCGATTTAAATATAAAGCAACTAAAGCAATAACTTGGGACATCAACTTTTTGGGAGCTCATATATATATATATAGTTTTAAATTTGAAGATAAAAGTTTTGGAGAAAGTATAACTTTGTACCTTTTAATGTTGCGACCATTGCTATAATTGGGGATTGAGATAGTTTTTAGGTAATTGTAGTAGTAGTACAGCTCACCAAATATATTCCCACAAAGTGGAATTTGGGAAGAATAGTATATGCAGATTTTATTTCTACCTCAGAATTACAGAGGTTGTTCTCTATATCCTTTGGCTCACGGAAAAATAATCCAAAGTAGTCTCGAAAAAGAAGTAAAGAAAGTACAAGAAGCAACAAATTATAACAAAAACAACAGATAGTAACAAAATAAAAACTACACCACAATAATACAATAGTCGAGCTATAATAAACAATAGATAGTAACAGAAATCGAAAGACAAGTAACTATAGAAGCAATACTATGACTACTAATATGAGCAGAAAGCAAGACAACAAACGATTACCTATTAACATTCTACCTTAATCCGTGTCCTTCACATCCTCCTATCTAAGATCAAGTTTTCTATAGGCCAAAATTGCATCATGTCATGTCTAATCACCTCTCTTCAATGATTCTTCGGTTTACCTCTACCTCTCTTGAAGCCATCCATAGCCAATCTCTCATACCTCTGTATTGGGGTATTCATGCATCTCCTCTTCATATGCCCGAACCATCTCAGTCTTATTTCCTGCATCTTGTCCTCCACCTGAACCACTCTTACCTTGTCAAGATATTCTTATTTATAATTCTCTCTGCTAGTATGCCCACATATCCATCGCAACATCCTCATTTCCACAACTTTCATCTTCTAAACATGAAAGTTCTTTATTAGCCAATACTCCATCTCATATAATAAAGTCGGTCTAACCACCACTCTATAGAACTTGCCTTTAAATCTTGTTAGCACCTTCTTATTGCACAAGACTCCGGATGCACCATTTTCATCCATCCTGCACCAATACGGTGAGTGACATCCCCCTCAATCTTTCCGTTTTCTTGGATAATAGACCCAAGATACTTGAAACTTCCTCTTTTTGGATGACATGTGTATCTAACATCATTTTCACATCAACCTCATGCATTATGTCACTAAACTTGCACTCCAAATATTCTGTCTTGGTCCTATTTAACCTAAACTCTTTAGATTTCAGAGTCCGTCTCCAAGATTCTAACTTTGCGTTAACGCCTCTATGAGTCTCGTCAACAGATCTATGTTATCCACAAATAACATATACCACGGTATCTTATCTTGAATTTATTGTGTCAACGTATTTATCACCAATACAAATAAAATAGGTTAAATTTTGATCCCTGGTGCAACCCTATTTAAATGAGAAAGTGCTCCGAGACTCCTCTCATTGTCTTACTTGAATCTTGACTCCATCATACATGTTCTTGATCATATTAGTGTATGCGTCCAATACACCTCTAGCCTCCAAGAAACTCCAAAGAACATTTCTCAAAACCTTGTCATAAGCCTTTTATAGGTCAATGAACATCATGTATAAGTCCTTTCTTTTCCTATTACTGCCCACCAGTCTCCTTACGAGATAAATGACTTCTGTAATTGAGAGCCCCGATATGAATCCGAACTGATTTTCAAAAATTAACATGCCCTTTCTTACCCTCATCTCCATCATACTCTCCCAAATCTTTATTATGTGACTTATAACTTAATATCCCTATAGTTGTTGCAATTACGAATGTCAACCTTGTTCTTATACTCCATATTTGAGCATTCGTTGTATTGAAAACAACATTAAATAACTCAATCAGTCACTCTATACCTGTCCTGCATGTGCTCTTCCAAAGTTTCACTGGAATTACATTTGGCTCGGTGTCTTTATCCTTACGCATCCTAAGTATAGCACCCCTAACCTCCTTAACCCTTATAAGCCTACAATATTCACAATCACAACGCCTCTCTGAGTGCTCCAACTCTCCCAGTATAATGTCTCTTACCCTCTCTTCGTTTAAGAATTTATGAAAGTATGACTACAATCTCCACCTAATGAGTGCCTCCTCCATTAGAACTTTGTCGTCCTCATCCTTGACTTGGTAGGTCACGAGCTATCCTCTCTCTCACCTTGACGCTTGTACAACTTCTAATTTCTGCCCTTGTTCTCTAATTTTACACCCAAGTGTTCAAAGACTGTCCTTTTTTGTCATCGTAACCGCTAACTTTGCCTCATTAATTCCTCACCATCTTATACCTTTTTCTATTCGTCCACTTTTACTCCTCATCCTTACTCTCCACTAACTTCGTATACGTTACCTTCTTTGCCTCCACCTTCCCTTGAGCTTCTCTATTCCATCACCAATTCTCTCAACTTTCCTAATACAACCGTCCTAACCCACATATTGTTAACATCCCTACTACTCCCCCAAACCTCTATATCTATCAAGTTTTTCCCAATCTCCAAGTCACTGCCCAAAGTCAAGTTACCTCATTTGATCCTTGGCAGGACATCCACCCACCCTCTTCTTCCTCTCCCTTTGGATCTCAAATTCATCACAAGGAGTTTATGTTGGGTTGTAAGATTCTCACTCAAGATAACACTACAGTCTTTTATCACCTTTCCTAAGAAGTAGATAGTCTATCTGCGTCTTAGTCATTGTACTACGAAAGGTAACCAAGTGATCCTCCTTCTGCGAAAAACTCGAATTGGCTACCACCAACTCAAATTTTTTTGCCAAATTCCGGAGTAAGACTCCTCCATAGTATGCTTTCTTAAATGGGAGACTCCTCCATAGTATGCTTTCTTAAATGGGGACCTATTATTATTCTATATTTATCTTTTTCATTCTTCCTTTTATTATTCTTATTCTCTTATTGTTATTTAATATTTTGAAGTCTTCCAAACGGCCCTTTTTGCATTCTGCAGAAACTACTAATATCTGCTTATAAAAAGATCAAAATTAGTTTTTTGTATCTTCTTTAAAATTTCAAGCATTGCAACAGCAATCATTATTGTTACACCCCGTAAGTTTCTAACGATTGGTCGGCCTATTTGTATGTTGGTTAAGAGTTTTAGAGTGCAATGCATACGAAAAAGAGTCCCGGGAAAGGTCGAACGAGCGTGGAATTAGGACCACGCGGGAGAAGGCCGGACCAGCTGGCTAAAGGGGCAGCGTGTCACGGACCCTCCCTGGCGCAATAGCTCTGTGGCACGCCCAACTTTTGGCGCGACAAGGTCCGTGCCACGGACCCCTGTCCACCGCCTCAAGTATATATAAGTCCCTCTCGTTGATTTTTTGTTATTTTCCAAGTTTATATACGGCCAGGAGAGGGAAACACGAAGAAAACAAATAAAATTCCTTCGTTTACGCTGTGAAACACTACCTGAATTCAAATTAACTTCGGGTATTGAAGTTTAAGGCTGTAGGGAGCATTACTACGGAGTTATTTTCACGAAATTCGCCCGGCAAATCTCAACTCCGCTGACCCAAAGTTGTCAGACTTGAGTCAAACTAATTTCTATACGATCACAGGCTTCAAATAAGTATTTCTTGAACTCCCGAGAAATTGTACGTTTTCGACCATGTTCCGTCAAGTTGAAATATAGTTAATATTTATATATGAAGTTTTCATTCTTGCCGAATTTAGTACTGAAACCAACCTCATTCTCCCAATAATACGATTTTAGTTGAGAAGAACTGTTGAATACGAATCGAAACTCACCAGTTAATCAGAAATCGGCAGTCAAGGTATGTTAAGGCAAATTTCTTCGGTAAGTTAGTTTTTTTAGTATTATAACTAAGTTTAAATCCCATTAAGAGGGTCAGAAGTATACTAATCATGATCAGTTGTTCTTATCAGCTTAGACCAGTATTCTACGTTAGTTTGGGATTTGAATTGCCCTGTATAGCCCTCCATGACCAACCCCAGGGTTATTTGTTGTGTCGACGCCTGTCAGGGGAGAGATGACGTCACTCCACGGAGCGGTATACCGTCTGCGAGGGATGAAGATGGGGTCCCAGGTCCTCATACAGTCCATTCCATGGTTGTACTATTGTATGGCATACCGGCAACGCACCTCCTTCGAGCCTGGTGCTCGGGGTGCAGATATCAGGAGTCCACTAGACTCAGACACAGCTACAATCAGGGGCCGAGCGGGCTCAATTGCAGACCCAGGGGACTGGTGGGACGGCTATAGCTACTAATTGACCTAATGTGACCTTGCTAGAGTTATGTAGATTAAAGTATACTCACCAGGGCTTATGGAGGCCCTAGGTGGGTTATCCTGTGCTGGTTGTACTTCCGGCTTATGGGGACCAAGTAAGGTTCTTGTTTGTTTTAGTTATTGATAAATTAGATGATAAGAAGTTCAACTACTCAGGTATGATTTTTATCCCTCAATTTCAGTTATTCTCAGTTCTATTTCTTTTATTCAGTCATTTACAATTATTGTCTTACATATTCGGTACATATTATACTGACGCCCTTTCTGGGGCGCTGCATTACTTGCCTGCAGGTATGGATAGACGAGGAGCAGGTTCCTCTTAGCTTTCAGCCAGGATTTTCAGACTAGTCGGCTCCTTTCCTCCGGAGCTTGTAGATAGAAGGTTTACTTCTTTTGATTGTACAATTTATGGGTAGGTCGTGGCCCTGTCCCGACCATCATATTACTCCTAGAGGCTTGCAGATTGTTCAGATTCCCTGTGGTTAGTTGTTGATGGTCGTATGGGGGCCTATATGTGTTTTACCTTGTGTGTTGGTCGTGTGGGGTTATGTTTAGCAGTCAGTTAGCGGCCTTGTCATCCATAGCTTGGTTTAGTACTGGATTTACCTTTCAATCATAACTAGACATCATGGTGGTCTTGTCGGCCCGCATAGGATTCCTTTTACTATATGTTTCTGGTTAGTTGTTTTCTTTTATAGGGGGCTATAAGGCCTTGTCGGTCGGGGGATGTGTTTACAGCCGAGATATATCCTGTTGTTTTCTTGATTTAAGAGTTAGTATTAGCCCTGCACCAGAAGTGCTTAGGCTCAGTCAGTTTCCAGTAGGGCACCAGGTGTCAATCATGCCTCCCAAGATAGGACGTGACAATTATATTAAAGTAGCAAAACACTATTTTGATACTATTATACCAACTTATTAAGTTCTAAGGGAAATTTTATTATTCTAACTTTGTGTTATATTTTTTAATTAAAAAATTGCATTATTGATATACTTGCTTCATAAGCCATAAATATAATATCTTTCCTTGAAAAGGAATAGTCTGAACAAATCCTTATACAATAATAATTAATGAGCATTTAAAAAATATTTAACAAAAATAGACTTTAGATAAAATTATATATAAGGATCTTTTCTTTTAAAAAAAATTAGAGTGTCTCCTTGAAATTTGACTTCAGACCCCAATCTTATCAATATTGATGTGATTTATTAGTGTAATCAACATTACTAATATGCTTTTTTAATCCATTACACCGTATAGATAATTCCACCAAGTTTAATTGAATTCCAAACACCCGGGTATATATGCCATATATAATTATTCGTAATCAATCAGCGTAATTACTAAAAACAACACAAGTGTCTTTTGCATCCTTTCTCGGCAATCAAATTCATCTACAACTGTTTATACAAATTGAATTTTAATTTTAAAACAAATAGTAAAAGGGAAAAAAAATTTAAAGTTTCTTCGAAATTAATCATCTAGCAAAACGCCCTGGATAAACGGGAACACCTGTAACAACCCCATAAGAATCCTTACTACTTCCCATATCCACCGGTGCGGTCGTCCACTGCCGCGAATAAGCCGCTGCACAACCCGCAGTTCGAGGCGGCGCATTCTTGACCCTGACGGAGAAATTAATTATCCCGTTCTTCTCACCCTTTTCATCCCTAAGCCTATAACTCAAAAAATGCAAACAATCTTCCGGCAAAAATCCTCCGATGAAATCCGACGTCGGAACCCTAACGATCCCAACGGTTTTGATCCCGAAGGAAGTCTTGCATTGAACCTCCACCGTTAGATGACGTGCATGCATGGGCAAATCAACGATCAATATCTCGTTCCACGCGGGAAAACTTCCGCCTTGTTTATCCATTTTAGTTGTTTGGACGTTGCATGAAGATTCGGCTTTGATATTTACGAAAGCGTCCTTCCTTACCGGTTGCTTCCGGTTCTCTAGAAGATTCTCACCAGATATCACCGTTATTTCTAACAAACGCGACGGGGATGACGATGAGGACGACAACGATGGACTCATCGTAATAATAATGAAGAAGAAAACAATCAAAGCTATGTATTATGTAAAACTGAATTTAGAACGAGAAAATAATGGAGGTGGTGGAGTGTATATATAATGAGAAGTTAAGTCAAAAGGAAGGAGGAGAGAAAGGAGACAGAAAGAGGGATGTTGCTTCTCTTATGTTTGCCTTAGTCTAATTACGCTTCAATTTTGACCTATGCGTTTGACGAGTTAAAACTGACCCTTCCGCGGAAACCCCAATTTTGGTCAATATTCCATTGGGGATAATACAAGTTCTTATTTACATTTATTTGATTCAACATTATAGTGGTGCATCTGTACTATTACCATTTTCTCCCTCCATTTTTACTTCTTCAATATTTACTTAATACATCTAAAAAATAATAAATAAAATATTAATTTATTATATTACCCTTTAAATATAATAAATTTAATACTTTATAAACCATATGAGAAATAACTATAATTAATAATAAAGGTAAATTAAGAACTAAGTGATAAATTATATCTTAATTTTCTAAAGTGGATAAGTAAAAAATACACATGTATTTTTAATATTGTAAACAAGTAAAGATGAACAGAGGAAGTTATTATTTTAGGGTAGTAAGTCGTCAAAATATAACATATTTCTTATATAAATAACTTAAAAAAACATGTCTTTATTAATTGAACATTAAATATGCTTAATCATAAATTATTACAAAAATCAAAATTATAATTTATCAATAATCATATCTTGAAAAATTTGACAATCTAATCTATAAAATTCTAATCCAAATTATCAAATAAAAAAAACACAGCTCTAACTCACAAAACATCTTGCGTTCTTTCTCCTTTTTCTCCAAATTAATATTAAAATAACTGACCCAATCATACCATTAACATTAAAGTTTTCTCCTCCTCTTAACTGATTGCAAGAAAGTAGTTAAAATTTTATAATGGTAAAAGTTGCTCGTGCTTTATAATTTTATAACGATTTTACCTTGCAAAAATTACAAATCCGAATACATCCGATTTTGTTACTATACTTTTCTTTAAATTTAAAATGGCTAGCAGGCTAGCTATACTGTCATTGTCGATCCGCAGATTAATTTCTTTTTTTTTTCTTTTAAATTTCCTTTTATCCTCTAATTAAAATCTTAATTTAGCAAAAAATATAGACTTCTATTATATTGCCCTTTTTATTATCTGTTTTAAAAAAATTTCGTGAGATCCATAAATTCATTTATCAAGTAATAGACTGTCTCACGGAAATCATATATATTAAGTAGCTCATAAAATAAAATTTCTATGTGATCAAGTAATTAACCTTATTATGATGCGGATAAAGTAATGATTGTCTAAGAAAACCAAGTCTGCCGGAGAAGTATGATTAATATCATTAATTAATCAATTAAGATTAAATAAGACTAAAACTTTCTTTTATATATATATTTCTCTTTGTTGAAGAGCAACGTGATACAAATCTAGAGTCACTCGGATTACGATATTTATTTCATTGAGTCCTTTATAATAAAGCTTCAGAAATTTCTCTGAAACTGCTTCCTAACCATAATTAGGAAAAATAGGGGAAAACCCCATAACTAGGTACATCAAATTTCTTGACTACGAGTATATATAATAATAATAATAATAAATAATATATTTCATGTAATTTCATATGTTATTAAAAATTGAGCGTCACTTTTACGAGTCACAACACTAAATTTACACTCCATATCTTAGTGTCCTACACAATGAGCTTGTTATTAATTTCACTCCCCATTGATTATGAGTATATCGAAAACTTAAATTGATATTAAAATTTAAGTAATATATTATGTCAGTGTAATTTTTTTAATATGATTAAGTTATTCAAATAATATATATAATTTATACCTGATAATCCGTGGTCATCCAAAACAATGTTCTTTTAAGCTTGACACTCAAAAAATCAAAGAAAAATAGTTGCAGAGTTTGTTGGAAACAATTTCAGAGTGTAGAGAGTTATCTTGTTTAATTAAAAAAGGAGAATAAAAAGAAAAAGCTTTTTCCAAAATTGATCAAAAGGACGACTCAGAATTATCTGGCTTTTAAATAGTCAATTGAATCATGTCGAAATCATATCGCACGTCATATTTCTTATGTTAGCATATTCATTTTGTTTTATACTAAATGCTTTTTCTATTTTCCAACCTAATTCCATTTGTTCTATTGGTCTCTATTAATTTTATGAGACTTTTATTAAAAAATGGAGTTAAATATCTGGTCAAGAAGATAAAACAATTTTCTTTTTGAATGGTCTTTTCCATTAATTTTCTCAGAAATTGCACTCTGCAATAGCGAGCTAGCTATAGTCAAGATTTTAAAAAACGTACCATTTAGTTCTAATTTGGCGTGGCAGGATACTGGATTATGTCTCATCATCGAGGTATCTTTTCGTTTGTGTATTGGGTTCGACGCGTTTAGATAGTTTTGGGATGAAAATTTAATACGAATTGTGTTATTCCTTGGTTGCTTATTGATTCTAAAATAACTTTTTTCAGGATTAGTAGTGGTGAAATAATAGTATCTGGATTAGTTATCTCGAGATAAATAATGAAAATGATAAAAGTAAATCCTAAGATCCCTCAAATCTTTCTTTTACTAATAGTTCATTTGGTCAAACTTTTTAAATCAGTTTGTTTTGCAAAGTGTTTTTTAAAAAGTATTTTTTCTTGAGAAATAATTTGTATTTGACTAATAAATTTTAAAAACACTTTCGAATAAAAATTAGGAGCCGTTTGGTTATTTAAAGTTCTCCAGGTATAAAATATTGTATAATTTTTACAATGTTTGGTAGTATCTTTTTTATCATGCATAAAATTCCACACACATAATACGATGTTTGGTTAACAAATTAGAATCTCATATAATTAATACAGGTATAAGTTTTGAGTCAATTTAGATATTTTTTTATATGGAGTAGAAGGTGGAATAATTTATACTTGAATAACTAATTCATGAATAAAAAATTTAAATAAATAATTTACCCTTATTAATCTTTAATTGAATACTTCATTTCCTATAAACAATCAAATTCTAATCTCACTTTCACCAATTTTCTAGATTTAAATGGCTGTCCATCTTCTCTGAGGCATCAAAAGGTGAAAATTTTTCACTCGGTACTTTCTTTGAAGTTAGAAGCTATTGCTCCTTCTTCTTCTTTCCATTCTTCAAAAGGCATACTTTTTTGTAGCCTGATTGGCTGTCCAGAGAAGATTAAGAAAGATGTTAGTTTTAAAAAAAAAAATTGTGTCGTATAGCTGATTCTGTACAATTAAGTCTGATAGTAGTTACCATTTTAACTATACAATAATAGCATATCAGTACAAAATAGTGATTTGGGTACATTCGAACTGTGTATATAATATATATATATTTTTTGATTTCTTTCATTGTTTAAAAGTAGGAGCACGCGCGCTCTAGGAAAATCAAATGCCCATAAAAGAGAAGCAAATGAAAGACTTTGATGAAATTATCTGGGAACTTCAATCGATAGACATGGGCATGTGAACAAAATATTTGAATAATGAGAACTAGCTAAGCTTCTGAAGTAAACAAACTAGCACTAACGCCAAAATGATCCTTCTAAACTTCCCATAAGCACATGTACAACTTTGAATTGGGATTATACAACACTGATTTCAAAATGCTATATGTAAAATAAACTACTTGTTATGAAGAAGCTAAGTAACATGAGCAGGAGAAGGATTGTTTCGTTTCTGCAAACAGGACAACACCCTTTGATCTTTAACCATTCATCAATGCATTCAGCATGAAAGCAATGGTCACACTCTCTCTTTAGGATGGTACTCTGCTAGGCATATTGGGCACGTTGATTCAATTACATGAGGAAGTTGATTCGTTGAAGAAAGTAACACCCAAAGTTTTTATCTAAACTATTGCCTAAATAAGAATTAAAAAGTATATAATATTTATTAATTTTTAATATGTCAAATTAACATTCAAATAAATAATTTATGCATATAACTAAATCCAACATAACTAAACTCTGCATAACTAAAACATGCATAACCCAAGCAAGTAACCAAACGACCCCTTAGTGTTTGACCAAATCTTTCAAAAGTGTTTTTAAGTGTATTTTTCTTTAAAATGCTTTTTAAAAAAATACTTTTAGGGAACAACTATCTTTTTAACTTCTAAAAAGGTTTCTGCTACTCTCAAGAAGCACTTAGAACCCGTTTGAATTATTAGCTGAAAAAAAGTGAATTTTAAATATAAGTGCTCGAAGTATTTTTTAAGTGTTAAAACTTATTTTATAAATAAGAGGGTGTTTGCTAAGCTTATAAGCTTGTCAAACAAGCTTATAAGCACCTTTTAACTTATCTATGCATTTGATAAATACTGAAAGTGTTTATAAGTCAAATGTTTATAAGTTAAAATAAGTCATAAGTTGGTCACCCTAACAAATGATTTTATAGCTTATAAGCACTTTTGGTTTGACCAAACTATTTACAATTTTATCCCTAATATTTTTATGCAATCTCCAAAATATCTTTTCTTAAAATAAAATTTTGGACACTTTCCATGACTTCACTTCCATCTTTATTCTTCCAAACCTAAAATTTTCTCCACCTCTTTAATATTAACAATAATTATGCAGTTTTTTGTGACATTATTTGGATGTAACAAATTTCTCCCTAATATTTTTTAGTAGTTCTTCAAGTTCTACGGCTAAGCATGGATCCTTCTTTAACTTGACATCAATATAGTTGATTTGTAGGTTTTGTAAAGCATGAAACGCTCTCCTACTTTTTTATATTCTAAGATATTTATTATTGATTTCAAGAGTTAATCAAATTGAAAAAACATGGTATTAAAAACACAAAATACGAAAATTCAAAAAAGAAATAAAACAGAAAACATGCAACTCTTTAACATTTGGATGACAACTCGTGATTCGATCAGTGAGAATATTTATGTTAGTTGAATGTTTTAATTTAATTAGAGACAAAAAAGTCGTTAAGTACTTATTTTTTATATACAAGTTTTGTGTACTATTTAAGTTTTTTTTAAACTAAAAATATTAGTCAAATTCTTAATTACTATATTATATCTTGTGGTTATATTTTAGTTTATATAAAATAATTTATATTTATAAAAATAATTAGCTATGGAAGTAACCAAGTGATCCTCCTCCTTCCTCAGAAAACTCGAATTGGCTGCCACCGACCCAACTTTTTTTGAGAAATTCCGACTAAGACTCCTCCATAGTATGCTTTATTAAATGGGTACCTATTATTATTTCTATATTTATCTTTTTCATTATTCCTTTTGCTATTCTTATTTCTTATTGTTATTGAATATTTTGAAGTCTTCCAAATGGCCAAATGTTTTGCATTCTACAAAAACTTCTAATATCTTCTTACAAAAAGATCAAAAAAAAAAAAAGATTTAGTATCTTCTTTAAAATTTCACACATTGCAGCAACAAGCAATCATTATATTAAAGTAGCGCAACACTATTTTGATACTATTATACCAATTTAATAAATTCTTGAGGCAAATTTTATTATTCTAACTTTGTATTATATTTTTTTATTAAAAATTTACATTGTTGATATTCTTACTTCATAAGTTATAAATATGATATCTTTTCTTGAAAAAGAATTATCGAAACAAATTCTTATACAATAATAATTAATGAGCATTTAAAAAATATAAAAAATTGACTTTAGATAAAAACACACGCACACATATATATATGAGGATCTTTTCTTTAAAAAAAAAATTAGAGTGTATCTTTGAAATTTAATTTTAGACCTCAATCTTACTGAGCCAATCCTGACCACCGTTAGGACGCAATTAATCAATATTTATGTGAGTTATTACTGCAATTAACATTACTAATATGCTTTTTAATCCATTACACCGTATAGCTAATTCCAGCAAATTTAATTGAATTCCCAACACCCGGATATATATGCTATATATAATTATTCGTAATCAACCAGCGTAATTACTAAAAACAACACAAGTATCTTTTTTCCAATAATAATAATAAAAGAATTTGCATCCTTTCTCGGTAATCAAATTCATCTACAACTGTCCATACAAATTGAATTTTAATTTTAAAACAAATACTAAAAGAAAAAATAAAATTAAAGTTTCGTCGAAATTAAATCACCTAGTAAAACTCCCGGGATAAACGGGAACACCCGTAACCACCCCATAAGAACCCTTACTACTTCCCATATCCACCGGTGCGGCCGTCCACTGCCGCAAATAAGCCGCGGCACAACCCGCAGTTCGAGGCTGCGCATTCTTGACCTTGACGGAGAAATTAATTATCCCGTTCTTCTCACCCTTTTCATCCCTAAGCCTATAACTCAAAAAATGCAAACAATCTTCCGGCAAAAATCCTCCGATGAAATCCGACGTCGGAACCCTAACGATCCCAACGGTTTTGATCCCGGAGGAAGTCTTGCATTGAACCTCCATCGTTAGATGACGTGCATGCATGGGCAAATCAACGATCAATATCTCGTTCCACGCGGGAAAACTTCCGCCTTGTTTATCCATTTTAGTTGTTTGGACGTTGCATGAAGATTCGGCTTTGATATTTACGAAAGCGTTCTTCCTTACCGGCTGTTTCCGGTTCTCTAGAAGATTCTCACCAGATATCACCGTTATTTCTAACAAACGCGATGGGGATGACGATGAGGACGACAACGATGGACTCATCGTAATAATAATGAAGAAGAAAACAATCAAAGCTATGTATTATGTAAAACTGAATTTGGAACGAGAAAATAATAGAGGTGGTGGGGAGTATTTTGTAATGAGAAGTTAAAGTTAAAAGGAAGGAGGAGAGAAAGGAGACAGAAAGTGGGATGTTGCTTCAGTTTGCCTTAGTCTAATTACGCTTCAATTTTGACCTGCGCGTTTGACGAGTTAAAACTGACCCTTATGGTCAATAATAAATGCCCTCCCATTTCATTGCTATAATGCTTCCTGTCAATTTTTATTTATTTATTATATTAAAAATATTTTATTTTTAAAAAAAATCAAATAAAAATGGACAGAGGTAAATGAAAGTTTTGGTTCACATTTATCCATAAATTTTAATTTTGGTAAATTTGATCAAATACATATATTATTAAACTTTTAATTACTCCCTCTATTTATTTTTACTTGTTCAGAATTTAACGTGACACACATTTTAAGAAAAAATAAATTAATTAATAATTTTATTATATTTATTTTTATATATAAAAAATTTAATAATTTTAAAAATAACTATAATTAATAATAAAAATCTCAATATAAAATTTCTTATCGTAGCAAAGTAAGTGTGAACTAAGCACCTAGCCTTTTCACTTACAAAGTTGACAAATCAACTAGTATTGTTAGTGACAAAGTAACTAACCTTATTATAATGCGGATAAGGGTGGTGACTATATAAGAACACTGACAAGTAATAACTCTGCCGGAGAAGTAGGATTAGTATCATTAATTAATTAATTAACATAAAATAAGACAAAAAGATTCTTTTTAATTGCTGATATATATATATATATTTCTCTCTGTTGAAGAGCAATGTGATACAAATCTAGAGTTCACTCGGATTATGATATTTATTTCATTGAGTCTTTTATAATAAAGCTTGAGAAATTTCTCTGAAAATGCTTCTTAATCCATAACTAGTATTTGGGCGCGTTGTGCGTGTATTCTATTTCAAATATAAGTATAAAATTTTGTTAAATCACATAAATATTATAAGTATTAAATTTGTGTTCGAGTTGGTAATTTAATTTTTTTTTTTGAAAATCAAAAATAGAGTTGTTCATTAACTTAGCAAAACAGTATATATATGTGTTTGAATAGAATAAACGCAAATCAAATTTATAAAAGAAACAGATGAAAATTTGTCGACCTTACTAAATTCCTCAAAAAATAATTCTAAAAAATGTACGGTTTGTAAATCTTAAAATTTTAATTTTTGGCATCGCCGTCATTCATTCAATTGACTTTCTTCCATATGTTGACTCTTTCTTGATATGCAATTGTGCCTTTGTGTTCTGGACGTGGATACATTAAAATGTAAATTAGTTGAACATAATAAATTAATAAAAATGTATTAATCATGAAACAAATATTTTCCGATAAAAGTGATCATTTTAGTCGCGATAAAAAATGGTGTAACAGAGCAAAATAAACATTGTTTAGCAAATAAATGAAGATAATTGAGAAATTATTAAATAGAAAAAATAATTAAAACACAGCTTAGAAGACTTCACAGACTCAGGATCAATGACTTGATTACACCACAAAATCAACAGACCTCCATTGCATCATCTAAATAAAATGCCACCAATTAAAATAACAAAAGAGAAGACTAACTATCACCAACAGGGACACTTTGAACACAAAATATGTCATTGAGCTTTTTCTTTAAGTAATGAATGAATTAATATACTTTCCATCAGAAAGTTGAAAGATGAAGAAACTAAATATTGAATAGACATATTAAAGATTGATATTAACGGACATTTGTAATAGATAGAGAAGATTAAAGTAATTTTAAATTTAATTGATTACAATAAATGACATTAATTTTAGAAGCATGAACCATTTTCATATTATTTATCTTTTACATTCATTATGTACTATCACTTTATTATTTTTTTTGAAATATAAATTACATTTTAAGAGATGAATATATTTGAAGTAAAGGGTAAATATGATCGTTCAATTTTTTATGGATATTTTGGTTTTTTAACTTTAGAATTAGACGCTTTCAACTTTTTGTATCATCATATTATTATATAAGTGGAAAGCCAAAAAGTGAAAAGTTAGATTACCATTAAAAGTAAATTAAAGATATATGATATATAAGCAAGTGTTCATAAATATTGAATGACTATTTTACCCTTCAATCTAAAACTATTCCTACAATATTATATTTACTAAAAGCTAAAATTGCATAAAAATAAATATTATTAGACCATTAAATATTTCACAATGAATTATTTAGATGATGATGAAGGAGTAAACCTATTTATTATTTGAAGGGTATATTAGTCTCTCAATATTTGGAGTTTATTTTAGTATTTTAACTTTTCATTTTTTGCTTTCCCACTTATTATTATTATTATTATTATTATTATTATTATTATTATTATTATTATTATTATTATTTAGTTAGTTAGTTAGTTATTATTTATATTTATTTTTATTTGTTATTTACATTTATTCTTATTCTTTTTTTTTTCATTATTTATAAGTTTTATTTATTTATTTTAGCTTTTTCACTTTTTGGCTTCTGACCCTTACAGAAATAACTATATAATTATGATATGATATGATAAAATATTAATATTTAATTAAATTTTAATTTAGTGAAGGGGCAAAATGGTAATCTAACTTTTCACTTTTTGGCTTCCCACTTATATAATAATATAATATGATATGATGATGATTTTTACATATTATATTTATTTTTATTTTATTTATTTATTTTATTTAGTGTAGGGTTAAAATAGTAATGCAACTTTGAAGTTAGAAATTTTTTTACTTTTATTATATTTAATTTAATTTATTTTTATTTTTATTTATTTATTTTATTTAGTGAAACTCGTTTAATAACATAACATTAATTAAATAATGAAATAAAAAAAATTTAAAAAAATAAATTCAAAATAAAAATGGTGGCCTTAGAAGCATGCCACATTAGCATGCCTCTAAGTTTCCTTTATATATATATATATATATATATATATATATATATATATATATATATATATATATATATTTATTTATTTATTTATATATATTATTAAGTCGTTTAAATAATATATAGATAATTATTTTATAAAGTTATTTTTTTAATAAGAAGGTCATGTAATTATTAGTGATTACCTTACAAAGTCCTCCTTTTTTTTTTTAATAACGAGATCACCCAATTTTATTTGTATCTCTTTAAAAGTCATTTTATTTACTCCACATGAATTTTTTTCTTTTGTTCCCCTCTCAATCCACGTGACTATAAACCACGACCCGACCCAATAACGCATAAATCAAATCAACCCTATTCACTTTTGGACAATAAATATCATATTCATGTGGATTAAATAAAATAACATGTCATATTTTATTAGTTAAACATTAATAAAATTATGTTTAAAGAGATATTATAGCAAAATTAGGTGACCTTTCCTGTTTAAAAAAAATTAAATTGTGAGATAATTCTCAATAATTGAATAATTTTATTAATAAAAAAAAATTATGAAATAATTATTAATAGTTGGATGAGCGTTTGAGTAACTAACTTCAGGTGAATATATATATAAATATATTCTAAAATTGACCAAAGGAGTCCTAAATGGTTTAGAATTATCTGGCTTTTAATTTTTAATTTTTTTTAATGGAAATAGTCAATTGGATCATGTCATATTGCTTTCGAAATCCTGCGTCCATCATATTCTCATGTCAGCATATATATGCGTGTCCAAGAGAATACATGTATCATATTCATTTTGTTACCTTTTTCCCAACCTAATTCCATTTTGTTCTATTGGTCTCTATTAATTTTATGAGACTTTATTAAAAATGGAGTTAATTAGTTAAATCTCTGGTCAAGAAGATGAGATCAATTTTTTTTTAATGGTCAATTTTCTAATAAATGCACTCTAAGTGCTTCGATTAGGAATGATAATAAGATGGTACAGATATAAAATAATATAAATATATTTTAATGTAAGACAAAATTGATTTACGTATATTTAAGTACGGTATCATGAATGCGGGACAGATTAAATTAGCTGTTTTAAAATTTTAAGTGGGGCAGGGCGATTGTGGGTTTTATTCTGCTAACAGTGAAGGTAATAAACTTTCCGCAAATTTGTTAACCTAACGATGAAAGTAATAAATTTTCTGCTAGATGAGTTTACTCTTTTTTCCTTTGGTTTTGCCTTTTACTAGAAAAGAAGAATCATTTTAAAGGTAAATTTTATATTGGCTATTTATATAATAAATACTACACTCAAACCTCGTTATAACAGTCATTTATTGTAATAATATTTTATTATACGGATTGATTTTCTTTAGAATAAATTTTTCATGTTATATTTTTTACTTCTTTATGACAACATTCTACCTATAAAAGTAGTGCCGTTTAATATAATGATACACTCTTTATAAAATTACCTCTCTATAATAGTCATATTTAAATATTTTGCAATGATATTTTATAAAAAATTAAATATTAAAATATTTATGATAATCATCATTGGTGTCATATAAATTTCAAGTGAATATCTAAAAGAAAAAAATTATATTAAAATAGGGTCCGCCAGTTATGGTCGTAACTTCACGAGAAAAAGCGACAGGTATGTACTGTTTTTACAGTCATATATTTTTAAACTATTTTTTGATTAAATTGGTTAATAAATACACTCATTTTTTTAGTACACAAAATTGTTAAGTTAGATATTTGGATATTAATATCTATAACAACTAAATGAGATTTAAACGTCAAATGTCAGTATACATATATAACAACACCTCACTATAAAGTCCCGTAAATTTCTAGGTTACCATTTCAATAATTACGAGCTTAATAATTAATTAATTAATTAATGTGTTTAAGAAGTATAAAGTCTTTCATGATCTAAAGCAAGTATTTCAAAAATATGTCAATATTATATGATATAATTAAGGAAAATTTTAAATAATGATATATATATATATATATTTGTGTTTGTGTGTTAATAAGAAAAAGAAATAATAATAATTATAATAATGAGAAAAAAAAGAAAGGCCTAAATAGATTAAGTTGGCCAAGATCATTTACAAAGCCAAAGGTCTCGGCTGAAGTGAAGGTGAAAAGTGGAAAATTAAAAAAAAATCAATAAAATAAAATAAAAGAAGAGAAAAACAAAGAACAACAACAATCTAAAACAGTGAAACAGAGGCAGCAGGAACACACCTCGGATGCGGCTCGTATTCTTTCCCCCAATACAGTAGGTAATGAAAATTTTATTCCTCTTTAATTTCTGCCTTTTTCTTATTAAAATATATATTCTATTATAGAGATTATTAACTTTTTTTAAAAATAAATTTAGAACTTGAATGGTGAATCAAATTTTAAATTGGTAAAGGAAATAAATTGGTGAAAGTGATGGGTTAAGTTGTATATATGTTGCAGGGGGATTTAATGAGTTAATCAAGACTAGCTAATATTTTAAATCGAACCCCAAGTAAAATTTTCTTTAGGCCAAAAAAATATAAAATAAAGTTATATTTTTTGAGTTTGTATTGATGTATATTGAATCCGATTATTATGTAGATTGAATTGTTGATTATTGCAAGTGTAGAAGTTAATCTTGCTAGGAAAGAAAAATCTTGAGATGAGTTAAGATTTGTTCTTACTAAAGTTCTTTCCTTACAAAGTCATACCCATAAAGTGTTTGATTAAATGTCTATTAAGGTTAATGTGAGTTTAATTGGAACGAGTGAGCTCACATTTTCTTTCTTATCACGAGTCTATCCCGTGTTATATAGTTTCTCCTTCTGCTTATCTTTGGGACCGAACCATGATGTACCCTCTTCTCTAGATTAAGGCAACACTTGATTTTGCATGCCCAATGCCAACTAGCTAAAGGCTAAATAGTGTTTTTGTGATTCTAGATGCGTTAGTATTGTAATGTAATTGTAAGAAGTGTGATGCTTTTATGAATTGGATAAACTAAAAATATTGGAATGCTTACAACTTTAGTAAGTGGTAACCGTATAAAGGGTTACTAACTTGCCAAATATGACACAATGTGAATGGTGACCGTACTAAGGGTCATGAGCATCCGTACAAAGGGTTGCTAATTATGTCATAAAGAGACATAAATGATTTGGTGGTTGTATAAAGGGCCACTAGTAATCGTACGAAGGGTTACTAATTTCCATAGTTAGGCATATGAAAAGTGTGGTCGACTTAAACAACTTAAAGGAAGTGAAGCATAAATTAATGGACTAAGTTACTAGTTTTGTTGATTGTTTTCGCTGCTTCACTTTTGTATGATACTTTAGGATGAATTATGACTTGCCTTCTCTCTTACTCCTTCATTAATCACATGTATTTACTCAAGGTCTCGTTCTAACTTTAGTGAGGAGAATGTTGACGCTCATTGAGTACCGCTAGTGTTGTACTGAAGTTCTCTTTGTGGAACCTAGACACATGTTTCATAGACGGGCAGAATACAAGCTAGGTCTCTTTATTTCAAAAGTTGATTTGGTGAGCTTTGCTCTTGCCCATGAAAATCCTTCTCTTTTAGTTAGACTATTTTATTTGTTTATATATTTATCCGCATTTAATTTAGGGGATTAGCCAGGAAATCTATGTCCTGTGCATTCCTCTCAGTACTCTAATAGAGGCTTCATAGACGTGTTACTAGTTGGGTTATGATTGTTCACTTTATTTGCCATCAGTCTTGATACTTTCTAGTTGCTTATAGATTTTCGGCACATTCGGATTATCTAATAATTATTGGATTAAGTTTAATCCAAAGGTTTATTTATTCATTTTAGTGAATGGTGGGGTATGTGATATTAAAGTACAGGTTAGAACAGTCAAGCTGGTTCGCTCGGCCAAGTTAAGGCACCGGGTGCCAATCACGGCTTGTTTGAAAATGGATTGTGACGAGGCTGTATTATTTGAAGCATAACCAAGAAAAGCACAAGTAGTAACTTTACCCAATTTAGTAATTTTGGGATCCATTAGCCTCACATAGGCTAGACAACCCCAAACTCTTAGATATCCCAAATTTGGCTCGTGACATTTCCACAACTCAAATGGTGTTAATTTTGTCCTTTTACGAGGCACCCGATTTAACACATAACAAGCAGTCAAAATAGCTTCACCCCACAAATTTAGAGGTGCATTTGACTCAATAAGCATGGCATTAGTCAACTCAACTAAAGTTCTATTTTTCCTTTCTGCTACACCATTAGATGCAGGAGAATAAAGTAGAGCAGATTCATGCATTATTCCAATGATCTAACAAAAGAAGTAAACTTATTAGACTCATATTCACGGCCTCTATCACTTCTAATTCTTTTTATTTTTCTGCCAAGCTGATTTTCAACCTCATGGAGATAAATTTTAAAATTTTCAAAAGCATCACTTTTATTTTTCATCAAGTAAACATATGTATACTTAGAAAAATCATTAATTAAGGTGATAAAATATCTACTTCCTCCACGAGTTAAAATTCCTCCAAGTTCACAAATATCAGTGTGAACTAATTCTAATAAATCAGTTTTCCTTTCAACTTGAAAGTGAGGCCTTTTAGTGATTTTAGCTTTACTGCAAGTTTCACTCTTTTCAAAATTCTTTTTAACCATTGGGATTAATCCTAAACTACTTATGATTCCTACATAACGATCATTGATATGACACAAATGAGCAGGCCAAAAATTAGTAGAAGAGAGCATGTACACAGAAGTAGAAACTTATTCATTTCAACATTCAACTTGAACATACCATCACAAGCATACCCCTTTCCCACAAAAATACTCTTTTTCACTATTACATATTGATCATACTCAATAATTTGTTTGAAGCCTGCTTAATTAAGAAGAAAACTAGACATCAAATTTTTTCTCATAGAAGAAGTAAAAAGTACATCTTTTAATGTTAATATCCTTCCAGAGGTGAAGCTCAACTCGACATATCCCTTTTCAAGCACTTGTGTGGTGTGAGAATCACCAAACATGATGGTTTTGGGCTCTTCAAGAGGAGTATATATTTTTAACCAGTCTTTGTCATAGCAGACATGATGGTTTGCATCAGAATCAGTCCACCATCCATCAGCATTTTCAACCATGTTTATGTTTGTTATCACCACCACAAAAGACTCTTCAGTAACATTTTCCTGAGATTTAGGACCACGTTTTCGAAAGTTGCAAAATCGAGCAATATGCCCATTCTTGCCACAGACAAAGCATGGTCCTCTATCTTGACCTTGTTGATTTTCTGCTTGGTTATTACCACCATTATTTTTCTTGGGAGGTCTACCATTATTTTTCTTGAAGTTTTTCTTCTTAGGTTACATAGAAGTATTTTTGCGAGTATCAGAAGCAACATTATTTGACGTAATTAAATTTACCTTCAGTGTGAGGTTGCTCTCTTCTGATTGTAAAAGTGCATCTTGGCCCCTTGCCTCCTCTTCCATGCAGATTCGCATTATCAATGTCTCAAATGAGGTTTCCTTTTGTTTGTGGCGCATAGTTTTTTGAAACTCCTTCCAAGAAGGTGAAAGTTTATCTATTATGCCACAAACAATAAGGTTATCTCTAATTATTATGTCCTCGTTCCTGAGCTATCCAACAACCATTATAAAGTCTTGAGCTTAGTCTACTACTAATTTGTTGTCCACCATTTGAAAATGAAAAAATCAGCTAGCAGTGTATTTTTTCGCTCCAGCCTCCCCGGTATCATACTTACTCTGCAATGCTTTTCAAATTTTCTTTGCACTAGAGTAAGTTCTATCATAATAATCATAAAAATTATCAAATAGACAATTAAGAAGATAATACCGACATTTGTAGGAATTATCATCGTACTTTTCTACTTTCTCTTGAAGAGAAATTAGTTCATCATCATTCATGGAAGAGTTATCTACTTTATTTGGATTCTTCTCAGTTAACACATAAGAGACATTGAGAAGACTTAAGTAAAAAAGTATTTTACCCTTCCATCTCTTGAAATGAGTACCTTTGAACCGAAATGGCTTGTTAAGACCTCCCATCTTGACATCCGCAGATTTTTCAATTGTAGCCATTGAATCTCCTTAAAATTGTTGGTGAAATTACAATTACAATTGAAAAACAAAAATGAAGAAATATCTTCAGGCTGAGGCACGGATATCTCGCTCTCTTTAAGGAGATTCAAGCTTACTGCAGCAAAACTTTACTAGTCCAGCAGTAATCTTCTCGACTTGTCCCCTCCAGGATACAATAGCCCAGCAACACTGTATGACTCAAACAAACTCTGGACAAGTGTTGAGTCCAAAGCTCCACAAAAAGAACACATTCCTTTTGCTAAATAAAAACTCTTTTTACTCACTTTCTTTCACTCTATCTTTTTTTTTATACTCCAACACAAGACAAGACTACCACTAGGTGAAGAATTCTTCCTTGTAATGAATTGGAAGAATGTGGGTAATAAAGTGGTTAAATATGGAAGAATTATGCTTTAGAAGTTACATAGGTTAAACGGCATAATGAGATAGAATAATGACATGGAGGTTATGGAATAGTAAAGGTCACATTCATCATTATGAATATAAAAAATAAATATTTTTATAATATTAAAATACCCTAAACAAAATTTCAACACAATTAAATAATAATAAAATTACTTAATAAATGTATTTTGATTATTAGATATTTGATTTATTAAATTAAAAGTAAAAATAAACATATCATAATATAAATCAAGTGATTAGATAAACTTTAATAAAAAATTTATTCATAATTTTGATTTTAGTTTCTAAAAAAAAGTTGGGAGAATAGCTTAAAGGCAAGTGTACCATTTTATTATTTTCTTCAAGAATTAATAAGTTGGAGATTGTTATTTACATGGAGATGTAAGATAAAGATAATATCAAAATTTCTATATAAATAATCACATGTTTACTAATTCTAAAATTAAAAGATTTATGGAGGGTGAGATAAAATAATTTCACAAATAAATGACCCAAAAGAAGTGATTGAGGTGTAAAAATTATTTTTACATAGTCAATTTATAAATTAAACCCACATTGAAAATGTTAAAGAGCAATAAAACGGTGTCGTGTGAAGCCGCGTTATCTTCTCCATTGCTGCTTCTGAGCTGAACAAATGGCTTCAATGTTATCTTCTCGTCTCCCACATCTTTCCTCTAAACTGGTATTCCCACCTTCTAACTCCGGTTCAACTGTCCTCCACTTCACATCCAAAACCCGGTTCGACCAGTCCCGGTTCAAATGTTCGGCGGGTCAAACGGGGTTCTTCACGAAGCTGGGTCGTTTGCTCAAAGAGAAAGCCAAGAGTGATGTGGAGAAACTGTTCTCAGGATTCTCAAAAACTCGAGACAATTTAGCTGTTATTGATGAACTCCTTCTTTACTGGAACCTTTCTGATACTGATCGTGTTCTTGATGAACTTGAAGAGGTTTAGTTCCAAAACACCTAAAACTGAAATCTTGAAAAATACTGTTGTACTTCCTTGCCACTGAAGAAAGTGCCCTATTTTTATGTGATTGTGTTTGACCAGACATGTTTGAGATGTTGTTTTAGTTTATATTTTATGTTACTTATTGCAGAAGAAAATGTTGAAGTAATGATTGAAAAGTTACACTGTAAGGGTATCAAAATTTAAAATTTTAATGATTTCATGATATTGAAATTCTGGAAGTTGCATAAAAATGAGTAGTGTAAATGATTTTGCATAAATTGGGATGAAGGGAGTACTCTTTTTGAGTTTCTGTTCTTGTTGTTTTTCCCTTATCTGAGCAAATTCTATTCTTTTTCTCTTTTTCTTTTTTTCTTTATAATATTTCTTCGACATGCCAAACCCCTGTTGTTCCTTAGACATTTTATGATTTTTCGTTGTACGTTCCTAATAATTGTGACCTTTGCCTACTATTTGCTGCAGAAATTAATTCACAGCCTTATTTGAAACAGGAATTAGATAATGTTTTGGACTCTTGCAGCTTGGCTTAGTACTGCCGTTTGGCGTGCTATAATTCCTGTAGAAGGTGGAATCTATTATAAAAATATGTGCTATTTGATGAACTAGAGTTGAATGGGAAGTTTTACATCTTTAGATATGAATTTTCTGGGGAAAGAAAACTTTCTTCTTCAATAAAGAAACTGTCTCAAATGAATGTTCCTGTTCCTTATGCTGAGATTAGTGTTGCATTACCTAGTATATTTATGTCCAAATATTAACGCGTGCATTGTGCAATTATTTTAGCTAACTGAGTTATTATATTCCCACACATGCAAGTATTGAAGTTTGAGACAATCTTTAACTGTGGTTTCAGGCTCTGTTGGTTGCTGATTTTGGGCCGAAGATTACCATAAAGATTGTGGAGAGCTTGCGGGAGGATATATATGCAGGGAAAATCAAATCAGGAAGTGAGATAAAAGTAAACATGCTGAGATATTCATTTTTTCTGTAACACTGACCTATGCAATCTGCTGCTTTCCAAATAGAACCATTTAATTCAATTTGTTCTCAGGAAAACTAATAAACTGCTTGTGCTTTATGAATAGTAGTTTACACATTTATTTTACTGCTTGTTTATTAATTTTTGCTGTTTTTCTTGTCTATGGATGCCCTGATTTTGTGAAATGCAATGATATTGATATAAAGAGTGTTCTAAAGAGGAGTATCTTGGATCTGTTGACTAGTAAGGCACCTAAAACAGAACTCCGTCTGGGCTTCAGGTTTCAACTACTTTACACATTTGAGATTTACATTTTTCTTAAGCATGTCTTTTAGTAGAGTGAACTAAAATTTGGTGGTTGCTTTTATGTACTAGGAAACCAGCAGTAATCATGATTGTGGGTGTCAATGGAGGTGGGAAAACAACATCTCTTGGTAAGGGAACTGATTTTTGTTTTCATGGTAAACCTTCATATGATTGGTTGGAAAACGAGTGAATGTGCAAGAAAGAAAAGATGTTATACTTTTGTGGCAGCAGTGAAATTTCTCCAAGATCCATTTTTATTACAAATTCGAGTAGTACTTTTTAGTGCCCTCTTTTCTTAATCCTCTCGAGAACATTTGATTTGTGATAATGAGTAGTAAGAGGAGCAAAAATTTCTGGGATGTCCATTACCAAGTCAACAATTTAAAAAGTGGCAGTAACTTGCGAGTGTAACTCTTTGTCTACTAATGCAGGAAAGTTGGCGAATAGGTTGAAGAGAGAAGGGGCTAAGGTGAGGCAAGCTGTTATCTCGTATCTGTTAGCTATGCTGTGGATCTATTAGTGCAAGCCACTTTCTATATCACTAGAATTGATGAATTGATGAATGGTGTGTATTTACAAATTTTTCCTGTTAAATTTCTCCAGTGAGCATTAGGTTACGTTTGAAACAAATCAGCAATAATTACTAATATTCTTATTGATCAAAGTATGGCATTGCATTTTAAAGATGTCTTTGTGCCAAGGTTAGACTTGTCATATTTGCTGAAGCTTAAACTCTAGGACTCAAGGCACTGACTTCTCATCTGCTAATATGAAAACATGCTATAGAAATTGTTGTTGTTGAAAGCTTCTATGTTCTTGAGTTGGTTTGAGCAACTGACACAATCGTTAAGGTTGAGTAGTTCTGTCAAGAAATATCTTGGTTAAGCCGAAACAAAGGAAGACATTCCTATGACTGCCTTCCAACCTTCTGCAAAACTTCATACTCATAACAGTAAATATATCCTGGACATCCTTTCCATTATTAAACTTTAACCACTTGAAACATTTCATGATCCTTCTTCTTGCCTTAAGGACAAGTGTTGGAATTAGTTTTTCTTAGAGTCCAGTCATCTTTACGTATTCTTGTTGTGTAAATCTCTCATTCTTTTACATTCCTTTGATATTTAATCACAAAGGAAATTGGTTTTCACGATAAAGTATTCGTTACATTGTGAAAAACTCACTCAAACATTCTTCTCTGCCGCTTAATTAGAATTAGATGCATTATCTTTCTTCTTCTACTCATGACAGGATAGCTCCTGCATCTCACACATGCATCTTTCTTCTTCTACTCATGACAGGATAGCTCCTGCATCTCACACTTCCATTCTGTGATCTTCTGCAGATACTATTAGCAGCTGGTGATACATTTAGAGCTGCTGCTAGTGATCAGTTAGAAATTTGGGCTGAAAGGACTGGTTGTGAGATTGTTGTTGCTGAAAAAGAGAAAGCTAAGGCATCATCAGGTACCAAAGTACAATGTTTAATCCACAAGTGTTTGCATTGCTAGATATTAACCAAAATAAAAATTTCGGTGGAAACTTTTACGTCTAACCACATGATCTTGAAGTTCTTCCTGAGTAGTTATTTCACAGGCTGTTAAAAGAGGAAAGGAAGAGGGTTTCGATATTGTTTTATGTGACACATCTGGCCGTAAGTTTGTGAATATGAAAACAACTTTCTTATTCACCCTTGGAGAGTATCTCAGAGTAACCAAATCTGAAATTTTAACCAGGTCTGCACACCAACTACAGCTTGATGGAGGAATTGGTGTCATGCAAAAAAGCTGTCAGTAAAATTGTTACTGGTGCACCTAATGTATGTTAAACTTGAACTCTTCAGCTTTTTTCTTTATTATACTGTCAAACATCCATCATGGCTTGTCCCATCTTTTGGAAAACTTGTGGTGTTTAAGCGTACAATGGATTCTCTATTGCCTCTTCACTGAAATGGCTTCAAACCTGTAATATACACAGAAGTACTTTAAAGAAAACCAATAGTATGTAATGAAGTACCAATGGGGGGGTTTGGTGCAAGATTTGTTCCCATATTGCCCTTAGTCTTTAAATTATTTGAACAAATTTCTTAATTCAGAGCCCCTTCTTCAAACTCTGTATAAACACTGTTAAACACTTTCAAGAACTTTTTTGCTTATTATTTTTAAAATTTATTCCTAATAGTTGTCCGTGTGCAATTAAGGCTTTCAAGTAGGCTGGGACGGGACAGGCCAATTTTAGGGGATGGGAAGGGACCAAAAAACTAGGGGGATGGGGGATCGGGCCTAGTCAGGCGGGGTCTAGGAGGACGAACCGGGTGGCCCGTCCCATCACACTAATATGGGATGGGTCATGGACATTCAGGGGCCTTTTTTTTATTTTTAACTCATTTAAATATTTAAGTTCTAAAAATATAAAAATTTAGTGAGAAATTATAACTTAATATTAATTTAGTAAATAGATACAAATTTAAAATAAAACCTCAAAATTAATAAATATAAAGTAGCTAAGTAAAAAATTATAATTAATATTAAATATAATTTTTTTAGTACTTATAAAAATTACAAAGACTTGTAATTTCTAAAAAGAAAATAATCTCAAATATGAACTTTGAAGTAACTAAGTAAGACAATTCTTAATAAAATTTAAGGCTAAAGCTTTTGCTGCCATATGACCAGGAGGTCACAAGTTCAAGCCGTGAAAACAGCCTCTTGCAGAAATGCAAAGTAAGGCTGCATACAATAGACCCTTGTGGTTCGGCTCTTCCCTGGACCCGGCGCATAGCGGGAGCTTTAGTCCATTTGGCTGCATTTTATTTTGAATTTCATACACAATGACACGAATACAAGTAAAATACCTAATCTGCACAACTACCTTCTAGGAAGAGTTCTGTTTAAACTAAGTCTCTAAGTAGCTTATTGTAATTATCAATACAAATGTTGGCGTACTCCTATATAGCTTTTTCTAAATTTATTATAATTTGATAGGGAAAGGTTTCTGGAATTTATAATGATGCTTGACGGTCCATAATTTCCATGTCGTCATTACTATTAGTGATGAGTATCTCATTGTATTCTTCTTCTTTCCGATTGGTTAATTTTGGTTGGCCAAAATTTCTCCTTCTGCGGTGATCCAATCTCTAAATAAGAAGAAATCTCTATGTTGTTCACCGTTAATGCATGTCTGTGGTCTCCGATTTGATATCTTGCTGCGCTAAAACCGCTCTTCAAAGCTACTCATAATACTTGAATAACTAGTACATCTCGAGCCTTTCTTGAAAGTAATGAAAATGTCTTGCCATGCTCTCTCCACCATGATAAAACTGTTCTTTGCTTCTTCGTCTTTAATAGGTTCCAATTCCTGAATAAGAAGAGCAGCTATTAGAAATTTAAGCTTAATTGTCTAGCTCTGTAGTATTTTTGGTGTAAACAAGTAGTGATAGGTCAAACAGAAGATCTTCATACAACTATAGACTGGTTGTAATCTAGCAAGCATAGGATTTTCATGTAAGTTACAACTTTTTGGAGGGAGACTACATATTTACATGTAGTATACCTGCGGATATATATATAATTAATGTTACCTTTCTAAAAGAAAAAGGTTCCAATTCCTGAATAAGATAAGAATCAATGTCATTTCCATTACTAGAACAATCAATTCTAATGTACTCCTCTATTCCTTCAAAAGCTTCATCTTCTAATCTTGCCTTAGAAGTGGGAGGAAGAACGACATTTTATTTCTTTTCATAGCTTTATACTTGTCAAACATTATTTTAGTACGAACATATATGCTATATTCTGAAACAGTTGGCCTTTCATCTTTAGCAATTTCTAGATTCTTCATAAATTTAGAAACAAGTCCTTTTGCACCTCGTAATTCTAAAGACAGGTTAAGTATAGTAGTCCCCGCTTGTGGGATTAGCTGAGTATGTTGTTGTTGGTTTAAGTGTACAATTAAAACTTGGTGAATAGGAAAAATATATATTTTTAAATTCCGCAATTATTTGCATAATAACAGCCTCATATGCTTCTTTTTTTTATACGTAGCAAATTGTGCTGAAATTCCACAAATATACTATAACATTTGTGAGATAGTAGGATAATAAATTCCAAAAGATTATTTTGTAGCAACATAATTTAAGCTTTGCAACTTCATCCCGATCAGTATCGAAAGTTTGATCAATGGAGTTAGAATTATGTGCATTAAATATCATTTGTATAGGTTTTTGATGGCCTAGAGCAACAATTAGCATTTCATATAAAAAATTTCACATACTACAAACTTGTTTTGGAACTTTCCTAATGAAACTTCATGGTAATACAACGCTCTTAAAATTCACGAATTCTACTAGCCTTATTAGCTTTAAAAATGCAGGCACAAAAATATTGTTTAACTCAACCACAAGCAAATAAATCAATATCATCTTTTACAACCAAATTAAAAACATGACATACACATCTAACATGGAAAATTACATCAATTATTGAACAAATTCTAGCTTCTAAGTAATAACCTTAGTATTAATAGAAGCATTATCTAATGTAACACTTAAAACTTTGTCAACAAGATCATATAATTTCAAAATTTCTAGAACATTTGCAGATATATAAGAACCAATGTGTTTTTCATCAACATATTTATAATCAACAATACGTTTTTGCAAATTTCAGTTATGGTCAACCTAATGAGCTGTAACATTTAAATAATATCGTCATTAGGACTATGATCTATATCAGAAGTGATAGACACTTTACAATCTAAGTGATAAAATACACAATGTATATATTGATAATATTCACTTTGAAATTTAAAAACATCAGATCTAACTATGTTTCTAGGAAAACATTGAGAAACAGGATTTTACGTTTGCTGAATATACTGCAAAAAATCGGGATTAGAAGGAAAGCTAAAAGGTAAGCCATAGACAACGATCACTTTTGCTAATTCTTCGCAGTCCCTATCTTTGTTATATGGACGTAGCATAGTCTCGAGGTTAGAAGGGTTTAATGTTTGTTGGACCATGTTAGGACCCCAATAGATCTAGTAGGAGCGCAAGAGCTGCTAGATCCGGGTCAAGGCTGGCTTCTATTCGAGCTTGAAACCATTCTGCTTTACAACATTTTTTTCAAATGTCTAGTTAAACCTTTCGTCCCACCAGCTCCTCCGCCAGATCCATGTGCAAATCTCTGTTTACTTTGTTACACATGACAAAAGTTGTCTTTGCAGAGAATCATAAACTGCCATACAAGTGACTTTCTTGGACATTACATAATTGTCTTACCCCTAGTAGGAGGTATAGGAGGACAATCAGCTCCAGACTGAGATTGAGTCCGAGTTGGAGCTTATTGGACTAGTTGGTGTTTCATCTTCTCCTAATTCTTCCTCCAAATCCCCATCAACTCTTTCTAAGATTTTATTATCTAATAAATAATTCGTATCAATATCATAAAAGTCGGGGGTTGGGTCGAAGAAGTTTCATCAACATGCATAAAATCTTCTGTATTTTTTCTAATTTTACATTAGATTTACTAGAACTAGCAGCGTTACTACTCTTTCCAGAAAAATGAGAGTGAAGGGATAGTCATGCCAAATACTTTTTTAGGAGCCATACTTTAAAAATATAATAAAATTAAATATGAAATTTTAAGTGATATAATAATTCAATTCGAGAATTAAAGAAATTAAGAGATGGAACAAGTGTACCAAATAATCATAAGCTGTAAATAAATATTGAAGCTTGGAAGTTGTTCCAAGAACTTGATAGCACTTGGATAATTAGCAAATTTGGAGAGAAAGAATGAGAGAATTGTGGGAAAATGAAGAAGGATGGAGGGTATTTATAGTTTAGAAATAGGGCCAAAGTATAATTTAATAAACTTGGGGGTTAAAATAAATGTTTGGGGCTAGGTTCTTTTCCTTGGGGATGTGGGGGGGGGGGGGGGGAGTGCCAAACTTTAGGCAACAGCTAGAATATTTTTGTCCCGACCCATTTGACAGCCCTATGTGCAATGCACATTCTTGCAAAGTAATTTCTACAGAAAAAGATTCAAGTGTGAGAGTGTCCTCATTCACGGCTCTACTACATTGTTTTGTTTCTACTTGATATAGTTTAAGTTGTTGCAATCGGATATTAATAGATAATGTTCTTTGTTTCATTTTGCTATTGTTATGTGGGTGTCTCTGTGTCTTCTCTGTTTCCTTAGGGGGCTGGGAGGTGGGGGGAGGGGATCTTTAAGTGCATCACGTATTGGAGCCCATGAAGGGTGTGTGAACCTAATATTTGGTGAAATTTTGCATCATTTTATGCAGAAGAGCAATAGAGAACTGGAATTAAGATTAGCAGCTTGCTACAAATTACTAGCCTGTTTGGCCAAGCTTTTGAGAGGTCAAAAGTGCTTATTTAAAAAAAAAAAAAAAAAAAAAGAGGAAGAATAAGAGTTTGGCCAAGTTTTTGAGAGAAAATAAGTGCTTCTGGTGAGTAGCAGAAGCTGTGTTTAAGAAGTTAAAAAAAAGTAGCTTTCTCCCTAAAAGCACTTTTGAAAAAAATACACATAGAAGCACTTTCTAAAACGCCTGGCCAAACACTAATGCCTGCTCAAAAGCACTTTTTAAATTTATTGGCTAAACACAAACTATTTCTCATGAAATGTACTTTTCAAAATAAGCTGATTTTAGAAGCTTGGCCAAATAGGCTATAGATTTATGTGGCAGATTTTATTTAGTACTTTATTCGCAGTTATCTTAAGTTCATTAGTTATTGTTATTTATTTCAAAGTTCTCTTAGAAGATCCCCTCATATGGATTCAAAGCAATAAGCCCCTTTTTCAAAGACATATAAAATAGCAGGACCATTTAAATAAATTTGATTCTTTAAGGGATTTCAGAGCATCTGAAGAGAGCATGGAATACTATACCAGCAGCTATTTGGTGGTGCATTTAGAAAGATAAGAATAGGAGGTGTTTTGAAGGATCAAAGAACTCAATATTGAAGATCAAGCCTGATTGCATTTTGTTGATATCTTTTTAGTGTAAGACAAGAATGGATAGAATAGTGAATCCCTATTGAAGTTATTGGAATCTTTTGTATAGATAGTCATGGTTGTTTTACCTTTTTTCCTTTCTTAGTTATTGGCTCCTCTTTGTCATCTAAAATCCAATTTCTCACTCATTCTATTTACCGTGCTCAAATTCTTTCTAGATTGAGCTAAACTTCACTCATTGCTGAATGGAAAACCCATGTCATGAATGTAAAAATAACTTATTGAACTTTTGCAGGAAATCTTGCTTGTACTGGACGGAACTACTGGTTTGAATATGCTTCCTCAAGCGAGAGAGTTTAACGAGGTAATGACCCTTGTCAGCGCTTTATTCTGAACCTCTATATGTTACTTTAATTAGCTCAACGTTCTTTATGAAATTGCCTTCTTCTCTAGGTTGTTGGAGTCACTGGCTTAATATTGACTAAACTTGATGGTTCTGCTCGAGGTGGCTGTGTGGTATACTTTGAATTCTCCAAAATTTAGCTCATTTTTCTTTTTATAATTTTATTGTTGTTGTGGTTAATTTTTCTCTCGGAAAATCTGATAAATTGCAACTACTTAAACAATCTCAAACTTTTGGGTTGCAGGTCAGTGTGGTTGATGAGCTTGGCATTCCTGTAAAGTTTGTAGGTGTGGGGGAAGGTGTAGATGACCTCCAACCGTTCAATGCTGAGGAATTTGTTAATGCTATCTTCCCATGAGGCATGATTCAATGACAGTTTCTCCCACGATTCTAAGAAGTACGTAATTCTTTTAATATTATGCCTTATGATGGCGGTAAAGCTGTTGTGCTCTTTCAATGCGTATTTAGTTTGAGTTTCTATGGTGATAGAAAATGTCAATGGCAAAAGTAATTGATATTCTTGGCATCTCAATTTGATAGTTAGCTGAGGAACTAGTATGGCTACAAGACAAATCAGAACACTTTTCTTATGGAACGCTGTTCATCGTTCTAAATGTATCAACACTTTTCTTGTGGAACGCTGTTCATCGTTCTAAATGTATCAACATGACCAATAACAATCTGTAAGATTCTGGAAACATTCATTTATCACTTGTGCAGTTCAAATTAGTATATCAACTATGATAGCCTAAAATCCTAGTATGGTAATATGGTTTATATTTACTTATGTTAGAGAGATAATCTCACTTAGTGTTTAGTTTAAATAATGTGAATACTGTAGAATCAAGAGTATCCCGAGTGTGGCTTAGCAGTCAATAAACTTGGAATGAATGACCATTGGAATTTAGGCCCAATTCCAGCTAAAAGCAAAAAAAATTAGTGATTTCTTTCCATTTGCTCGAGTTTGGTGGGTAGAGCTACTCAGGAATCAGTGTATTGTTGTATATGAGATAGATAAGAATACATGTATTTGTAATACTCAGGAATCAGTGTATTGTTGTATATGAGATAGATAAGAATACATGTATTTGTAATAGAAGACTAAGCCATTTTTTTTTTCTTTTTGGTAGTATAATAATCGTTGTATTATTCATTCATCCACCACAAATCAATGCATTACTGTATTATTTACTGCATAACAATCTATGTAGTGTAATTCCTACGTAGTTTGTGCAGTGGTAATATAACATTTACTGTATAGGATAAAAAAAATCCATATCTTAATGCATTCCAGTTGGCTAGGAATAAATATCCAAAAAAGCAAGTCTGTAAATTACCAAACTAAAGCAATCAAATATACCAACACTAGTATCATTTTCTCATTGTACAATAAGCATCAACTTTGATATCATAATTCTTTTTTCTCCTCAGGTGAACTCGTAAACATTTTGGAGTGAAGAGGAGTGATGAGACTAGCAATTTTGTCTTTCACAAAAAGAGTGCCCTTATGCTCCTATATTTGTCTAGATCTCCCCTCTTCCATTGAAGCTGTGTTCATCAGAAGCGACATTTAAGTTGTCCAGTATAACGGATGCCATTAGTTCTATCACTTTTTTTTAATCAAAAAGTCTGTCATCTCCTTGTCATTGTTGCAGCATAAGTAGTAATACAGCACTCCAGTTAAAGTGGAGTTACATTGGACCCACAGCTTACACAAGATTGATGTACATGAATTTTCAATTCATTTCTCTTTCAACTAATCAGAGGTTCAATTGTGCATTTCATCAAGCAACACTTAGTTACAAAGACGAAAACAGAAGACAAATTAGGGAATCTCATATAATTCGAGATGTAAATATTGCTTTAGCGATTACAGATAAGAGTCTGGAATCTCAAATTCATTTAGTGATTCTATATCAATGATATGATTTGCCATTATACATTAGCTGGAGCGCTGAACGTGTTTAGAAAATGTATCTGCTTAATGTGTTGAGTTTGAGTTCATAAACTCGTGACAGGCATGTGATAGAATGTTGCATTAGAGGTGTATACCAATTTCCCCGAGTCCTTGAGCCGAAAATCAACTGCAACTACAGTTAGGTTCCTTCCACTCCGAATAACAGACCCATCTACTACCACCTCTGTCTGAAAAGGACACAAGTACAAAAGGAAATAAATATAATTAGGGAAAGAGAGAAGAATGAGGCAAGGTGGGGAGGGGTATACTGTGATGTGCATTTGTTCTTACCAAATTGTTATACTATAAAATCTAGTGACATTGAGGTAAGAGGAGCTTAAATGACATCTTTAAATACTCACATTGCTTGGAGCAGCAGAAATATATGACATTCCCAATTCTCCAAGAAAGAGTTTCTTATCCTTTCCCACAACAGTTCTGGCACAGGCAATTGACACCCTCTCTGCTACAGCTCCAACTGCTCCTCCATGCATGCTGCGATAAACATTCTACAATACAGTACAATAACGAGGTTTCACACTCGTCAGTACTCAAAATATTTGACTTTCTATAAGTGCATGTTGAAAGCATGGAGAGGATATTTGATTGAAATTGGAGAAAGCACCAAAAGAAAAAAGGTCTTCATCAATCCTTATTACAATACAAGACTCAAGACTGAGGGCAAGCCCCTCCAACTATGGAAGGCAACTAGAAGAAAACAAAAGCACAAATCAAACAAAGCTGTTCTGTTGTTTTGCAAAAGAATATTGGAATTTAATATTCCAAAAGAATCTACATGTCCACAAATTCAAAGAGCTTACACTTCAACACCTCACCTCATTGCCGGTAATTTAATTTGGAGGCCTAATGGGTCCTGTTTTGATACCGGCTAAAGAAATGAATTTTGTACCTAACTCAATCCAAAAGCTAGCTTACAAGGGAAGGATCGCCCAAGTACATATAAGGAGGCTACCCATTTTGTTAGCCACATATATGGAACTTTTTTCATTCTTTGATAAATTCCAAAGAAAAGAAACTGAATTCTGCGTGTTGTTTATACTCTTGTTACGACAGTTGCAACCTGATATCTCAGTGATCCATTAACGCCCCAAAAGAAAAAAAGGCAGAGTGAAGCAACACAGCAAATAAGCTCCAGACGGGATGATCCTACAATGCTTCAGCATATAGCATAAAGAAGTATGGTTAAATGTGCCATGGGAGAGCAGAAATCTCAACCCTTCAATAATTTGCGAAATTCTTTCCTCCACAATACTAGGAAGCTAGAATTCGAAAGGGTTTCCTAGAACTTAACCCAGAAACTGCACAGAATTGAAGATCCTATCCTATCTTCGGAAAAGAATACAGAAAGAAGATGATACAAAAGTTGGAACTGGGAAGATGTATCAATCAGTTACCGAGATTGCAGGTTTGATAGATAGAATGCAGGAGACTTTGCCAGGGTGGATGCTGTGAACCTTGAGGCAGCCACGAGTAAGTTGAGAGAAGGAGTCCTTAGCATCATATTGAGGTGGAAAGTTGTGCCCGTGGAGTAGCACGCGGCTGAAGAGGAGATCCACCAAAGAAGCGGCCTCCTCAGATAATTCTTCGGAGATGATTGTGTCTTTGGTGTACGAACTGTTGGGTTTTGAACTCTCTTCCCCCATCTATCTTGCCTTCTTCAATATCTGCCCCCCAGCCTCCTATCCTTCCTGATTTAGATATATCAACAAATTTCAGATGTTCTCTTCGTTTTTAAGAAGAAACAAGTGCACTGATTGAGTTCATTTCATCCAACCCTTTTTCACCATGACCAATCTTACAAGTTAAAAGGGTAGTTAAAATAAGAGAAAATGACAAAAATGACCTTATATTTGGAGTAGCTTCAAAAAGGGCGTTATATGTACACATTTGAAAGTGCAAGTTCTGTTGTTTCTATCAATTTTGGTCTATTTCTAAAGTATGATGCAACTTTTTCATGTGTTAGTTATTGTAGCGATTTGTAAAGAGTATCGGTTTTCAATTAAATGCCAGATGCCCTCGCGCTTGGGCTTTGTAGTAATGGTAATTCATTGGTTAGGAGGTGGATGGAGACTGCGGAGTTGGAAACGAAGGAATACGCGACTAGTCTTCCAGTATAAACACACAGAATTTCAAACCAATACATTTAGATGGTTAAGATGCTTTCCCCTCACACTTGTTTCTTGTTTCTTCACTAATAGCTCCAGATTCTTCTACCAATGCATTTATCTCCATTTGTTAGGTAGTTCAACAATAACCTCATTTACCACCCAAGTTGTGCACACTGCACAGTTCAAAATTCACCAAGATGCTCCCCTTCTTCCTGCTTTTCATATTTCCACTATTCATGGGCTTGCCGCTAGCTCTCTCTGAAAAGAATTAAAGGAAAAGATCACTGAGGTCTCCTTCCTTATTCACAGACTCATCCACAAGAAAAAGTGAACCAAAAAAAAAAAAAAAGACATAAAAGATAAACAAGTAAGGTTGATTATGAAAACAGACATCTTCACGAAATTTATATTTTCTAAAGGCATTCAAGAAGAACATGATGTTTACTGAAATTGTCTTGGACTAAGGTTTGCTTTTCATTTCTCATTTGTAAACAAGACTTTATTGCAGTACTGAGTTTGTAACAGCACTATGATGCCAACAGATTATCACCATTTGGCAGAAAGGAAGACAGTTTATTTATACAAATATTTCTAAGCACCCCTGATAGAGAAACAGAAAATCTTTGCTCGAGCAACACAGCCGAACTTTTCCCGATTCTGATAAAGTTGTGAAACTCTGTTAAGCCCTTCAACAATGATGTCTGGAAAGAAAATTTTAAATTTTATTAGTAGTACTAACTAAAGGTTCTTGATTCATTTAATTACTTCTCAAAACATATAAGTGACATTTTTTTTCGAAGCTAATTCCTCTTCCTTTTAACGTTTGGATTGTTAAGAACGATTCGTATATTATGGTATTTTAGGCACTTATGTATTTTCATAGTTAAGTGAATTTGTATGAACAGCTGATGGAGTAGATGTTACTTGTTAGACGGAGGTGTGCAATATAAGAGCTGAGATTGGCTGGTCTTAATATATGAGCAATTTCTTCTTGAATGGTTACCCTTTTTTAGTTATTGGAGATCAAGAATTCTTACAGATTTATAGGCCAATTCAATTAGTAGAACTAATCCGTCAGTCGCATTTTTTTCTACCAACAACATTTTTTTAGAACTCTTTGATCCCCCAATATAGAGTATCCTATGTACTTTCACACAATTCACAGGGTTCAACAAGCAAGCAATTTTTCATGATCAAATGTGTAATACTCTTAGTAGTAGCAGTTTTATATATCATTTATGACTATAATATAAAATAATAGGAGTAGGGGGAACTAACGAGTAAGAATTAACAATTGACCATCAATTTATGTAGAGCTAATCATTGTTCGATGGGTACACGAAAAGTGATAGAAGTTGTTTTGAATACAAAATCATATTGGATGATCAGACCAAGGGCTGCCTTATTGCAGGCCAGGGTGAGTTTTGGTAAACGTCACCTGATACATGAAGAGCTAGTAAAATCAAGAATTGGTTAATGGTAATGACAATACAAACACAAATGCACAATTGTAGGCTGACACTAGTGTAAGCTGCCCTAATAGGGGAAAGGAGAAAATTGGTCCGTTTATCACTGCCTTCATGATTTTGTGAGGCGTATCAAACATCAACATGATAAGATTTCATACATATCACTCGGATTGAATTAAACATCTACATGTGATATAGAACAAGAAGGTTATACAAACATGTAAGCGCACAAAATTACACACTATAACATGACAAGAGAAGCGCGTGCTAGGACGAGTGAATATAAGCACCTGAGGCTGAATCTGGTAGGAACACCCAGAAGTACAACAAGATCTTCATTTTGATGGCTGCATATACAGTATTATACAGGCTTATGCTTCTTCACTGCTGCTCTGATTGCCATTTTTAAGTATATTGAACTTGCAAAGAGGACAAGTCGCATTTATGTACAACCACTTGTCTATGCAGGCAGAGTGAAAATGGTGACGGCATGGGAGCTCACGCAGCTCAATTCCATCTTCATAGGGACAAAGGCAAATGCAACATTCCTGCAACAGACAAGAATGAATGAAATTAACTCCTACAAGGATCGGGAAGTTTCTCTAGGCTTTATGGAAAAATCTAATCAAAGAAAGAAATTTATAGAACGCACAGCATCTTCCAGTGGAAGAACATGCTCAATGGGTGTATCAGTGTCACATTCAGTCATTACTCCTCCAAATGATTCTTGAATCTCGCCATTTTGTTTTTCAAAATCACCAAGTCTTCGAAACTTGTATTTAGGCAATCTCTCAACGTCTTCTTTGGTTGCTCCTTCCTACCTCAAGAAAAAAAGCAATTTTGAGAAAGATATTCCGACAGTTGAGGCAAAGGAAGAAACTTCATGATGCAAGAGACACAACCAATAGCATAAGGTAGAAAATAAAGGCAGTTAATTTCTCTGTACAGTTGACTAGCCATGGGATATTTGCAACTATAATCATTCAGTACATCAATCCAAACATAGGAAAACTATTCACTTAAATCTTCCAGTTCCTTTCCATGATGGTAGTGCATAATGTAAACATAAAATATATCTTTTCATGAAACTCAGCACAAAGTGGGACTTGAACAAAAGAGACCTACAATATCAAATTTAAATTTCCAACAGTATTAAGTATGCCTACCTTCGTTTTGCATTTTGAAAACAGAAGAAAAATTGGAAGTAATCCAGACTTAGACAAATGCAATATCTTACCATTGCTTACACTTATCAAGCACATCATTTCCACCACGTTAATGAATACTATTTTGCACATTATAAGCCTTTTTCTCACAAATCACAAGACCCTAAAGTAACTACCATACACGAGCTGAAGCAATTTTACTACCATGATGATATACCTGCATTCTTCTAGGCATCAAATTGCTTCTATTTGGAGAATCAAAGATAGAAGTGAGTTAGGACAAGCGACTATTATTGCTAGTGAATTGGGGGAAATGGGTGAAAATGGGTTGGTAAAACAATTCCTTTTTTGAGAACGGTAATGTTGATGGGTTGGTTAAATGTATTCAGACCCCAACGAGTGCAAACCATACTTGAGTTTTGGTGGATGCAGGATTTATACTCGACTGATGGGAGTAATGAGTTTTGGTGGATGCAGGTTTTATACTCGACTGATGGGAGTATGAACGGAAAAGACGGCCATATTGCAAATGTCATATGCATGTTTGAAAGTTCAAAAATGCTCGTCTCCAAACACTTTCTAGAGTAGCCAAGGAGGATACTAAAGGAAAAGTGAGTATAAAGGTCTTAGCATAATCTAAAACCAAGTTAGAGCTAGAAATATGTGGATTCAGCAAAGAGTATTACCACAACAAAAAGGTATCAAGTCCACATAGTTCAGTTCTACATTATTACCTTTGTTCCATCGAAAGCTGCCTTATTCTAGAAGTAGCGAGTAAACTTCAGCTTTGCAAGCTGAGCAGGATGGACAATAATGATGATGATAGGCGACAGAGACCAACTTCTGCTACAGGCACCAGGCCTTAAAATTTACTGTATAAAATCTTTTATTGAAGTTTCACTTAAAGCGAATATCATGTTAGAGATACTAAAGAAAAGGTAGAGCCAAACAAGAAGTGAGCATTCTAACCTATTGACCAAGAAACCAGACAATTTGTGAAACCCCCCCCCCCCCCCCCCCCCGCCCCCAACCTCCACTACATACTATGTCTCTTAGTAATAATGACCCAAACCTAAATTCCCATCATGTTGGTTCCTTCATAAGTGCACAGTTATAGATAATGATAAGACGGTTTTAATCCCATTTGCTGGCACTTGCTTCGAAAGATGTTGCATTTTTAACTAAAATGGGGATTGGAGTATATGGAAGTAGACACTGAAAAGGGAATTTCTTCTCCAATCTCACATTTTAAATTTAGACATCTACCTGAGTTTCAGAGACAAGATTCACATCCTTTTCAAACATCATTAGTCATCCCGGTGTAGTATTATGATGAAGTTAAGAGAATAATAATTAAAAGACTTAGAAGGATTAGAGACAGCAAATTGAGTAATCATGTGATAAAATAAGGAGCACAAATGGTGTTACAGTCAAAAACCATTTCCTGCTGATGCAAATGGGTGATGAACATGTTGGACATTAATTGGGCTATCAAATCAATTTACTCATCATTCACTAAAAAAATCTACAATATTTATACATGAGGGAGGGTTGGTAGTAAGAGATCAACAAATCCATTGACCCATCATTAGACATAGAAAAGTCCATGCTATTTTTACCACAAAGTAGCTAAAGAAACAAAACACAAAAACATAACAAAACATGAGAAAATTCATATTCTTTCATAATCACCTTTTTTAAGCAACATTTATTTTTACTTTTTTTCCTAAATGTTTTGGTAAAATAATAACATTATCTCTTTCTGGAGACAAATTAAAAGGGACACAATGATGTGAGCTTTTAAATTCATCAAATTTCAATACTTCTAGAACTCCATACTTTTGTTTGGAGGGATTGGGGTGTAACAAGGAGCTCTTTTTACTTCAAAACTGGAACTTTTGTTCAAATGCTGTCCATATTTTATCTCTTCGCAATATCTAGAAAATCACCTGATAAGCCACCATTATCAATCAAACTTTCTAAGAGAAAATTGTTTTGCCCCTCTTTCCACTCCCCATTAACTTTGGAGTAACCAGAGAGAACCTGAATGCTGTTTTTCTAAGCTAAATTCAACTTTTTCCGTAAAGAAAATGCACCGCCTCTTAAAAAAGCAAGTTACCCAACTACCGCATACAAGCAAAGAGATTAGAAAAGTAAAATCACAAAGCTAATCAGAACAGGTGTTTAACTTTGAACAATTGGGGTGTTGGGTGGGAAAATTAGTGTTTATATTGGTATTTGATTTTTTTTAAGTTTTTCAAGGAGAGGGTGGGGGCGGGGGGGGGGGGGGGGGGGGGGGGTATAAATTAGTTAAATAGGTTAGTTTGAAAAATAAAATAACTTAGACCAGAAAAAGATTGCATTAAAGAGCAACATCACAGACCTTCTACATCTTGCATAACATCTCATATTAGCATCAGTAAGATGATAATCTGTCTACTTGATTAACAAGTCATAAAAAGGTTACTCATTAACCCACCTAGAACAGTGAAATAATAGGGTTATAACCCATTAAAAAAATTTCTTGATTAATGAAAACTAAATACTAGTCGGTGAGGATTCATGTAGTCGACCCAAACTTGCTTGGGATTGAGGCATAGTTATTGTAATGAAAACTCTATATTCCTTCCATTTCATTATATAATGGTTATATGTGATAAGTATGGAGTTTAACATATAGATTTGACTTAAATATTATAGTAGTGACAGTAGAATAAAAGTACCAACGTGATGGTTCACAAGTAAGTTTAATAGAGAAACCATCACATCAAAGTTTATAAGTTGAAAGTTTAATAGAGAAACCATCAGATCAAAGTTTATAAGTTGGAACATTATTAATAAATTTGAATGCTTGAAAGTTATAAAAGTTGCACCTTACCTGTTTCTCCTTTCATATGAATAATAGTATTGGCAGTATTCTTGTACACTTCTTCAATTTCTATTACTACTATTGTTTCTTCTGCTTCTGTTATCGCATTATTTGCTGTTATCATTGTTCCTCTTTTCCTAAATACTATGAAATGCTTTCTATACTATTCATTATGTCTTCTTTACTTCTGTATTTTCTTTAACGAACTGCTTTGATATGTGTTTCTTGAGCCGAGCATCTTATGGAAACAGCCTCTCTACCTCTTGGAGGTAGAGGTAAGGTCTGCATACACTCTACCCTCCCCAGACCCTACCTATGGAATTACATTGGGTGTGTTATTGTTGAAAGTTATAAAAGTTGTATAGAAATAGAATGGTGTCAAATACTTATAAAAAATAGAATGCTGTAAAATATTTTGAAAGTCGCAAAATGGAAAGTGTCATCTAGATTGAAATAGAGGGAATAATACAGTGTCTTCTACATATATCCTCTGGATAAGGGGCCAACTGCTTGCGGCACCCATTTGCCACCCGAATGACAAACTAAATTGTATGTCTCTGATACAAGGGCATTGTTGACATTTAATGGGGAAATGCAACAGATTCAAACCTTTACTAACGCAAGTTGATAAAAATGAGATTTCTATAACAAAATAAAATTTTGGAGGAGCCAAAATACTAGCAGAAACTTCTGAAGAGAAGCAATATATATATATATATATATTTTAAGGGATCAACAGGAAAGAGGAAGAATGCAGCATGCCATATCTGCCCCTAGACATACTAAACATTATTGTACGCGTAATGGAATAGTTCAAACATAGCCTTGAATGTTGATACGGAAAACTAAACTTCCAACCAAAGTAATTTGCTTCAGTTAGATAGACTAAATGAAGCGTATTTGAACCAAACAATCTCAACAAGAGAGAAATTGAACTATGTAGAGATGCTACACGTACCACCAAAATGTGAGACACCTATTTCTGCACTGTAAAGTACTTTCTATGTCCCATTTAATGTGACACATTTTTCTTTTTGAAAAATATTTATAAGAACTAACCTAAATCGCCGCTCACAGAAACATTTAGACAAAAAAAGTTGGCACTTGTATAATATATGTATAATTCATGTATAATATGTGTATAATCTATGTATACTAGATAAAATAAGTAAACAATGAACCCGACCGACTATTTATGTAAAGATCCCTGTTATTTAATCTTAGCATCATTATTTTACCCTTACCATGACTTATTGAGACCACTTGATACAAAAATTCATTCTTTTAAAAGAGAGAAAATGAAAAGGCAAAGTAAAACTCTCACTGCAACTCATTTAAAAGGGTAATTTTGCTAATTCTGCATATATTTAGCTTACAAGTAAAGAGTCATTATTAATTTTTTAATCGTACTGTCCAATCAAACACCTTCACATAAAATGGAACGGAGAGAACAACAACTAATATATGGAGCATGTTCTACTCGATTTTTGGAGTAAACTGAGTTAATATAGTATCAAGGAAGCCTATGAAAGCTGAAGTTCATAGAAAGTTAGAAAATCCATTAAAGGAGTTGGTCAATGCTCCCTGCAAGTATCTTTGGAGTGTATGGACATGCAGAAACCACAGATGTTCTGATGGGATCTCAACTCCCTTAGAGCTAGATGTCTTCTCAACCTTTTTTGCTGGAGTAATTCCACTTCTTTGAATAATATTGATCTTTTGTTTTTAAAATTTTATTTGCTCCTGCAATCCTGATATAATCGTATACGTGTGTAGGAGCTGACCATTTTTGTACTTACTGCATCTTCTTGATGCGTATCAATGAATCACTTCATTGGAAAAAGAGGTCTCTACTGTCTGCTACAAGGGCAAACTACAGAGTCGCAATTGCAATAGCTTCTTCTTCTTTTCTCGAGGGGTGAGGGGGCCATAGGTGAGGTCATGTGGATAATATTTTCGGGACTTTCTTCTGCAGTTCAACTATCCTGTGAATTTATTGATTTATATTGACATTTCCATCCATGAGAAAAGAATTCATGAAAAACTCACATATAAAAAGAGCATCTACATTTACCATGAGTTCAAAAAGGAGGTGCTATTAGAACCATGATAAAACATAAAGGGATGAAACAAAAGAATAAGATATCACATAACATACTTCCACGATCTAGTTCTTGCACTCGCAGACTTTTTTTAGCTGATAATTAGATCTAGATCCCAAAAAAAAGTAGTTTCACCATATGATGTTTACGGTTAAAAAAAAAAGCTACATAACTACCTGGTCTGCCACTGCATATAAAATAGCGATGATACATGGTAGACAGCAACAAACAGCAATTCCAATGAGACATGCCACGGCAACACATATAACAACAAAGAATACATCGAATGCTAGAAATGTGAGACAAAGCCTGCAAAGAACCCAAATAAAAATCACCTCGAAGTAAATCACAACAAATACAGAGATCAGAGACTCGCTTGGGACAAACCAGTAAAGTTGAGGTGCATCATGGGTCAAACTGTCGCCACCAGCAGATATCCAGTAGAAACCAATTATCCACCAAATGAAAGAAAACATGGTATTTGCAGATTCCAGATGCTTAGCGACACTGGAATAATAAATTGAGAATCATTAATACGTTATGAGGCACAGCCATATGATCCAGTTCTCTAGAAAACAATGAGGTACTGACAGGAAATAACTACCAGGAGAAGAGAATAAGAAGAACTATCTTTCAAACATTTTGACACTCTTCGGCAACAAACTTTATATATTTATTTATCTTAATCTTTTTAATTGTTAAATTAAGGAAAGGCTTTCATTATCCACGACGGGAATCAATTTCTATAACCTCAAGCCTCAACAACAACAACCTCAAGCCTCATAGTCACATATTCAGCAGCCTAGAGTACCTTTCTCCCTCCTGACAGACCAGTGACTGTCTTTCAAATGCACTAGTAATATGGATTGCCAATTCTTCACATGATAACTCTGAAAGGAAGCACATTGAGTATACTAATTCATTTCCAGCAACCCCACTAAGACCTGGACCAAGAAACTATACATACTAGTATTCAACTCAAAATGCCTATTCTAACCTAACAAACAAATCCTTCGCCATTAAATCAATGAAATGATAAAATAACAGCATTAACAACTACTATGCTAACGGTGAATAACAACATGATTTACTCGTATGTTAGCATTTTGTACCTTTTTTTTAGATTACAATAAAAATTCCCATCAAACCACATGCCTCCAAAGAGAGATTATACCTAGTTTCATCCTCATTCTGACGCCTCTCGGACTGATAATCACCAGTTTCCCCGCCGTCACTTCCCGAACTCGAACTGTTCCAACCTCCAGCAGCAGTTCTCTGCTCAGAATTCAAAATTGGAGAGGATTCGCTAAGCTGAATTCGGCGTCTATACTCAACGCAAACACAAACCATGTGAAGCAAACACTGTAAAGCATATCCAATAATCCAAAGCCTCAAAGGCATAGAAGGTGATTCATCAAGGCTCAAAATCAACACAGAAACAGAGACAATCACAAAAGCTAAGTTCCAGATAAGATCCAATATCACTATAGGTTTAGAATACGCCCAATCGCTCTGCCGTTCCTCTATTTGCTCAGCTGCAGCTTCCCTCACGCGCCTGGACGGCTCCCTCATCATCCGGTGGCTACTTGCTCGCCGGAGAAATCGAGCCGCTCCTCTTAGGCTCGGGGCCCGGCGCGCCAACCGTCGGCTCCTAAAGACTTGATCGGTAAGAAACGGAGTCGTATCAACTCCGTTAGAACTATCGTCGTTACCGGCTCTCGCCGTCGACATCGTCGCCGGAAAATGAAATTGACCGAGAGAAATTTGAAACGATCGACGGTGAAATATTGAAATTCGGATGAGGAACAAGAAATTTAAATGTTATGGATTTTCAGATATGAACTGTAATTACACTGTTAATATATATGGACTTTACCCGCTAGCGAGCATAGAAATGAAATGTACTGTCCAATGACATGCAGCGTTTTTTACTTTACATCTGTCAAGCTGTCAATTGCCAAAATAAACAAAATTAAAATTAAAAACCCTTACCAACCACGTTTTTCTTTTTCTTTTTCTTTTTTTTTATTTTCTTTTACGTCGGTTGACTATTTGGTGCGATATACTCTATTCATTAGTTGATCTTGATTACTTTCTCCGTTTTATTTCTACAATGGTGTTTGATTTACTATAAATTATAAAAATTAATAAAATAGACTTTAGCCATAATTTGACAAGTTTCAGAGTATGGGTCTTGCATGATTGTTTAGTTATTGCGGATGCTCCATTCTATCAATGTTGAAACTCCCATATTGTTATTATTGGATAAATGTTTGGTTAGTTGGATGCTAGTTTAGTCTCAGTTATGATGTTAGAAGAATTTAAAGTCTATCAGTTTGACTGCAGTATTTCTTAAGGTGCTAGTGGTGCCTCCCAGTTATCAGATTTTAGTGGTTGATAAGCAACTTTAGTCAGTCTTAGATATCCCAGTTACAGAATCTGGCCCGTTAAGACTCTCAAGGTACGATAGTTATCCCTGACTTAGTCTTGGACCTCAATTATCCAGTGGGAGTAGAACTTAGCACCGAGCAAACCGGGGTTTCAGCGCACTCAGATTCTCAAAACTACATTGCTACCGTAGATTATATTTATTGGCCTCATGACCCAGACACGTAATTACTCAATTCATGTCTTTATACCCGATAAGATATATTGGATCCTACGGATCAAATAATATGCAGTAATAATTTAATGGATAACAAGTTTACTATCCTAAAAAGAGAGAGAGTAAGTTTTATTACTGATATAGTATCAACTTTTTGACAACAAAAAGAAAAAGAGAGAGAGAAGGACCAGTGACGTGACAGCATAAGGATCATGGGAATGAAGACAAGAAAAGGGTGCTCAGCCCTCCACGTTATTTATTAGGACCCATTTAATTAAATGTTAATTTGATCATATATTTCCGTAGCAAACTAATATTTTAATGTTATGTCAAAAAGTGAGAGAATGTCCGATGATCAGAGACGGAGTACTTCGATTCCAACTTATAAGAATAAAGGTTAATATTATGTAAACCATCGTGATATTAATTAAATTCATGAGTTTTATGATAAAAATATAGGAAAAAAGTGATAGAGAGCATACTTTAAAAATATCACAAGAGTAATTCAGAATCAGTTTGGATTTATGCTTTGATAAATCATCAATAACTTAAGTTCTATCATTGCTGCGAAGACTATTAATGAAAGTGATCATGAGATAGAAGAAATATTTTCACATGGACTTTATTAAGTTGGAAAAAATATATGATAAAGTATCATGAAAGATTCTTTGGTGAATATTGCGGAAGAAATAATTAATGTTAAATGTATACATGTTCTAAGAGATATATATAAAAGAGTCGCTATTAGCGTGAGAATAATAATAAGAGAAATAAAAAGAAATTTTTCATAACTTGTAGATTTACACTAGGAATCAATAGAGCCCATACTTGTTTTTCTCTAGCTAGTTTTATGGATGAGCTCATTAACACACACAACACAATGAGGTCTCATTGTGTTTGTTAGTTTTTTGCCGATCATACTGTCGTAATCAACCAAAGCAGCAAGGATATAACCAAGAGTTCTATGATAAGTAGAAGCTATAAGATGAATATGTGCACTGCGCGCAGATTAGTCAGCATAAAAAGAGTAATGTTGAAGTGAGATTAGATGGACACTGTGGTGTCTAAAGGTAAATAATTCACTTTAAGCTTACTTTTAAAGTGAAAAGTAAGTTTTACATATAAAATAGTTATAAAGTCAACAATATCATATAGGAGCGAGTGTTGGGCTCTAAATTAGACGAGAATACTGACAAGATTAAAATAATCATATTTGTCGAGAAATACAGATAGCACATTATATTGAGAATAACACAAAAAAAAAATTAATATTTATCGTTGAACGTCTTTAATTTGGCATCGCCTAAGTGCCTAGGATGTTGCACGTCTTTGACGGACAAAATCAGTGCCTAACTGCCGAGCAGCTTGCAGCGACACTGGACTCAAGACAAGCATTTCTAGCAAAGAAGCATTGCGGGAGACTACAATTAAAGAGATGTTGGACAACTTATAGCAATGATTGGAAAATGTTGAAATTTTCAACTTTAGTAACTTGAATATGCCCCATGAAAAAGTGTTGTTCAATGCTGAAAAATCACTATTTTCTCAGTAAAATTTTTCACCAAAAAATATTAAGTGATTATTCTCATTGATATTGATGGAAAAAAAAATAGTGTTTTCAGATGGAAAAATCACGAAGTTTTGCACTACTTCAGTGAGAATATTTTCCTTCATGTGTTTTCTCATTGAATTGGTTCGATAGGAAATGGGTATGGAAAATCATGTTTTATGATACAAAATTTTTATTGATTTGTGATCGCAAAATCTGTATTTCTAGTACTGATTGGCCTATATTGATCTAAAAAAAACTGTTTATATGATGTGATATTATTTGTTTTTAGTCTTTATTGGATCAATTTTGCATGATTATTCCCGAAAGGCCAAAGTTATAACTTACTAGTGATTCTATTGCTTAAATCTTAGAATTTCGGATGAGAGCCTTTGTCCAAAGTGCAAGAGTGCACACACCAAACTCGATGTTGTTCCAAGTTCATTAACCATCTGCAACTTACCAGAACAGTGCTTTCCACAGAGATTAAAAATATTTATTTTTTGCTAAAAAAAGCTTTTTTTAAAAAAAAAAAAAAGTTTTCTGCTTAAGCATTTGAGATAAAATAAGTGTTTTTAGAGAATTACAGAAACTGTATTTTAGAAGCTGAAAAAAATAGTTTTTCTCCAAAAACACTTCTTTAAAAAGAACTTTTGGAAATTATACGCTTAGAAACACTTTTTAAAAGTTTGGTCAAACACTAATTGCTGCTCAAAAATGCTTTTTAAATGTATTGGTCAAACAAAAATTATCTCTCACCAAAAATACTTTTTTAATAAACACTTTTAAAAAAACACTTCTTAAACTAAATTAATTTTAAAAATTTAACCAAACACGTTATTAATCAGGTAGTTACTATCACTTATGAAAGAGTAATCATTATTGGATATCATTATTAATTCCAAACATTTTGCTACTACTATTTTCCAACTTTATAATGCGACAGGAGGAGTAAATACATATTTCCACAATAATTCGAAATAAAAAGAGGGACGTGTTATGCATTTCGAGGAAGTTTCGTGGTCTTTCATTTGCTGTTTATTCCTTTCATGTCACGAGATTAGCTGTTTATTTATTTATTTTGTTTGCTCTAACACCTATTGAAGTGCATGAGAATTATAAATTAGATTCTTTTTTAATCATAGCTATTATTTAGATGTTAAGAGTTCTTTTTTCCTCTTGCACATCATGAGTCGGACACAAAATAATGTAAATGAACGGTCATATCAGTATCCATGTCAAATAAAGGCGGAGAAATTTATTTTAAGTTATTAAATTCTAAATTAATAATTTATATATATTAAATAAATTTTTTTAAAAAAATAGAGAATTTAAATTAATATTACTAGATTTTGTCGAATTCGTAACTTAATCTTTGGCACCGTCGCTGTTGTCAAAGACAAAAAGGTAAGAAAAGAACATAATACACGGCCAGGGGACAGGATCTACTGCATAGAGAGTAATTAAAGTGTGAGTTTTAATTAAGAAAAACATTAAAAAAAAATAAAGATGAGTGTGTGTAATGCGAGAAAAAATAATTATAAGTACGTTTTATATACAAACAAATTCAGAGCCCAAAAATTATATACAGACAAATTAAAAGAAGAGTCCAAATTAAGTAATATCAAAATCATAAATAAAATATTGCGGAATATAATCCAATCCACAAGTTTTTGCTCGCTACTAGTTTCCTGATTTTAGAATTGATTATTGCTAAAAGGTTATAATATATATTCAGTGAGTTCCTAGAACAGCAACTGGGGGAGAGAAGAGAGGAGGTCATGTTCACCCGATCATATTAAAATAACGGAAAATATATAATATAAATATAATTTATATATATCGGTTAGAAAAAATAATACTACCTCTGACCGACTATTGAAGTAAAAATACCTATTATTAGTGGGGTAATTAGTATAGCTCTAACTTGTAACATCTTCATGCTCAACTATCATGTCTCAACTTTATTAAATTAAATAGCTTTTATAATTTTTAAAATTTTATGATTTTTTCATAAAGAATTTTTCTTTCTTCACGTATAAGAGATCTCAAAAGGTCATTTTTTTTCTACTCAAATTATAAAGGGTGAGGGATCTCATTTCCGTAATAAATCGTGTTTAATTAAATGCAGACCAATGTAATAGTACCATATATTTAATTAAGAAATGTACAAATTTCAGATTAATTTTTCATTAAAAGGAGAGACAATTTTAGGTTTAAATTTAAGCTGAAAGCAATCATAATTCAATAAATGGAAAGATATAAGCATAAATTTAGTCAAATTATATTTTGAATTCCTGAAAAAATATCTATATATAAAAAAGACAAATAATCTTTTAGGCCTTATGTTAACACTTGTGTTATTTATTTATTTTGTGATGAACAATTTGTTTGTGAGTTCCTTTTATTGATCAATACAAAACTTATTAAATCATTTTCAATAGTTATCGAAGTATTTTGACCCTTTTCCGAAATGAAAGCATGAATGAGTACCCATTTGAAAAGCCACCTTACAGCCAACCAACATTTGGAAAAGCAAAAAAATATTATTTCCGCATAAATTGCACTCACAACAGAATATTGTCAGTAATAATTTCGGAATACAAAATTATTTTACCTGGCATTTATTCAAAAGATTAACCATCAGAATTAAATCCCCTTTTCCAACTCATGCTGTAATTCGCATGACTTGTGCACGGAGAGAGCAAGTTGATTGCACTAAGATAACACTAGTTAATTTGTAGATTGCAAATCCAAAAATTATATGAGATGAAATATGCAAATTCTAAAGGAACAATTTAATTTTCCTAATGAAAAATTGATGCTCATATTCAGAAGTAAAAAATTTCAGCATTTTAACCTCTGGTCAAAAGTTAATCAACATATGTCTGGGCAACTTCATCGCCCGATTCAAACCTTTGCAAGTTCTATTATGCGAGGCCCAAAATGTTCCTTAGTTGATAAAAATAAAAAATTGAATGAGTTGGCGAAACTGGGTCAGACTGATGCTGCTCGAAAGATGTTTGACAAAATGCCCGAGAAAGATGAGTTTACATGGAATACGATGATTGCGGCGTATGCTAATGGAGGGAGGTTTGTTGAAGCAAGGCAAGTGTTCGAGGAGGTTCCAATCAAGAGTTCAGTTACTTGGTCTTCTCTTATCTGTGGATATTGTAAGCATGGTTTTGAAATTGAAGGATTTGAATTGTTCTGGCAAATGCAAAGTGAGGGTCACAGACCCAGTCAGTTTACGTTGGGGGGTCTTCTGAGAATGTGTGCCTTAAAAGGTTTGCTTTCAAGAGGTGAACAGATACATGGATATTCTATTAAGACTTGTTTTGATATGAATGTTTTTGTTATGACTGGCCTTATTGATATGTATGCAAAGTGTAAGCGCATATTTGAAGCTGAGTGTATTTTCTTAATCATGTCTCATGGGAAAAACCATGTTACTTGGACTGCTATGATTAATGGGTATTCTCAAAATGGTGATGCGTTAAGAGCAATTCGGTGTTTTAGCAGCATGCGTGCAGAAGGCATTGAGGCGAACCAGTATACCTTTCCAGGTGTTTTAACTTCCTGTGCTGCACTCTCTGATATTAGATTTGGGGTACAGATACATACTTGTATTGTTAATGGTGGTTTTGACGCCAATGTGTTTGTTCAAAGCTCATTAATCGACATGTATTCTAAATGTGGAGATTTGCACAGTGCTAAGAAGGCATTGGAACTGATGGAGATAGATCATGCAGTTTCTTGGAATTCCATGATACTTGGGTGTGCAAGGCATGGATTTCCAGAGGAGGCACTGTCTCTGTTCAAAAGGATGTATGCTAGTGATATGGAAGTGGATGAGTTTACTTACCCTTCGGTTCTGAATTCTCTTGCCTGTCTGCGGGATGCTAAAAATGGAAAATGTCTTCATTGCTTGGTTCTTAAAACTGGATATGAGAGCTACAAGCTTGTAAGCAATGCACTTGTTGATATGTATGCTAAGCAGGGGAACCTAGCTTGTGCGATTAGTGTTTTCAACAGCATGGTTGAAAAGGATGTAATCTCATGGACATCACTCGTCACTGGCTGTGCTCACAATGGCTCTTATGAAGAAGCTCTGAAATTATTTCGTGAGATGAGAATGGCTGAAATTAAACAAGACCAAGTTATCATTGCTAGTGTTCTAAGCTCTTGCTCAGAGTTGGCACTACTTGAACTTGGGCAGCAAGTTCATGCGGATTTTATTAAATCCGGCCTTGATGCATCATTATCAGTTGATAATTCTCTTATGACAATGTATGCCAATTGTGGGTGCCTTGAAGATGCCAAAAAAGTATTCAACTCAATGCATATGCGTAATGTGATCAGTTGGACTGCTCTTATAGTGGCTTATGCCCAGAATGGCAAAGGAAAGGAGTCTCTGCGATTTTATGACGAGATGATTGCAAGTGGAATAGAACCTGACTTCATTACATTTATAGGCCTATTGTTTGCCTGCAGCCATACAGGTCTTGTTGACGATGGAAAGAAGTACTTCGTTGCAATGAAGAAGGATTATGGGATAAGACCAAGCCCTGATCACTATGCATGTATGATTGATCTTTTGGGCCGTGCTGGGAAAATACATGAGGCTGAGAAGTTAGTCAATGAAATGGATATTGAACCTGATGCTACTATATGGAAAGCGTTGCTTGCTGCATGTAGAGTACATGGGAACACAGATCTAGCAGAGAAAGCTTCAAAGGCTCTCTTTCAGCTGGAACCGCAAGATGCTGTCCCTTATGTTATGTTGTCGAATATATATTCCGCTGCTGGAAAATGGGAAATTGCAGCAAAACTTAGAAGAAAAATGAAGTTGAAGGGTTTAAACAAAGAACCTGGTTATAGTTGGATTGAGATGAATGGAGTGGTGCACACATTTATATCTGAGGAAAGAAGTCACTCAAAGAGTGATGAAATTTACTCAAAACTTGATGATGTTATTGCATTGATAAAGGAAGCTGGATATGTGCCAGACTTGAATTTTTCTCTCCATGATATCAATGAAGAAGGAAGGGAACAAAGTCTTTCTTATCACAGTGAGAAGTTGGCTATTGCTTTTGGGCTTCTTTATGTGCCGAAAGGAGTACCAATTCGGATTTACAAGAACCTTCGTGTATGTGGTGACTGTCATAATGCAATGAAATTCATATCAAAAGTTTTTGATCGACATATTATTTTGCGAGATTCAAATTGTTTTCATCATTTTAAGGAAGGGATATGTTCTTGTGGGGATTATTGGTAGAAAACATTCCTTTGCGTTTTCTTGGCTCTTGTTTCTTTTGCACTTGACAATATCAGATCATTCGATTTCATTGATTAGGTCTGCAGCTCATCACAAGGTTTACAGTTCACATCTGTATATTTACAAATTGCGAGCACTGAAGAATATTTATTGGAAAATGGAAAGTAAAAGTTAAGTCTTAGGCAGATCAATGTGCTTGATAAGAACTATTGAAACTGATTGCTCTCTGAGACTTATACAAGAATCGATTCCCTAGTCCCTATTTCGCAGCACTCTCCCACAGCAGGCACCAATTGCCACTCCCGGCATCAGGGAAGATAACTGGTCCTCTTTCAGAGAAATATTTTTAGACTCCGTGATGTCAGGGCCTGATGATCCTATAGAAAGCTTTGTTCTACATGATCATGTGATGAGTTTTCCTAACAGGTGTGAAACCATCTTCAGTGTCTTTTAACAATAATTTTGCATAGAGTTACTGTTTTCTCTTAATTCCTGATATCTACAGTTAAAAGTTGGGAGTTATATCAGTTGACAAATTACCCAACCAGAATAGGGACTTGAACCATGCACTTGTACCCATCCAGCTTAGGGACCTACCTATGCATGTATGGGGCTGTCAGGAACTTTAGATTGTGTTAAACTATTCTAGAACTCTGGAAGTAATATGGTCTTGTTGATTGGAAAATGGTTGAGTACTGAATGTGTGGTTACAGCATTTGGTTTGCACTTTTCTGACACTGGTTATGGCAACTGTTGACTTGCCGGTCTTTCAGTGAGGTAATGATAAACTATTCGGTCACGCAGATACCTGATTTATATGGCTAGATCACCTCTGTTTTTGTGGAAATATTGGAAATAAATCTTTAGCTTCTGATGAAAATTTCTCTGGTTCACCTGTGTCATAGGATAGCTACTACAATCAGCGGTGTTGGAGTAAATTTTGGATAAGCAAACAAAATTTGGTTCTTGAAGCTCCATTATTTCCTTAGTGTCCTGTCCACCTAGTTGTTTGAATTCCTTTGCAATGTAGCTGATTTCCACTTTAGACAGTGTTATGCAGATCCAAAACCTAGACAAAATTCAGAAGGAATTGACTTGGTGTTTCCAGTTAAGACTAGAATGTTCATGCTATAGATAAGTCCATGGTAGGGATTGTGAATACCTGTGTGTTGCCTTGAGAGTAAGATTGGACATTAATCCAATGCAACACCACTGTATCGTCGTCTTAGGGAGTTTGCTGTTGTTTGTATGGCATGAAAAGTTAACCACCACCAAACCCCCCCCCCCCCCCCAAAAAAAAAAAAAAAACATATAAAAAAAAAGTAAAGGTGCATGCTAGCTTATAGTGTATTGTTCTGAAGGCAAAGGTGTCTTTACTTTTGATTAAAACTAATGGATTTTCCCTTCGCTAATAGCAAGAGCCAGGACAACCTCATAAATGAAAAAGATGGTTAAAAATGTCATTACTGTAGGAGGGGATGTTGTGTCTCCAATGGTGCTGATCCTTTCAGTTGTTTGCCATGTGAAAAAATGCTTTTGCTTCTGACAATGCAGGCTCTTCTAATTTAATGATTCTCCTGAATGTAGTCCTGTAGTGAAGTGAAGTATCCTTAAAACTCTACAGGTTCTTGCTAGCTCTTTGGTGTTAATGGAGGGAAATTTGATGGAAAATGGCATTCTTGATTAAAGAAATATCAGCAGGCAGTGGTAAATGGATGAAACCTTCATAAGATTGAGGGTCTTTTATGTGTTGAAGAATGAAAAAAGTCTCACATTGGTAGTTAATGAGATGGGTGATCTCTTTATATGGTCTTGGACAATCCTCCCCTCATAAGCTAGCTTTTGAGGTAGAGTTAGGTCCAAGATTCATTTCTTTACATGGAACTGAAGCAGGACCCATCTCATCCGATGATGGACCCCCATATTAAAGTGTCCATGCACCAGATGTCTGGCTTTGGACGTGATGTGGGATGTTGAAGAATGAAAAAAGTCTTGCATCGCCCTGAGCGTGAGGTGGGGTGTTGAAGAATGAAAAAAGTCTCACATTGGTAGTTAATGAGATGGTGATCTCCTTATATAGACTTAGACAATCCTCCCCTCATAAGCTAGCTTTTGGGATTGAGTTAAGTCCAAGATCCATTTCTTTACGCTTTATACTTTCAAAAAGAAGCATGTGATGCAATCTTGAGGGAAAATACACTTATTTGTAAAACTAAATTGTGTATGAATTAATATTCCTTTGGTGTCCCAAAGAAAAAGAGTAAGTGGGTCATTGTTTACAAGATTAAGATCTAAAAGATGTAATATATGTTATAGCGAAGACTCTTCTCGCTTGATCAAACAAAAGAACTACTGTGGCCTTAGAGTCAGCTGCTTCGAAGCAAAAGGTAGGTGTGCACCACTGGCTTTTTAGTAACTGATGACTCGTCAGCAATGCAAGAATATAGAAAGACAACCTCTTGACTGGGAAATTCCCATCTTCTCGTTTGCCCTTTCTTTCCGTGGATGCACGAGTGTTTTTTTCTGGATGAAGTGGACTGTGGTTATATTCAGAAGTCTAGACATCTTACTTTCAGATTTATCTTCTCTTAATGTCTAGTCAATGAATTGGTTGATGTTCTGATTCTGAATGGACGCCTATTTTAATAAATAATTCAGTTCTATCAAGTACATGTACAAATTTCTTATTCCTTTATGTAAAAGTATAATTACTTTACTTTTGTTTGCAGAAACTTGTAGCTTTCCCACCGCCAGTCCTCTGTTTCTCTATTGCGAGCATATGGTAAAGTGGATAATATTTCATACACCCGTGTTCATTGCCTGCCTTTGGTTGTCTAGGGGACCTCAGTCCCTGACTTTATTGTGAGCATATGGCAAGAGCATAATATTTCATAATGCGTATTGTTCATTGCCTGCCTTTGGTTGTATGGACTAGAAGAAAAGCACATGTTATTGAACAAAATATGTTCATTATTCCCCAGTCCTCCATGACATCAGAGCTCTTCCCATTGAAGTCAATGAGCCTTTCCTATTATGGGAGCAAGCAGGGTACCACAACTACACATATTTCTTGGAACCATCCCCTATGGAATGGAGGCAGTAATTAGCATTTAGCAGCAGTATCAGGATCTCCGACGGGACTGTGGGACAGGTTTGAAAGGCACATTCTCTTTTGTAGACTCAACTAGTTGCTTGGCAAGAGACTTAAAAATAGGTTACCACAAAAAAGAAGTTTAAATTTAAAAAAAAAAAAAGGAACAGAAAAAAAGAGAGCCAATTGATAGATTAATTAGAATATCATAATGTCGTTTGTTGTGATGGTTATATCTGTGATGGTGTATTATTTTTTGTATAAGATCAAATAGGTATCTGTTGCAAGTTCATAAACAATCTAGACCACATGCCTAGTACCTTATGCAGTTGTCAATAAGTAAACTGACCTATCTTGATTGTCCTTATTTGTTGAATGTGGATGTAATCTCCCTGGTTCAAATTTGCTGTGATCACATGACCACAAAGCTGTACGTCAACTTATTTAGGTGCTGATTTTTATGATTGTCGTTGATGTTAATTAGTTCTTTGAATCTCCAACTGATGGATATGATTGACTTAATTTGTTGAATGAGGGATTCGTATCCAGTTAATCAATTTTTAATGCTAAAATTTTATTCTCATAAACGGAGTAACGCTTTAAAGGTTTTTTTTTTTTTGAGGTGAAAATATGTTGGGAAAACCAAAAATCGTTTTTATTTCTTTCCCATTTGCCTACACCTTTATGGGAAAACTACTCAGTATATGTGCAATGGAAAATGGCAGATGCTTGATAAATTGGTCAAGGTGCAAACAAATAAAAACCATTAGGAAAGAAATATTGCCCTCTAGCTTTGGTCAATTTCCAGTATCCATTCATTAGTGGATGCTCGTAAATTTTCGTTGTTTTTTTTTTTCGTCGGACGGGGAAATGCTTCACATGTCAGGAGTTCAAATATCAACTTAATAGTGAATATATTAGCATGATTGAATTTCACATTCCGATTGGACAACCAGAAGACAAGAAATGAGATACTTTAAAGAATAGCAAAAATCCTAATAATTCCATCTATAACTCCAGTTTGGGAGCACTCATTGGTCTTATGAATACCCCTCAAACTAGATATTGCTACAACGTATAAATTAACAGAGAGAAACTCCCATCTAAAACTGCTGGGGTATTGAACGGTTAACACGTAGTAATATGTTTGTTTATAAAGACAGAGACATTCCGATCATTCCCCCCGCAAATCTTACTGTCGTCCTCCATCCAAAACCAACTAGCAAGTTACTAGCTTCCTGTTCTGACGTCGAAATCCATCAAATATTACCAAGGCCAAGAATAGCAGCTGCATTTGCTGGAGCAAAGTAACGCTGATTAGGCAACTAAACCTCTCAAGAAAACTCATTTACAAAGCCTAAGCAACTGTCTTCACAAAATTCACTTGCGCAAGTGCTCAGGAATAAGGCGCTTTCGCAGTTCAGCAGGTGCACCAGAGAGCTCTGCGCGAGATTTACAATAGTCAGACTGAGGTATCAACTCGGGAGAAAGTAAAAGTGAAAAACTAAACTGAAGCTCACCTTGAGGTGAAAAGTTGAATAGGGGAGGCAGAGGTCGCCCATTTGGCAAGCAAGCATTTGGTTCCCTTAAAGCATCAAAGAAAGGGTGCGCACATGCTTCCAACTGTCAATGAATACAAAATGTGCTCAACATCCCCGAAAAACAGACACCAAGACGTTTAAAGGATAATTTAGCAAGAGTCTGTGGAGACGTTAATTCTCCAAGACATTAGGAACAAAACTGAATGTTAGTTTCAACATAACTGTCTCTTAATATTAGTAAATTTTATGTGTGCAGGAAAGATCACATTAAAGCGCAAGCAAATCAAATTGTTTCTTGGCATTGAATGATGACGCTAAAAGCAACATAACACGAGGACTTCTATACAGAAGCAGGACAAAATAGACCTAAATTCTTGATAATTAAGAATAAAATTCTTTACTTACAGCAGTACAGCGCAGAGTTGGAGAATATTGTAGAAGCCTTGAAACCAGATCTACTGCTTCAGGTGGCATTCTTTTGTGAAATATCTGCAAGATTGTAATCTCATCAATATCTGATCCATGGTGCTAATTGCACTTTGAATGGACAGGTCTCAACAAACTTCATCAAGGAAATGGCAAGGGAAGGAGGGGAACAACTCAACTAAATAGAGAAGGAGAAACATCAATAACAAGGTTTCACTAACCTTGTGCCACGGGTGAGCTTTGATTTGGGGAAACTTGAACTCTGTGTAGTTTGGATTCATGCACCTAATCTCCTCTCTAGTTGGCGTACCCAGAATCTGAAATGCACGAAGTATAAAAAGAATATTAGAAACCAAAAGATTAAAACCATCTGATGTTAGCAATTAGAGAGTCCCTTGATTGCACACCTTAATGATTTCGACCAGCTGATCAACACCACTTTCTCCAGGGAAAAGAGGCTACAAATAATACAGCAGCAAAATGTCAGACTAGTGTATTTGAGGGTGCTAATAATGCGAGCTCACCAACTTATATTTCTACTTATTCATTAGTTGTTTAACCTTTTATATTTTTTGGAAATGGGTTGTGTAAGGAAACATCTTAGCACTATCAATGGTATCTAATTCCATAAATTAGAACAAGTGAAACAGAACTATTGAGCAGGTGTAAGTTTCAAAAATTATGTCACCGCCAGAAAATAGAATGAGACGATGAACATAATGTTACAGGTATCATCTGACCTGTCCCAGAAGTAGCTCAGCCATAACACAACCAGCAGACCACATGTCAATTGCAGTAGTGTACTCAGTAGCACCAAAGATCAATTCAGGGGCCCGGTAATAGCGAGAACAAATGTACGATATGTTGGGCTCTCCAGGCACCTATAGCACAAAGGTTAAAATATTAGGGACAAACTACCTGTAAGGACAAACTAATTGTAAAGGGAAAAAGAAAACTTTGGCTATCAAAGAAACACCACATACCAACATCTTTGCACTCCCAAAATCACAGAGCTTTAGCTGATGTGAGTGGGGATTAACCTACAGAAGTTAAATATGACACAAATAGTCAGGGCAGATAGAGGAGAAAGGGTGAAGAGAGAAGATAAGCAAATGGTATCAGGCTATCAAGGACATATAACTCAACTCAACCACACAACAGAGGTCATTCAAAAAATTTCAAGTCGTTTTGGCATGCAAATGGAAGATCTAAAGACAGCAAGCATATCAAGAGGGAAAATCGAGTGCTCACCAAAAGATTCTGTGGCTTAATATCACGATGGCATACGCCAAGGACACCGTGCATATAATTTAAAGCCCGACAAATCTGTATAGTTTATAATTAGAGAAATTTCATTAATCTCTGTCCAATATAGTTTAAAATACAAGAAATCAAAGTTGCTAGAATTTGAAATTCCACAATCTTGATAAGAAAAATGAAGAATCCTGCAATAAGCTCACCTGGTATGTGTATAGCTGCACATATATATTGGGCATGTGTTGGTTCATTCTGCTGTAGTGCCTTGAAACCCGGTAAACAGTTTCAGACACGTATTCCAGGACAAGGTTAAGGTAGACTTCATTCTTCTCAGTAGTAGAATAAAAGCAGTGTCGTAGTTTAACAACATTAGGATGATCAAGCGTGCGCATAATCTGAAGTTCCCTGTTCTTGTATCTCCTATCCTGTAAGACTTTCTTTATTGCTACAGATTCACCAGTTTCCAAGCACTTAGCCTGACATACAAAGAAGGTGAAGAGTGATCAATAATCATCCAGACAACTGCAATGCTTTCAACAACCACATAACATTTTCAATAGACATTACATGAATGTACAACTTTACCTGAAAGACAACTCCAAATGAACCGGTACCAACCACGCGCTCCGCCATGTAAGACATTGTCTGTTGAAATAATATGAGGTCAACTTACAATTGAGCTAAATTAATACCTACAAGAATATATTGGGGGTAAAGAGAAACTAAATCTAGTTCAACCAGTTCACCTGTTTCTGTTGTCCATTCCGACCACTCACAGTAGTCACAATTATCTGGCCAGTTTCCGTTCCATTGCCACTAACAACGGAAGGTTCCATATCCTGTGGGATGCAAGATAGATCAGCAACACTTTTTTCAGAATTTAAAGACAGCTACTTTAGGTACTAAATTTGAAACAAAATAGTAGGAATTCTGGAGATAACCTTTAAATTATCCTCTAGACTATCAGCCTTTTCATCTTTAATTTTCATATCATGCATTTCTTTAGGAAGCTCATCAAATTCAGAATTTTCAGGTCTAGTATCCATTGTTGATGTACTTCCAGTAGTGGTTTCCTTAGATGTAGAAGCTATATCCTCCTTCGGAATTGTAGTGGTACATCTCTCTTCCACTTGAGTTTCACCAACCACTCTTTCATCTACTTCTTGCTCGACTTTCACCCTCTTTATGCTTGCATCACCACCCTATTAAAAATCAGTAATAAATCATATCATTTCCATGAATTACTGATAAATCTGATCATAATAAACTCAGAACAAAATCGTAAGTACCAAGCTTCCACTATAAATCCCATGATTGCATTACAACTTCATCCTATCAAAACTTTTAAGACAATATGCAGGCCTACGGGGTGCAAGATTCCAACTCACCCAACCCTCACCTACCTCAGGGCCAAAATATTAAGAAAAAATCAAAAAGTAATGGTCACATAAGCAAATGATCTATCAAATGGAGTCTACCCTCTTGCAACCCAAGCTTAAAAAAACCTGAACTTTTTTTGTGTAAGCCGCACATACTTTGAACTAGGGTTGTAAAAATCTCATAAAGATGCATTCAACACAATTTTTTTCAACAAACACCCCCTAGCCAAAAGAAAGACAAGAAAACAGCCAAGTATTAAAATTCCTAAATTCAGAAAGGAACACCTTTCCTCTCAAATTTCAAAAGCAAAACAAATCATGTTTAGACAAAAACTAACCGATGAAAACACAAAAAAACAGTAAATTCCCAAAATTTTCATTATTTTCTCCCCGTTTCCCCAAACTTCAACTATGTATCAACCCCAGTAGGTCGTCTTATGAATCACTTCTCTCCATTCCCCTCTATTTAGACCCATTTGAAAGGGGGGTAAACAAAGAAGAGATAGAAGAAAAAATTTACACTCAATCCTAATCTAGCTGGGTTCGGTTGTATAATCATTTACACCCATTTCAGAGAAGGAAATTTTTAAAAAAAAAAAACAGAGAAATAAAGAAATTTACAGGATCTGAAACAGAAGAACGTCCAGAAGCAATGCTCTTAAGGCGACGCATGACATTCATCTCTGCTTCGCCAAGAGCGCAAATAAAAAAAACCTTCCTACCCACAAAATTTTCAGAGCTATTGATAACTCCTTCTCCTCTTCCTCAAACACCTGAAAGTTTTTTTTCTTCAATGATGGAGATGGAGGAAAGAGAGAGAAAGAGAAAACAAAGAAGATAGAGAAAATGGACTTTGAAATGCCAAAATGAGAAAATATGACAACAACAAAAAGCCCCTTCCTTCCCTCTCTCTCTCTCCCTCCTCGCCTTTAGTGTCAAAATAAAATCCAAAAAACAAAAAGCATGTCGATTTTATATAAATTGGAAATTAATATATCTTCCTCCAAAGGCAGCATGTAATACTTTTATACCGTAATAAATTCAGTGAGATATTATAAATAAAAAATTTTAAAAAAAATTATTGTGTACATAAAATCTTAATCAAATTTTAAAAATATAGAGAAATAATTTTTGATAAATTTTTAATTAAAAAAAAGTAGTAGATTTATATTTATATAATTTTAAAAATGTTACAGTAATTTATTTGTTAAGTTTTTTTAAAAAAAAAGCCGTTTAAAATCATATTATAGAATATTATTCCTTCTAAATTAATTTATGTAATGTAATCTTTGAATTTATTTTTACATATTATATGGAAATTAGACAACGTAATTGGTAGGTATATCGTATAGCACAATTCTTTTAAAAAAAAAAAAAAAACGGAAACGAAATAAGAAAATTGATGGGAAAAAGGTGAAAAGAAATAATTAATGATGATATAATATTAACTTATAATCTTAAATAGAACCATATGAGGAGCACAATTAGTATAAAAATAAAATGGTGGTGTTATTAAAAAAATAAAAAGGAAATCTCCATTGTTTTCTCTCTCTACTCTAAAAAAATTCAAGTTATACTGGTCAAAGTCATGACCGAAAGCCCAATCATTCCTGTCTGCACATTTTTTCGTACTTGCAGTCAAACTTTAATTTTGAACCGTAGATTAAAATCATGGTGAACCGAACGGTGAATGAATCTGGAGTTCAACTTAAATGACAATAAGGACCTTAGCGTGGAAAGGTATTTACGAGGGGGCGTGCGATTTGAGACAATAATTATGCCAGCGGAATATTCGCGGGGGTCTTTTTGTCTAACGTTTTGACTAGTCCTTATCCTTTTCGCGGTTAGTTTATGACTTTGAATTCTTTTGTGTTAACTTGGAAATTTTTTTACATCCATTAGATAGAAAAAGAAGCAAAGGATCCAATGTTCCATTGTGTCCAAAATAACCTATATTTATCTTGGGAAAAAAAGCATTTAATAGCATCACCCCAAAAAAAAATTTACTCAACAAGGTGCATTTTGATCGCAATATATTTTGCAACGTACATTATATATTTAGTGTAGTTTCATAAATTAAAATTTTTAAAATAATAAAATATCCACAAACTTTATATATGATTTGAAAGAAATCAGACTATTTTAGATAGTGAAATTTCACAAGTAAGATCTGAGAAAAATGATGTGTATATAATTTTAGTCCTATCTTACGAAGGTAGAGAGTTTATTTCTCATATAGATTCTCGGCTCAAAATAAAATATATCAAAATGGGCATGAAAAAAATACATTAGAAAAATAATGAAGAAAAGAACATTAGCAACAAAGAATAATACGATAACTAAAGAAAAAGAAAAAAAATAATAATAAAATTGAAGAATAAGAAAGTAGGAGAATATTATTCTTAATTATAATAATGATGAGGGAAACTACACAATGGACAACTTGTACGCTAATCCTCCGTCTCTACATCCTCTTATCTAGGGTCATATCCTCGGTGATGCATGTGTGTCATCTCATATCTAATCACTTTTCCTCAATATTTCTTCGGTCTGCCTCTACCTATATCTCTTCTCAGACCCACCATAGTCAACCTCTCACACCTCCTCATTGGGACATATGTGAATCTCCTTTTCACATGTCCGAATCATCTACGCTTCACTTTTCTCATTTTTTCCTCCACAGAATACACTCTCGTATTGTCTCGAATATCTTCGTTTCTAATCTTACCTCTCTTGGTGTCACACCCCACCTTGGGGGGTATGACGGGCACCTGGTGCCTGCTAGACTCTAGACTACTAAATGGTCCAACTTGAGCACATCTGGTGCTTTGGCTGGCTATGGCTCTATTTCAAGAAACAAATCGGCTATATAACGGCTGTAAATACAGCCTCCGGCCAACTGGCCTGTAGCCATCTGTACCTGCAACAACAGCTAACCAGAAACAGACTTATAACAAGGAACCTATGCGGGCCGACAAGGCCACCATGTTGTCTAGTTATCTGTAATTCAACACAAGACTGCTGTAAAACTACGTGACCGGCAAGGTCACCACTACTGTCAAATTAAGGCCCCACACGGCCAACATAAACTGACATACTAAACAGCTACAGCAGACCGCACGGCCTCACATGACCGGCTCAACTAACCACAGGGAATATATACAGACTGCAAGCCTCTACGAATACAGTAAGAAACTAATAGAAATGATCGGGACAGGGCCCCGACCTACCCATACTGCACAAAAAAAGAAAAGGAGCTACACCTCTGGGAATCAGACTCCGGATGACAGGAGCTGATGACTCACTGGCTGGCTGGAATCACGAGGGATCGGCTCCTCGTCCGTGAGTACCTGTAGGCAAGCAATACAGTGCCCCGCTGGGCGTCAGTACCACAGGTACTGAGCATGTAAAGCAAACTGAATATGCAACTGAAACGAATAGCGCAATAACATGACATTTAAGCAAGAAGTAGCTGAGTCTATCTAGCTGAGGATAACTGGGGAGAGTTTATACATTCTGTAACTAACTGAGCGTACCTGAAGACGTGTCGTCCTTCTGTCTATCAGTGTCTACTAGCACATATCAATATATATAATAATACACACAATACCTGACCGACCCCCATAAGCCGGAAGGTGCCAACCAAGCAAGCAATCTATTCACCCCTACCCGGGTCTAAACCAACCAAAAACAAGTCACTCCACTCATCTGATAACTGTGAGCTCCTCCTACCGGCCCCCTTGGGTACGTAGCTCAGGCCTTGGCCTCTGACAATAAACTGTGTTTGAGTCCGAAGACTCCTGCCTCTGGGCACTGGTGTGCACACAGAGTGGTCTGCCCCTGTAAACAGGGTGTGCTAGCTCTGCGCAGAGTAAACTGAACTACCCCTGCAAGCAGGGTGGTCTGGACCGTATTATCATGGTGGTCGGCCATCATCGTCCTTTAGTCGGACGGCATCGCCCAGCTGGTGGCGGTATCTGAATCTAGTATCGACACAGCTATAACCCAGGGGCGGTGGGGATGCTAAAGGGTGCCCACATGCCACAACAAGTCTCAACATACAAAACACATACACAGCAAGCATGCTCAACGCAAAATACTAACCATATTCTCTTCTTGTATCTCAAGGCCAGTTTGTATTAAATAACTGAACTATATTCTGTGTTACACTATTCCTGATTGCTGGACTAACTGCTACCTGGCCTTTATCTGTCTATCTGATTATATCTGGATATAGCTCAATAACATAAAATGTACCACCTACTACTGGATACAATCTCAACAGATGTAATATGTATTGCCTGATTATCTACTATTCTGGTTATCGCATGATACGTAATTAATATACTAGCATGCTTGCTGGAAATTATACTAAAATCGTTCCTGTACGCTGGGTATCTGTTAATAGCATTTATTCTATTTATTTTCTACCCTGTACTTCCTGGCTTGCCGAAGGAATAACTTTACATACCTGGTTTCTGAGTACCCGACTGACCGGTGTGATTTCCGTCGGTACTTCTGCTGTTTCTCCTAACTACATTCATATACACGTCAATTAGAACTAAATACATTAATATTCGGGAGAAATTATCACTTTTGATATATATATTTATCCCAACTTCAACCTTTCGGAAAACGATCAAAAACTCGTTATTTGTCGATAGTCCAGAAGGGATAAATGCTCACTGCAACGCTAGGAACACATTGGTACTAATTTAAAGAAATTCTATTGACTTTACCTCGGTAGCACGACGTTTCGACGGCCAAATTTCATGAAACCAACTCCGTAGGATTGCTCCCTGCAGCTTTATACACCTGTACCTAAGCCGGAACGAAGTTTAGACCGCGTTTCATCGCGTAATTGGAAGGAAATTATATATTTTTATCGTGGGTTTTCTATACTACTTGGTCCCCTGTTTCTTTGCTGGAAATTTGCTGCTCTTGATGAAGGGGTCGACCCTTTTATCAATCCAATTAATTTTTTTTATTTTTTTTTTGCTTTCTAAATCCCTTAACCAACATGACATTAGGCTATTTATTTATTTAAAATTTACGGGGTGTAACATCCTCCCCCCCTTAAGAACATTCGTCCTCGAATGACATTCTGTCTAGAGGACTTCTCAACTTACTCAACTTGTTTCTAGAAAAATTTTGGCAGAGTTTCTCCTGTATTATGAACTATCTCGAAATTCCTGAAAAGCAGAAAGGTCCAATACAGGTACTCTACACGATATAATAACATCCATGTTTAAAATTATCTATAATCAACCGCCTGCTTTCATATATGAAGTATAAGCATTAATAAGGAAAAATAGTTCTAACATACCTCCCGTTTGCCTATGCCTGGAATAAGTGGGAATATCTGGCTTTCATGTCCTCCTCAGCTTCCCAGGTCATTTCTTCTCGGTTCCTGTTACGCCACAATACTTTGACAGACGCAATATCTTTAGTTCTCAATCTACGGATCTGTCTGTCTAAGATAGCTATTGGAACATCTTCGTATGCTAACTCTTCGGTGACCTGGACATCCTGAACTGGAATAACTGTGGAAGGGTCTCCTACAAATTTCCTCAACATAGATACATGGAATACTGGGTGAACAGATGCTAACTCCGGAGGCAAGTTCAATTCATATGCAACTCGGCCTATCCTCCGCCGAATTTGATATGGCCCAATGAATCTCGGGCTAAGCTTGCCTTTCTTACCAAATCTCATCACCCCTTTCATCGGAGACACCTTCAGGTATAGCCAGTCATTTACCGCAAATTCTAGATTTCTACGCCGCATATCTGCATACGACTTCTGGCGGCTCTGAGCAGTCAGCAGGCGTTCTCTGACAAGCTTTACCTTCTCCTCTGACTGTTGAATGATGTCTGGCCCAATCAACGCTGATTCTCCCACTTCAAACCACCCCACCAGCGATCTACATTTTCGCCCGTATAATGCTTCAAAGGGCGCCATCTGGATAGCTGAATGATAACTGTTATTATAGATAAATTCAATCAACGACAGATGTTCATCCCAGCTACCCCCAAAATCTAGTACACACGCTTGTAGCATATCTTCGAGCGTTTGGATAGTCCGCTCAGCCTGTCCATCTGTATGAGGGTGGAATGCTGTGCTCAAATTAATCTGCGTTCCCAAACCCCTCTGGAACGACTGCCAGAATCTAGCTGTAAACTGTGCTCCCCTATCTGAAATAATGGATACCGGCACTCCATGTAGCCTAACTATTTCTCTGATATATAACTCGGCATAATCCTCGGCTGAGAAGGTAACTTTCACGGGTAGGAAATGAGCTGATTTTGTCAGCCTGTCAACTATTACCCAAATGGAATCGTTTCTGCGTCTGGTACGGGGTAATCCTATTACAAAATCCATATTTATCGCTTCCCATTTCCACATAGGCACAGCTATATCCTGCGTCAGACCGCCCGGTTTCTGGTGCTCCGCTTTCACCTGCTGGCAGTTAGGACATCTAGATACAAATTCAGCAATTTCAGATTTCATACCTGGCCACCAGTAAATGTCTCTAATATCGTGGTACATTTTCGTTGCTCCTGGATGGAGGGAATAACGAGCGTAATGTACCTCATGCATGATCTTCTGGCGAAGCCCTGGTACTTTCGGGACACACAGACGGCCCTTACAACATAGCACTTCATTTTCAGTCACTTGGAAATCTGACTCTTTACCTTTCTGAATTCTATCTCTGAGCTGGACTAAGTCAGGGTCCTCGTACTGCCGTTCTTTTACCTCTGTAACTAGTGATGACTCAGCAGAATTCTGAATTACCGCTCTGTTATTATCTGTCTCCACTACTCGAACGGCTAAACCAGATAGTTGATGAATTTCCTTGGCTAATTCCCGCTTCTCGGGCCGTAAATACGCCAAACTCCCCATTGAATTACGGCTCAGGGCATCTGCTACTACATTAGCTTTTCCTGGGTGATAGAGAATATTTACATCATAGTCTTTCAATAATTCTAACCAGCGACGCTGCCGCAGATTTAACTCCCTCTGTGTGAAAATGTATTGCAGACTTTTATGATCTGTAAAAATGTCTACATGGACGTCATACAGATAATGCCTCCAAATCTTCAGAGCGTGGATCACTGCGGCCAGTTCCAGGTCATGGGTCGGATAGTTCTTTTCGTGTTTCCTCAACTGTCTGGAAGCATAGGTAATCACCTTACCATGTTGCATTAACACACAACCCAGTCCCAAACCTGAAGCGTCGCAATACACCGCATACCCATCTGTTCCCTCTGGCAATGCTAGTACTGGGGCGGAGGTCAATCGGTCTTTCAACTCTTGAAAACTCTGCTCGCAGGCCTCCGTCCACTGAAATTTTGCTGCTTTCTGTGTTAGCTTTGTCAGAGGTGTTGCTATAGTGGAGAATCCTTCAACTGTTATACCCCGTAGGATTCCCGGCACCTAGATGGCCTATTCGTGCGTTGGTTAAGCATATTTGAAGGTCATACGTGCTAAAGAAAGGCCCGGGAAAAGATCGGACGAGAAACCTGTCGAACCATCACGGGAGGAGTCGAGGCAGAGCTCCTCCGCGATGGCAACGTGTCATGGAGGTGAAGCCTCCGCGTTGGCTCCGTGACACGTTGGCCTTGTCCAGGCCCAAGTATATAAAGCCCCACTTCGGTTTTAAATCATATTATCCTTATAAAATTTCCAAGAAAACAGAGAGGAAAAGTCAGAGGAAAGAAAAGAATGAAGAGGGTAATATAATTTCGTCCGATTACACTGCCAAACGTAGTCCAAACCCAAATTAACCTCAGGTACTGAGGTATTTAGCAGCAGAGAACATTTCTACGGATTTAGTTTTGCGAAATACGGTCGACGAATCGTCGAGCTACCGAGCTAAGGTAAGTAGAATTGTTCCAAACTAGTGTCTATGTGCTCCTAGCTGTGAAGTGAATACTTCTCCCTTCTGGACCTCTGAAAAATAGCGAGTTTTCGACCGTCTTTCGATAAGCCTAAGTTTAGGCTATAATTATATCGAAAGTGACGTTGTTCTTTAGAATAAAGCTATATTTAGTATTAATTAGCGTATACATGAATGCAGTTGGGAGAAATAGCTGGAGCATTGACCAAGTCTCGTCCGACAGGCGGATAACTCGAGGTTAAGGTATGTAAAGCTAGTCCCTTCGGCAAGTTAGTAGCTTTAGCCTTGTATAGTACAATAAACTCCGTAGTAGAATTCCCGGAGTTGAATGTTAAGTATCGTGCAAAGTTCAGTAAACCCAGTTTGCGTTGTTATATCGCATTCAGTCTGAAAGTTAGAAAAGCATGCGCCCAAGGGCAAGTTAGTATTTCAGATTCAGTATAGCCTATTACGTGATTAGCAAGCATGTAGTAGAATAAAATGGAGCAGATTTTCATATTAAAAGTCAGTAAAGAAAGATCAGATAGACAGACAGTTATGACTACAAATTAGCCATTCAGACAAGTAGTGTTTTGGCTACAGATTAGCCGTACAGTTAAATAGAGATTACAGAATCAGTATAATTAGTAGGAATCAGTTCAGTGTAGAAACAGATCAGAATAAGAAGTTAGATTTCAGATAGTCTTTTCAGTTATACATGCTTGCTATTTATATGTGCTATTTGTTTGTTGAGACTTGCTATGGCATATGGGTGTCCCTTTAGCATCCCCACCGCCCCTGGGTTATAACTGTGTCGATACCAGATTCAGATACCGCCACCAGCTGGGCGATGCCGTCCGCCTAGAGGACGATGATGACCGACCACCATGATAATACGGTCCAGATTACCCTGCTTGCAGGGGCAGTTCAGTTTACTCTGTGCAGAGCCAGATCACCCTGTTTACAGGGGCAGATTACTCTGTGTGCGCTTGTAGCCGGGGGCAGTTTCACATACAAATTTTTATAAAATTACCCTGTTGCGTGCTTGCACCCAGGGGCAGTTTCAGTCACAGATACAGCAGCAGATTACCCCGTTGCGCACTTGCGCCCAGAGGCAGGAGTCTTCGGACTCAGACATAGTTTATTGTCAGAGGCCAAGGCCTGAGCTACGTACCCAAAGGGGCCGGTAGGAGGAGCTCACAGTTATCAGATGAGTGGAGTGACTTATTTTTGGTTGGTTTAGACCCGGGTAGGGGTAAATAGATTGTTCTGTTGGTTGGCACCTTCCGGCTTATGGGGGTCGGTCAGGTATTATGTGTATTATTATGTATATCTCTATGTACTACTAGATATTGATAGGCAGTAGGACGACACGTCACCAGGTACGCTCAGTTTAGTTACAGAATAAATAAACTCTCCCCAGTTATCCTCAGCCAGATAGACTCAACTACTTTCTGCTTATATGTCATGTTACTGTTGTTATTCATTTCAGGTGTGTATTTCAGTTGCTTTACATGCTCAGTACCTGTGGTACTGACGCCCGTGGGGCGCTGCATTACTTGCCTGCAGGTACTTACAGACGAGGAGCCGATCCCTCGTGATCCTAGCCAGCGCAGAGTTATCAACTCCTGTCATCCGGAGTTTGATATTCAGAGGTGTATTTCATTTTCGTTTGTTGTACAGTACGGGTAGGTCGGGGCCCTGTCCCGATCATTTCTATCGTCATTCCTAGAGGTTTGCAGTCTGTATATATTTCCCTGTGGTCAGTTGAGCCGGTCGTGTGAGGCCGTGCAGCTTGTTATAGTTATTTAGTATTTCTGTTCCTGTTGGCCGCGTGTGGCCGTAGCCGACTTTAGTAGTGGTGACCTTGCCGGTCACGTAATTATTTAGCATGCTATTGTTGAGTTACAGAGAACTAGACAGCATGGTGGTCTTGCCGGCCCGCATAGGTTCCCCTACGGTAGTATGTTTCTGGTTAGCTGTTTTTCAGGTACAGGTGGCTATAGGCCAATTGGCCGGAGGCTGTGTTTAAGCCGTTATATAGCCCTTTGTTTCCAGAAATTTGAGTTAGAGCCAGCCAGACACCAGAAGTGCTTAGGCGCACCAGATAGCAATCTAGGGCCTACTAGGGCACCAAGTGTCAGTCATACCCCCCAAGGCGGGGCGTGACATGAACTCTGCGGCATGATTCAAATTGATTCTCGATAAGACACACCCCTTATTACCCTCTCTCAAACTTTCATAATATGATTAGCAGTTTGATACCACTATAGTTGTAGCAAAATATCTCTTATCTCATCATTTTTAAATAGAGTTCTCAAGCTCAAACACCGGGAAAATGAAAGGCGAAATGTATGAAAAACTAATTTTTGGATTGTTGTTTAAACTTTACACAGGGTTTATAAATTATTTAGAGCTTAGAGAGCACTTAAACGTAGGGTAGTGCGCACTTTTCTTATTCTTCTCCTTCTAGCTTCTCTGCATTGTCCCGCTTCTCTTTCTTTCACGTCTTCTTCTTAATATTCATATCAAAGACGATTTTCATTTCGCAATGAAGTATGATTCTCAAATTGTATAAATATTTTTATTTTATCAATCAAACACAATTCATACTTAATGACACAAAGTCCTAAAGTTTGAACTCTCAAATTCAGACTTAACAACACAATTTTATAAGTATGCACATCATTTTAGTCATCAAATCATAAAAAAAACTTCATCAAATTGGTTTATAATATTGTCTCTTTATTGTTGTTTTCCTTTTTCTTTCTTCTCGAATGATCTAAAATTGAAATCACAACAATTGAACTTCATGACATAGTGATACAATATTCCTGAAATTTAAATCGAAAAACATGAAATATAAAATAGTAGAGCTGAAAATCATAAACTCTGAATTGAAAACCTAAACTTAAAAATACAATATCTTAGAATTTTGAAAATTTAAGGATATAATGCCTTAAGATTTTGAAATAGAAAATTGAACTTCAAGGACAGATTGTCCTGAAGTTTGAGGAAGCGGAAATGAAGAAGCAGCAATGCCTGCTCGCTTTTTTAGTTAACATCGAATTAATATTAATATATAAATGCTCGACAGAACTTAAATAAAAGTAATAAAAATTGGCTAGCTACCTCTTCACATTTCTTTGGAATGGTAAGAGATATTTCTAAAGACTTTTTGGTAATTCACTTTAAATAAAATTTCAATTACAAGATGTGAATTTAAATTAATTATAAAAATAAATTACAAATACAAAATAGTTATATAAAACACAATTTTCTAAAAATTACGTTTTATTGGGATCCCTTTTATCATAAATTATTTTAAAATATTGATTTCTTTAGAATCTATTTTATTCACCATTATGCAAAGTGACCATTAAATTAGAATGGAGGAATATGTTTAATTTTTTTTTTCCAAACATTACAATAAATCGACGACTTATTATGAAATAGTCCTTCTTTCTTTCATTCTCTTCTTTATTTTTCTTTCTTTGGTGGTTGAGGATAGAAAAGGTGGCAATAAAGAGTTTGTACTTGGGAACCACTAATCTTGTTTGTTCAAAATCTGAGGGTCTCAACAAGTATATTATATTCTAATGACAATTAATTTATAAGATAAATTGAGATTAAAAAAATTAGTAAAAGTATCTTTTTAGCTAATGTCTTTTTAAAAGGCGTAAAAAAAAAAAAAACAACATAACAAGTAAAATAAATTTGAAGAATACATGGATAAATTACTAAAATTCTTGAATTAATTTATAAGAATGTCATAATCAATATATACTGTATTCATATAACGGTTCATTTGAAATTAAAAATAAACGAGCCCACAAACCAAACTGTCCTTCGTCCTTGGCCGTTAACCCATACGTTTGTAGTCGAGGGATACACGATTTGTCCCTTTTGGTACATCTCAAATTTTGATGGCTCTTTTGAATTCTTGGCTTCAAAAAATGGCCGTTTAGTTTTCGGACTTTGAAAAATGAAATATTATTGGGTGGTTAATTATTTTATGGTAGCTTACGGAAAGAACATAAAATTTTACTTAAAAACTAAATAATTTCGTTCAATTAGTACATTAGTAAAATTGAAAAAACCTTAGTTGCAAGGAATGTTTTGAAACTTTAAAAAATTAGCAATAAAGACACAGATACAAAACAATAATGTTTGCCTTCAATGTCATCTTAAGTAGGTGACGTTAATAGTTGAAATTTGAATATCGAATAGCTTGACTTTTTTTAACAACCTGTTTCTTCGAATTCAGCCAAAGATTGTGACATTTTTCCCCAAATATTTAAAGTACATACGAATAAAATATTTTGATTACATACTTGTGTAATATACAAATATTTTCATTTTTATAAACTTAAACTTATAATTATATATATAATTTTTTTTTTCAATTTATGTGATTTTCTTCTTTTTTTCTTCCCAGAAACTATGCTTCAACTTTCAGTGAATGGTCTTATCCGGTTTGATGTACCGAGCATTATCTCATTTTCTCTATAAGATTAGAACGGGGAACATTTTCTGCTTCATTAATTTCAAACAAGCGAGAGGTTCATATTTTAAAGGGCACAACTGATTATATATTTTTGACAAATTTTTATAAATAGCACTATTCTTGAAATTAATTATAAAAAATAGCAATATTTATAAAAACTAAATAAAATAGCAATTTTTTTTTTCTTTTTTTATATCATTTTCTATAAGAATTAGACTTGTATTAAAGTATCAAATTCTTAAAACCCTCCTTAATATATGTCATCTGTTACACCAAAACAGACTCTAGTAATCAATGTCATTAAATTCAAATCTTTAATTTCCTCCTATAGTGACTCTATTTAATATCTAATTAACTATTGCATATTTAATATAAGAAAATCTCTCTCCATTTTGATCTCAGTTGCTTTTTACCATATTTAGAAAAATTAAAACAATTAATTCATATCTGCAAAAACTTCAAAAAATTGCAGATTCCATGGAGAATTACTTTTCATAAATCCTGATACTGATACGTATATCAAAAACTCATTCATACAAATGAAAGTTATGTGTTTCACTAGAAATATTGATATATACTAAAAATAAATACACAATCAAATAGTTTATAATCTGCAAAATTCTATGACATTATATGTTTTATAACAATTGATACACTTGTCATACATTGATAAACATAAAGGTAATTTTTCAATTTATAAGTTACTCAAGATACTGATACATGGGAAACAAAGCAATAATGGGCAAAGATTCTCTAAATTGATACACAATTGGTACAAATGTATTCATACCCACAAAGCAATATATTGGTGCATTACAATTTTGAATCATCAAAGATCTGCTATTGATACATGTATCAAAAACTCACTACTTAAATAAAAGTTATGTATTTCACTGGAAAATTGAAAATTTTTGATACTGATACATATATCGAAAACCCTTTTCTTGGAAAAAAAGCTCTTTCTTTCTCCTCCATTGTTTATCTTCTGTTCTTCTTTCACAAATTGATTCTAAGAACAGAAAGAAGAAACCCCATTAATTTCTCAGTTGCATCTTTTGAGAATTTTTGCAATTCTTTTTCAAAGTGTGCAGTGAAATTGAAGAAAAAGTAGCAGGTCAAGGGTTTAATTCAGCGGTTTTGACTTTTTTGAGTTTTCAATCTTCTCAAAAGGTCGAAATGGAGAAGAACTATTTTAAAATTTTGCTTTGATTTCTTCGGCAATGGTGATCTTTGCCGGATATCTAGGTTTATCTTCATCGTTACAGCATTGTCGGCGAAACCCTACACCACACTTGGGTTAGTATTCTAGAATCTGTCATTTTTAAGCAAGATTATACCTTGATAAAACTCTAAAATTTTAAGATGCTAGAAAAGATGTATGAAGTAAGATAAGTGAAATACACAACAAAAACGGTAAAAACGTACACAAGAATCACGGAATAATTGAGGATCTTGAGAGAGAAAAACGAATGAAAATCATGAGAGGAAAAATCGAAGGAAATATTGGGAGAGTTCTGAAGATGGAAAAGCAGTGTTTTAAATGAAGTAAAACACGGGTATTGAGATTGGAGAGAGAAGGTAAAAATGTTGATACATGGTAAAAGCTATTTCTGTAATTACTTTGCTATTTTTTGTAATTTTTAAAAAATATAGTTATATATTGTAAATATGTAGTAAGATTTGCTTAATTATGTAATTTTTCCTATATTTTTTTGGGGAAAAACTTACACAATAACTTCATCGGAGCAAATTTTGTACCGCTCTCAATCACTCTACTTTCATACTTCTCTCGTTAATTACATAAAATATTTTATCTCGCAATTTTTTATGATACCATCATAGTATATTCATACATTATCATAGTATATCCCTTAGGAATATACCATACTTGTTCAGTTTATCTCTTTCAACTTGGATCCCATGAGGCTGATCTTGAAAAATTTTAACATGAGCAAGAGGGATTTGCAGATTCTAGACGTAGAGTGAATAGGGCTCCTCAATCCTTCATGATATATACCGTCATTGTATATTCACATATTATCACTGTATCACTGAGGAATGAGTAGTCCTTCAAGATACACTCCTTAATCATACATGATATAATCACAGTATATCCATATATTGACATGGTATACTTCATGATACCATCATAGTATATTCATATATTATTATTGCATACTTCATGATACAATCATGGTGTATTCATATATTGTCATGGTATCTTATACGCAAAAGACTTTTAAATTCAAAATAGAGCATGAATTGTAATTATTTTGAACTGATTAGATATTTCGAATAATTAGTATAAAATAGTCTATTTTAATATAATTAGGTTTTTATCTGTTTTACGTAATTCCTTTTTTGGTCCAACAGATTAAATTCATGATAGATAGGACACTGTTTGCAATCTTTTTTTTTTAAAAAAAAAATTAATAAATTATATACTTTCAGGATTTCTGAACTTGCCTAAGATATCTAAAAATCTCAGAATACGTACAACATTTTTCTAGTCGTTAATTATCTTGAGATGATTTATACTGTTGGTATTAGTTTATAATGTTATGAATATTGATAGTACAAAAAATGTGTTAATATTAATGTATTATGATTTATGCTTCAAGTTTTTAGCTCTCTGTACGTCCATTTACTTTGAGTTTTTTCAGTAGAGTTCTATTAGGACCCCAATCTTTTAGATCAGACTATGATGATGTTATTTATATAATTAGATCATATGATAGTTATATTTCTTGTTTAATTGGTTAGAATATGCTCTACAAGTTCGGCATATTACGCACTTTTTTTTATTAATGAAATTACGTAGAGAAATAAGACTTAATAACACGTGAGATTCGTAGAATTTGCATATTTATGTTTTTACAACATATTGCAAAGAAGAAGAAATAAAGAATCTTAAAATTTAGGAGGCAAATGGGTGTGTTATTGGCCGAAATTAATCTTAGGCAATTTTTATGTAAATTTTAATTTTGAATCGGGTCATTTACAGATGATGATGATATATTTTGAATTGAAGTATAATAATAAATAAATTTATAATTGAATAATATAATAAAGGATATATATAAATGCTATATATTTAAAAATAAAGCGATAAATTAAATCATTTTCCGTGTCTTTTTAACAACGGAGTAGACTTTAACTTGATTTAAAAGGATCAAATATTGAGGTATTTGCCAACTAATTTTGTTCATTGGTACTTGGCCTCTTTCAATGGGAGTGTGATATCTACCAACTTCCTGGACAGCACTGTACAAGAATTTTTTTTTTTTTTTTAAAAAGAGCAAGTTCTTGAACAAAGCAGACTAAGTGCTTTTTTTCGATTTATTTTATGTCAATTTAAATTAATCGAATAGATAAATTTCGATTAACAGATAATAAAAAAAGAAAGAAGCTATAATATGACAAATTAAGGTCCGTTTGGACATGATCTGTTTTTTCCTTCGTTAGTTTTGAAGATGAATTTTCCAAATTCTTAAAACTGGATGAAACTTTTTCTCACCTGCAATTTATAGCATTTTTTTTCTAATTGTAATGCATATTCAAATAAAATTTTGATTTTCTAATATTATTATTTTCTTTTTAAACATCATTTAATTTATATCAAAGTGACTATTTAGGATATGTTTAGATATCATTTTCTTGTCCGATCGATCAAAATATATTTTCTTTAAAAAAGAATTTCAGAAAAAATAACTTTTAAAAAGTAAGTTTTATATGTGATCTTTCAATCTTATCATCTTCGCCTTATCCTCCAACAGTCTCCAATCCCCAGCCCTCGCCCATTTCAAACTCTCACCCCCAATTCCATTCCTTTCCCATTATATTTTTTAAAATTATACATGAATAAAAGACTCACTTATAGTTTGTTTGGCCAAATTTTTTAAATCAACTTATTTTGAAAAGTATTTTATCAAAAAAATATTTTTTTTGTGAGAAATAACTTGTGTTTGGATAATAAATTGAAAAAGTACTTTTGAGCAGCAATTAGTGTTTGACAAGCTTTTGCAAAGTGATTCTAAGTGTATTTTTCACAAAAGTATTTTTGAGTAGAAGCTACTTTATTTACTTCTGAAAAATAGTTTTCGCTACTCCCTAAAAATATTTATTTTCTTCCAAAAGCTTAACCAAACACCTTATTTTTTAACACTTTTAGCCTCCCAGAATATTGGCCAAACATGATATTATTTTTAAGAAAGGAAAGCATTTTCCTTGAAACCAAACACACCTTAGTGTCCCTTTCTTTATGGGTAGTTGCAACTGGTAGACAAAATTTGTTCATGTATGTATGTGTGTCAAACCTGCCTACTCCGTCCAAAATTGTCTAAAATTTCCAGCTTTATTTTCTTTCTTCTTTGTGTAAGAGTTCCATGCCCCATTCTTCATGCTGCTCTCTGTGTGATGGAGACTGGGCCTACTCTACTGACCGAATTATTTGACTTTCCATCAGTCGGCTGTTCACTTTTTCCAAAAACAAATAAAAATATCATCTTATATGTGTACCCACATATTTATACGAAACACTTTATTTTGTGTCTCACCCAAAAATATTAGTTGAGTGAGATCTATTTTTGTTTCATGAGTTAGTAGAATGAAATTCTAATTTGTAACACCGAAAAAAGAAAAGCTACAACATTTCAGGAAAATAATATATTCACATCTTGTATTTCTAAGTGATAAAATAGAAGTTACAATATACTCTAACTAATATTTTATGAGTAAGTGATGGTGGTATATCTAAGATACGTGCTTCTTTTTTTAACCTTTTGGTGTTTTTTTTAGTTTTCTATCTATAATAAAGAAAAAAAATATAGCTATCCCTTTGAATTATAGCTATATTTTCAACGACCTACTTTTTCTTTTAGGGGATTCTATTACCTCTCTGAATTATTTTAAAATGAAATAAATATACCCTTAGGTGTTGATGTGGCAAAGAGAGAGTGATCACTCTTTTGAAGAGATGCGAGAATCCAAAAATAACTTAAAATTTAATTAATATAGACACGTGTCGTTTTTTAATTTGATATTTTATAATTAATTAGTATGCATAATTAACTAATATTAATATTTAAGCAGATATTTTTTAGATTATTTAAATTATGTACCTATTAACCCATTGAGCTGAATTTATCTGCAAAATAAATAAATAAATTATAAATACTACTCTTTATTGAAAATATTGTCTATTGGAATACGGGGACATTAAAACCTATTTATACGCACTGTGAGATGTTGGGGTTTGCGCAATATTTAGTCGAAGTCCAAAATAGGAATATTTGAAGATGAAAATGAAAACAAAAAATATTTAAAAGTTAAAATTATATTCATTTTAAAAAAAGTCAAAGTATTATGGATGAAAAATTGAAGATCATACTATTTTCCTTAAAATACTTTTGAAATGAATTTATTAAATTCAAAGTCTTTTATTTAAAAAAAATTTAAATTGTCTTTTCTTAAGTTCAGAGTTTATCAGAAATAATCTATCAACTTTTGAGATAACAGTAAGATCTGCTCACACTTTACCTTCTTAAGACCCAATTTTATAGAACTACACTTATTGTTATTATTATAGTATTTTAAATTTGATTCCCAAATTATATTTCAAAGTTGAAATTGAAATAATATACGTCGACGTGTAGAAGTCTTGACTTTGTAAATCCTCACAACACATTCCTGCCTAAGGTTGGGCTTATTGGGCCGTAGATCGCACTACTATCCCATATTGACCCAAACAGTTTTCACAATATATCAACTCTTTATGTGCAATTAGATCTTTATGCAGAAAGGTCGGTCCCTAAAGAGAAATTTGAGTATCATTAAATTGAAGCATTATAACTTCTGCAAGCCCAAAGCAAATATCTGTTTAAGTACAAAAAAATTGGAAATTGTCCGCTTGTTACCATTATTTACTTGGAAAAATTTAGATAAATAAGCAAATATGACTACTATATTTATAACATATAGTTATAATATTAAAATATTATTAAATGTAGTAATAGTTATTATTTTTATAATAAATTGGTGTCTCTCCTGTTCTTGCTCGCTTCTCTCTTGCCTCTCTCGCTCATCCCCTTTCCTCTCGTCAATCACCTCAATCAATTTATTGTAGATTTGAATTTATAGTGATCTTTTTGGTGATAAATACACCAATACATACATGTTGCTTTGTTAATCCCTCTAAATGAATATTATATATGAAAATATTTTTGGATTGTATTTGTGTATCCTATGAAATTTCACTTCAAACTAATGTTGTATCTTGAAAATGATTTTGGGTTATATCTAGAAATATAGTGATCTTCAAAGTTATAGCTAGGTTGTATATTTTTGGGTTGTATCTATGTATCCAGCAAATTGAGAAAGTATTTATACAATCTATTGAGGAATAGATATAGTGTATCCAACTAAATTAAGTAAAGAATACAACGTATTATTGTATGACTACAGAGGATGACTGATATAATGCGAATTTTAGAAAGTTGTATCAGTGATACAATGTGAATTTTCAAAAAGCTATATCAGTGATAAAACGAATTTCAAAATCTTTTATTATAAATTGTAATTATGCAAACTATTACTATTAATAATAATTATAATTCAAATTATAGTTATTTATAAAAAAAATTTCATTTAATTTAACCATGTTTAAAGTTTTAAATATATGTCATAGTACTTGAGATATTATAATCAGGTTCTCGAGCATGAAGAACTGAAATGGGATACAAAGATGAACAAAACTTCAATTGTTTAACCGAATGGGTCCATGAAGAATGGGCTGAACAATTTAATATGTATGACCTTTTCTAAGCTGTCCCTACAAAACTTTGATGTGAATTCCGGCCCATAATAATTTCTTTGTGGTCCAAATATAAACGTAAGTTTTATGGACAAAATCCATCAAATCACTTCAAATAATAAGGTCAATTTAGGTTAGAACAAGTAGTGTTTTGCGGGTCTCTTAAGAAAGGACGACGACTAATTAAAATAAGCAATTAAAAAAAAATGTTTATTTCCTATTCATATACTAACGTGTAAAAACAAACAAAATATGCAAAATTATTAGAATGATTATCTTTTGTGCAGAAAGATATATATGATTGTAAAACGTAGGGGTCCCTCTAAGCAATTGGAGTTAAAAATTTGAGTAAACATTCATAATATAGAAAATCTAAGTGTAGGACCAATTGTATATTGTCCCTTTGACTTCTTCACATGCTAAAAGAGAAAAAAATCATTGACAATAATTGAGCTTTTTCATTATACACCTATGTACTATTTTTCACCTAAACTGCAAAACTCAGGTCCTTGACAATGTTAGTGGCGAAATGTGACAATGTTATATGTCATACATTATTGGTACCTTTACGGGGCCATTTGATCGGTGATATGAAATAAATAATGACTCATGAATAGCTAATTTTATTAGTTTTAATATAAATAATATGATATAATAATTTTATATTTTATTTTAAAATTATTATTTTTTGTTACACCCCGTAAATTTTAAATAAATAAATAGCATAATGTCGTGTGGGTTAAGGAATTTAGAAAGCAAAAAAAAAAAAAAAAAAAAAAAATTAAAAATAAAGGTCGGTTTTCATCTTCATATAAGATGATTTCCAGCAAGAAACAGAGGGTAGCCATTCTTAGGCAAACCCACGATAATATATATAAATTTCCTTCCAATTACGCGTCGAAACGCGGTCTAAACTCCGTTCCGGCTTAGGTACAGGTGTATAAAGCTGCAGAGAGCAATCCTACGGAGTTGGTTTCGTGAAATTTGGTCGTCGAAACGTCGTGCTACCGAGGTAAAGTAAATAGAATTTCTTTAAATTAGTACCAATGTGTTCCTAGCGTTGCAGTGAGCATTTATCCCTTCTGGACTATCGAGAAATAACGAGTTTTTGACCGTTTTCTGAAAGGTTAAAGTTGGGATAAATATATATATATATCAAAAGTGATAATTTCTCCCGAATATTAATGTATTTAGTTTTAATTGTCGTGTATATGAATGTAGTTGGGAGAAACAGCGGAAGTACCGACGGACATCACATCGGCCAGTCGGGTACTCAGAAACCAGGTATGTAAAGTTATTCTTTCGGCAAGCCAGGAAGTATAGCTTAGAAAGTAAATAGAATAAAGGCTATTAACCGATACCAGCGTACAAGAACGATTTTAGTACAATTTCCAGCAAGCATGCTAGTATATTAATTACGTATCATGCGATAATCAGAATAATAGATATTCAGACAATACGTATTATATCTGTTGAGATTGTATCCAGTAGTAGATGGTACGTCCTATGTTATTGAGTTATATCCAGTTATAATCAGATAGACAGATAAAGGCCAGGTAGCAGTTAGTCCAGCAATCAGAAATAGTGTAAAACAGAATATAGTATCACTTATTTAATACAAACTGGCCATGAGATACAAGAAGAGAATATGGTTAGCATTTTTCATTTGAGCATGCTTGCTGTGTATGTGTTTTGTATGTTGAGACTTGTTGTGGCATGTGGGCACCCTTTAGCATTCCCACCGCCCCTGGGTTATAGCTGTGTCGATACCAGATTCAGATACCGCCACCAGCTGGGCGATGCCGTCTGACCAAAGGACGATGATGGCCGACCACCATGATAATACGGTCCAGACCACCCTGTTTACAGGGGTAGTTCAGTTTACTCTGCGCAGAGCTAGCACACCCTGTTTACAGGGGCAGACCACTCTGCGTGCACACTGGTGCCCAGAGGCAGGAGTCTTCGGACTCAGACACAGTTTATTGTCAGAGGCCAAGGCCCGAGCTACGTACCCAAGGGGGCCGGTAGGAGGAGCTCACAATTATCAGATGAGTGGAGTGACTTGTTTTTGGTTGGTTTAGACCCGGGTAGGGGTAAATAGATTGCTTGCTTGGTTGGCACCTTCCGGCTTATGGGGGTCGGTCAGGTATTGTGTGTATTATTATGTATATTGATATGTGCTAGTAGATACTAATAGACAGAAGGACGACACGTCTTCAGGTACGCTCAGTTAGTTACAGAATGTATAAACTCTCCCCAGTTATCCTCAACTAGATAGACTCAGCTACTTCTTGCTTAAATGTCATGTTATTGTGCTATTCGTTTCAGTTGCATATTTCAGTTTGCTTTACATGCTCAGTACCTGTGGTACTGACGCCCAGCGGGGCGCTGTATTGCTTGCCTACAGGTACTCACGGACGAGGAGCCGATCCCTCGTGATTTCAGCCAGCCAGTGAGTCATCAGCTCCTGTCATCCGGAGTCTGATTCCCAAGGTGTAGCTCCTTTTCTTTTGTTGTGCAGTATGGGTAGGTCGGGGCCCTGTCCCGATCATTTCTATTAAGTTCTTACAGTATTCGTAGAGGCTTGCAGTCTGTATATATTCCCTGTGGTTAGTTGAACCGGTCGTGTGAGGCCGTGTGGTCTGCTGTAGCTGTTTAGTATTTCAGTTTATGTTGGCCGTGTGTGAGCCTTAAATTGATAGTAGTGGTGACCTTGCCGGTCGCGTAGTTTTACAGCAGTCTTGTGTTGAGTTACAGATAACTAGACAGCATGGTGGCCTTGTCGGCCCGCATAGGTTCCTTGTTATAAGCCTGTTTCTGGTTAGCTGTTGTTGCAGGTACAGATGGCTACAGGCCAGTTGGCCGGAGGCTGTATTTACAGCCGTTATATAGCCGATTTGTTTCTTGAAATAGGGCCAAAGCCAGCCAAAGCACCAGATGTGCTCAGGCTGGACCATTTAGTAGTCTAGAGTCTAGCAGGCACCAGGTGCCCGTCATACCCCCCAAGGTGGGGTGTGACAAACTTGGTATCAGAGCAGTTCGTGTCCCAGGGAGTTTGCAAGCCGTGCTAAGCAGAGTCTTGTCTATGGATGTGTTGTGCACCACATACTATAGGCAGGAGGCTGCGAGGCATGTTAGGATTGTTACTCTTCTTTCTTACTCAGTCGTGCCATAGAACGGTACAGTATAGAGTTGGTCTTTGAAACTTACCACCCTCTTTGCTTACAGATATTATGGCAGACCAGTGGCACCCAGCTACAGGTAGAAGATTAGATACAGCAGCGGGCGAAGGCACCAGCAGGATGCCTCAGTTACAGCCAGATTCCGCCCGGTCTGAGAGCAACACGGAGGTGTCATCTCGACCCTCCCAGCAGTCTCCGCCTCGCCAGATACCATTCGAGGCAGCACCGCCTTCCACAGCTCCTGCACCCACTTCATCTGATCAGGAGCTGCGTAGTGCGGTGGTTATGTTGACTCAGATGCTAGCTGCTCAGCGTCAGCCAGCACCACCTACAGCAGCAGAATCCCCAGGGGGGCAAGGTAGTTCCAGGGTCAGAGAATTCTTAGCGTTGGGACCCCCTCAGTTTACTGGATCGGATTCAGCGGAGGACCCACAGGACTTTTTGGACCAGATACAGAGGATCTTTAGAGTCATGCACGTAACCCCAGCAGAATTAATTGAGTTAGCAGTGTTCCGGTTACGGGATATTGCTGTTTTGTGGTACGAAAGTTGGGAGAGGTCTCGGGGAAGAGATGCAGCCCCTCCTACTTGGTCTAGCTTTTCAGAGGCCTTCCTGGACCACTACTTACCCCGGGAGGTCAGACAGGCTCGGATGAACCAGTTCTTACATTTAGAGCAGGGGGCTAGGAGCGTTCGTGAATATTCCTTACAATTCGACTCCTTAGCCCGCTATGCTCCAGCATTTGTGGACACCATGTCGTCCAGAGTCCACCGCTTTATTATGGGCCTGAATCCAGAATACATAGAGACGTGCATGACAACTACTTTGAGAGAGGATATGGACATAGCCAGGGTGCAGGCCTTCGCACAGACAATTGAGGGCCTGAGGCAGCGACAGCGGGGTGACAGACAGGCGACTTCAGAGCAGCGCCGTAGGAGCAGACCCGCTGAGATTCAGAGGGAAATTCCTAGGGGGCCGAGACCACGGTTTTCAGATAGGCCACCCAGATCTCTACCACCGGTACAACAGTAGAGGGGCAGGTTCATTCGCCGGAGTCAGTCGGAGTCCGGTAGCAGTTCACGGACAGTAGCCTCACCTCAGCAGCGGAGGGTAGAACAGAGTAGATTTACATCCACCCCTTGTCCTATATGTCACCGACTACATTCTGGAGCCTGCAGGCAGGGCTTCCCAGGGTGTTATTACTGCGGACAGGAAGGGCATTTAATGAGGGATTGTCCAGCCAGGGGACAGGGTAGTCAGGATGATCTGGACAGAGCGTCAGCAGGGCCACGAGTTCCAGCAGCCTCAGCAGGGCGCAGATCCTCAGGTTCAGGGAATAGAGGTCGAGGTAGACCAGGAGCCTCTAGCTTAGGTGCAGGCCCCAGCCGTACCTATGCATTACCGGGGAGGCAGGATTCAGAGGCATCTCCCGACGTGGTCACAGGTACATTGATTATCTGTTCGCATCCTGTTTATGTATTGATTGATCCAGGGTCTACATTGTCATATATCACACCATTTGTGGCCCGAAAGTTGGGTATCGAACCAGAATTGCTTCAGCAGCCCTTTTCAGTGCTTACACCAGTCGGTGACTCGATTACAGCTAAAAGAGTTTACCGGGGGTGTACGGTAGAGGTTGCTGATCGTCAGACCACAGTAGACTTAATAGAACTTGAGATGGTCGACTTCGATGCCATTATGGGTATGGACTGGTTAGTGCCATGCTATGCCAACTTAGAATGCTGGACCAAGACGGTCCGATTTCACTTTCCGGGGGAAGCAATGCGAGAGTGGAAAGGGAGTACACCTACGCCGAAAGGTAGGTTTATTTCCTACCTTAAGGCAAGAAAATTAATAGCAAAGGGATGTATTTGCCACCTAGTTAGAGTCCAGGACGTTCAGGTGGAACCCCCGACTCTTCAGTCTGTTCCAGTAGTTAATGAATTCCCTGACGTATTTCCAGAGGAGTTGCCTGGTATCCCTCCCGAAAGGGAGATAGATTTTGCGATTGACTTGTTGCCAAGGACTCAACCTATATCCATTCCCCCGTATCGCATGGCACCAGCTGAGCTTAGAGAGTTGAAAGAGCAGTTAAAAGATTTGCTCGACAAAGGTTTTATTAGGCCTAGTACTTCCCCGTGGGGTGCGCCAGTTCTGTTTGTAAGAAAGAAAGATGGCTCACTCCGAATGTGTGTGGACTACCGGCAGCTGAATAAGGTAACAGTTAAAAACAAATACCCGCTCCCGAGAATAGATGATTTGTTTGACCAGTTGCAGGGGGCCAAATGTTTCTCTAAGATAGATCTAAGGTCCGGATATCACCAGGTCCGGGTTCGGGAGAGGGACATTCCAAAGACTGCTTTCAGGACCAGGTATGGTCACTTTGAATTTCTAGTTATGTCGTTTGGACTGACGAATGCTCCCGCAGTGTTTATGGACCTGATGAATAGCATATTTAGACCGTATTTGGATCTGTTCGTGATAGTATTTATCGATGACATTCTGGTATATTCTCGTTCAGAGACAGATCACCGGAACCATTTACGAACAGTACTCCAGATCCTTAGAGAACGTCAGTTGTACGCCAAGTTTTCTAAGTGTGAGTTCTGGCTGAACTCAGTTGCCTTTTTGGGGCACATCGTGTCGGATGCTGGTATACAGGTAGACACACAAAAAATAGAGGCGGTCAAGACATGGCCCAGACCTACCACTCCGACCGAGGTCCGCAGTTTCTTGGGTTTAGCAGGATATTATCGGAGATTTATTGAAGGATTCTCCACTATAGCAGCACCTCTGACAAAGCTGACACAGAAAGCAGCAAAATTTCAGTGGACGGAGGCATGTGAGCAGAGTTTTCAAGAGTTGAAAGACCGATTGACCTCCGCCCCAGTACTAGCATTGCCAGAGGGAACAGATGGGTATGCGGTGTATTGCGACGCTTCAGGTTTGGGATTGGGTTGTGTGTTGATGCAGCATGGTAAGGTGATTGCTTATGCTTCCAGACAGCTGAGGAAACACGAAAAGAACTATCCGACTCATGACCTGGAACTGGCCGCAGTGATCCACGCTCTGAAAATTTGGAGGCATTATCTGTATGGCGTCCATGTAGACATTTTCACAGATCATAAAAGTTTGCAATACATTTTCACACAGAGGGAGTTAAATCTGCGGCAGCGCCACTGGCTAGAATTGTTGAAAGACTATGATGTAAATATTCTCTATCACCCAGGAAAAGCTAATGTAGTAGCAGATGCCCTGAGCCGTAAGTCAATGGGGAGTTTGGCGTATTTGCGGCCCGAGAAGCGGGAATTAGCCAAGGAAATTCATCAACTAGCTGGTTTAGCTGTTCGAGTAGTGGAGACAGAAAATAACAGAGCGGTGATTCAGAATTCTGCCGAGTCATCACTAGTTACAGAGGTAAAAGAAAGGCAGTACGAGGACCCTGACTTAGTCCAGCTCAGAGATAGAATTCAGGAGGGTAAAGAGTCAGATTTCCAAGTGACTGAAAATGAAGTACTACGTTGTGGGGGCCGTTTATGTGTCCCGAATGTTTCAGGGCTTCGCTAGCAAATCATGCATGAGGTACATTACGCTCGTTATTCCCTCCACCCAGGAGCAACAAAAATGTACCACGACATCAGAGACATCTACTGGTGGCCAGGTATGAAATCTGAAATAGCTGAATTTGTATCTAGATGTCCTAACTGCCAGCAGGTGAAAGCGGAGCACCAGAAACCGGGAGGTCTGACGCAGGATATAGCTGTGCCTATGTGGAAATGGGAAGCGATAAATATGGATTTTGTAACAGGTTTACCCCGTACCAGACGCAGAAATGATTCCATTTGGGTAATAGTTGACAGGCTGACAAAATCAGCTCATTTCCTGCCCGTGAAAGTTACCTTCTCTGCCGAGGATTATGCCGAGTTATATATCAGAGAAATAGTTAGGCTACATGGAGTGCCGGTATCCGTTATTTCAGATAGGGGAGCACAGTTTACAGCTAGATTCTGGCAGTCGTTCCAGAGGGGTTTGGGAACGCAGATTAATTTGAGCACAGCATTCCACCCTCAGACAGATGGACAGGCTGAGCGGACTATCCAAACGCTCGAAGATATGCTACGAGCGTGTGTACTAGATTTTGGGGGTAGCTGGGATGAACATCTGTCGTTGATTGAATTTGCCTATAATAACAGTTATCATTCAGCTATCCAGATGGCGCCCTTTGAGGCTTTATATGGGCGAAAATGTAGATCGCCGGTGGGCTGGTTTGAAGTGGGAGAATCAGCGTTGATTGGGCCAGACATCATTCAACAGTCAGAGGAGAAGGTAAAACTTATCAGAGAACGCCTGTTGACTGCTCAGAGCCGCCAGAAGTCGTATGCAGATATGCGGCGTAGAAATTTAGAATTTGCGGTAAATGACTGGGTATACCTGAAGGTGTCTCCGATGAAAGGGGTAATGAGATTTGGCAAGAAAAGCAAGCTTAGCCCGAGATTCATTGGGCCATATCAGATTCGGCGGAGAATAGGCCGAGTTGCATATGAATTGAACTTGCCTCCGGAGTTAGCATCTGTTCACCCAGTATTCCATGTATCTATGTTGAGGAAATTTGTAGGAGGCCCTTCCACAGTTGTTCCAGTTCAGGATGTCCAGGTCACCGAAGAGTTAGCATATGAAGAGGTTCCAGTAGCTATCTTAGACAGACAGATCCGTAGATTGAGAACTAAAGATATTGCATCTGTCAAAGTATTGTGGCGTAACAGGAACCGAGAAGAAATGACCTGGGAAGCTGAGGAGGACATGAAAGCCAGATATCTCCACTTATTCCAAGCATAGGCAAACAAGAGGTATGTTAGAACTATTTTCCCTATTAATGCTTATACTTCATATATGAAAGCAGGCGGTTGATTATAGCCAGTTTTATACATGAATGTTACTATATCGTGTAGAGTACCTGTCTTGGGCTTTTCTGCTTTTCAGGAATTATGAGATAGTCCAGAATACAAGGGAAACTCTGCCAAAGTTTTTCTAGAAACAAGTTGAGTAAGTTGAGCAGTCCTCTAGACAGAATATCATTCGAGGACGAATGTTCTTAAGAGGGGGAGGATGTTACACCCCGTAAATTTTAAATAAATAAATAGCCTAATGTCGTGTGGGTTAAGGAATTTAGAAAGCAAAAAAAAAAAAAAAAATTAAAAATAAAGGTCGGTTTTCATCTTCATATAAGATGATTTCCAGCAAGAAACAGAGGGTAGCCATTCTTAGGCAAACCCACGATAATATATATAAATTTCCTTCCAATTACGCGTCGAAACGCGGTCTAAACTCCGTTCCGGCTTAGGTACAGGTGTATAAAGCTGCAGAGAGCAATCCTACGGAGTTGGTTTCGTGAAATTTGGTCGTCGAAACGTCGTGCTACCGAGGTAAAGTAAATAGAATTTCTTTAAATTAGTACCAATGTGTTCCTAGCGTTGCAGTGAGCATTTATCCCTTCTGGACTATCGAGAAATAACGAGTTTTTGACCGTTTTCTGAAAGGTTAAAGTTGGGATAAATATATATATATATCAAAAGTGATAATTTCTCCCGAATATTAATGTATTTAGTTTTAATTGTCGTGTATATGAATGTAGTTGGGAGAAACAGCGGAAGTACCGACGGACATCACATCGGCCAGTCGGGTACTCAGAAACCAGGTATGTAAAGTTATTCTTTCGGCAAGCCAGGAAGTATAGCTTAGAAAGTAAATAGAATAAAGGCTATTAACCGATACCAGCGTACAAGAACGATTTTAGTACAATTTCCAGCAAGCATGCTAGTATATTAATTACGTATCATGCGATAATCAGAATAATAGATATTCAGACAATACGTATTATATCTGTTGAGATTGTATCCAGTAGTAGATGGTACATCCTATGTTATTGAGTTATATCCAGTTATAATCAGATAGACAGATAAAGGCCAGGTAGCAGTTAGTCCAGCAATCAGAAATAGTGTAAAACAGAATATAGTATCACTTATTTAATACAAACTGGCCATGAGATACAAGAAGAGAATATGGTTAGCATTTTTCATTTGAGCATGCTTGCTGTGTATGTGTTTTGTATGTTGAGACTTGTTGTGGCATGTGGGCACCCTTTAGCATTCCCACCGCCCCTGGGTTATAGCTGTGTCGATACCAGATTCAGATACCGCCACCAGCTGGGCGATGCCGTCTGACCAAAGGACGATGATGGCCGACCACCATGATAATACGGTCCAGACCACCCTGTTTACAGGGGTAGTTCAGTTTACTCTGCGCAGAGCTAGCACACCCTGTTTACAGGGGCAGACCACTCTGCGTGCACACTGGTGCCCAGAGGCAGGAGTCTTCGGACTCAGACACAGTTTATTGTCAGAGGCCAAGGCCCGAGCTACGTACCCAAGGGGGCCGGTAGGAGGAGCTCACAATTATCAGATGAGTGGAGTGACTTGTTTTTGGTTGGTTTAGACCCGGGTAGGGGTAAATAGATTGCTTGCTTGGTTGGCACCTTCCGGCTTATGGGGGTCGGTCAGGTATTGTGTGTATTATTATGTATATTGATATGTGCTAGTAGATACTGATAGACAGAAGGACGACACGTCTTCAGGTACGCTCAGTTAGTTACAGAATGTATAAACTCTCCCCAGTTATCCTCAACTAGATAGACTCAGCTACTTCTTGCTTAAATGTCATGTTATTGTGCTATTCGTTTCAGTTGCATATTTCAGTTTGCTTTACATGCTCAGTACCTGTGGTACTGACGCCCAGCGGGGCGCTGTATTGCTTGCCTACAGGTACTCACGGACGAGAAGCCGATCCCTCGTGATTTCAGCCAGCCAGTGAGTCATCAGCTCCTGTCATCCGGAGTCTGATTCCCAAGGTGTAGCTCCTTTTCTTTTGTTGTGCAGTATGGGTAGGTCGGGGCCCTGTCCCGATCATTTCTATTAAGTTCTTACAGTATTCGTAGAGGCTTGCAGTCTGTATATATTCCCTGTGGTTAGTTGAACCGGTCGTGTGAGGCCGTGTGGTCTGCTGTAGCTATTTAGTATTTCAGTTTATGTTGGCCGTGTGTGAGCCTTAAATTGATAGTAGTGGTGACCTTGCCGGTCGCGTAGTTTTACAGCAGTCTTGTGTTGAGTTACAGATAACTAGACAGCATGGTGGCCTTGTCGGCCCGCATAGGTTCCTTGTTATAAGCCTGTTTCTGGTTAGCTGTTGTTGTAGGTACAGATGGCTACAGGCCAGTTGGCCGGAGGCTGTATTTACAGCCGTTATATAGCCGATTTGTTTCTTGAAATAGGGCCAAAGCCAGCCAAAGCACCAGATGTGCTCAGGCTGGACCATTTAGTAGTCTAGAGTCTAGCAGGCACCAGGTGCCCGTCATACCCCCCAAGGTGGGGTGTGACATTTTTATTCCGCCAATCTAATGACCTCATGTAGTAGAGTGATATGTGACATATTACATTTTCGACCTTAGTGATCAGGGTTTCGCATAGGGGACTGCCGACGGGACAATTCGATGGGAAAGGCCCAAATTAGACTGTATCACCCGAAATTGAATCTCAATAATTAAGAAAAAAAAATTCCTACGTCAACTTGCAATTTGAATAATAAAAAAGTAAACATTACAAATATCTTTTGTGTTTAATTTACAAATCTCTAGTGTATTAACTTTTTGCTGCTTTCATATAAAATGGTCCTATAATTAAAATAACATTTATAATAGTCTACGAAACTAAATCTTCCAAATAATCTCATATTTCTTTTTAATTTTTATATTCGATATTCAGTATTTACATTAAAGTTTGATTAATTCAGATTCGCACTGTATAGAGTTCATTTGAGAGATGTGCTCCCTATTAAAAAAAATTTTATATCAAAAACTCGAACTCGATACTTTTAATTAATAAAGAAAGAGTCCCATATATTGCACCTAATCCTTTGATGGTCAGTGCTACCAGTTTGGCCTACAATATAATAATGAGAACAGATTTTTTTAAGTCTAAGCACGATAAAGGTTTTATAAGGTGGCGTTAAATTTAGATTTGGTACAGTTTTTTGGCATACTGGTTTGAGCAAAAAGTTTATACAATACAATTCTGAAAAAAGTTTTTGTATTTGTTGAAACAGTTTTTGGAGAACTTCTTTTATTTGTTATTGTGAAAACCTATTCCTGAGTTGTTTCTGGTTTTTAGAAAAAACTATTATGGATTAATTTCTACAAGTTTAAAATCGATTTTTTTTAATCCTAGAGGTCGGTAGCACACCACAATTTTGGCACACGTCGACGAAAATCAAAGAGTTTTATTACTTTCTTTTCTCATATATCCTTAGTATTACTTTCTGTCTTTATTTTTATATGCTCATTTTAAATTTTATATGTCTCTTTAAGTAATAGTATGTAATATATATTTTATTATAATATTTAGGTTAATTAACGTTTAAGTCTTGATAAATATTTTTTTAAAAATAATAATTAATATATAAAGGTAACACAAAAAAGAAATAATTATTTTTTTGATAGATTAAAAAATATTTTATTTATTTATTTTTATTTATTCACTATGTTAAAAATACTAAAATAAAAATAAATAAAAAAATTTTAAAATATCAAAAAAAAAAAAAAGAAGAAGAAGAAGTGAACGGCGGTAATAGTAATTTGACTAAGAAGTTGGACAAACACCGTTAGGGATTTGACGCATTAATTTTCTGACAGAAAAAAAAAAGGTTAACGGTTCTGAAAAGATATTAGTAATTTGAAAATGGTTTTAGAATAATTAAATATTTTTAAATATACTTGAAGGTCAAGATTTTGTCAAACTATATATACTGATTGGTACAGATTTACTAATATAAAAATTTACTTTTGTTATGTTTGACAAATAGGAAAAGAAAAATACTATTAATGACAAAAGTCAGTGCTGTCTGGATTATTCTTAGATACCTTTTGATAATTAATACTACTTTGACATTTGTATATCAATATATATACTCTACTTTCTTTATTTTAAAATAAGTGATATTTTAATTTTTTAATTTATTTTAAAATAAGTGATATTTTACGTAATTAAAAAGATATTAATAATATTTTTTTAATTTTATACTTTCTTAAATACAGAGAATTTTATATAATTAAAAAATATTAAAGATTTACATATTTTTTAGGAAATTTATTAAAGGTAACTGGAAAAAAATATATTTTTCTATCTAGAAATAAGTAGTTTTCTTAAGGGATGCGTTCAAAATAAAAAAACCACTTATTTTAAAATGAACGGAGTAATAAACATGATGTATGCATGTCTTATTCACATAATTAAGAAAGAGAGACGAAATTGAAATAATTATTTTAAATTATTTATTATTTATTATTTAAAATAAAAATAATTATTTTTTTAAAATTTATTTTTAATAGTATTTTTTGTTGTAAAATAGTTGTCATATTTTGCTTTTCGAGAATCAATGTAATTAATTTTTCACAACTAAATTATATTTGATTTAATTCGATATTTTAAAATTAAAATTTAGATATTCAAAAACTATACAACAAATATTATAAGTTATAATTTTTCTCATATTAATATGATAAAAAAAAGATCTTAAAATGTTGGTCAAAGTTCACATCATTTGACTCTCAAGAAATAAATTGTGACAAGTAAAAAGAAATAGAGATAGTAATTGTCTTTGAAGACTACAAATACGTTAATTAATGGATTGATAACACATAAATAGACTAAATTAATAAAATAAGATTAAATCTTACTCCATCCGTTCCATTTTAAATGCTAGATATATTATAGTTATCTCAAAATACTTGTTAGTTTCAAAATCCAAGAGATAATTGACCATGTTTTTTCAATTATACCCTTAGAACTTAAAGTCATTCTAAAATGTGAAAAGATTTATTATTGTATGTTTTTAAAAGAATAAATAGGGTTATATTAGTCAAATTACCATCCTATTAATATTTTCTTAATGAATATGCATCTTATTCTAGCAATTAAAATAAAACAGAGAAAATAAAATAAAAATAAAAATAATTAAAATTCTTCTCAATTAATATCTTTTAAAAATATATAAAAAAGGAAATACAACAAATAATCAAAGATGGAACGAGTATAAGTGTATAACAATGGCCTCATTTGCTAGTTTTGTTATTCACATTACAGAAAAATAGGAGCCAAGGGAAAGAAAGACCGACTTCTGAATTTTCCAAGATAGTTGGTAGAGGACCTACTCCATTAATTGCATACAAGAGTTTTTCCACTTGGGGCTATTAGGTTACTGGATTAAGGAGTCTTCCGATATACTTTGGCTTTTTCATTTTAATAATTACGATAAGATTTATATATTTATTAAAAAAAAATTAATAAAAATAATAATTTAATTTTAATATAATTTTATTATTTTTTTAAAATATAAAATAATAATTCTTTTCACATTTTAAAATGACTTTAAGCGGGTAGAATTGAAAAAATATGATCAATTATCTCTTGTATTTGAAATAATTATTTTTAGTATATCTAACAATTAAAATTGAATGGAAGGAGTAAAATTTAAAATTAAATTTATTCTATTTTTAGTAAAGACGGGTGGATATTAACTAAAATTAGGACAAAAATTATATCAAAATGTTCGAATTATCAGTTCTATATAGAAGGTGAGGTTATAATGACAGGATTATATTTGGGATAATCTTATTTTAAATTAAACTATACCTAAAAATAAGGATACTAATTGTAATGTTTAATCTATGGTTGCATTTATTCATTGTTTGGTGAGATTATAATCCTAAATAATCTTATTTTAAACCAAGCGACCCATTAACATTTCTCACTCTCCATTTCCTTATTAAGTTTATTTATTTTATAATGTAACAACTTTTTATATTATCCGCTAAATTGACCTATATATTAATGATTTTAACACCTGGTAAATAAGGGATAACCTTGTAGTGACATGGTTTAATATATTTTTTTCCGTTTTTTTATTTGTTATATTTCGTTTCATAAAAATTAATTTGATTAAAATATTTAAAATTAAAATTAAATTAAGTTAATTTAATATTTTAAATATAAGATTTATGTATTTAAAAATTATATGAAAAATAATTATAATTTTTTTTATATTAATATTTTTAAAAAATATATTTTAAAATATTAATTAAAGATTCGAAGTACTTCAATTCTTGAAAAATGAAAAGTGACATGTAAAAAAAATAATGAAGAGAATAATATATTGTATACGTAATTTGTTTTACAAATATTATTTTATTTCTTCCTGAGTTTAAATGGTGCAGTAGTCGTAGCTTCTACAATCTCAGGCTCAGCCCCCCTGCATGGACTGAACACCTCACTTCAATAAATGCCATTAATTAAATGTGTGCCTAGATTTCAAACCATGACTTTATTTTTCAATTTTTCCTTTTTTTTTTCTTCTGATGAGAGGACTACTGTATGGAGGGAAAATGGCAAAGTATCCTCTTGACTTTTATTACTACAAGTTTGTGAATATGTAATATTTTCTCCCATTCTTATTTGATTCCAGAAAGCATGGAGAGGATTCATATATTATATTATTGCTTTACTTTATTTAAGCATATTATCAAGGCCATTCTCTCTCTTTATTTTATTGATTGATAACCAAAAAAAAAAAAAAATGGTTTGCTAGTCCCACATGCCAATCATGTGTTAGGATAATCTTTTGGAGAAAATTCTATGGTCTAATTTGTTTTAGATACGATATATATATACAATATAATGACTTTTTGTCTCATGTGTATTTAATTATTCCCTGATAAACCCAAAAACAAAACAAAGAGAATTTAATCATATCTATTTATGTGGGACTTTAGCCTTTCTAAATTATAAATATCTCGGAAAGTTTGGCCAAGCTCACATTATGAGCACAAAATTGAGAATTTTTTTGCACTCATTAAATTAATGTGATCGCATTATTATTTTATTAATAATTACTTAAATTATTATTAGAAAGTCAAAATCATATTACAAGTTCGTATATATTTAATTATAAGCGCATATATATATATATAATAGAATCTGGAATAAGAAATACATGTTAATAGTATGTGTATTGAAGTATTTAGATTCTAAAAGATAATCATATATTAGACAATTCAAACAAAACAATTTATATTATTACTATTATTATTATTATTATTATTTCTTTATAAAAAATTCGGGGTATAACATCAAGTCCTGCATTATTACTGAAAAAAGAAAAGGAAGGAAAGACGAAGGTTTGTGTAGTAGGAGGGAGGTAGGGCCCCGGGTGGCGGTGTCTCCGCCATACTCAAAGAGCACATGTACATGAAAGCTATATATATATATATATATATGGCCCCCAATTTGCTGAACTATTTAACAGCTAATGTAGTACTACTACAGTACTAAATACTATTATTTCCACTCTAAAACAAATATAATTTCAAAGATATTGTGGAGCCAAGTTGCATGTGAGACAGGTTTGGAGGGGCAGAAATTACATAAAATTATTAGATGCCCAGAGTAATGCATCATTCAAAGATTGTTATTTTGTGAGACAAATGAATCAATAAACTCATCTTATCAGAATGTATTGAGGTGAATAAAATATCTTTATTCTTAAATAAAAATTCTAAATTTGAATTAAGTCAAGGAAATGAAAATTTTCTTTTAGGGAATAATTCCTTTTTTTAATAAATACGAATTTAAATTAACTAAATCATATAAATATCACTCAAATAATTATGAAAAAAAAAAAAGTTTCCAAAAAGTAATGCTTGCCGTCTACCCCACTCCAATGCTTTCTTTCTTCGTAGAATCAAATTCTTGGCTTTTTTGGCCTCTTATTTTCCCACCAAGAGACCCTTTTCCTATACGTTCAGTTCATGTCGGTTTTGCTTTTCCAAAGATCCTATGTATAAACGAAATTCAATTTAATTTAAAATTAAACTGTTTATTTTATTTTTAACAAAAGGATTCTTATATATAATCATACAAATAATATGATACATTTAAGATCACTAACTTCAAATGTCATATATATACCCATAGATTTAGGATATATTTAAGATCATAATTTCAAATGCTTTCCTCTTTTCTTAATTTTTTTATCGAATTAAACTGTATCATGTAAATTGAAACGACATTTCATTTATTTTAAAATAAATAATGTTTTTAATTTGAACATATTTCTTAAGAAAATTATTAATTATTTCTAGAAAGTATGATATGTTTTTACTAACTCCTTAATAAATACCTTAAAAAATATGTAGTATTGTAGTAGTTTTTGGTTATATATATAATGTATTCTTGATTATGTGAAACACAACTTATTTTGGAAATCAAATGAGAAGATAAAACACTACTCCCTCCGTTTCTTTTAACTTGTTAGGATAATGTTTACACACCCTTTAGAAAAATGAACAGGGGTTGAAATTTGACTGATATAACCCTATTAATTGATAGGTAATTTTTGTAAATATACAATAATTATTTTTGTCATATTCTAACGTAAAATGATTAATTATTTCTCGAAATTTTAAATTAACAACTATTTTGAAATAACTATTTTTAATATACCTAGCAACTAAATAATATATATTTTAAAACACTATTTTTAGTATACGTAACAATTAAAAAAATAGAGAAAATAATATTTATTTTAACGTGAAGAAAGTACCAGTTATTTAGCATGAATCAATAATAAGTATTCCTTATGCATTAATTAGAGTCCCGATACTCCCTCTATTCTATTTTAATTGTTGGAATATGATTTACATATTCATTAGTAAAAAATTAATAGAAATTGTAATTTGATTAATATAATACTATTAATTTTTTAAAAACACACAATAATAATTCTTTTCACATTTTAAAATGACTTTAAACATTAAGAATAAAATTGAAAAAATATAATAAATTATCTTTTAAATACTGAAACTATCTAATAATTTAAAATAACTATTTTTAATAAATTTAATAATTAAAATGACACGGATGAAGTATTAATTTGTATTGGCAAGAGGTTCAACTTGCATCGTCGAAAGTCTGCACAAATTGATGGCACTCCCTTCTGTTGGAACTTGGAAGGATGACCAGAGAGTATTGGATTCAAATATTCAACAGTTGCTGCGGACAATCTTCACCTTTTCTCATTAATACTAATCAACCAGAAACATGTTTGCGACATTTTCTAGAGTTCTGAATCACAAGCTTACTCTTTCTGTTTTAAAATAAGTGATATTTTTAGTTTAGAAATATATTTTAAGAGAATTATTTATTTTTAAATATAAAAATATATTTTTACCCACTTACCTCTAATAGTTATTTTTAAAAGAATGTAATTTTTTAATATTTTCTAGATTATGTAAAAACTCTCTCCATTTAAATAAGGATAAAATTGAAAGAACATTATTAATGTATTCTTGATTACGTAAAACATTACTTATTTTGAAATAAAATAAAAAAACTAAAACACCACTTTTTTTTTAAAATAAGAAAAGTAATTTTCTTTTCTTTTAATTCAGCTCAAATTTATTTGACTCGCTCAATTTGCTCAAGTTTAAAGAATTGAGCATAAGGTCATTGATATTGACACTTTTATTTTGTATTTATCTTTAATTTATATCTCACAATAAAATATTTTTAAGCGGGATATAAATTTATATTTTTATGTTATAATTTTTTTAAATTATGCCTCTGTATAACTAGGTGTAGATTCAATATCTAAAAAATAAAATTAAAAACCAGTTCATTTTAGGAGCAATTTGTGCTATTTCAACTTGAACATGAGCTATATTACAAATGAACTGAGTTTTGACTTAATCTATCTTAATTAATGACAAAAGTTAGCCCGAAGTGGCGCAAACAAATTCAACCCATCACTATTTATTTCATATTGATTGTAGTCTCTTTACTCCGCAATAATTTTAAGATAATTTTATATGTATATCAAGCATAAAAAAAATAAAAATAATTCACTTATTTTGTTAAAAAATATTTCTCATATACCGAACCCACTCTTATTGTAATTCGTCATATAATTCAATGGAATAAGATAACATCTAAACAGAAGAGGAAAAAGAAACAGAATCAATATTCAAACATTTAGCTTCAAATTTGGTTGGCTACGTTGTAGCTGGATGCATTGCATACACCCTTAATAATAGGGTGCTGATTTGGACTTGTGTTATTAATGGTCGTAGGTTGTGAATTAAATGGTTCCAATGCAGTTGGACATTAAGTTAGATTGAGACTCGAGAGAATTAAATGTCTATTTGTCTAAGTTTTGGTCTTTAATACTACTTGAATCCTTCCTTTTTACTTGATAAATATATTAAAAATATTTATTTCAAAATAGTTATTAATATAAAAACTCAAAAAAGAACTGATCAGTTTTTTTCAACTCTATTCTTAGTAATTAAGTCATTTTAAAATATAAAGAAAATAATTATTGTATGTTTTCAAAAAGTATCTATCAATTAATAAGATCATATTATTCATATTACAATTTCCATAAAAAAAATTTTAAAAAAATATATAAATCTTATTCTATCAAGTAAAATGAAAAAAAAAAATAACAACAAGGGCTTGACTCATAAAGTTGAAAAGTTTGTCACACCATCTCTTGTCTCTTATAAACATAAACCAAAACCAAATTTATAAAAAAATTACAAAATAAAATCTCTCGATCGATACAACCCCCGTCTATGCATTAATTTCATTAAATTTCTATAAAGGTTGATGTCAATGTGTGAAAAAGGGAGATAGAATATCAATGAGGCAGTGACATAATCTGGAATCATACATTGAATTAAATGTAAAAGGATAACAAATATTACCCACTCGATGATAATTGAAATCAGCACATATAACAACCCCTTAATATAAAAGAGTTAACGTTATATACATCGATGATCATATTATATATAAGGTTAACGGAGAATTGCTTGCAATGTAATTAACTTAGTTACCAGTATGAAAATTATTAGTTTATAGTATTGTCAATGTAACTAGGAAGAATTCATAAAGAAACTAAACTTATTCTAATGTAAAATGCAGTTGAAGTTTTAGAGTAAACAACTCAGTACGCTATTCGGATAATTAAGCTAAGTTGGGAGTTTCTTATAATTTTGAAAATCATACGTTATAGCTTGAGAAGATAATATTTGTTGCACCTATTTTTCTCCAACAACTAGTGTGAAAAGCAAGAGTTTTTCTTGATATTTGTAATAAAGGTCTTTTATGTTATGTGAACAATCTAAGTTATGAAGGTGAGATTTCTAAGACTATTAGGTAGCATACACAAATTCAAACTATGGTTGCAACATTCTCTGCATATAGATCATCAGAAAGGCAATAAACTAATAACAAATAAAGGTAGCGAGTGAAAAATTCAACTCCAATTTTTCTGTTAGACTGACATTCATTTGATGTGATACATGCCTCGATGTATTTTGACGGACAATTTAAGTTTAGATAAAGTCGTGCAATTAATTTATGGTATTTAGGGATTTTTATACTAAACATAATTTTTATATTTAGTGAAAATATGATAATCAATGGTGATTCATTTTGGTTAGAGTTGGCAAAATTAACTCATGAAAAATATGACATGCCCAATCTGCTTAAATTTAATTTTGCCGAGTCATTGACCTGCCTATTTATTGGCTCAACTCATTATGATTCATTCAATTAAATAATTTAATATTGGGTTGAAATTGTTGATATATAACAAGGGCTTTATTGAAGAACAAGAAAAGAAAGAATCAAAAAAGGCTAACTGAGAATTGAATACAATGATCTAGAATGGGGAAGGGGGTGCCTATATATAGGCATAAACTAAAATCCTAATGCCCATAGGAATAGGACTACCTAAAATCCTAATGCCCATAGAACTACCTAAAATCCTAATGCCAATAGGACTACCTAAAATCCTAAGGCCCATTTTCTAACAATTATATGGCTAACAGAAATGTAGTCTAAATTGACCATGAGAAACATTATGAAAACATTTGCAGAAAAATACATTTTTAAAAAAGAATTTGATATGTTGTATAAATTAGTAGTAAAGTAAAAAAAGACATTGAGTTTCAATTCCAAAAAGGGATAGAATCTCACTAGAATCGGGTGAAAGAGAGCTGTTTTGGCTATTTAAAAAAATTTATAAAAGAACAAACACATAAATTAAAATTTATTACATAAGAATTTAATAGATTAAATCATGATTCCGCCTTTTAAACTCATTTTAATCCAATTCATTTTAGTTAAATCCGCTGATTTCACGTCCCTGATTTCATTTCTCAGTTTGGAATTTGCTGAATGTGAAAAGAAAATGGTAGTTGATGAATGTGTACACCAAAACAAAAGAGTTAATAAATTCAGACACATGCAAGATGTACACACTCTGGATGAGCCAATACATACTTCAATGGTCCCTTGGAACTCTTATGGATGAAGACAAGGCAATGGAACTAATGGGAAAAGGAAAGCTCAAAAACATAAAGCGTTTTCTATCTATAGAAGAGTAGTACAAACATATGAACATGCTCAAAACTTGAATGTCAACCATATAAAAATATGATAGCCAAGCCAATGCTAACTCCCAAGATTCAGAATATATAATCATTGTTCTCTGGCGTATTGTTAGCTGATATTCTTCTAAATTCCTTCACAACCACATCCTTTAGATATAGGGTATTGGGGACTACAAATATATGACTCCACGAAAGGGATTAAAAAAATCCACTAAGTCCGTTCCAATTTGTTTGTTTGATTTTGATTTGATACAAAATTTAAGGAAGTAAATTTTTTTTAAAAAAAATCTTGTAGTTTTAAACTATAGGTATATTGAATACACCAAAATATCCTTAATCTTATAATCTTAAACATGTCAGGTGAAAACTTGAAATTTTTATATTCTTTTTTAAAGGGACGATATGCGTGTATATACATGGAATAATTCTTATTTAATTATGTTCCTATATAGATAGGTGAATGTATATTATATATACATCTATAACCATCATTGTATTTCGTCTGGTGACAACCAATGCCACCAAGTGCCACTAATTGACAAAAGACGATAGTACCTTTCAGAAATAAAGAAAAAAAAATGCAAATTATAGTCTATTAGCGTTTTCCTCTTCTACTTGAAGCCTTTTAGATAATTGTTGGCAAATGAAGTGGATTTCTGGAAGAATATTTCCTCATTCAATTAGGAACTTTTTAGTATTTAAAATGGTAGAATTTGTCAAAGGGAATTTCTGGAAGAATATTTCCTCATTCAATTACGAACTTTTTCTAAATTTTTTTCTTTAACCAACTATTAAGGCATAAGCCTTGGTACAACTATAAAAATTATTACTATATTATTCGGAGATTACAGATTTAACCCACGAAAACTACCTACATAACGAAAGCTTAATGTATTTATTGCTCTGTCAACTATTAATTAAGGAAATTCAAAATTGAAATAGGCCTCAAATATTAAATAAATATAGAAATAAGTTATTTTCTAAGTTTGATACAAAAATAAATTTAACTGACCAATTAAGTCTGCTATACTCTTTTTTAATAACGGTAAAAGTTGGTAATGTGAAATCCATGTAACGAACTAAATTAGTCCATTAAACTTATTTCCATATCAAATTTAAAAAATGACTTATATTTATATTTATTTAATATTTGGGGGCCTATTTCAATTACGAATTCTTATTAAGGTGGTTACAACTTTGACGTTAATTAGTTATATGGACTGAAAAGGTGGTAAATCAAATTTAAACATTTGAATATTTGATCATTGGAATTGACCTATATATATAGATTCGTAGTAGCTAGTAAGCCCTATCATTTTCATTCTCATTCTTTGTTAGGACGAGTAAATAGTAGTAGTACAGCAGTAATTCCTCAAACAATGTCTCATCCAGAATGATCCAATCAGGCCCCAAAGAGAGTTATCCTTATAGCTAATTAAAGTCCACAGTGACCATCAGTTTTGAACCATTGAAAGCCAAAGCACCTAGCTAGCAGTGAACAAACCCTTATCAGTTGATGACCCATACAAATGTTGTAGAAGATGCCTCTTCTCGCATCTGTCACTAAGGCAAAAGGCAAAAAGGATTTGATGTTATACTGAAAGAAAAAGAATACTTCCTTCGTTTTCATTTATTTGTACATTTTGATACATTCTACATATATTTAATTAAAAATATTAATTTTTATTTTAATATTATAGTAAATTAAAATCAATCAAATAAATTAATATTTTTTCTATTTCAAAATAAGTAGTGTTTTACGTATTAAGAAAATATTAATAATATTCTTTCAATATTAATCTTATTTAAATAAGAATTTTACATGATAAAAAAATATTAAAAAATTATATTTTTTAAAAAATATTTATTAAAAATAAATATATATTTTAAAAATAAATAATTTTTTTAAAGAGTGTGTCCAGGCTAAAAGCACCGCTTTTTTAAGTACTAATGGGTCGAAGGAAAGAGAGAGCATTAAATGCATGGCAACTCTTTCTCCCAACAGCTTCTGAAACGTCATTAAATGCACCTCAGCTGGCAGGACCCCCTCCCCTTTCCCTTTCTCCATCACCGGCTCACTCATCACGCAGCCATTCCTTCCATCTTTACCTTACCTTCATCTCTACGCCTGTCACTTCTTTTTATCCATACATTGCTGAACAATTTCCCATCGAATAAAAAGAGAAAAGACTGATCTTACTGATATATTATTACTAAGTTTTATTAATTCTAACTGCTTTGAATTTTAAAAAGTATAAATATTTTTAAATATTTATTAGGATTGAAATAAAATAAATAAGTTGAATTTTTTTGAATATATTCTCTCTAGAAACGGTTCAAAAATAACATAAGATAAGTATTCAACGAACATACTCTTTTACTTCTTAATTCGTGGCGTCTATCAAGATTATGTCACCCCCTTTCACTTCATATTTGCATTTGAATTGTGAAGAATTCTGTTTTTATTTAGGGACTTTGGTGATATGATATTTTCCTTATTTGCTTAGTGAAAAGGAGCATGAACACTATTTTCAAATTTTTTAATCAAGTCACACTTTTCATTCTCCTTACATGTTCTATATAACTAATTCAAAATAATTATTAATTTTAAAAATTAAAATATAATTAATTACTCTTATTTATTTTCACTTTTATCCTTACGCAATAAATATGGATATTAATATAGTGAAAAAAAGAATAGTATTAAATTAAAATCACTGAGTAAATAAGGATAATTTAGCCAAATAATCTTTTTAATTAATATTTTTTAAAGAGAGTGCAAATAAAAATATGACAAGTAAAATGAATCGGAGGAAGTAAATTATTACTCCCTCCGCTTTATTTTAATTGCTAGATATACTAAAAATAGTTGTTTCAAAATACTTGTTAGTTTCAAAATTCAAGTGATAATTGACCACGTTTTTTCAATTCTACTCTTAGTATTTAAAATCATTCTAACATATGAAAAAATTATTATTGTATGTTTCCAAGAAATTAATAGGGTTACATTAGTCAAATTACCATCCCTATTAATTTTTTCTTAATTGTGTGCAAATACTATCCTAACAATTAAAATGGAACAGCGGGAGTACTAAATATAGAAATGTTATTCTTTATGTTGAGCTATGTTTAAATTAAAGTTTTTATGATTGACAAACACAACAAACATTTACAAGAATCAAATTCTTAACATATCTTAAATAAGGATCTAATAATATTTATGATTGACAAACGACTATAGAAGAAATATATTCTTATTATGTCTACCGAGTTTAAATTGCAAAAATTTTATGCATGAAGTGAAAGAATCAGATTCTTCGCAGACAACTAGGGATGATCACGGTCAATCTAACAAGTACCAGATTCCAAATGCATAAAAATTCTTTGAGAAACTTGATTTATGGCATAAACGATGGAATCAAGGAACAAAAATTTAATATGGAAATTTTTCCATATTTGCACAATAGAAAATTGCTTCGGAATAAAGAAAAACCATGTGAATGTCGAAATAAATAAAAAAAATTGAGTTTGGCATGCCAAACTTTGTACATGAAACTTGAAAGGGACAATTGCAACTAGGAAGACTGAAGAGCAAAGGTAGTAGAGTTAGTTCTTTTGGTTATAGAGTTATAATTTAAAATTATTTGAGTTTTTAGTAAAATTTGTGGCGAATCCTACAAAAATAGATCATAATTCCTTATTTCCTTAGAACAAAAAATTTCTCTATCATAATTTTTTGTGTTTGATTATATTTGGCATTTTACTTCTTATTTAAGTTACTAAAGAACATAATTATTCAGTACATTAGGTAATAGCAAAAAGTAACATTTTGGAGCTGACAAAAAGAGAACAATATCACTTATTCTGAGAGAAATGGAGTATCAATCTGTTTGCATGGGAACACCTATTTGGTATTTGTAAGTACCAAGGTTCAATATTTGCAAATACTAGTTTAATAACAATATATTACAATTATAAAGCTTCATATTTTTTTTTCCTTTCAATATCCATCAGATAATGTACAAACACCTACTAATTATTTCCAATCAAATAAGTTTACTTTGTCGAATCTTACATCTTCATGACAAGCGTATCATTTGTGTGAGCAACCATTAATCGCCATAACAAGAATGAAGAACACTTGTTATATCTTATCGAAGATAACATGCTTTCAAAGATAATTGAAAATTCAATCAGAAAGATATACATTACTACAAGTTTCAACTGCCAAAAGGTAAAGATAGAACACATTTTCACTTAGACCATATTAGGAAAGAAAAAAACTAGTAAAACATGAAAAAGAGTGTCAAGTTAAAGTAGTTGATTAAGATAACATACAATAGTTGATTAGTCCCCCCACCCTTACCAAACAAATTAAAAGAGCCCTGATGACTCCCCAACAAACAACTAGAAATTGATCAAAACAAACCATAGCTGCTGAAATTGACAAGTTGCCCAAAATGAAATTTCCATATTTTATGCTCACCCAAAAGCAGATATTACCCATCGATTGAACCAATTCTTGATTAGGTCCTGAGTCAATACCCGAACCACCACCTTTGCTTTGTGTTAAGAGCCAAATTTGTAACCTCGGGGGCTAGTTGAGCCACCCCGGCCCATCTCGGCCCTTAGCACCAAGCAACGGTCTTTTTAGCGCGGTTCGTTCTTGACTCAACCTCCAATTCAGCCCGAGTTCTTGACTCAGCCCCCTCGTAAACTCGACTCAATAGCACCCTTTTTTCTACTAGTTAAACTATATATTATAAAACAAAAACAAAAAAATAAAGTTGGCATCCTTGTCCGAAATATTTTCCAATTTAGCTTTCACAATGAAGGGCTGCTTTAATCTTCTGAACAGTGCAGGATATAAGATTATTCACTGTTTCCACTGATTCTACTGTGAGCTTGGCTGTAGGGAGGCTATTCACCAATATCTGGAAGGCTACCGTCAAGAGCGACCCACTAATCCTTTGATCTGGGCCCCCATTACATGATGGCCCGTTGGACCCACAATTGGCAGTACTAGACCCACGAGATCCTGGGCCGTCGGGTACAATCGAGAATCCCGAAGGGAGCAGAGCCACGTAAGCGGAATCTCCACCGTTCATCACCACGTGCATTGCCGGGATATCAACTGGCGCGTAAACGACAAGCGCCCCAGCCGCGTCTATACACGTCTCCTGAAGTATCAACATGCTGCTCTGATTCGCGTTCATGGCCTGTTTGAAACAAAACCCTCGGTTATGAACAATATTTACGAAGAGTGCCATCTTGTGCGGTTTATATATATAATACGTCAATTTCTGTTGCAGTGTTAAAGCTGAGTCAACCAAGAGACTAGGACTTTCCCATGTAAAATGTGATATCATGGTAGGGCTGACCCAAAAAAGGTAACAAGTGTCATGTGTTTTGACTTTTTACAAATTTACAAAAAGATACAGCAAAGTTAAAAACTATAGATCTTCACTAAGATGGTCCTTTAGAGATACTTCCAAATCCCCCTATTTGTCCTTTTCAATCCACCTCCTCTTTTTAACTAAAGAAAATGAACCCCACACATGCAAAAATCAATCAATTTCTGCAGACTCAATCAATCTTTCTTACATGCATTCATCTATAAACCGCCATGCATTATTATCTTCTCACCCCTATTTTTTTTTCTATCCATTCAAATTTTAAATTTACTATTTACTTTAGAAAAATTAAAAAAAAAAAAAAGAAAAACGAGAGAGACAAGGGTTAAAAAAATTACACTAGCACGGAGGAGGGAGACGCAGTTGCCGTGGTCTTGGCCTTTTGCAATATGAGCCATTTCTTGCATAGGACCACCGTTGGATAGGATATCCCATTCGCTTCGGAGGCGTTCATCGCGAAGGAAATCAAAGAGCCTCTGGGGAGAAACGGGCAACCAAACGGAAGTAGCAGCGCTCAAGACGATGCCCGGTGGCTCACCCGGGTCATCAACGCTCTTTCGGGTCATAACACGGACATCTTCATCCACATTACCTGCACAAAGTTTGTTCCACTTGTGTACGGTTGAAGCACAAACACCAGCGCAAAAGTTGTTCGTCATGCGTTGTGCTAGCTTCAACATGCTCCGCCTCCCACTTGGAGTTATTGCTGCATGTGATATTTTTAAAATTCGGTCACAGAAAATGCGAGGGACACATCACATGAAAAGGGTTGAGATTCATTGAACAATGGCACTAATAGATTTTATGATTTAACTTGTTGAAGTAACTTGTACCTGTGTGATCCCTGGAAGACACGCTGGATGACATGAGGATTGCAAGGCATTCACACTGGCGTTGGAGGGTGGCCACCCATCTTTGTGCACCAAAGCCCATGCCGGCACTGATCAACTGCCGGTAAAGATGGTGATTCGCGCCCTCTTCATATTCGGCATGTTCTACCCATGTAACCTGCATAATACGATTGACTAAAAATATATATAGTCGATTCAAATTTATTTGAGATTAAAGTATACTAATGATGAAGGTAGAAAATATTCAAACTAGATTTACATTTAGTTAATCAATGGTTGTATCAACTTAACATTGTAAATTAATAAAGACCACATGATTCGCAATTATCTACTATCAATATTTTAAATCAGTGTAATTTATGACATTAGTATTTTTCCCTTTTGGCAAATAATTCCAACTCCAAAGCAAATTTAATTGTGACAAATGAATTCATAAATTTACTTCGATGAATAACGTGACCTAACTTATTGGTGCTAATAATATATATATGTATATATAATCCAAACATGATGTACAAACCCAAAAAATGTAAACAAAAAAAAAAAGTACATTACTTATTAATGGGGAAAATGGAAATCGAAAATGAAGTTTTTGTGGATGCAACAAGCCAAATCTTGGAAATGGTTTCTAGCAACGGTTAGGTTCAAGGAGAGACATGATAGAACCTAGAACCCTAAAATTGGAAGCCATAAAATACAAATTTTCACCATTTTTTTATTTTGCAAATTTGAAGGCACGAGGTTAGGTTTTGATCATTGAGAAATGTACCACAAAGCTTTAGACCTTGTAGATACTCACGTGACAACAAAATAATAGTTAGTAGTCAGTCTTTGTTGTTTGACTAAAAGGTCCTCCCTTTTACTAGTAGTATAAAAAACAAACACATCACAAGGCTGGAACCAGAAAATACACAGTTAGATGAATTAATTAAATACACGGGGGACTGATCGAGACACCATCAGAGATTGGAATAGAAACATCAAATACATTGTTTAATTAAACCAATGTTTTGAGAGTTTACCAAGGCAATTTATTTTTCTTCTTCTTTCTGAATCATATATGAAATTAATGTGTCTCAAGGCGCAAATATAGAAGTACATGGAGGCTTCTATTCAATTTATTAACGTTAATTAATACACCCTTAACCTCGATTTCCACACGTACGGTGTATTAATATTACTTATTAAGCTCATCTTAAGCAGGAAGTTGCTGAAATTTGAAGACTTTTTAATATTCTTCTGTCCCCTATAATCAGCATCTTATTAGGTCCAATAATCTAATCTTCTTGGTTTTGGACCAAAATCAATAACCAAGAAACTAGAAGAAGCTTAGTCATTTTGACAATCCAAACTAGGTGGAAAATCCAATTCAATGTCCTGAACTAAGATCCAAAAATTACTAGTAGTTTGCTCAACAACCAAACTCATTAAACACTAAAAAGCAAAAAATACCTACCTATGGATGTACACTTATTTGAATATATATATATAGAGAGAGTACTACTAAACGACACACTAAAAGATGAGAGAAAAGTCTACGTTCACAGAGTTACCTAATAGGGATGCCCGGAATAATTAAAGTGTGCACAAATTGATTGGAAAAAATTATTATTATTATTATTATTGAAAAAAAAAGTTGTAAAGGGAAGAAGAAATTACTTTGCTATAGCCATTGGGCATATCTTGGACTACACAGCCAGAAGGAAGCCTTCTGCAGTTTAGAAATGTCGGTGCACCAGAAGTTTCACGGATGGTATCAATAGACACATCAACGACAGCCCAGACCCCCTCAGCATGCTGCTTGCAGAAACGCAGGAAATTAACCTCTCTGATTGGTACTAATGGTGAAAGCACTTGGAGCTCAGCATGCATCTGTAAAGAATCAAGAAAATTCATATTTATTAAATCCAGTAATAAAATTTCACATTGAAAAAGAAATAACAGTGATTTTAGAAAAAGAAAAAAGAAGAGCATTTTGCTTTACCAGCTGAAGTGCACCATTTCTGGTTCCCCCCATACCACTTGATATTACATCTGTTGTTGAGGTTCTAGCAATCAAGCATGGAAACATTTCTGCCCATTTGTTCTGTCAAAATTTTTAAAAAGCTGATTTAATTTCCCAGCAGAAAGATGACTTCATGTATCATCACTGACAAGACTATTTATATGATTAGATGCCTAAAAGATTCTAAAAGCGCAATCAAGAAAGCTTAAAGGAATTACTCACAGAGTCCATTAATGTCTCAACTAGAGCCAGACTATTGATTATAACCATGCCTGTCTCCCTGGAAGCTTCAGAAATAAAACTGTTTGGTCTCATACCAATGCAAGGAGTAAATGTCCTCATGTACTCTTCATGGTTTAGTATTTCTCGACCACCTTCCATGCTCCTGAACCAAAGAGGCTCATCCGTTTGTGCCATTTTTACCAATTCATCCATGGCAGCCAAAGCAAGCTCCAGATACATGGATCTTTCAAGTGATCTCTCAATTCCAGTTGTCTGTCTAGTTGAGGCCACCACTGGCAAAGAATTTGATATCCCAACTCCAAAATCAGGAGGAGCTAAGGGAAGTGTTGTTGGTACATTACTCAAACCTCCAAATCCATTGCTTCCAACTCCAAGTTCCAAACTTGAATTAGGCATTGGTGGAGGCATAGAGGTTACTAAAGATGAAATGGGTCGACCCAGAAACTTGCCAGCAAGTGTACAAACTCGATCTAATTCGTCTTTCAGCCTGGCATTCTCAATCCTGAGATGTTGCTCCTCTAGAGATATTTCACCAATCATTGCTGGACCGCCACAATTAGTGCAAATTGGATTTCTCATTGCCTCTCTTATAGACATGTTTTCTGCTCGAAGCTTATCATTCTCTTGCCTTAGTATCGAATTCTCATGGCGTTCCAGTTGAGTCTGGTGCAATCAAGATTCATTATTTAAACAGCAGACCAAAAAGCCCACAAAAAAAAATTGAATCTTTTAAAGCCATAAAAATTGAATCTTTTTCCATGTAGTACCTTCATCTGAGTTCTACGATTTTGGAACCAAAACTTAACTTGCCTAGTCTCCAAGCAAAGCCTTTTGCTTAACTCCAACCTTTGTTTCTCATCAGGATGAGGACACTCCTTGAAGAGACTAGAAAACCAAAAAAAGAAACTCCTCATAGGAAAAAGTTCAAACCAAAAAAAAAAAGTAGGGTGAGAAAAAAAGATCTCTTTTTTCATTGAAAAAATGGTAATGATTACGATTCAAGTTCTTGGATTTGCTGAGGAGTGTGTCGGTGGTATCTTTTCTTCCTTGGTGGCTTGTCGGCAGCATCTTGATCATCACCCGATGCACCTTCCAAGTTATCACTTCCAGATCTGCTGTCTGGTTCTTCCTCTCTACTCCTTCTACCAACACTGTTATTTCCCTCGTAGTTTTCAGCCATTCTTGTTACCTCACTTTGCCCTTCCATGCCTGTTTGCTGCCACCAAAAAGAAAGATATATACAAAAAGGTGTTAGAGAAGTTTTTTTTTTTTTAAAAGCAAAGTGGTTTTAAAAAAAAAAAGATTCATATTTTATGGTTCTTTTTGGCTTACAAGGGCAAGAGAAAGTCCAGGGGAGTTGAACATGGTCTTGGCAAGAGATTGAGGAAGAAGTCTTGGCTGAGAAATTGCACCAGTGGGCATGTTGTTGTTGTTGCTGTTGCTGTTGTTGGCGTTGTTATTAAATGGTATATCAGCAACAATTCTTGCACCGTCACCACCAGAATTATTATCAAGAAAACCCCCAAAATTCATGAAATAAACCAACAGAGTCTCAAAAAAGCACTTTGCTGTATTTGTATTTTGTATATAGGATAGAGTCACTGTATCTTTTGAGCTAAGAATCAGCTATAATCAGAGAAAAAGAGAAACGAAAAGTGTGGAGAAAAATTATGAGAGGTAGAGGAGACACAAGGACGAATCCAAATGTCTCCAACTTCCTCTCTAATTTTTACTCTTGAGAGAAAGAGAAGGAAAGAAAGCAAAAAACCCTTTTACTTGTGCTGCTCTTTTCTACTTCTTGCCTTTCTCTTCTCTATACTTCCCTTAAATAACAGTACCAATTAAAATTCCTCTTCTCTCCCTAACAAAAAAGAAAAAAAAAGAAAAAAAGGGGGGACCTTTTCTGTGTTTTCTTAAATCACTCTTTGCTGCAAATACAAAAGCAGAAGCTTAAGAGAATGGCTTAATCAAGCAAAACCCTAGTTTTGAGGGCATTTTTCTGTTCTCTTATATGTATCTCTGCATGCTTGACTTTTGATGAAAAAAAAAAAGCTATAAAAAGCACAGAAAAGCAAGTGAGAGAGAGAGAGAGAAAAGGGACTAAAAAGGCTTTGTTTTATCAGTTTTGCAAAGACAAGCGAAGAGACGAGAGAGAGAGAAAAAGGGGGTAAAGAATAGTAGAAACTAAAAACAAAAGAAATAAACAAAAAGGTGAAGATAATACGCAAAATTGTGGACTCATCGAAGCCTTACATATACATACATCCAAAAGAGCACAGAAAAAGGTTTGGTTGACTCTTTCACCCACTCCTTTCTTTTCTCTCTCTAAATCTTGAAATCTTCCGTGAAGACTGTAAAAAAAAAAATAATTTGTAGCCTTTTTCTCTTTCTTTGATTTTTCTAAAGCTCAACTTTTTACTGTAATGAAACAGAGATTTTTACGCAAGAAGAAGATGAGAAATGCCAGAGAGTAGACAGTTCATTCAGATCCCAAGATTTTGTTTTTTTACACACACAAAATTTCTTCGTCTCTCTTTTTATGTTGGGATCTGAAATTACATGAAGATTATGTGAATTAATTACAGCAAGGTGACAAATTTAATACAGGAAACAAGGGGTTTATTAGTCAATGGGTTTATCACTCTTCTCTCACTGGATTGATTTAAAAATAAGTGTAAATATCGGGGGGGGGGGGGGAATTAAAAAGAAGATTCTTTCTGCTAAATTTTTTTTCTACTAAGATTTTGTTTCAACATTGACCCACTTGACTTTTGTGTGTGTAAACGAGAAATTGAACTTAAGCTAACCCCTCCATCTTTTTCCCATTAAAGAACTGGATTTTATTAACGGAATCCGGCAAGTCAAACGACCGGTGACTCGCCGGTGTCAACCGCTGACATTTATTACTCCTTTTATCAGGGACTTTCTTTTTCCTTCTGTTTTTGATTACCATGAAATGGATTTCGGGCCCAACAATCGATGGATCTGTGCTTCTGGTTTGGGCTTTTCCCCACTTGTGGTTTTGGTCCATTCCATGAATTTCAATCCTTCCTGGTGATTTTGTCAAGTTAAGAAAAACATATATGAGAAGTAACAAAAATGATGCATTGCCTATTTATTCTAAAAGTCAGAACGAACACGTCTGCTATTTATTGTATTGGACCTTCAGCCGGTCATTCTACTTTTTATCAAATCGGAATCCCCCCGTCCCCCCCCTCCTCCCTCTCTCTCTTAATAAATGATTATTCTATTTTAACTTTTTTTAAAAATAATGATGATGGTTAGATAGCTGATCATACATATTTTAACTGTTGGCTCAAATATTTATTAGGGTCTTTTCACACGAACATAAATATGAAATAAACATAATTTTAAGAAATATAAATAGAAAACAATAAATTACTCATAAATTTTTGTCCCAACTACATATTATTTTACTTCAATCGTTGTGATATAATTTTGAGACATAAATGGATGTTCCTCTGATTATTGCACTTGATATTACTCATAAATTTTTGCCCCAACTACATATTTTTATGCCTACTCGTGTCATGATAGTGCCACCATTAGTCACAGGATAATTTATGGCTCAAATGAGTGCTCGAAATAGTAATATTGCAAAATACTAATCTTTTTGATGAATTTGTAAGGAATAAAGTTGAAAATTTGAACTCTTACTCATACACACTGGTAAGAACAATTACAAGTTATTGAAAGTATATATTTTTCTCCATATATTCTACAAGATGCAATTTCTTTTTAAGAAAATTCAGGAGGATGAAATGCTCGACAACTGCTTGGCAAATGTAGCTAGGGATACCGACATCTCTCCTGAGCAACAAAGAAGTGAAAAATGCAAAAATAAAAATAAAACTCATGGTAGACATTATAGTTGGGATGATAAAGTGTGTGAGGAGTTTGTCTCAAGGAAACTACCAATGAGAATGGCAAAGCAGAAGATGACAAGGTTCAACTATATTAAGAAGGTTCAACAAATCGAAGAAAAATTAATGTATTTTCAAGAACTCTTATTTGAGGAAAGAGACTGGAAGAAGAATCAAATTGATGCAGGGCAATAGATTTTAGAATTTGTCACAATAACAAACAAGAAGGGGCTTTGCTCTCCTTTCATTCTTCTTTTATTTATCAATTTATTAATATCTCCATTTATAACATAATTGTAAAATGCATTATAAACACTATGACGATTATAAAGCATTTGATTCTTTCAAGCTCTTATTTTTTACCTGCTTGCTAGTAATAGTAGAGGTGTTTGACCGAAATAAAATTTATAAGGTAAGGCCTAACGTTCATGACTTATACTTAAGTTAATTCTTTTATTATTAATAAAAGGCCCACTCATGGTTATACTTGAATGGTCCACTATTTGCACAAAAAAAAAAAAAAGAAATCGTACTTCTTTAAAAATTCGAAACTAAAATCATGACTTACAATTAAAGTTAAAAGTTTATGCAAATTTCGTAAACAAATGCTGATGTTAAATTAAAACTTAGACATTAGGATTCCAAATCTTATGACCAAACGCCTACTGAACATTGTCGGCAACAACTTCTATATTAGCATTTTAACATTTCATGTATTCCTTTCGCTGTTGTAATTGTTCTGGAGTTGCTTATAACAAAAATTTTCTATTGGTGTAAGTAACTTATTCTGACAACTTAAAACAAAATTAAGGAGAATGTTACTCAAAGCAAGATGCATTTTAAAGACAATTTTACAGGAGTACTAGATTACATTTGAAGCATCAAGATGTTTTTTATGGCAGACCGCTTGGCCTCCTGTGCTGGACGTGACACCCGAAGAGTGAGTTTATGACAGTTAACTTCTAGCACTAAATAATAGGCTTGATTAATGACTCTGTTGCCTTCCCCTTATCTTATATGTTGCTGTTTGAATTTCGAGGCATCAATTTTTTTAAAAAAAATTTTGATCATGAACTCAGATATGAAATCTTGTAAGTTTTTAAAAATAATATTTATATATTTGATACGTAAAAATTACTATAAATTATAATAATTGATAATTCAAAATATTTAAAAAACATATAAAAAAATTATGCCAAAGAAGAAAAACTTGTTTAGTTTTTGAAATTAAGAAAAAATGTCATATAAATTGAGACGGAGGGGTTATATGAATTTTGAGGCACTCTAAGAAAAACATTTCATAGGAAGTAACAAATAGTATCAAATGTTTGATTAGTTGCAATTGTTGATGTCTTTGACATGAAAAGGTCCTATTGTGGAGTTTTAAGTAGCGCTGAAGCCGCCATTCATGACATGTTTCATGAGTCATGAATGAGTAAGTAATGTAGGCTCCATCTAATATTTGTTGGGCACTCTATCACCATCACATTAAGTAGCATTTACTAATTGCTAAATTTGGTTTATTATTTTCTTAGCTCCAACCCAATGTCCAGTTGTTTATGCCTCTAGTAGCAGAGCCATCTTTGTTCAAAGGTTGTTAATTTGCCACCATTTTGTTGCAAAATTATACTGCGTACCCCCCAAAAAAAAACAGATTAAATCGGTATAAATGTTATTTTATATTTTCTTCTTTTTCATCTTATATTTTTTTTTTATATTTTAATTCTTGTTAGTGAAAGTTCTAACTTGATCATTACATGCCAAGGTAATCATCTAAAGTTCAGTAGGTTGAAAGCGGGTATTGTTTATATATGTTTTTATATTATCTTTTGTAATTTTGTGTAAACACTCATGGTGGTTCGAGTAGATGCATGTGAGATATTAGTATTACCGTTTAGATTCACTTATTATAAGTGTTTTTAAGTTAAAATATTTTTTAAATATTTTTTTAATATTTTAATAAATTAAAAAAGTATTTTTAAGAACTTGTTTATAAATTAAAGTAAGAAGAATAAGTCAAAAGCCCAAAGTTAGAAATCTTAATTTATGACTTTTGACTTATAAATCATAAGTTATAAGCTCATCCAATACGTTGTAGATCAAGGATCATTCGCATAAATACCCTTATTTTTGGGTGGTTTTAAATTTTTGCCTTTAGAAACTTTAAATGATAAAAAGGTGGTCAAAAATACCCTTAATAGCCAAAAAAAAAAAAAAATCGCAAGTCATGAATTAAATTTGCAAGGCATAAGTTTTCGCCCAATTTATGTCTTAAGACATAAATTCACACAGGTTATACCTCCAGACATATGTTAAATATTTGTGCCTATGGACAAGTTCAATAACATGAACTTGTACCTAAGGGGTAAAAGTTTAATAACATGAAATTATGCTGGCACAAGTTACTGAACTTCTGCCTTCTAGGACTAATCTATGCCTTGCAAATATTTTTCGAATTGCGAATTTGATTTGTTTTGTGATTTTTCTTTTTAAAAAAGAGGGTATTTTTATCCCCTTTTTATTACTTAAAATAATGAAGGATAATTGTCAAACAACATCAATTTAAGGGGCAAAAATTAAATACCACCTGAAAATAGGAGCGCAGTGTGCAAAAAAATTGGTAGATCAATCCAGGATCCTAATTAATTAATTGTAGGAGTGCAGAAGCATGTTATCAATATTCAAAACAGAAAAAAGAACTTTGCTTTTAGTGAAAGAAATATCAAAGTGTTGCAAAACTATGCAAGTAGAGGGGAAATTAGTAGTTATAATGACCCCAGTAGCATTAATTTGAATGGAGTTGAATGCAATCACCTCTTTTGCTAACACAATTTTTTTGGTTCACATGAACAAAAACTTCATAAGTAAGATTGAAAAATTTCTAGTCACTTCAGAACAATAATCTAGGACCACTTTATCCTTTAAGCTGAAAAACATTGGTAGTTGTAAACTTCATAACCAAACGACCCCTCATTATAACCTCACTATTTGTTTTGAATTGGCATAAATGACCAGACTATGGAGTTGTATTTTCAGAAAGAGTTTTACTTTCAATATAAAACTTCCTAACGTGAACTTAAATTTAATTGAATTTCTATCTAAATACCTTAACACCGATGGAGAAACTAACTAATACGACCAGACAACATGTTAAGTACTATAGGCTAGTATAAAGAAAGCTAACACTTTAATTTTGCATCAACTTCGTACTTTAATCGCGATTTAATAATTTTGACAAGCTCAATCTCTTGTTATAACATTATTTCGTGGTCCGATTCTTTTTCAAATTCCGTATATAGAGGAAGTTTAGTATATTGGGCTGCGTTTTCTACTCTTTGGAATATATAGACAAACTCTTTGGGTGTCTTCCATATGAAAAAAAATATTTTACAATATTTTCATATTTGGTCGGTCAAAATTTTTAAAAAATATTTTTCTAGAAAAATAAGTTACTTAAAATTGAGGGAACTGACTTTTCCAGTGAAAGTAGAGAAAATAAGTTTCTCGAGCCTACAGCCACCCAAGGATGATCAACCGAACACCCTTGACCGAAAAATTATATTGTATATATAAGTCAAATTCTTTGTTCTGTTATATATATCTAATGTTGAACACCCTTGACAAAGCAAAGTTGGTGGTGCAACGGTAAAGGGTGCTTGCTTACGTTTGTTGGGATCGTCATGATAGAAAAAAAATTACTTCTTCAAATCTTGAACATGCTTAACAAAAATTCTAAATTAACCATCAGCCTCCAACACACCTCATCTTCACTCCAATAACCAACACCCATATCTTTCATAGTATTTATCTAAATTAATTATATACAATATTTTTATAATAATATTTTTTACTTACATATCAAACACAAAAAAATAAAATAAAATAAAAATTCACGAAAGACATTTCCATCATACCGAACACCCCCTTTATCTGGACTTGAATTATATGGTACTTTAAATTGAAAGCTAAAAAAGTGGAACTAGAAACCCATTCTCACCTAATGAAGACAATAAACAGTTTCAACGATGTAAACCCCTGCCCTACATACTAGTGTTTGAAAAGTATTAATCTTGTGGTGATTTATTTTACACGTTACTATTAGGCCCTACAAATTTGTTTATGTTTAATTCTCTTAATTGTGAACACAAGACTAGCTTAATTCCCACTAACACTTCAAATTGCCACTCTTTGTGAAACACAAGTTTGACTCCCCTCGTTTACATATTATTGCCAAACTTTCCATTCCACTTGAAACTAACAAACAGTTTAAAACCCGTCAGAAAGATGTGATCCAGAAGATGAAGCTGCTTTTCTTTTAATAAAAGGTTTAGGTTTTTGAGTTCTGAACCTGAAAAATCTTTGATAGGAAGAACTTTCCTGTATGGACCTTAGACGATGTGAATTTAAATTAATCGGACTCTAATATGAATATCGGACATTAGATGGAAAAAAAAATAGTTAAAGATACATATTGGATGAGCTTCTTAATATATAGACTATTATACGTATGATTTTACACAATTAAGTCATATCGAGTTGTTACTACAAACTCGTCTTATAAGTGAATTTACTTTTGATGCACTGGTGTATGAGGACCACGTTGAAATTTGTGAATCATGAAAAGTCACTGTTTGAATCATGGAACATTCCTATTTTTCATTGTACCAACGAAACTCATTTGAGACACCCAAAAAAACCATAAAAAAAAAAAAGTTAAGCAGATTTGATTTATTAAATCATGACTATATCTGCTATTCTAATATTTAAATCCAATAGAAATAAAATTTGAGCATTAACAATTGACTTTTTTTTTCAATCTCTTATTTGGACACTACGAGAATTTATCGAAGATTTCCAATTAAATCTTCTTTTTGTTACTAAAGGTTTAGAAAAATGGTGAGCATCAGTTGGTATTTGCTTAGAGTTTATGCATGGTTAGTTGTAATAAGAACCTGACGTAGGGTTGGTTGGGGAGTGTGGACTTTCTGGTAGTTCAGATTTTGCAAGTTTTCCTTTCTCCTTTTGCTATTACAAATTTGGGCAATTATATATATTATATTCTACGTGTTTCCTTGTAATGTTTGTTTGGTAACTCTCCAAAAAGTTGGCATTTACATACAGAAAAGAGAAAATTATACAGGATTTTAGATTGTATTCATATAAAATGTAAACATATAGTTCTATGCAATTACGCATACGTCAGAGTCTGCCATATTCAGGCCAACTTGCTTACGTACATCTCAACCAGGTACCTGCAATCTTCTGCCAACACAAGGCAACGGGTGACCTTGTCCGATCAAAGACTCAAGCAAATGAAAAAAAAATAAGAAAAAACCTAAAATGTTAGTCTCTGCCAGAATTAGAAGATCCTTATTACTATTTTATGAATTAAAAAAATATTTAAAAGTTAGATTCTACTTAATTAAGTATTCATTTTTGCATGTGCTTGGGAATCCAATATTTCCTAAATTGGAAAACTAATAGATAGGAGAGCTAAAGAAAATCCCATGATAAATGAAACGAGGCGCCAATGGACACTGCAGGAGCTTTTGGAGCAAACAAAATGTGCGAGTCCCCGTGATTAATTTTGAACTTTTGGGACCACTTTTGAAAGGCACTATTTAAAACCCTCTTTTTTGCTCTCTGCCAGCTAGAACAACTTTGTTGAATCACATGTAACTATATCAACAATCATCACCTTTCTGACTACCAAGAATTTTCTTTAACATGAAAAAAGGTCCATAGTGGCGAACAGAGTTACCCCGTATCTATGTTAGTTGAAGTGCATGAAATTGGCTCAGACAACACCGTTACAAAAAGAAAAGTATCCCTTTTTGTGTATAAAATTCTGCTGTCTAGCTATTTGAATCAGCTTTCTTCAGCCAGTTACAGTAAAGGCAGCAAACATGACATATTGGCTCTTAAGTTTGCTGACAATAACTGCAAATAATAAGGAGTGCGCACTGACGATAAACTTTAATCAGGGAAGAGCCTAATAGAAGACTATTCATTCATGTGAAGAACATGAAGAGCAAAGCCCCCTGTAAAGTGGCTGATTTTGTTTGATAGCACCCCATGGAACACGCCTAACTCAGTTAAACTTGCAGAAAAGCACAGTTCTTACTGCCAAAGAAGATAATTTCTATGGTAAAATTACAGTTTGCGGGACTTTCCTCTGGACTGGGAGCAGTAATTGTTCCAGAAAGGCACTTGTAGCATGGGAGAAAACATGCAGATCAAAGACAGCTGGTGGTTTAAATGTGATTGATATCCTTGTTTGGAATAGAGCAGCAATATGCAAACTACTATGGGCTGTGGAATAGAAGAAGGATAAGCTATGGATGATATGGGCTCATACATTCTATATTAAGTCTAATGGGCTTGAGACAATGAATACTCCAGGACAGGACTGTTGGCTAATGAGGAAGGTTTTTGATGCAAGAAGCTGGCTACCCCTAAGCACTACTTTGCATACTATGACTGATCAAGGTGGTTTCAGTATAGAGAAAGGTTACACATCCATGTTGCCACAATACCAAAAAGCTGACTGGAGCAAACTGGCACTTGTAAAAGGACTCATTCCAAGGCATCATTTTATTAAGTGGGTGGCCTTGCATAGAAAGTTGTCTACTGTTCATAGGGTAATCAAGTGGGGAATAGCTATTCAAACTGAAAGTGTGTTATTTGATACACAACAAGAGGAGAACTTTTGACCATCATATATGTCTTCTCAGTTGAAAGGGATGGGATTTCAAAAGTCAATAGGGGATTGGAATGAAGTAGTACTATGGTTGATTCGAAGGATAAGCAACAACGGACCACAAGCTTGAATATTAGGATTCTGTTTTGCTGCAGCTTTCTATCACATCTGGGCTGAACGCAATGGTAGAAGATTCTCAATTCAGGTTACTGGCAATGCACAAATGCTAAGAAATAACTATACAACTGCACATTGAAGGATAAAGGCGTGGCAAGAGGAAGAGTTATTTAGAGCAGCTCATTACATATCCTATTTAGTTTTTGTTGTTGTTCTAGCTGGCTGAACTGTAATCATTTAGATGAATGTGTAGATACAGATAGTCCGAGATCTAATTCTGAGTCCAAATAGAGTGAGCAGTTTTTTACAGATGACACTTTTGGTTGAATGAAATTGAACTTTTAACCAAAAAGTAAAAAAACCTGCAGAAAAGAGATCTCACTATGTGCAGCAGATGTACTCTGTGAAAAGAAGCGGAAGACAGCACCCAAGCATGTCGCCAAACAGTCAGTGAAATTGGTAAAACCATGAAAACACAAAGGTTCAAATCTCAATAAAGAGAAAGAAAATGTTAGGTAATTTCTTTCCATTAGTCTCTGTGCACAAAATTACTTGGTAGTGCCGGTAGATGGTAACTGGTACCAAAGGAATAATCAAGGTACACACAACTACACCACTGTTATCCACACAGAAGAAAGATGTGAACTAGAGATGTTTTGGAGTCGAGTCAGAAAATCTACAGAAACTTAGGTTCAAGTGCCTGCATTTTTGGCATTTGGTGTAAATTGCTAAATATATGATTTTTACTGGAATTCTTCAGCTCCCTGCATTGTGTATGGACTGCATGATGTTCAAGGTTTAACAGAATGAGAAATAGGCATAAGCAATGCAGAGAACTCTTCTAAAATGACTATTTCAAAGCACTAGGTTTTTGGAGATGTAATACATATGCAAGTAAGACAAAGTTACTATGCACACATAGGTGTCAGACATATGATGTAAAAGAAAGAAAAGAAGAAGGGAAATGAAAGAATTGAACATAGTCAAACAAGAAATGAAGAGCTAGTTTCAAGAAAAAAAACAAGAAATGAGAAGCCAATGTCATTGACCTCCAAATATTTCGTAAATATGATGCAGCAACTAGTTATTGCCGCTTCATACCATGCAGCTTTTGCCAACTTGAGACTGGTAAACAAAAAGCTGCACCTAGCTAGTCATGTTCTAATACCAAAGAAGTTAGGAGAGTTTGTAACAGTGATATTATAAAAAGAATGTACAGTTTTTCCCCATCTTTGTATGCTTCCATTTAATTCTACAAAAGCTAAATGAAGAGACAAGACAGAAGTAGAATAGCTGCATCACTTGAAACAAGTTACTGGGCCTTAATAATGAGACAATAAGGACAAAAAAGGATATACCTACAGTACAAAAACAAAAGGATCAATCAGTGGGATGCAGAAGGTAGCTTCCAAAAATTCTTTGTGGCTACCAAGATTTTCTCCCTTCCATTTGATTCAGGTTCTTTCTCATGAATACTTGCCGTCCATCTTACAGCAGGAGCAATTCGGTCTACTTTGTCTATCACTTCAGGAGAGTCCCGAATTATAACAGTTCCTTCAGGCCGAAGAATTCTATCAATTTCCACCATCAAATCCACAAGGCTGCACCTGGGAGAATGTACAAATGGTTCAATCACTTTGCACCAAAGGGGCTTGGTTCAACACTTCCACTAAATATGGTGTATCAGACATGGCTGTCAATGAAACCTAGCACAGCCTTACATCTGCTCTTTTGGTATTATTCCAGTTCTTTGTCTATTTCATGAATAAGAGGGCTGGGAAGAAGGCAGAGATATCAAGAACATTATGTTGAATGAGTCCTAGGAATAAGAACACATTTATATTTAACCTTTTCAAAAAAAAAAAATTCTAGTGCTATAAACTAACAAGATATCAAGTTTACTGCATCATTTCCATGCTATATCATCTCCAGGCAGATCTGTTATATCTTGGAGGCTAGGAGCTTTATAAAACAGTTATGTCTAGGGAGGAGAAACAAGAGAGCATTAGTGTTCCACCTTGATAAGTTATTCAAGGAAGAAATATATTACTATTAAAATTCAGATCATGAGTGTACTTGTGATTATACTGTTCACCTAACTACTATTAAGGTAGTTTGAGAAAAGAGTGTACCATCAGAGAAGGAATTCATCTCTAGGAAAAGAAAAGGGAATCTATATTCCAATAGAAAAATGCTCTGCTCTTGACTTGAAATTTTATCAAAGATACAACAGGTTTTTGGCTGTTAGTTTTACAAGGGAGGTTACAACATCAACTGGTTGACGTCAGACACGGTGATAGTTAGCTATAATCTACAAGATGAACTCAGATGATGGTTGTTTCCCAAAATCTCAGCAAGTGCAAATAGTACAAGCATTAATCCTCATTGTTACCACATTTATGATGTATGGCTGTTGAACTTTATGTCAAATATTGATCCAACAAGTTAGAAGATGAAATTCAATGCGTTCGCAAATAACTATCACGCTTCATTCAATGTATACATGCAATAAACCAATGTTGCAATACGTTTCCAAAATCTCAAGCCAAAAGTTGTACTAGAAAGTACAATCAGAACATATTGGTATTCAAGTCGTCAAGATTTACTGATGTTCTATAACAAAAAATATTGATGTCTAAAAATTGTAGTATGTACCAATATTGGCAACTTTAGGAAACCCTCGATGACATGATAGCCGAAAAAGAGGATGCCATGGTTGGTTATTCCCATGTTTTGATGCCTAAACATCAGGGTTGTGCAAATGTTGGCGAGGTTAGGAACCACATTATGATATGATAGACAGAAAAGAGGCTGCATTGGTTCGCTATTCCCATGTATCACCCACTTACTTCTTGAGAGGAACAAGCTCCCTCGAAAAAAGTAAATTAAAGCACAACGTTTTATATCAAATTTTTACTCAATTCCAAAATGATTTTACATCTTTTTGATTGGTATTCCAAAATTATTTTGCATAAGGCTTGATCAGGCTTCAAGGTCTTTATAAAGGTCACAAAATCTAAGTACAATGCTTAAAAATAGATGTGGGACATGGAAACCCTCTAACGACCCCCAAAAAAAAATAGTGCAACAAATATTTTTTGGAACCAAATCAGGACCAGACTTATCAATGATACTTAGAAAAATTCATTTTGTTTATTAACTACTTAAAAATATACTTTTATATGTAAGGATGGTTGTGTACGTTTCTGCATCTGCTCATATTCTTTAATGATATATGTATAATGGTATTCTTCCAAGGGACTGGGATTGTTTCAATCTCAACAGAGGCAAAACACTATTTCTTCTCGTATATCTAAGCCTTGTTAGATAAAGTTACTCAGTAACTGTGTTGGACAGAAGTAATAGGTACCCTGTGAATTAGTCAAGATGCAACCGAGCTACCCATGACACAACCGTGATCAACATAAATAAACATACTGGTATATTCTACTCATATACCACAACTAGATTCCAGTCCCAAGCAAATTGGAATCGTCTATATTCATTCTCACAGACCATATTGCTTAAATAAAATAAAAACTAGAAATTCTCTACATCTTTTACTTATATATCAATTTCTGGCATGACCAAAAGACTCCTAAAAATATTGGACCTAAAGTAGACTCTAATACATGACTAAAACCTAATCCCAACTAATTGGTATCGCTCTTCACCTATATAAATCTTTTACTTCCGTTGTGCTCTATTTGCATTAGATCTGCATGGATTCCAAGAGATTATATCTTACGAGACAATTTCCTCTCACTGATTCCAAGAGATTATATTCTACCTCTTGTTTAAAACAAAGAGATTGTATTCTAACCATATGACGGTCTTATTTTAGATCTTAGTAATTATCACCAAGGATATCCTACATATTTAGAGGCATTTGGCCATAACTTTCAAATATTTTTCACTTGATTTGAAATTTATGGAGTTGGAATTGGAGTTGAAGATGGAGTTGTGTTTGATTATTTTTTGCAAAGAATTTAGACTAATGTTCATGCTTGAATATACTTAAATACAACTTCTAAAGTGAAGAGTTGAAAAACAAGTTATAAGTTGTTTTCAAATTCGAAATACAACTTCAAGTTGGATTTGGAATTTTCATCCCCATACACTGATTTTCAAATAAAGTGAAAAATTATTCCGAGAAAAAGTGAATAATTTTTGTGGCAAAACGGGTCTTTAAATTTGCTAGATAAGATTAATTTCACATATAGCCAAAAATACAAATACACGTGTCATTTGCAATGAAATCTGATCAATAGTTGAGCTATACTAGTATGGTCAAAAACATGTTGAAAGAACTACTTGGATTAACATAGTTTTTGCATCTCTTAAATGTATTAATAACTGAAATATCATACAAGATATCATATCTATCATCATCTATTGTTCTGCAATGTAATTTTTCATTTAACTAGATAACCCGCCTTTTCTAGAAATAGGTGAGAACTTTCATATTCAATTGGTTCAGAACTGCTAACTTACGAAATAAAATGTTGGAAATATCTAATTATGGATAATCAGAAATAAAGATATAGAAGCATCCCGAAGATTAGACATACCTGATCTTGCCAGAAACGGGATCCTTCACAAGAGCTTCTATGGATCCCACATGAATCAGATCATAAGTCCGAGGATATGTTGAAAAAGGTTCACACCTGTGACACAAGTGGTAGATGCAGTTCATTAGTTGAAGTGAATAATCCATCTATCCATTTCCTTTTGGGGAAGAACAACACGAGGAAAGAAGCTAATGTCAGCACTTATTATGTGGAGGTTTCATTTTTCTCATGGCTCTGTAAGTTCTCGGATATATAAACCATTAGTGGATGAATCTTTTAGTAAGTAAAGAACTTTCCAGACATAAAGATTAAAGAAAGCGATTTTTCTTTATTAAACTCGCTGTCTAGCAGAAAAGGATCAAGATTTCCTTTTCATAGAAAAAGGGGTAATGATCCAGATTCCAGTCAACCATATTACTTCTAAGAATGACTATCAAATATGTGATAGGAAAATTATTGACCCACCAGTCATGGTAAACTCCAATAAGGCCTCTGTCATAAATGACATCAAGTGTTAAAGGCTTATGTGCTGGAACAACATTCATCACCCAGACTGGATCTGATGATAATGCTGCAGCAAATCCTCCAAAAAAAGCATTCATGTCCATGACATTACGAACTGATGAAGTTCCTAGTTTCAAGTTCAATGAATTCTTATAATATGCAACTCTCCGCACCCATCTTCTTGAGTCAGCTTCAAACACATCCACTCCATTTTTAGTTACAATTGCCCTAGAAGGAGCTTTTGTCAACCTCGCTGGCCATTTTGGAATTTTCCCAATGGCATATTCTCCTTTGGAAGATAAAGTCCCAGTCACACATTTTTTCAACTTGAAGTACCTGCAATACATTTGAGATATAAAAATAGAGATAGTTATATAAAGCTTCCAACAACAATATGCTTATCAAGAAGAATGCAGCAAAAAAATGTGGAGATCACAGAAAGATGTAACTGAAGAACATGAAGGAGGGGAAAAAAGAATAGAGATATCATGAATAAGAATCACCATGCAGCACTTGGATCATCTGATTCATCACACAGCTCAAGCCCAAATTCATTTTGATTAGGACGACATGAATCCCCATGAGGCTTTTTCCAGATGACGGTGTTTCCATCTACAACAATCAGCTCGTAGCACAATAATCTGGCCACTGTTTGGAGATCCGCCCACTCCTTATCTTGCTTTGGCCATTGAACGGGAGGACCAGAAATGACAAGGTAGCCTCCAGGGCGGAGTAACCGGTCGACTTCAATGAAGTATGTTGCATCTGCATTGGCAGATTCTTCTGTCAGGGTTTAAGACAGAAGATATATAAAGCACCTTGACAATGATCATGGAACTCAGACAACTTACTATATGCAGTAAAAGGAATCAAACATCGTGAACAATGAATCAAATCAAACGAGAAGGCAGGAAAAGGAAGCCTGCGTGTCCCAAGCATGGCAACAAATGCAGGTATTCCTCGTTCCAAGGCAAACTGTATTTGTGATTTATGTGAATCTCTTGGAGCAAAAGAGAGCGTCAATATCTCTTCAGAAAGTAGATAGCCACCAAAACTGGCAACCTGCAGCAGGAATGAATATTATGGTCGCAGATTCCGAAGAACATTACTATAGATTCTAAAGGAAATGAGCAAAAACATCGTACCCCACATCCCATATCAAGGGCGGTCCTCAAAACTCCACCAGCTATCGGAATGTACTGTTTAAGTTTCTCGATATACTGCTCAGCTCCGTCAGGAAACATAGTTCCACCACCAGGAAAGATAAAATACGGCCCTTCCTTTTTCATCCATCCTTGGTGCCCTTTCCTGTCAGCTATTTTATTATATGGCATATTCTCATGCCATATCTGTAAAGAAACGGAAGGATTAGTGTGACCTTGCACTGAAACATCAAACTTTCCAGAAGAAAAAAGAAGTGAAAAATGCAGCCCTCAATGGGTATCAATTAACGCAGCCAAGAGGCCCACAATCACATATGTAATGCACCAATTTAAGCAGAATCTACAAGAAAACAAGAAATGTATTATTTAACAAAGGCTAAGTTACTAAGAATTGCCACCAAAAGAGGCCCAAGAAAAGGGAAAAGCCACTATCCACATTAATCTAAAGGGAAAAGGAAGACCAAAAGAAAATTATCATCGGATCCATCTAATGGAACAACAACCAGCACGAACACGAGTATTAAGCTGGATCATACATAAGCTGCAGATAGGAATACATCTAAAGGCCACTTTAATGTTGTTCAAGGCAGCTAACGCCAGCTCACCTAGACTAAAATCACCCAATCAGAGGAAAACTTCTGAATTCAGAAATCACTCAAACTGTTGCAACCTAACATAAGCAAAAGTATCTACGCCTAACAGCTTAAAGCTTCTAAGTAAGGGCGTTCACACATTTAAACATGGTTTCGGCGCATGCAGAAATCGTGGGGGTTCCATTCTCACAGCCATCCGTCAAACAAAGTATTTCCACGTGGTATGCCAAAAAAATTAAAATTAGAGCCACTAGGAAGACTGCATCTTGAAACCTACGTAAAGTAAGTAAATAGAAGTGTGTCTTCTAACAACAGTTACACATTTCAGCAAAAACTTCTGGGCTGCAGGGGATTAGCTTCAGATCGATTATAACCAAAGATTCGCCCTTTTCAGCACCAAAAGTAAACCTGTGAGATCAGAACGGTTTCGAAATGCATTACCTTGTGCAAACTCTCGGGCCACTGAACAGGAACGCGGTAACCTTGTGTCGGTGGAATCAAACAAAGAGGCGTATCCTTAGGCAAAGGACAATGTCTTTCCCTATAAAAATTCATCTCTCTACTCAACTGGCTATTGATTCTTGGATCCTCACAAGGCATATGATCCACATAATCAGCTGAGCATGCATCGATGGGCGTGTTGTGTCTTCCTGACTCCACCTATGCCCAAATTACCGTGTCAAAAAAAAATTCAAAAAATGGATCGGATAGAAATGAACCTAACAGAACTGATAGTATTAATTTTTCTTTTTACCTGGGCAATCAGGCGACTGCGCTGGCGGGGATCCCCAGAGGCAGAACGTAGCAGAGTCTGGCGCCCTGAAGCAGCCAAAGAATCACCCAAAGGGGTACACAGAAGAAGGAAGAAAATTAAGACTGCTGCAAAGAAAGCTGCTGAAACCAAATCAAGAAGACGCCATTGTCGAGCATTTCGCTTTGACGACGGCAGATTCAAGTGACCCATTTTCAGTATTTTGAGCAGTAGCAGTTAACAATACAACTTCAAGATCCAATCACATACATAGATATGGGTATATACGTACAGATATTGGAATTTCCACAGAGATTTATGCTGTGGAAGATTAGGATTTGAAGATCTGAAGCATATGTTAGAAGTAAATTTGTACAGCTTTTTGAAGTGAGTGTGGCTTAAGGAGCTTGCGGAGGATATTTTTATTCTTTATTCTTTTTAGTATTTCTAACATTCAGCCATTTTCAGTGAGTTAATTACTTAAAAGGACTAAAGCGGAAGTATGGAGATCTATCTATGCAAACGCAGTTTCTTCTTAGTAGGTATATTACATTTGCCTCCCTTGTAATAGGTCGTAATTGTAGATCTCTAGCCTTTAGTTTTAGGAATTGTATTTCTCACCCCTTAGCTTTGTACTATATACATAGTTAACAGTTCTATTGTTATTAAATTAGGAGTAGAAATTACACATACTTAACAAATCAAGGGAGATTGATGGGGAAAAAAGGAAATAAACGTCCCTTGGGATGGACCCTTTTGGACTTGGCAATTGAAGTAGTCATTGATAGGATTCAAAAATATACTAACATTTCGGTGTAAACTTCATTATTTTTTATTAAATGGTTAGCAATTTCTCGAACATAAAAAAGTAATAAGTAAAGTATTATTTAGATGATTCTAGAAAATTTAAGGATCAATTTATTTTAATCTTTGGTGTTCCAAGTCTATAGCTTAATTCAGAAAGATTTAACATAAATGCAAACGGGACAAGATAACCTACATCACACTAGAGCTCTAGTGCCTAATTGAGTAGGGTTATTTCATATGGTGTGAAGCAAATCATAGTCCAACCAAGTTCATTGTTATTGCATTCACAAGGGAAATTCAAGATACTCGACGCAGACTTCAAAGATCAAGGGGATAAACATGCTAAAAATTTATCTCAGTTCCATCTATTCATAAAAAATGAATGCATAGCATGTATTTTATTCTTCATACAAAGTTTATTACTTAACCGTAACTAATGATATATACATATATATTTCCATCTCAATGTAAAATCATTATTTGTTCTACAAAAGAAAGCCGGGTCCAGATTAAAAAAATCCCAGCACAGCTCTCACAATTTGCTGATGAAGAGAACTGTCAGTGGTTATTACACTTTCTTCCATGCTTTGACCTTCATATTGGTCTTTATAGTTACTTTATGCAGGGACGCGGCCAACTGGGATCTCCCAGAAAACACGCTAAATATGATGACAACTTCCCATTTAATTGTTTGGATAAATTTTGACGCCATTATAAAAATTTTAATAGAAATGGTAATTTAACTATTACAACCATTTAATTTTTTAAAAATGTACAATAATAATTCTTTTCACATTTTAGAATGATTTTAAGTACTAAGGACAGAATTGGAAAAACATGATCAATTATCTCTTAATTTTGAAACTAGCAAATATTTTGAAACAACTATTTTAATATACATAGTAATTAAAATGGAACGGAGGGAGAAAAAAATAGGTAAATAATGAAGCAAAACGCAGTCATAAAAGTCTCGGCAAGTTAACCAAACCAACCAGCGCAAACAGAGTAAACTCGAAGACTAATGACCATTGATGAATACGCCAGCACTGATCAGTATCAACAATAGGCTAGATGGAATCTTTTATCTTAAATTTTAAAGGAAAAGAAAAAAACAAGGTAGTAAATGGATTAGCATTCGTTGACGACACATCACCAAGAAAGGCAAAAATATTTACTTTTCCAGCAACTGGTAAATCTATAAAATATGAACAGTCCTCTATTATCCTGAAAAACCCCAAAAGATGCGTCTTTCCAAGACTATCCAACCTTCCCTAGGCAACCATCAACTTCATGCAACATACGTAAACTCACAATCAAGGCAAACAAAACTGTTACCATCCTCCTCATTTGTTTCAATGTTTCCTTGATGTTCTGAGGATGTACTCATGCTTGAGAAGGTTTGCTCTCAAAAGCATTGATCTCACATCCCGATCAAATTCCTTGCCTGTCTGCAGAACCCTCTGGAAGGTTGCATTTCTCTGATCAGCATGCCGGGCATATAAAATTTTGTTGTGTGAGTCTATCCGAGCCTGCAGGACAGTAACAATCATGATTTATATATATATTAAAATTGACTAAACTAAAAGATACTAGTTTTTCCATGTAATCAGGCACAAACAGCAGATGGAAACAGAGGTGCATGTTACTAGTCCATCACCTGTATTTGGTTGTCAGTGATCAAGGCTTCAAGTTCCTTCTCCAAACCGGGAACACTCGTCTTGAAAGCATTGGCCATCATTTTCAAATCAACCGAGACAAATGGGTGGGTATACTGTATCAAAGCTTTGTTACGGATTTGATCATACAGCGTCTCGACATGGTCATGCAAATGGATGTCAAGCAATAGATTTGCTTTAAGATTCCCTAGATACTCCAGACAAGAAGCATAATGACTGCATCAAGATAAAAGCGGAGGGGAAAGAGGAGTGTGAGAAAATCAATTCCAAAACAAGACAACTTTAAACACTGGCACTTCATTCGATTTTGAACTCAACCAACACTTTAGTTGGATTAAACAATCAACAGTTCTAAGGAAAAGAGAAGCTTACCAAATTGTGCATATGAAATGTTCAGATCGCAGGATAAGTTCTCTACATTTCTTCTTGGATACAATCTTCCTCTAAATTCAATCCTTCCTTTTTCTCTACTAATCCAAGGGTAATAAATGGAACAGCAAGTATAGCTGCCGCATCCTCGTGTACACAATAACTACTATGCCTCAAGCCCAAACTAGTAGCTATATTAATCCTCGAAAGTCATTCTATCTGTTTGGGTCCATTTCATTCCATTAGTTCGTAATTTAATTTGTCTTGTAGACCAAATTTGGGTTTCTCAAAACTAGAGACCCTTTAGATGTTACACAGACCACCTTTATACCAATGAATATTATTTACTTGTCATATTAAATGAATTGAGCCGAAATAACAGACTTTCCTTCCTTCTCTTTACCAAAAACATCTTCAATTTTTTCAAGCCTAAGCAAAGAAATCTTGTTTAAGGAGGAAATCTAAGAAGGTACAGCCACCTCTGTGCTTACTTAAACCGGCTTTGCTTCCACCACAAGTGGAGACATCCCGGCCAGACAATAGTGGGAAATGTCAAGTTGCTGATTTCATGCATCAAATATCAGGGGGTTGAACTTGATAAGAGGATAAAACAGGACCATCAATTTGCTCAAATAAAGTGTTGCTTATGGAACTCATCAGTCAATACAAATACATGAAAGGCATTTTCTAACACATATATCAGATGGACAGCAAATCTACCGACATTTGACCCACTGAGCCTGCACAGTAAATCCAGAGTATCATAACACTTTTCAAGTTTTACCTTGTGTAGAAATCATGAATGAGCTCCCTTATCTCAGGTACCAGCTCTAAGAAATTTCTGAAGTTAATATTGTCAATAACTTTGCTCTGCCAAACAAAATCATCTGAATCAGCAAATGACATTGTAATAATCTCATGCAACTTCGACAATAAAATCATTTAAGAGCAGAAAGAATATTGTATTATTGCCTTCAGTTCTGCTCGGTCAAAACTTGCAAGTGCACAAAGTCCACCATAAGTAGCAACATCTTGGGGTGCAATAACTTCAGTGTAGTTGTTACCTAATTCTGGACCAACTTCCAGGAACTGCAACAACCCAATGAAATGTCAAGAAAGTAAATGAAACAAAACGATTTACAAATCCTGCTGTGGTGTAGTTCAATCTAGTAAGAAGAAATGAATAGCAAAACACATGGTAATCTGCTATTAACTGCTACTGTGAATACCGACATAGAAGGCAACTGAGCATAAGTGCCTTACTTGACATTTTCCAAATATCGAATTAGTTGAGGAAAATTTATGCACATTATATCTGTTCTACCAAGAAAAGCATCCACTTGAATATGCAGATAAATCTAAGGCCGTGCTATTGCATTTTGTCTTTAAGTCATTAGTTCAGTTGTTGCTTTTTATGTTTTTTAGATAAAAATTTCTTAAGTTGTTTGTTATCAGCTTGCCACTTCAATCCATTTCAATAAAGAAGAAATCCAGCAAAGAGAATATCCAAATTAACTTGATAGAATATTCAATATCTATAAGACTCTTTTGCACTACCTAGCAGTACCCTAAATGTCGTGCAAGATAATCAAGGAAACAAAAGCATTACTAAAATCCAAGCAGAAAACAAATACTCCTTTTCCGAAATGACTTCTTCAAAGCTCAAAAGATGTTGTTTCTTCCCAATTCTACTGCTTTCTTTTCTGGATTTCATTCCCTCTCCTCTGCAGCTCCCAAATTATCCTGATAACTCCCACCACCTTCACTTGGTTGAGCTTTCCTCAGAGTTTATACCATTTCATTTTTTTCTTTGTTGGTTTCTTCTCCCAGCTGACCATTGTTGCATCATAACCTATGTGTCCCTTCTCTCATAGTGCCGTTTTGTTCACCAATTAATGGTTGTGTTCTTTAATGCGACTAGTGGTGCATTGAGGAGTTGTAGGGCAAGAAATTATGAAGGTTTGGAGGCAGAGAGAGAAAAGCATGGTCAAGAAAGAGGAATTGGGGGATTGCAAAGGTTCAGGAAGAGCCCACCGAAAATGCCATCAAACCTCCTAAACGGAAGGCTGAGTTGGATTAGAAGATGATACACATATATGGGCAGTGGACCAAAACTGTTTTTGAAGGCTAAACTCAAATAGACAAAAATGGTTCAAGAGAGTCATAAATATGAATTCGTGGGGGTACCATGAGGTCTCAACTTCAGTTCCTAGAAGAGGCAAAAACACTAGTTTATTGCTTCTCATCTATCCAGACCTTGGTAGATAGAATTGCACGGTACCTAAACTGGTGGAAGGTGGTGGAAAGTAGCAGGTGTCTTGTGAAATTAGTTGAGATACACACAAGTTAACCCGGACACCACGATTGTCAAAAAATATATTAATTCGTGGAATAGCACGTACCTATGTTGTTAGGAGGTAGCGGGAGATAACAGTTACCGGTGGTCCTCGAGGTGCACGCGAACCAGTGTTGCCAAAGACGCGCTTAATCATAACGCGAGGCTCAAAACGTGTTGCGCACTTCGCCTCGCTTAATGTGCATTTCAGTGTTGTCATCGAGTTCTACGGCATACTTTCTTTGTCAATGAGCCTCTTTTGACAGGCGGGGCTGAACAATTGATATTTCACTTTATCGTGATTTTTTTATTTTCTTTATTTATAAATTTGTAATTCATGCTTATAATAATAAGTCTTGGACTACAACATATATATTTATATTTTTTTCTCCCTTTGCTCCTTTTCTTATTAAAGATCATGCTATTTGTGCTTTGCGCTTAATGCACCAATTGGACCATACAGCTTTTTTGAGTTTTTTGCTTTTGATAACATTGACGCAAACTGGCCCAGGCACCAGCGTCATAAACTATGTATATATGTATGAAACCTATGGGGTGTAGTACTTGTTCTGATGATGTTATTGAGTCGCTACTGGGTGGTTATTCCGTGCAAACCCTTGTTACAGCTTCCTTATATTATTATTAATGCAGTGTGTCCCATTTAATTCTGTGACAAAAAAAATCAAGGAATAATAATGCATGTTTCAGCTCAAATCCTGGACCATCAAATTTAGCCTCCAATTAATGCTTTGAGTTTGCTCGAACCACAAGTTCAGGTAAAAAATCTGCATCCCTTGTACGTAAAACTGTTTTATCATTGGTATAAGCAAGGACACTTTGCCCTTGGACATTTCAGGAGGGAAAAACAATTGGAGAAACTTGGAAGAAATGATAAATATCAATGACATCAACATGTTTGAATCGTCATGACATAGGGTAAGCTGATGGAGCAAAATAATCTCCCTTTGTTTCATTGCATATGACTTTCTTCTTCTTTTTAGTTTTGTTGCAAAGAGAATAGCACTCTTCTCTATAGTATTCGAAAACTCTTTTAAGTTTAAACTTCTCATTTTACCCTTACTGACATGTTCTTATAGCACAAATGTAGTGGTGAAGTTCAAGAATACAAGTTCTAATGAAACTTTGGGATGTATCAAAAGTCTTTCTCTTCCTTATACTCTATGTCAAAGCAAACACCACCATATAAATGAAACTAGGGGAGTACCAGTTGTTAGAATATGATCAAGATGTGGACTTTCTCTATATGACCATACCACAAGATATTTTGTTGATGAGATAGGAAAGAAGCAAAACACATATGAGAAGTCCTTTATCTAACAGCAGAAGACAATTAGATATGACAATCCTAAAGACTAAGCATCAAAGCTGTCCAAGAAATCTTGCAAAAGTCTTGGACGCAACATTGTCAAAGAACAATTGGCCTTGGCCCCAAATTTCCACCTTGAATAATTTGCCTTGTCATGTCCTATCCTTTGTAATTTATTGCCAGGCGCAAGATATACTTCCAGAAAAGCACACTTCAATGCATGAGCTCACAGTCTAACATGATCTGACCCTAGTTCTTCCAGTAATTTTCTGTTAATATGATTTGCCCACTCCTTAAAGTAGTCTAGTCATTTCTCACCTTCATCTAAATATCCAACAATTATCTATTGGCTCGTTTACATAGCTTCAAAAGATCAATTTTCTTAAAACATTTCATATATCTACAACCTCAGTTCTGAGGTCAACTTAGCAGCAACTAAAATATAACACTTCAGGGAGAATATATATGAAGGAATAAATTCTAATATTTCAACAATCGTGACCAAATGAGTTCCACATATAGTGCATGCCATAATAGCAGTTTCAAATTTTCCGAGAAGTGAAGCAAGTTGACAATGTGAAAAAAAAGTATTTGCACGGCAATACAATACATATTAGCACTAAGGCCTCATTTATTTTTCATTTATTTTCATTAAGATTAAGACACTGAATCTAAATGCACATCTGAATGATTAAGATGTTGTCTCTAGATCTGAATTCTGAATGATTGATTAAGAGTGTGTGTTTTTCAACATCTGAATATGCATAGTTTAATTAGTTATAAATATATTAAATATACAATTCAAACAAAAATGTGATTAAACATTAAAAAATATTCATTTAATAAAATAAATTTATTATCTGGTAAAAAAATAAAATATTTATGTTTGCTAGTGATGGTGGAGATGGCTTGAAGTGATGGTCTTGATAATCATTGGTGTTAGCTAGTAATTCTGGTGGTATGATGTTGGTGTTATGATGATGGGGGTGGTTGAAATTGTAGTGACTGACGTGATGGTGACAGTTGGTAGTGATGGATGTGATGGTAAAATTGGTTGATGTTAGGAGTTAACGGTGTCGACGGTGGTAGCTGAAAAATGTGTGATGGTTGATGATGTGTTGTAGTATTTGGCGGCGGTGCTAATTGTGCTTGTGAAGGTGGTTGGTAGCAGGGATTGATCGCAGCGGTGGTAGTGAGTTATAGTGGTGGTAGAGGTGGTGGCGGCTGCGGTAGTGATGGTCGTGGTGGCAGTGCATACAATTATAATGATAAAGGTGGTATGTATAGCAATGACTGAAAATAATGGTTAGTAGCAATAGTGATTGCCAATGATTGTTGTGTTGTCAGGGATGGTTGGCAACGGTAATGGTGGTTGACAATGATAGCAGAGTTGGTTAGTGGTGGTGGTGGTTGATGGTTGCCAATGGTAATGGTAGTGGTGGTGTGATGATAAAGGTGGTTAATGGTGGTGGCTGGTGGTTGTGGACAGAGTCATGGTGAAAATTATCCACACAAACATACCTCTTAATGATATTAAGACTTTGTTCTAGATCTTAATGATTAAGACCTATTCAGACCAAATAAGTGTTTAAATCTTAATGAAAACAAAAGCACTTAATGGCCTAATGTCTGAACAATTCAGATTCAGACCTCCATTAAGTTCAATGAAATGAGGCCTAAGTGTGATCATATAACTTCAAATGATGTATATACGTAAAGTGCCTTTTTAGTCTTTAAACACCTAGTGCAATCTGACTAGATTGTGCCTAAAACCAACTCAACCTTCACCAAACTAAGATTATAAAACTAGATCAAGTTTGTTTTGTGAACCTAGATTGAGGACCAAAAAGGCACTTAATTGAACTACAACTTGGAATAGGCCTCATTAGTTAGAAAAGACTCACAAACCTTCCGAGCAGCAAGCTTATACTTCTTTGCCTCCAAGTGAGCCAACCCAGCAGCACAACGAAGTTTTGCAACTGTAACAACATCTAGAGCATCTTGGCTCTGCTCCGCCTTACTAACATAGCTTGTAACGTGTGTGAACTGGCCCATCTCAATGCTGACCAGGATCGCATTCAAACACATATGAATTATGTGTTTCGCAGTCGTGCAATAATCACGTGTACGAACATAATTCTTAAATGCCTCTCCAAGTTGTCCATGTGCATAGTAGAAATCTCCAAAATCATTGTATCCCATCCTAATGCTCTCTTTGATCAGATTTGTCTGCACATAAAAGTTATATGAGTCCACTTGAGCAATAAAATCATATACATATATATATAGTAAATTAAACAAACAGAAGTACAAGGTAACAAAATAATGAAAATGACATAATTAAAAAAGGAAATCTAATGGAAAGGTGCAATGGTGCCAAGATGAAGAAAAAGATAGTAATTCTTCATGCTTAACAAATGAAAGGTAGGCCCAATCAAAAGGAATTCTTATATGTTGGGTTTATGCACAGGAAATACGTCAATATCATAATTGTATGCCTGGTAAATAATTCTTTTTTAGATAAATGTGGCGTCCGGCCAGCTTTTCCGCACCTCGACTAATTCCACGGGATATCTCACACCTCCCACCAACAACAAATACTAGGTAACTCCACCTACTAACGCTAGAATGGATAGAAAAAATCACCTTGTATTTTTGTCTTTTTTGGAATTTGAACCTGAAACCTCACGGTTCTCAATCCACTTGATTGACCACTAGGCTACACCCTGGGGTGCATATGCCTGGTCAATAATATGTCAACTTCTAGATTCCTTTTGTAGCTATGCATCTTCTTGACGCCTTAATTTAATGTTATAATCTTCCTTCATAAAAAAACTATGTACATATGTCGAATTTACATATGTCGACTTTCAACACAGTTATGAGTAAAAGAGGATATAATAGAAGAAAAAAATGAATGAAATGCTAGACCGTTCCATAAACTGTGAGATCGATGTAGAAGGCATTAAGAGATCTCTTTTATTTTACTATTATTTTTGGTGAAGAGAAAATACTGTCTTGTATGGATGTTTGGTAACTTGGTGGAAGATGATGGACGCGTCAAGAAGAGTTGCGCACAATCAATGCGTATCTTGTACCTTCTATTCATCTTTTTTATTGTGACGATGCGTTCATTGATGAAAATTTTGTTGACTTATCAAAAGAAGAAAAGCCATTGGCCTGATCCAATTAAATCTAAGACAAGTGTACTTTGGAGTAAGAAGAGTGGAGTAATCTGTGTTTCGATAACAAAAGGTAGAAAGATAGTTCTTCAAAAATACTTTTGGTTCCCCCAAAATCCATCTCATTCGTGAAATTCTAACCATATTGATCAATCTGAAACCAACTTAGCGCACTTTTGACTATCCCCACTTAAAAGCAAATATATTGTGAGGGTACATGTTACAAATCCCATGATACAAACCCTGCAGCACCAAAATGAACCAGAAGCAGCATAAGGTGAAAAAAAAGAGTCAGATGGGAAGTTCCTCATAAAATGCAGGCCAATAACACAATGAGGATACAGGTTTATAAACTTACAAATCCGAATCCTTTTTCAATTGTCTATACCACATTATACAATGCAAGTATATGCATTCTTGTTCCAAGGATAGATCTTTGTTTAACCCCTCCCTTGTTTTCAATTTTTCCTCCTCTTCTTTTGATAAGTGGCATACATTCGAAGCAGTTCAGAATTTTCATCTAAAGCGGAAATATCCTATTAAAAGAAACGGTCGCTAGATATGTGATAGACACAAAATGATGGGAGAAAATTGGGTGCGGTCAAGCAGGTTACTGACCAGTATCTACTGGGAGTTGAAAACGTTTCATAAGGATACAACAGCCTTCTAATGTTTCTGATTTTTGTCAATTTCAGATTAATTATTACCATGAATGGTTTCTTTTTCATTTTCCAGTTTTGGTAATGAAGTGGTTTCATTATTTTTTTATGTCAAAATTTTCATCAGGATACAAAATCGGAATCAAAAATACATCAGACATGGCTCCTTGCAAGGAGCTATTACTAAGATACTTAGAAATCCCTCCTGAGTGGCTAATATACCATGATGAAAAAAATTAGCTCGGCAGGCTTACGCCTTCTATATCCTACCAATAACATGTTTGTTACTTCAACTTAAACCAAATGGATATATCCCCAAGTACTACAACAACATATGCAGTGTAATCCCCACAAGTGAGTAGTATCTGGGAGGAGTGGTGTGTACACAGCCTTACCCCTACCCTACAAAGGTAGAGAAGTGTTTCAGATAGACCCTCGGCCAGATGGATATATCCATAAGTATGCACTATAATTGAGCAAAACAAAACTAAAAGAGCAAAGACAAAACCATATAAGGACACACAATAAAATTCAACACACACAGTAGCGACCACCATCTTAGTTCCCTGGCACCCCCTTTTTCAATAATAGAACAAACCTGCGTGTTTTCACTATCATAATATGAACTGCAACTTATAAATTTATAATACTTCTATGTTGTTTCCGAATATCTAAAGTAAAATATTAAAAAATTATTTAATCTGATCATATTTAGCTTCCAGAGTTATCCAAATTGACTCTTATTAGCGAAAAAGTGCAAAAGGAAATTGCAACAGAGGGAATAACAAAAAATTCTTCACTATAAAATTAAGTAAAAGATGAAGGGTTTCAGTGAACGCAACGTAGATTTATACAGAAAAAAAACTTTCTTCAAAGAAAGATACCCTATAAGCGTTGAGTTCATTCTCAAGCTTCTCCTTCCTCAGCTCAGCCCGGCGATCCACAGAGTCCGCCCAAGCAGGGTCTGGCCCATAAGTAGTGCCCAAACTTCCATCGATCTTCTGCACAACCTCACGGAACAATTGCGTGTTCTCTCCTTTCTTAATCTCATCATAGGCCATTCTCAAAGCTTCCAATTGCATTGAAGCATTGCCACATCGACCAGCTATGAAGAGAAGCCTCGTGATTTTTGTCCGTCCGCTGTATAACGCGGCGTACGCCTCAATATCTAGTTGCTCGCTGCTTATAATCGGCCGGTGACGCTGCGTGTTTTCATCGCCGTTGGCGTAGATCCCGTCGGCTATTTGCCCTAAATCCTCGTCGGGTTCCATCCGATATTAACTTCTAGAACGTTTGATCGGAGCTAGGGTTTTTGCTTTCTCTCTTCTCACCACTTCCGGGAGCAACAATCGGAAGAAAAAACTTAGAACTGATCTTGCACGTGTCTACCGTTCACGAATTTTGTATCGGCAAGTAGTGGGCCTTTTAAGCCCATATCCTGGCACATTTCGGACTGTTTTCCTACTCTAGCCCAGTATGTTTCAAAAAAGCTCCTTCAAAAAGAGAGTAATGGGAAAATCATATGGGCAAATAATATTATCAAATTAATTATTTATATTATTATTAATTTTATGTTTATCAAAATTATTATTTTTTAATTAATTAAAAGGGTATTTGGCTAAACTTATAAGTTGGTCAAATTAATTTATAAGCATTTTTTGGCTTATCTCTGTGTTTGGTGAAAATAAAAGTGCTTATAAGTCAAAATAAGTTAAAAGTCATAAGTTGGTCTCTCTCAATTTATTATTTTTCAACTTATAAACACTTTTAATTTGACTAAACTTTTACAATTATAACCCTAATATTATTTCATAATTCCTAAAATACCTTATTAAAATAAAACCTTAACCCTCACCATCACGTTACTTCCTTACCTACTTGAAACTCATCATATCTCCTCTTCCAACGTAAAAATCAATAAGAATCTGAAGTTTTTCAACTTTAGAAGCAGTTGATCATCTCCCGTTAAGAAAACTTTTTACTTTATTAATCATCTTTCTTTATCTTCTTTATTTTACAAAATTTGTTTGCATTCCTTAATAAGGAAGAACGTAATTGTTTTGACAAATAAGGTGATAATGTGAGATACCACCTTGTCGAATTTCATCGTATTGCAACACAACAATTGCGAACACCCACTGGATCGAAAGAAAAATATAATTATTTATATTCTTCTTGTAGAAATGTTCTAGAGAGAATACTTGGTGTGTGAAAAACGAGATGGTCTATTTTGTGAGACATGCATTTTTATGACATTGATCATCAAAGAGAAATCGTACTTGCTACAATGGCGGTTCACAACTACATTAGAAAGAGATATAAGGTGGATGATGCATTTCAAGAAGCTAAAAGTGGGAGATATATGCCTTTTGTTGATGCTGATATTGGCATATCTATTGGAGTTAGCAATGTAAACATCGAAAATGTAGAAAATCATATATGGATGGCAATTCGTGATATGATTACTGAAAATATTTATTATAATTAAATATTTTAATTTAATTAGCAATAAACAATATATATTAAGTGTTTGTTTCTTTCATGTTTTTTCGCTTAAAAAATAGCGTCAAATTATTATACTTTAGCTTGTGATTATATTTATCTTATCAATTCTGAATTTAAAATAAATTAAGACAAAATTATGTATTTGAATTATTTTAGAATTTAAATCTTGTAATAATCATGTTTTTATTAGTGTAAATAATTTTAAAGGAATTTAAGTCATTCTGACAGAAAAAGTGCTTATTAGCACTTCTGACCAAACACTTCAACTGTTTATTATTAGTTTCAACATTTTTATTCAAATCATGTATTAATAAAATAAATTTCAGTACTTAATGCTTATCAGTTATTTTAAATTAGTTAATCCAAATGGGCTCTAATTTAACTGATAGTATGAATAATTGTATAACAAATTCTAATTAAACTTGCTCATTTAATAAATCTTGTAATTTTTTTTTCTTTTTCACAAATCACAATTATGCAAAAATTACTATCCAGTTATTTCCTAACAGAAATATACAATGTACAATTAGAAATACAAAAAAAAATTAAAATACATACATTAAAAATACAAAAGCTAAAAAATATATAAAAACTGATCTCTTAATTTTAAAATAGAAAAGAATATACATTAAGAGTACAAAAAAAAAATTAACTGCTTTAGTTTTTTTCCTAACACTGCGAATACAAAAAAAATAAGAAATACAAAAAATTAAAAATTAACTGCTTTAGTTACTTAATAAACTTTGTACATTTTTTTTTCACAAATCATAATTATGCCAAAATTACTATCCAGTTATTTTTTAACAGAAATATATATTGTATAATCAGAAATACAAAAAAATTAAATTGCATATATCAGAAATACAAAAAAATTAAAATACATACATTAAAAATATAAAAACTAAAGAAATAAAACATATAAACTGATCTCTTAATTTTAAAATAGAACAAAATATACATTAATAATACAAAAATAAATTAATTTCTTCAATTTTTTTCTAATATTGCGAATAAAAAATTAAAAATTAATTGCTTTAGTTTTTTCCTCTAAAACTGTGAATACAAAAAGAAACAATTGTCTTAATTTTTTCCTAAAACTGCAATTCCTTAAAAAAATAACCGCTTTTAATTTTTTTCCTAAATACTGCAAATACAAAAAAAAAATTGTTTTACTTTTTTTCTAAACTTGTGAATATAAAAAAAAAGAAAATACAAAAAAAAAATTTAATTATTTTTTCCTAAAACTATGAATACAAAAAAATAAACTTAACAGTTTTATTTTTTTTTCTAAAATTGCTATTCATTAAAAAAAAATTAACCGCTTTAATTTTTTTCTAATACTGCGAATATAATATATATATACAAAAAATAAAAATTAACTGATTCATTTTTTTCCTTAAAACTGCGAATACAAAATAAAAATAAAAATACAAAAAAAATAATTAACTGCTTTAATTTTTTTTTCTAAAACTGTAAATGCAAAAAAAAATTAGTGCAAAAGAAAAAGTTAACTGCTTTCATTTTTTTTCCTAAAACTGAAAAAACAAAAAGAAAAGGAGAAAATTCTGGTATATTTGGTAAATATATGTATTATTGATAAATAGTTTTTAAGTTTGGTAGGAATGATAATTTTTGTCTTATAATTGATAGCCCATGTAATTTTCTCAATTACTATTTGTAGCTATAATTTACTTAGGGTCATTCATATAAATGCCCTTATTTTGGTGTTGTCTTTAATTTTTGCCCCTTAAACTTATGGTTTTTAATTTTATTCTTCAGCACATTAAATGAATAAAAAGTGGTCAAAAATACTCGCAACAGCAAAAATAAAAAAAAATTCGCAAGGCATGAGTTTTGCCCAAGTTATGCTTGAGGCATAAATCCTGCTATTTAAATTGTGTCTATGCTTAAGATCTTCTGCATTTTCTATGCATAACTGCCTACATCTTTAACTTAAGCCTTATGCCATGACTTGTGCATTTTGGGGCATAATTTCATTTCTTTTTTTTCATCTAATAAACTTTTTATACTTATGTCTTATATCATAAATTGTGCCTTTTGGGCATAATTTTTTTTTCATCTAATAAACTTTTTATATTTATGCCTTACGCTATGACTTGTGCCTTTTGGGGCGTAATTTTAATTTTTTTCATCTAATAAACTTTTTACGCTTATACCTTATTCCATGACTTGTGTCTTTTGGGGCATAATTTCATTTTTTTTCCATCTAATAAACTTTTTACACTTATATCTTATGTCATAACCTGTGCCATTTGGGCATAATTTTTTTTTTCAATCTAATAAATTTTTTACACTTATATCTTATGCCATGACTTGTGTCTTTTGGGGCATAACTTCATTTGTTTTTTCATCTAATAAATATTTTACACTTATGCCTTATGTCATGACTTGTGTTTTTTGGGCATGATTTTGTTTATTTATTTTCCATCCAATTAACTTTTTGCACTTATGCCTTATGCCATGACTTGTGCCTTTGGGCATAATTTTATTTTTTTAATCCAATTAACTTTTTACATTTATGCTATGATTTGTGTTTTTGGGGCATAATTTCATCTTTTGTCCAACCAATAAATGTCCAAAAATTGACTATGAACCCTATACAAAAAATTTTAAAACTTGAATTACTTAATTACTATTTTGTATTGCATGAAGTTATTTTTGTTCTATCAATGTATATTGGGTTCACTATATGTGTTTGTTTAATCTAATTGAATCAACACATATAATTTGTTGAATACATTGTATTTTTTTTCTTAACTTAATTGTATCAACATATATAATTATGCAAAAAAAAAAAAATCTGTATTCTCATAGTATATATGGTCTATGACGGAAGGATTCGGAGTTGGATACGATATATCTGCCTGCAACTAAAATATATTGTATCCCCGCTCTGAATGCATTGTATTAGTACATATAGCGCTCTTCAATACACCCAAAACTCCACATATACAACTGATATGCATACAACATATTTATATATACATACAATATACACATGTTTTTTGAGTGTATGCACCATGTATGTATCAGAAATGGGCTTCTGATATATGTACATATTATTTATGCACGCTATTGGACTTCTGATACATGTGCTTATCATTAGTGCACGCTATTGGATATATACATCCTTTTATTTTGATTGTATTTCAGTAGATGTATCATTATTGATTGTTGATACAGGGTATGATTAAAAAATTAAAGCGCGAAAATTCTATGAATAACTTCAATAGGTTTTAGGATTGATTTTGATAAAAATGACTTAATTAATTTAGAATTTAGACGCGTGACATAAGAGACTTAAGGGTCGTTTGGTATGAATGATAAGGAATAATAATTGTAGGATAAAATACAGGATTTTATTCAACATTTGGTTAGAGGTATTAATTAGTCTTAAAATTATTTATCTCACCATTTATATCATAACAATAAAATAAGTTATTCCATATATACGGTGAGACAACTAATTTCATAAAATATCCAATCCACAAAAATAACTTATTAACTTTATTTATCCCGTCTTTCGTACCAAATGACCCCTCGATGGATCAAACGAAACACTCTGGGACAATGCCAGTTTTAAGACCACCTTTCATGTATCAAGTTGATATTTACTTTTAAACCCACTTAGGTCATATCCAAACAATAGTGTACATTTTAGTCTCTCTTTTTTTTCTTGGTCGTATCTTCCTCTGATCATGTTATACATGCTTTTAAAATTATTCTACGCATATTTAACATTGAACTAATTAAAATGTACATTTTAATTAGTTTTTACTTGTAAATATTTATAAAATTATCATAATTATTAATTATTTTATCACTTAATTATTTAGACATTTATTTTATTAAGTGTATGATATTATTTCATATTTGACAGTAATATAATTTATATATCTATATTATATTAAAAATGTAAAGAGCTTTAGAAATGTTGATTGAACTTTTTACCCTTCATTAAAAGATATTACAATAGACAAAATTGTCATTTACTATTTTATACAATTATTATTTAAAATTATTATTATTTATTATTTTAATAATTTTATTTATCATATTAGATTTTCTATTTATGACATAACTCTATTTGTGGTGTAAATCTAAATAAATAAAAAATTTCTACCAAATTTTTTCTCTTTTTATTAGTCACGAATTTATTTTTACTTTATTATTCTATTTGTGGCATAACTTTATTTATATAGTAAATCTTAAAATTTAAAAAAATAAAAAAATAGACATTAAAATATAACAAAAGAAAAAAAGCACTTCCACAAATTATTTTTTTCCCTTTTTTGATTTAGATATTTTTTATGGTAGGAATTTTTACAAAAGTTCTTTATTTTTATTTTTCATATTTATTTTTTTCCTTTTTGATTAATTTTTTTTAATAATAATGTTCTAATATTTTTATACTTTTAAATTTCTTTTAATTTATAATTCTTCCACTTCTATAAAAGGATTTATAATTGCATAATTTAATTCATCAACTCTCCTACATCAACACCTTTGATTCAATCTCCAACCTTGTATGTTTTCGTGTTAATTTCTCTTCTTCTTTTTTTCATGTTATGAAATTCTTTAATGTTGTGGATTGAATTATGCCGGCTTGTTTGTATTAAAATAACTTAACTTAGTTTGTCTCCTTTAGTATAATCTAATATTGATACTATGTTATCTCTTTTAATTGGATTTTATATTAATATTATGTGATTTAAAATTTTGTGTTATTTATAACTGACGTTCTTCGTGTACTCATACACCCGCAAGTATCATCTATTCAGGCAAAATAATCTTTTTTTATAAAATTATAAATTTTTATAATTATAAGTCTTATGCACAATTTATTTTAGATAATATTGCAATGAAATCTGAAAAGGATTTCGTGAACAAAATTATGTCAATTAACAACTTAAGACGATATAATTCTCAATGGATAATAAAAGTCTTAGTAATTAGAGTTGGATTAGTAAAAGAGTATAAAAGGTGAACAAAGGAAAGCACATTAATGACTATAGCATTAATTGATGAATAGATAATAAATTTTTTTGTATCAAATTTTATATTTATATTTTATATTTTTAAATATATGTTTGAGTTCTTATCTATTTTTATTATATTTTATATAGTTATATTTTTACATATATATTTTTGATCATTAAAGTTTAATTTTTTGTAGGAGACAAAAGTTCATACTATACTTTTCAATAATTATATATTGAAACTGGAAAAAATAGTGCTTCTTATTACTGTAGTAGTTAACTGCTCTTCGTCACAGTTTAATATGAATAATCCATATATTTTTAGTTTCAGCAGACATCGAATTGAAGTGCAAAAAAATTAAATTTGCAAGAAGCCAAAAAAGAGAATATTAGACAAAATTTATGAAAAAGACCTGGAAACAAAAAAAGCTCATAGAAATAAAAACAGGATAATCAAAATCTCATTATTTACTGGAAAAAAAAACAACAAAGCTGAAAATTGTTGGGGATTGAGACAAAATTAGGACAAAGTTGATGAAGAAGACTTTGGAATTGTATCTTTTCTTACGGAAGCATTTTAAAATAGACAAAAAACAGGATTCATAAATTAAAAAAGATTTAACTTTGGACTCCTACACATTTTCTACTGTTATTTTTTCAAACAATTTCATTTGAAAATGCAATATAATTTTTCAGTGGAACAATCTTTGATAATTTCTTTAGATTTCATCAACTAACCTAATGTTCAATATATGCATAATATTTTACTCCTATTTACTTAACAAATTTTTTTTGGTAGATCTAAGTTACATATTAGATTTTTTCTTGTTTTAAATATATAGAAAATATTAATATTTATATATACATATAATGCATGTAAGTGCTCATGTAAAGGCGAACAATTTTTTTACCTTTCTATCAAAAGATATTTCTATGAAATTTTTATTTATTGAAATAAATATTAGAACAAACTGAAGAAAGAACTATTCGATTGGATCACTCTTAAACATAATCATTTATCAATTTAAAATTCATAATTTTTTTTCTAAATTCTTTTATTGTTATACAAATACACTTTTAAATATAATTTATATTATTTTTATATATTTATTCTTATTAATATGAGGGACACACGCGAGGCGTGCGCATAAACTAGTTATATTAAAAGTGTGAAGGTCTTTAAAAATGCCGATTGAACTTTTTGCCCTTAATTAAAAAGTTTCACAATAGACAAAATTGTCATTTACTATTTTTACACAATTATTATTTAAAATTATTATTTTCAAATATTCCATCATCTTCTATTTATGATATAAGCCTTAAAAAAAATAAAAGAATTTCACTGAATCTTTTTTTTTTAAAGTCAAGAATCTATATTTCCCCCTCCCCCGGGTCAGTTGTGAAAGAATTTGCCTTCTATCATAATTATAAATTAGAATAATGTGATATAGGAATTGACTGCAGCATATATGCTTAGCAAGTACAGATGGGAAAGAAGTTTGATATACCGTCCCATTAATTAATTAATTTTAACCATGAATACCGCCTTGTACGAGAATGTTATTAGTGTAAAAGTAGTTAAGCATGCATGTTCCTTGATGAGCAACTCCCATGCACATATAGTAACATTATTATGTATGTATACAATTCAACATGAACACCAAGATGTACGTAAAAGATAAGATGTACTCTACATACGTCTCTTTGAAAGAAAAACTTTGCAATGGTCCTTGGGAGCAGAGGCGGGGATGTAACAAGTATCATCGCAACCGTGCGTTTTGTGCCTTTTGAAGTCAATCGAGGCCGTGAATATAGCGATGAAAAGCATCAAAAGGTTAATCGCATACCTCTGACCTAAACACGAATGAGGCCCTGTTCCAAATACCAGAAAATTCTTCTTGTAAAACTGCTCCTCCTGCCTCTCCTCCATAAACCGGTCAGGATCGAATTTTTCCGCTTCAGGGAATCCTTGTAAACACGAATCAGTGACCGACGGGAACACAATTGTTCCCTTTGGGGATGACGTAATCGTCCGTCAACCGGAACTCTTCGCTGGTGAGGTGTGGAACCATAGGCGCCGGTGGTCTGAATCTAAGCACCTCAAGCGCCACCGCCTCCAGGTACTTCATTTCCCTAAGCATGTCGCCGGTCAGCGGCTCGTCACATTCCGGTGACCAGAATCTCGCCACTTCCGTCCGGACTTTCTCCAGAATACGTGGGTAAGAATCCAAAGTTGCAACTGCCCACAATAGAGAAGAAGTAGAAGCATCTTGAGATGCAAAGAGGAAATCAAACAGGTGACCGCCGAGTTCCTTGTGGGTGTACTTCGGTGGATTTTGTAAGCCGTTGAGCTTATTATTATTATTAGCTTCGTTAAGCTCTTTCAAAACTTCCTGCATCCAGAAATCAATCAAGCACGTGGGCTCTTGGTTGCTCTGCATCATCTTTTTTTCGCTCTGTTCCGTGCAGGTCGTAAGGGTATCGATTAGTCTGCCGAACGCAAGCCTAGTATTTCGGAATGCGAAACCAGGCAAATCTATAGGAATTGTCATCAATCCAACATTGAAGTAATTGTAATCGACGTTGAATTGATATCTTGATTCTTCATTCAAGTAAGGACCCACGAATATGGTCTGGGAAGTTTCCAAGTTCATGTTTCGGATGAGGAATCGCAGTGGGATTGATTTGGTAGGTGATTTAGATGCCGCATCCAACCAGGACTCGATGTGTTTGATAATAATCTTTTGTTGGATGGCGGTGTAGGTTGCAAGAGCTTTTGGGGTGAATTTAGTGGTGGTTAGGCGGCGAATGTCTGTGTTTCTTTCCTGACATGAGAATCAAGTTATTCTCTCCGAAGAGCTTATTGCCAAAAGGGTGAGCAATAAACTGGAATGCATTGGGCCGTGCATTGGTGAAGATTTTGCGAGACAGCTCAGGAGAGCTGATATAGAGAATGAATCGGCAGATGACATAATTAGCTGAGACGCCATGTCTGGTGGATTTGGCAAATGAAGACTGGAGTTCCCAGAATTTGGTGGGATTTGTGACCAAGGAAATGACGTTCCCTAAAATGGGAACCACTAGAGTTGGACCAGGAAGAAAGCGCTTCTTCCTAAGGTAAGTGATTTGCTCATGAACTATAATAAGGGCTAACAAAGCCAACAAGTACGGGGTCCATGGAGACACCATGGCCCAAATAGATACACTCGCCATTGGTTGGGTTGCCACACGTAGAGGAAAAAATGCCTTTTTGTAGCACAAATTTTTAGAATATACCGTTATAGTCCCAGATGGAGTATGTACTATATATAGTATATAGTATAGTTGTAAGAGTTCCTATTTAAGGAATACTAAAAAAAAAAATAAAAAAGCAATTGACTTCAAAGAGCAAAGAGCAGGCATCGCGCTTGAGGCAAACGAAGAGTATCCTGACATACTTTTTTGTATAAGGATTTATATTTTCACTTTTAAAAAAAAAATTATTTCTACTTCTCTAGTTTTTTTTATAAGAATAAATATCTCAATTAATCATTTATTTATATTTTCTATCATAAAAAATTAATAAATTCTATTTTCAAACACTCGTGATTTTTTAATTATCATAACTCTTAAATAATAAATAATCATATTTATGATATTATTTGATATTTTATACTGTAATTTCATAATTAGAGGAACTGTAAAACTTTATTGCCAGAAATGATGATGACATTAGTCATAAACGTCGTCCTTCTAGCGCATCACATATTGTAAGTTCAATTTTTTGATTTCGTCAGACTCTGTTCAATGTTATTCGATATATGAAGTCGTAAGGTTGTTATATTTACAACAACATTATATTCATATTTTAATTTGATTTTTTCTTTTTAGTACATACAGAGCAGTGGAAAAAAAACAGGAGATAAGACTACAAGGTGAAATCGAACCCTAACTAACATGGTAGGTGATGTTCAGTAGTCAACCAATAAATTTTAGTTTGACTTGAAGAAGAAGAAAAGGTAGGGCTCTTGAGCCGTGATCGGGTTTTGAGAGTGGATATTGACAAGAACCCAAAATATTATATATTAATTTTGTATTTTTATACTTCTATTTTTTTAAATATTAAGATTATAAAAATAATATGTATATTGTATTTTTTTCTTTATTTGTTTTTTCACATGTTCTCTCTATGGATCCTCTTTAATTTAATTTTTATATGAAATTTTGATTGTTGGAAGCCTATAGTATATTTTGGTTCAAAATAGCAATTTTTAACTTTATTGTATAGTTTTTAAGAAAAAGATTTATTTATAAGAGTATAATTTGATTAATATATTTTTAGTTAGTTTTTTAATTTTTGTCAATTTACGTGCTTCTAATTTTAGAATAATTAATGTTATATGGGTTAAGTTGGGAAAAATAATTAATGCTCTTTTAATTTTTTAAATTGATATATTTAAAATTAATTATTTTTAGTATATCATATCATCATATTAATATATAAGTGAAAAAATCTCAAATCAAAAGTTGAGTTAGCAAATTATCCTTTAAAAGTTGATATGGGTAATTCTAAATTCTAATTACAACTAATTAAAAATTGAAGAATTTGACACATACCTAGCTCACGTTATTACTCCTTTTGACTTGCAACCGTTACTAAACTTTTCATTTCTTTGACAGATTTATAAAGTACACTATAAAGGGTGCATCTTCAAGTCACTTCTATGTCAATTTTTTTTTTCTCTCTTAAAAATTTTGTTGCTTGGTTTGTGTTTTTTTTTCTGTCGTAAAGATACGATACATTCCTTTATAAATGATGATCAAATATTTTATAGATTTTTAATTCATATGTTTATATTATTTTTATTTTAATTCATAAGTGAAAAAATTAAATTATCAAAATAGCCATCAAAAATTAAACGATTATTTTACTCCTTTTAAAAATTAAATTAACTGTTCTGTGTTTATGTACGAATATATAATTTCATATCATTATTTTGGTTTGATGGTAAATTTTTAACAGAAAAATATAAATAAAGCAATAGCATTATAATACTCCATAAACTCATAACAATAAATTTAGCGGGATTGAGGCGTCAGTTTACTTCTACATTTATTCTACAAAAATTTTTAGATAAGCTTTTCACATTAAAAGGATGATTATTTTTTAAAGTGCAATGTATGTGGTATTATTTGAAGATATATATATATATATATATTGCGTTCGTGTGTGAGTTTAAATAATTTGGTAAATGAAAAGTCTTTATTTAAGATGGTGAATAAATAGTCTTAAATATTAATTTAAGATAATGTTTACTTTATCTTTTCTTTAAAATATATTTACAAGTCGGTCATTAATTTTTACACTCTATTGTGATTCACTAAAAGATTTGCTAGTTTATATTGAGTTTCTCAAAATTTTGATTTGAGATAGTTAATCTTTGTTAAATTTCTATGATATTAATCATTTCATATTCTTTTAGTGAAATTAATTATGTTCCTCAAGCGTGATTTGAAGCGTATTTATTTTCACAGTTTGTAATAGCACTTCTCTTTACTATTTTTGACCAGATTCAGATGTTTGTGATGGAATTTCATTCAAAAGAATTAAAGGGATAGGTAAAAGCCAATATTTTATTATAATATTCTTATTTTTTTCATGATTATTTTAATTATTTGATTCATAATTTATTCATTTTTTCCCTTTCAAATTTTGTATTACTCATCGCTACCGTTATCTCTATCGCGAATAATTACTATTTTCTTAGCTATATACTATAAAATTGAAAATAATCTACTACCATTCTCGAAAAAACATGTTGATTGAATTTTGTGCAGTTTCTAAATAATATTACTTTTGTTTAACAATTTTTTGATATGTATATGCTGGAAAAAGAAGGACGTTGCTGCTTCTTAAAGATAAGACAACAACTTTAAGACGCGAAATATTTTCAATCATATTCATATTCAAATTGTATATTGTTAAAATATCAAAAAAATAAAACTGCATGTGTCAAGTTGAATAGTTGATATTGTAAAAGAGTTGAGTGGTTCAAATTATTTGAATATTACTTTCCTTGCAATAATAATAAGCATCATCTGTATAGATTCATCATTCATCATTCATAATTCATCAATTTGAGCGTGCATTTCTCTTTCTAATTTAATATAATTTATATATATTTTAATATGATATACATAATTTAAAATATTTATACTAATTAGATGGAGTACACGTGCATTACAAACTAGTATAATAATTAAGAATAGGAATCTTATTAACTTTTCAAGTTGGATTTGTTTGCCTATTAAATCTTCTTTAAGCATTGACTTTCTAACTTCTAACAAATTAAAAGTTGTCTTTTAAGTAACGTCTCACAATCAGGGGCGGATCTACCCTATCGTATAGGGGTGCCACGGCACCTGCAAGCTTCGGTTAAAATTTGTAGCGAGTAGTTATTTATTTATAAAAATTTAATTATATAGTTAAAATAGCATCAAGATAACATAAATAAGTTGTGGGTGTTGTGGTTCTGGCCCTCTATTTCTCTTTTAATACTTTCTAGTATTTTTTTAATATTTCGCCTTAACCACTAAGGCCCTAACCTCTTTCACCCTCTTCTCTCTCTCCTCCTCTTCTTCTATTTTAAATTTATTTATGTTAGTGTTTCAATTTATTTGTAATTACACAAAATTTTCAATAGGTAAGTTAAATTGATTATAACTTATATATTTTCTCCGAATCAAATTGTTTGCCCTATTTTTTTTCGTCAATTTTATAAAGATTTTTTTTAAAGCAAATTTTTAATTCTAACTTTTCACATGACATGTTTAAGACAATAGGATCAAAAAGCATTTTGGTAAATTCATATCTTTAGTTTAAGACCATAAGATTAAAAAATTTTCTTTACTTTCTTAAACTCCGTGTCAAGTCAAAATTAGACAAACAAATTAAAAAACGGAGAAAGTATAATTTTTCTTTTTTTAGTGGGATATATTAAAGTGTATAATTTAATCAATATCTTCGATTGAATTTTAAAAATATTAAATAGCTTGACATTCATTAACATTTTAAATTTCTTTCATTTATTGAAATTTGTATCTTTTATTTAAAAATAATTATCATATAACTTAATAAGTAATATAAAAAAAGTTAATGAATAGTAAAGGTAAAATAATATAATCAAACAAATAATCTAGAGTAATTAATATACTTTTAAAGCAATTTGAATTGGGGTGTTTTTTCATTTTATTTTTATTTTTTTGCAATTTTATTAAAAAAATGTAATTTTAATTAAAGTGAAGAAAAATTAAAATTTATTTTTTATTTATGAATAAAAGACTTAATTGAATTAGTTAAAAATTAACCAACTGATCTATTATTTCTATTTAATCTTCTATCACTAGTGATAGATATACTAATATATAAAAAATAGTGGCACCTGCTATCCTTAAATTCTAGATTCGCCTTTGCTCACAATAAAAACATATTGTCTATTATTATTTTTTAAATAATTTACCTATACATTCTGGGGATTGTCTTCAAGTTTCATCAAATGATTTAAAGGGGAGGATTAGGACTTGCCCCTTAAATACAACTAAAAGACGTTAAGACGGATACAAATCCTAAGTAAAGGGAGGGTAGAAAACATATTCTGACCCAACCCTAAGGTACAAAAATGTATTTGCAAACATAAAGATTAGCTTTGTCGTACTTATGTCTAATATATACATATATATATATATATACTAGTAACTAGGCATATGATATTTATCAAAGGAGTGGATCGTTAATTCCGTTAGACAGGCGTGCTTATTGATCGGTTCAATTCATTTTTATATATTATCAGTTTGATTTTTTTATTTTCAATTTGTAAATATGTTAAATTAATAATTAAATTAATAAGATACTTATTATCGATTTTTTTCAATCAATCGATTAGCGATTTTTAATAATTTGATTTTAGATTTAACTGATAAGAAAAAGTTATATTTACTCTCTCTGAAAATAAAATAAATGTAAGCTTTAAATAAAGTAAAATCAGGAATGGAGATGAAACAAAATTATATCTGAGTCGGCTGAATTCACAGCGTATCGTTAAGAAACTGAATCCCCTCTTAGTACCCGAGATATGATTATTTTCTTCCAGAATAAAATAGATAAACCACACCGGTATAGCGGTACTTCAAACTCCAGTATATAACAAACACAAAGAACAACCAAATCATTTAAATTGTAGAAAATATTGCAAAAAGAAGCAGAGTAGAGAATACATACATGTATTTATAACCAACAAAGGGTAGTGCTGATAAGTGCTATTATGCCTTATCAAAAAAGTCAAAACCTATTCAACGTGAAAACGGAATTGATCATATTTGTTTATGTACTCTTAGAAAAGATTAAGTTCAACTCTCATCATACCTTTTTGATACATTTGCCTTTAACATCCAACTTTTTGAGCAAATATTTTTTTGGACTATTAAAATAGGACTCTATAATAGGGGTTTAATAATCCATCTTCAAACTCTAAGATTCGTTAACATTTGTTGAAGTTGGAGATACTCTATCCTAAATCCTAGCTCACACTCATACACATATTCCTTTGAAAAGATATATCTTGAATATCCATAAACTCCAGATATTGCCTTTCTCAAAGCCTACCTGACTATCAAGCATAAAATCATGTTGTGCTCATAAATGTTTGAGATACCAAACTAGTCATGCCAGCTGAACTTATTTTAAAATCATGAAATCATAATGTCATGATAATATTGTTAATTTCTTTCATCTTTACTCCATCGCAACTTAAATTGCATTTCAAATCGCCAATACTTCAACTATCATGACTTTTTCAACAAACTAAATTAAACTACCATAGACACGAAGCACATTACCATCATCAATCGAGACTACCATTGCAATGACCAGGTTATAGTTGCGTCAGCATTGAGGCCCTACTAATTATTGATCAGAGGCATCATTGTCCGGTCAGTTTTTTCTAATCATAAAAAGCGACATTAAGATTAAACAATAAAAGTGAAAGTATCAAGTAGGATAGCTTATGAATAAAGGTATTTGCACCTTGAAAGATAAGCCTCCTCCTGATACCCCGTCTTATTACGCACCGGCAAACAATATTGCAGTTGTAATATTGAAATATATTGTCAAAGAATTAGACTGAAAAAAATGTTAATTATTTGATAACGTGATAATATTAATCTGAATTTATATCTAACGTTTATAAGAAGTCACACGGAAATCTCTCCCAAGTAGAATAGTTATGATATCTCCGTTAAAATTTAATTTTAAGAGGATATTATATATTACATATTATTTCTAGCTTTGGAGACTAAACAATCAAAGTAGTATGTAACAGTCATCTAAGCAATGATAATAGAAAAGACTAAAATATAACTACTTAAATTTTCGATCAAAATCAATATCTCACATAAAATTATATAAGATCTTAGTGATATTACGGGGAGTCCTCAACAAAATAGTTGTTAGTTTAAATTTCACGTCACACGCAAGACAAATTTGTAATTTATAGATTAATGTAAATTTAATAACTTTTACTTTGAGTGTTTTAATTTGTTTATTTTGATTGTACTTAATACGAAATTTTTAGAAAAAATAAATTTATGATTCTAAATTTGAAATATATATAATATATTTAAAAAAAATTTAATTTTATAATTTTTAAAAAATAAAAATATATATAATATATCAAAATATTTATTATTTTTTTAATGAAGCATAAAAATTAAAGATTTAAAAGACAAATTATTAGATTAAGAAATTCCTATGGTTGTGAACAAGCTTTAAAATATGGACATTCGTAATTCTATAGTCATCGTCAAGTAATGATACCTATATTTAAAAATAATAAATCATCACATACATAACGTTAAAATGAAATTAATAAGGTAAACTCTTTTAAGAACTCAAAAACTTGAGAAAAGTAAACGCGGTTGCATCCCGTTGCCCACTTTCTCAAAATAAAAAAATGAAAGAAGTTCAATACACGTTCGGTTTTAAAGTAAGTGTTTGCTTTAATATATTTTATATTCATTAAAAAATAAAAATAAATACAAGATGCAGTTATTAAGTTATTCTTATTTATTAGATATATTTTTTAAAATAATTTAATTAAAAAAAGTATTTTTTTAAGTACATAAAATATTTTGTTCTCAAAATAGAAAATCAAAAAACTATGACAATACAAATTCAAGCAATTACAATTAAGCTCATTTATTATTTAGCAGCAGTAAAATCGTTCAGAAAATAAGTTTATAACGATTTTCTTAACATATCTAGTGTAAATGTTTAAATAAGCACAAGATCATTTCTTAATCCATGGATGTTCTATCCATATAACATTAGTTGAATTTATAATGTTCTTTCGAAATGTCAAATGAAGTTGAAAATTAATATATTAGCACGAAAATAACCATGCACAATAAATTGCTATAAAAATATATGAAAATCACGATTGATTTTATTTTGTATTTGATTAATTTTTACATTATTATTTCAATAGAACTTGTTCACAAGTCAAATAAAAAGACAGTTAGTCCTACAGTACAAATATATAATACGTATCTGGTACAAAATCAAAACACATAGTTATAAAAACAAATTTAGAAGATCATGCATTTTGTAGTAACTTTAACTCTTTGAACTTCTTGCAAGGCACACCTTTCAGCCCCGTGTAAGTTTCTCTTTTAACTGTGTTAAAATTCTTTCACTTATAAATTAAAATTTTAAGGAGTCAACATCATATACATTCATTTAAAATCAGAATATTAAAACTCCTATCATATGTTCATAGAAGAATAAAAAAAAGGAATGAAAACTCAAACGACTATATCAGTATTTATCATGAGTGACTAATAAAAATTTACAAAGAGAAACAAGGAAACAACTCGTGAAAAGCCATATAACTCACAATCATAGACAAAATCTTGTTATGTTGTAGGAACCTGTCAAAGATAGATAAAAAATACTAAAATCTATAAGATATTATAGGAAAAGAAACCAACAAATATTATAAAAAATGATCATGTAATAAATATTTAATTTACATATCTACTGACAGAATAAAAAATAGATAAAAAAAGACGTAATTATAAATTACATTAATTGATAAGAAAAAATGGTACAGAAAACTCACACAAATTTGAGATAAATTAGGCACTATGCATTGGAGATTAACGTTGTCGCCATCTCAACTTCTCTTTCCAAGAAAATAACCAAAACCTCTTATTATGAAACGGCAAAGATACGTTAGTTTTCCTTTGCAAAAATCAGTCTTAAATAAGAGATAGGCAATTAATTAAGCTGGATAAATATAACTTAAATTTTTATGTAAAAAAATTGAAGGGGGAACCGAATGGAAGAAAATGAATGAGGAAAATTATTAGCATTATTACACCATTAATCAGCAATAAAAACTTTTGGGATCATCTCTGATAGCATGAACCGTTTTCTCTTTATTGTATGAAGGGCATGACTGTTGGAGTGTTGATATTTATTCTAATTAGTTTTTTTTTTCTTTTGTCATTTAATTTGAATAGGTTCTTACATCCTTGTACAAGAATATATTTAAAGTAATGTTTGATTGAATGGTAAATTTGTAAATTAACTTTTAACTTGGGTGTTTCCATTTACAGTATAATATGATGATGATTTTTATATATTATATTTATTTTTATTTTAATTATTTATTTTATTTAGTGAAAGGTTAAAATGGTAATGCAATTTTGAAATGAAGAATTTTTCACTTTTATTACATTTTAATTTAATTTACTTTTATTGTTATTTATTTAATTTATTTAATGAAGTTTGTCTAATGACATAACATTAAATGACATTAATTAAATAAATAAGATACAAATAATTTTAAAATAGAAAAAAAACTCAAAAAAACAAGAAGAAAGAAAAATAAGAATGGAAGCGTTAGAGGCATGCCACATCAGCATGCCTCTAAACTCCTTATATATATATATATGCTTACAGTTAGGAAGTAGCACATAAATTTGTGTAAGAAAGTAATCTCGCCCGTCATTTTAAGTTCTAGCTTGTTTGATCAAGTTTCTAGAATCAACTTATTTTGAGAAGTGTTTTTTCAATATAACTTCTCACAATAAAGTATTTTTTTTATAAACATTTTTGAAAAAAACACTTTTCAAAATAAGTTGATTTGAGAAGTTTGATTAAACAGGTTATAAAAAAAAGTATTCTTCTTGATAACCAGTTTGTGTTTGACCAATAAATTTATAAAAAAAACACTTTTAAATAACAATTAGTGTTTGAACAATTAATATATACTTCATTCCATTTTGATTTCTAACAATTCCCTTACTTTGGAACCTTCAACACTTTTTCACATTTTTGTTTCCTTTCTTTATTACATGCATGCTAAATGCAAATATTTGTGTATTTCATAACCCCAAATCAGTTGATTTACCACTGGAAATAGCTGTAGAAAATGATTGTTACTACTAGGGAATAGAGTTAGTTCAAGTCCACAATGACATTTTCTTTTCGAGCCAATTGAACCATTTGACCTATCAGATATTATTGTGAAAAGAATTTGGGATAAGAATTTGGGTTGGTCGATTTGGACAAAGTAGAGTGAGGAAATTTAGAAGATGATTGAAAATTGAAGAAGAAAAGGTTTGAAAGGAAGAAGAAGAAGATGGGGATTTAGGTCTTTGGAGTATATACGGCAAGTGAGGTGGGGAGTGGATTTTATTGATATTAATGGGTCGGGTTAAAGTTTGTGGCTTTTAATCGGGAAAAGGGTCATGAGTTAGGTAGATTAGATTGGATGAGTAGTTTATTAGGTGGATTTCTTAATTGACGTGACCCATTAAAATTCTGTCACGTGTTCAATCTAGTTTTGAAAAATCAAATATTGGGTATGTTAAAAAATAATAACATAGATGACCCCTTTGAGTAACGGTAATGGCATAAATGAGTCCAACTTTTAATTGGATGGCATGAATAAGTTTTTTCGTAAAGTTCGATGACATATTTAAATTTTTTTTCCTTAAATACATATTACTTTATGATTCGTCTGAGCTACTCTAAACAACACTTAAATGGCTCAGTATTTCTTAATAGGAGTATATTTTTAATAAGGTGCCTATTAAGAAAATTATTTAATAATGTTAAATATAAAAGGGTATTTATCTAATATTTCTTCCCGTTTATTTTTATTTATTCATTATACTAAAAGTAGATATCTATTTTTACTTGTCTAATTTAAAAAATAAATAACTAATTCATCATTAATTCCTTATTTACTTCCATTATAATATTACTATAGTAATCTCTCAAAATATTATTAGAATATTAAATTTATTATATTTAATGAGTGATATAATAAAATTATCTTTTTAATTTAAAGAGGCGTGCTAACTCAATACAAGTATCAAAATAAGTAAAAAAGGACGAAGAAAATATACTCTATAAATAAGTAGCTAATTATTATGTACTAGTTGAAAGGGTGGCAAATTACAAAATAATAATTAATCCTTTTTTTATTTTATAAACTGACAAATATATTGGTCAATTTTTTCTTTTACTAAATTGACAGAAAAATGGCGAATAGCGTAATAAAAAGAATAAAAAAATACAAGTACCATCTTGTTGGACTTGAAATCATGGTTTGTGTTTTAAGAATTTATTTTGTTTTTTTGTAACATACCAACTAGGAGCGGCACAAAACAGAGTTGCTTTACTGTTAGAGAAATATTTTTTCAGTTTTAATTTTTTTGTTCTAATTTTCTTTTTAATAACTCTTTTAGTTAGTTATACTTTACATATTTTTAGGGTAATAATATAATATTCAATTTAAAAAAAAATTAAAATTAGAAAAATAAATTGAAACATAGGAACATTTATCTAGTAGTAATATCTAACTTGATTAACGGAAAAAAACCAACAAATTGATCAAGGAAAAATAGACGGCCAAAATCAATAGAGTTAGAAGCAAATTTTCAGGGGAAATGAAATGCCATACTTTAGAACAAAGAAACTGACGGTGACTGATTCAAATGTAAATTCCCAAGAAACATACTTAGATGTACAAATGCAGAAAATATGAATAGTCTTTTGCTTTTTTTCATTGACGGGATAGAGGAACCAAATTTAAGCTGCTGCAAATTACTTACCATTTATTTAAAAAAATGTATTACAGATTAACAAGTGAATTTAATTTAATTTAGCTTCATAATAGAACTAAGTCCGCCATCGACCGCCAAATTATGAGCACTAACATAAGCCGATTCATCCGACGCCAAGAAAAGCGCTGCTTCCGCTATATGCTTCGTGTTTAGAGTAACACCTTTCAGGTTAGCTTTTTCACATATTGCAGCTTCGATGTCCGCGACATCTCCTCCGAACGATTTGCACACCATGGGCGTTGCAATGCCATAAGGGGATACACAATTCACCCTAATTCCATGTTGCCCCAGCTCACGCGCCGCCGCTTTCACCACGCCTAGGATGGCGTGCTTCGACGCCACGTAGGCTAACGGAGCTGCACCAGCTAGGATCGCCTCTACGCTTGCCGTACATATGATGGAACCGCGGACTTTTTTAGCCACCATGACTCTAGCCGCGTGCTTCACGGCCAGCGCGGATCCGCGCGTGTTAATATTCATAGTCCTGTCAAAAACCGTCATATCCATTTCCAGAACGCTCTCGAGGGTGCCGATGGTGCCCGCGTTGCTGAACATAATATCGAGGCCGCCGTACTTTTCGACAGCACAGGCGACGGCTTCCTCGACTTGTTTCTCGTCGGCGACGTCGCAGCGTCGGTAACAGGCCTTGTCTGTTCCGATGGAGGCGACTACTTGGAGACCAAGTTCATCCTGAATGTCGGCAATGACCACACGAGCCCCATGTTCGACGAACAACCTTGCAGTTGCTTCACCAATGCCACTTGCAGCACCAGTTATTACCGCTACTTTACCCTCTAACCTGGTGTCACATAAGAACAAACCAAAGTTATTGTTCTACCGGTGCGAATTTCGCACTACAAAAATTAATGGAAGCAAATAGATATGCCGCACGCCTACCAATTTTACCTGCTTTCTTTTACATTTTGATCTGGTAGTGAAAGGAAACTTAAACTGAATATACGAATTACCTGAGCTTATTTGCCATTGGAAGACAAGAGCAATTTCCAGCTCGGCGCAGCGCCCGATCACTCGATCGTTGTTTTTAAGTTTCCCTCTCACTTACTAAACAAACAATTCTTTTGGATCTACTTTTTTGGGGGCAGCTTGCATGAATAATATATTTTGACAAGTATGCTTGCCACTTTTGAAAAATATATTTCATCTTTAGACTATAGGCCTTATTCCATCCCACGGCAAAGAGAACAGGCCAAAAAGAAAAAACAATTAAGAAAAATAATTTCTTATTTCATTTTTCATTCTCTCTTCTCATGTTCTCTCTCCACTTTATTTTGCCATTTCTTATTTATTTAATTATTTTTATTATCTTTTAACCTCTTTTTTTAAAAAAAAAGTTTTGCTAGTATTAACTAATTTTATTAATTTTTAAATCTTTTAATTAATTAAAGAAGATTTGTTTCCCAACAATATATATGGTAAGATTACTTATCTTATTTTTATTTTATATGCCTTTTAAAAAATTATTTTCATTCAATTTAATCTCAATTTAATATTTTTTATTTTTTTTACGATATTAATAACATTTTAAATTTTAAATAATTATTTTAAATTATTTATTTTTAATAAGCAGGATAACTTAAATAAAGCGCATAGAGTATGAAGCAAATGGGGTGAATAAATAAATAAATAAAGAGGTAGAGCAGTTGAACTTTTCTTCTTCTTTGGGTAAAATTTTTAATACAGTTGACTGCGCCTTGAGCCACGCAAAGAATATGGGGAGAAACCGGCAAAAATTTATAGGGATCCACGTATATTGTTGGCAAATCTGAGACCCTCAAAACTTATACTAAATGGTCATAATTTTGCACTTTATTTTTATTTAATTTTTTTTATTTTCATTATGAATTTTGCATAAAAATATTTTATAAATTAAATATTTAAGTACTTTATGGAATAAAAAGTAATAAATTAAAAATATAATTCACTTATTATAAATAAGAAAAATGTTTTTTTTAATTTTAAAAAGATTAAAGAAATTATATAATATAGTTTCTCAAAGTTAATAATTTTTTAAAATAAGTCTAAAATTTTTAAATGAGAAAAAGGAAAATAATAAATTTTTATTGAATTAATCAAAATTTGAAGACAAATCTCTTTTTTAAAAGATTTAAATCATTTTGACACTTTGTATGACACTTTAAGATTGCTATTATATATGAATCACATCAGTCTTATAATTCAAAAATAATATAAAATTTGAGAGATTGGTTGAAAAATGATTTCCTCATTCTTTTTAATCTAGATGGAGAAGTAAAGAGAAATTTTTGTTGATCAATATTATTTTTAATATTTTAACAAAATAGTATAATGATATAAGGTGGATATCAAAATTTCTATTACGATATAGAGATCTGAATTTCAAACCACTATAGAATGAATATTTCAGTAACCTTAAAAATTACAATTATCAAAATAAAACTCATTTTATTATAATAAAAATATCAAATTATTCAAACAGTTACTAAATGAACTATAACTTGATCATATGCCAAAATACTAGCAAAAAATCTAAAAAACAAAATTAATAAATAACAAATTCCTATAAAATAAATAAATTCTTTTAGGATGAGTGACTAGCACAATTATTTTTATATATTATTAAATTAAAATTTTCTTACAATAAAATTTATTACTTAATGATTTTGTATGTTTAGTAAAAAAATATGTTTAGTTTTAATGCACTTTTTATTGCCTTTATATTATAAATATTTTTGCTTTTTTATGGAATTAATTCTAAAAAGAGTGTTGGGGGATAACAAATAAGCAATTACAAGTATTTCTTTGATTTACAGAAAATAAAACTTACACACATATAAATTAAAATTTCATATCCTTTACCTTAACTAAATTTATTAAGAAAAAATATTTAAAATTTATTAACTAATTTTTATAACCGCGCGAAACGCGATTAAATTTAGTAGTGTATAATATATTGTATGCATCGTCACAGAAAATTTAATAACATTGATGGCAAAAAGTTAAAACTTTGCTAAGATTGGAGCCAACCCTATATATATCATTTTTGAGATTTTTCCTCTCATTTTGAAGACTTGACGAGTTCTTCCATTTCCTTATAAAATTTAGAACATATACCTTTTCATAAAATAGTTTTTGCTCACATATTTGACTTTGAAATTATTGTCAAACTAAGATTAGGTTAGATCTACTTCTACTAGTAAGTTATCGATCTGTCATTTCTTACAAATAGAAGCAATCTTATATATTTAATGTTTACAGTTAAAAGAAGTGCTGCATAAATGTGCCGAAGAAAGTCGTTCTCTCGTCAATTTAATGTTACTTGGTTACGCTTTTTCTCTCATGAGTTAAATTGTATGAACTTTAATAAATATTTTAAAATATATCTTCTCATCATATTATTATATAAAAAAATTAATATATATTTATTTTTAATAACCACGAGAACAAATACAAAAAGTATAAAGCAAATGGCGCCTAATTAAATAAATAAATACAGAGAGTACGCTGAACTTTTCTTCTTCTTAGGGTGAAGTTTTAATAGAGTTGACTGCGGCTTGAGCTACGCAAAGAATATGGGGAGAGAACGGCAAAAATATAGGGATCCACGTATATTGGTTGGCAAATCTGCGACCCTCAAAACTTAAAATAGGCATGAAATACCTACATTATACGTAATTACCACTTGCTAGGCGAATATCAATTGCCGTATCCTTTTTGAAATAAAATAAGAGCTATAATTTTTTTAACTATAATTTCATATAGACTCTTATAATGGCATTTTATGAATCTATAATATTATATTCAAACTTATGCAGAATACAGCGATGGATCATTAAAGCATGTACATACATTACTTACAGTTGGCAGGCAATAATTATATCAAATTCTAATTGATTTGATTAAAAAAAAGAGTAGGAGTTCATCTTTAGGAGGCAAAGTGAATAGTTATGAGAAATTATTATTAGAGCATGACTGTAAAACCAACAATATAAATAAAGGAAAAGGAATTAATATTTGGTGTGATAGAAAGACGTTACTAATAAACGGAAAAAGGAATTAATAAATGATTAATGCGTAGTTAGCAGTAATGAATAGCGTTTTAAAAAACGTTTTTAGAATAAAATTTAATCATATTATTATATAATTGAAAAATCAAAAAATAAAAAATACTCCTTTATATATATATATATATATATATATATATATATATATATATATATATATATATATATATATATATATATTAAAAGTAGAAAATAAAAAAATTAAAAGTTAAAAAATCTAAATGTCCATTAGAAGTTAATAGAGTTTATTATCCTTTAATATGAGTACTATAGTGGATTCACTTTATTTAAATGAGAAATAATTGCCATGAATTTTCCTGTCAAACTCTTACTGTAAAGTCCGTAACGTAGTCTCTTCATTATCTTTGAATTATTTTCTATCTTCTAATTGTTAATGCAAGGATATCATTTTATTGATAATTCATTATTATTTAAACCACCAGCCATCACCACTATTCACCTGTGTCATCACAATCACCAACCACCATCACCATTGTCAACCATCACTACTGTCAGCCATTACCACATATACCATCTCCATCATTATTATAGTTACATTCACTGTCACTGCCGTCGCCGCCACCGTCGTCGTCGCCGCCACCACACCTATAGTCACTACTACTACTGAGGTCAATCCCTACTATCAACCATCTTCACCATCACAATTAACACCGCAACCAACTATACCACCACACATTAATTCTTCAGCCACCACCATCAAGACCGCCAACTACTATTAATTATCGTCAACTAAGTTCACCATCACAACCATCACTATCAATCGCCACCATCATGCTAGCCACTACAACACCAATCGTCTCCATCATTACAACTATCGCCACCAGCATTACACCTGCCACTGCAACACCAACCATCCCCATCATCACAACTATCACCATCACCATTACTAGTAAGTATCACCACCATCTCTACTAGCCAGTAACACCAATCATTACCACCACCATCACTAGTAAACATAAATATTTTATTTTTTATAAAATAATAAATTTATTTTATTAAAATTTATATTTTTAAGGTATTTTTTTATTTGAATTGTATTTAATTTATTTACAATAAATAAAATATACACATTCAGATGTTGAAAACAAACGGTTTTAACTATTTAGTGTTCAGATCTAGAGACAACATCTTAATCATTCAGATTTAGACGTCTTAATCTTAATGAAAACAAATGAGGCCTTAAACTTCTAATAGTTCAAGTTGTAATTAGAAGGCCAAATGATGATATTAATGTAGAAGTTAGTAATTAATGTATATAATATGGTGTAATTAACCAGTCAGTTAGTTAGTCGGTTAGAGTTAGTTAGATAGTTAGTTACTAATCGCAACATTAGTTAGATGATCTATTAAAGTCTATAAATAGACTAATACATGTACATTTTAAAGTTATGATCAATAGAGAGAAAAATTTCCAATTTCTTTTCTCTCTCTGTAACTGCTCATATTCTTTCTTCTTAGCTTCTTAGATTCTCTAGCTCTATCATCAATGGCTGAGATCTTCAACATGGTCAGAGCTATCATGGTTAGACTCGTGATTCTCAGCTGTGTCAGAGCTTGTACATTCATCTGAGATAATTTTTTTCTAAATTTCGATTGCATTTAGGGTAGATCTGCCGCTGTATTAAGTTGCGATCTATCGCTTCTGAAGATATCGATCTGAAATTGGATAGATAAAATGACTAATAACAGGCAAGGTGATACTACCAGTGGTGTTGCTTCTGACGCTGGCAATTCACCTGCAAATGTTGTTGCTCGGTCATTCAATCCAGTACATCACAATCATCCGTTGTTCATTCATCCTTTTGATACTCAAGGTCTGGTTCTAACTTCTGTTAAACTTCCAGGTTCTGAAAACTATTCGTTATGGAGTAGATCTATGAAATTAGTTCTGAGAGAAAAGAACAAATGAAGATTTATTCTAGGAACTTGTCAAAAGAGTTCATATAATGCTTCTCTACATGAACTCTGGGATAGATATGATGCTATTGTTCTTGCCTGGATAATGAACACAGTATCTAAAGAGCTTATTAGTATTATGATCTATGCTTAAAATGCTCATAAAATCTAGGAAGATTTGCAAGAAAGGTTTGATAAGGTGAATACTGCTAAAGCTTTTTATTTGCATAAGAAAATTGCTATATTGACACAAGGAGTCAGTTCTGTGTCAGTGTTCTATTCTAGATTTAGAGAATTATGGCATGAGTTTGAGACACTAATGCCTCCACCATCCTGTTCATGCCTGAATCTAGAGAGTATGGTTTATATTTCCAGTCACAAAGACTTTGGCAGTTTCTTATGGGACTCAATGAGTCATATTCACATGCTAAAAGTCAAATTCTGATGATTGTGCATCTTCCTTCTGTTAATCAAGCTTATGCTATGATCATGAATATGGAAAGTCAGAGAATAGACCAGGTTGGAAGTAGTAGTAGTATTGCTCCTGTTGATCATACTGAGACAACTGCTCTATTGAGCAATAGATTCTCCAAGCAAAGTTTCAAACCTAGGAGCAATCAGGAGAAATTTAATCACAGCTATGTTGATAAATCTCAACAACAATGTGACTTTTGTCATCTCAAGGGTCACAATGAAAGCATTTGTTATAGAAAACATGGATATCCACCTGATTTTAATTTCAAGTTTAAGAAGAAAGGAGTCAACCATGCCAATAATGCAATCTCTGAGGATTCTCACTCTCAACTAGCAGATTTCTATATACAGCCTCAGCAGTATCAAAGAGTTGTTCACACTCACAAATAGAGTTCTTCTTAACCACATGTTTCTGGACCTGTTTTCAGTATAATCAGATAAAGTACATGATAGATAAAGGAAAATGAGTTCAGCCTGCTGCTAATACTGCATACTCTGGAAATGTTGCACATCTTGGCACCACAGGTGCAGGTATTCTCACTGCTTTTTTATCTCACCTTTCTAACTATACCTGGATAGTAGACACAGGTGCAACAAACCATATGGTTCATAGTGAACAACTTCTCATCAAGTCAAAGAAGATAATTGATTTTCTAAGGAGTCGGGTTCATTTACCTAATGGAGAACAGGCTTCTATTAAGAGTATTGGTGAATTATCTGTATTTGATGATAAAACTATTAAAGATGTCCTGTATATTCCTGAGTTCAAATACAACCTATTATCAGTCTCTAAGATCACAAAGGAACTCCAGTGTATGGTTGCATTTTATCTTGATTTCTCTCTATTTCAGGAGCTCTTCACTGGGAGGGTGATAGGGATTGATAAAGAGGAGGATGGATTATACTTACTAAAGGATAAGCAACATTCTGCAGATATTTCTTCTTTCTGTAGTAATATCTTAGCTGCTCACAGCTCAGTAAATAAATCCAGTGAGCTTACTTCTTTTTAGCATGTGAGGCTAGGCCATGCTCCTTTGAGAGTTTTAAAGAAAGTCAGTGATTTGAATAATCTTCAGTTGCATGATCATGATTGTACAATTTGTCCTATTGCTAAACAATCAAGATTGCCATTCACTTTGAGTCAAACTTGTTCTGCTGCTTGCTTTGATTTGATTCATGCTGATGTATGGGGTCCATATAGAGTACCTACTCATGTAGGGAAGAGATATTTTATGACTATTGTTGATGATTTTTCTAGATTTACTTGGATATTTTTGATGACTTCTAAGGCTGACTCTATAGTAATTCTTCAAGAATTTCTTAATCTTGTTAAGAACCAGTTCCAATGCAGTGTGAAAGTTCTAAGATCAGACAATAGGTCTGAGTTCCTTAATCATCAAGTGTCAACACCACTCAAGAGTCTTTCTGTAATCCATCAAAGTTCTTGTGTATACACTCCCTAAAAGAATGGAGTAGTAGAAAAGAGACACAGGTACATTTTGATATGGCTAGAGCTCTCAGATTTCAAGCAGGGGTCCCATTGAAATTCTGGGGAGAATATGTATCTTGTTGTATACATACTTAACAGGCTTCCTTCTGTTATTCTCAAGAATCAGTCAACTTTGAGAGACCGTATCTCAGATCACCTTCTCTTACACATCTCAGGGTCTTTGGCAGTCTATATTATGCTACTTCTCTTGAGTGTGCTGATAAATTCTCTCCAAAAGCTATTTCAGCAGTTCATTTAAGGTACTCTTCCTCTCAAAATGGATATGTTCTTTATGATCTCATCTCTAAAACCTTCTTTGTAAGAAGGGATGTTCACTTTAGAGAAGGTATTTTTCCTTGTCTTTCCTGATTCTGATGATCTTTCTTCTGCTTCCTCACCTTCATCAATTCCATCTGCTTCTCTTCTTCTTCCTGAAGCAGACTCCACTGCACCTCTACTTGTGCCTGAGGTTGTACTTTCTGTTCCTCCTGAGCCTAGAAAATCCTCTAGACTCTCCAGCCCACCCATCTGGTTGACATACTATGTAGTTCCTTTTAACTCCTGTTCTTTTTCCCTCACCGACTCTGTTATTATGATCATCTGACTCCTTCCTATGCTGCCTCTCTGAAGGCTTTCTTAGCAGTCTCAGAACCTAAGTCCTTTGCTAAGGCATGCAAAGATTCACTTTGGGTTGATGCTATGAAGTTAGAAATCTCTGCTCTAGAAGCCAACAATACATGGTCCATTGTTGATCTTCCACCCGATAAGGTGCCTATTAGATGCAAATGGGTTTCTAGAGTGAAGTATAAGTCCACTGGTGAAGTAGAGAGATACAAGGCCAGACTTGTGGCCAAGGGCTACAGTCAGCAAGAAGGTCTTGACTACACAGAAACCTTTTCTCCTATGGCTAAGATGGTAACTGTAAAGGTCTGTAGTAGCTTTTGTTGCTGCCTCTAACTGGTCTATCTTTCAAATGGATGTTTACAATGCATTCCTTCAAGGTGATTTAGTTGAGGAGGTTTATATGCATATTCCTGAGGGGTTTTCAAGCCAGGGGGAGTCTCATAACAAGGCTTGCAAACTACACAAGTCTTTGTATGGCTTGAAACAAGCACCTAGGCAGTGGAATCTCAAGCTAACTTAGGCCTTGCTTGATATGGGGTTCTGTCAGTCTCACTTTGATTACTCACTCTTTACACAAATAGTTGATCCTGAGCTACTTGTTATCCTTGTATATGTTGATGATATGTTAATTACTGGTAGCTCTTTATCTCTTATTAATCAAGTGAAAATGGACTTGCAAACCAGGTTCAAGATGAAATATTTGGGGCCCTTAAAATATTTCCTAGGCATTAAGCTCTCTGGATCTGAAAAAGGAACTCAAATATGTCAAAGGAAGTATGCTCTTGAACTAGTATCTGAATTGGGATTGTCAAGCAGCAAACCAGCAGCTACACCTCTAGAGTTTAATCACAAGTTGACCTCTGTTGCTTTTGACAAAGCTATCAACAGTAAGGTAAAGGATAATGATATTCTGCTTAAGGATAAGGTATGTATCAAAGAGTAGTAGAGAGATTACTCTATTTGACCATGACCAGACCTGATTTGGCTTTTGTAGTTCAGGTGCTTAGTCAACATATACATGAGCCTAAACAAAGTCACTGGGAAGCTGCTTTGAGGGTGCTGAGATACATAAAGGGAAGACCTGGTTTGGGAATTTTCATGCCTGCAGGAGGCAGTCTAAAACTCACTGCATTTTGTGACTCAGAATGGGGAGCATGCGTAGAAACCAGAAAATCTGTTAGTGGCTATGTGATCAAGCTAGGTGATGCTTTAATTTTTTGGAAATCCAAGAAACAAAGTACTGTCTCCAGAAGTTCAGGTGAAGCAGAATTCAGAAGTATGGCTACTACTGTTGCTGAAATTACTTGGCTAACAGACTTATTCAAGGAACTTGGTGCTACGATCACCTTGCCAGTAAGTCTGCTTTATTTTGTGAAAGCAAAGCTGCAATTCAAATAGAAGCTCATCCTATTTTCCATGAGAGGATCAAACACATAGACATTAATTGTCATTTTGCGAGAGAGAAATTGCAACAAGGGCTGATAAAGATACTGCATATTGGAACAGAGGAGCAGCAAGCTGATTTGCTAACCAAAAGCTTGTGCATACCTCAACATGAATATCTAATAGGCAAGCTGGGACTGAAAGATCTATTTTCATCCATCAGTTTGAGAGGGAGTGTAGAAGTTAGTAGTTAATGTATATAATCTGGTGTAATTAACCAGTCAGTTAGTTAGTCGGTTAGAGTTCGGATAGTTAGTTACTAATCACAACATCAGTTAGATGATCTGTTAAAGTCTATAAATAGACTAATGCATATACATTTTAAAGTTATAATCAATAGAGAGAAAAATTTCCAAAATTCCTCTTCTCTGTAACTGCTCCTATTCGCTCTTCTTAGCTTCTAGATTCTCTAGCTCTATCATCGATGGCTGAGATCTTCAACAATTAATTATATGCTTAATTCGTGGTAAATATTTGTTACATTTAGGTGCAATCAACCAAGTGACAAAGAGCTTGGCCTGGTGAGTGGGCAAAGAACAACATTCGCGTTAATGCTGTTGCGCCATGAATCATCAATACTCCCATCATTGAAGCAACATGTGACAGAAGAAGAATGTTAGTTCATACGGGCACTATTAACCATGTTATTTATTGTTATACTTATTATTATTATATCCTATGGGGTTGCAGCAAGTCCCTAATCAAAAGGAAAATATAGAAAGCTTAATTGGTCGGGCACCTATGAAGCGAGCAGGAGAGCCGAGTGAAGTTTCGTCGCTGATGCCTGATGACATATATATGCCTTCCCACTGCTTCTTACATCACTGGCCAAATTATTTCCCACTGATCACAGTAAATGATTTTGTCTAATTAATTGTAATACTCTGTAACAATAACTGTACTTTGTATCTTCTTTGTTTAATTTGGAGCGCATTTTTTAAAATATATATTGCGATTGGCATTTTATATATATGGCAACCTTGTTTGATGCCACTTACCTTGTTTCTTAAAAGACGAGATGATCAATTTAGAATCACCTATTTGTTAGATTTAATATATTAGATTGATTGATAAATTTACTTCCTATGAAGTTTTTGCTACCATGTCCCTATATGATTGTTTCTGTTAATCACTCTGATCATCATGTACGGTAATGTTGCTAAGTCATATGTTGGTTCTCCTTTTAACTGGTCATACTCTTGATCAGATTTAAAATTGTAATCACGTTGTTCATGATCTTATAATATATTATTTACTTTTTTTGTCCTCCTATTTTGATGTTGCTATCTTTAACTTAAACGTTCGGAGTGGAATTGATTCAAGTGCATTGTGTATTGTGTATTGTGTATTGTTGGTGGTGAATGGTGATCAATTGATCTGTGACTTTGGCGAAGCAAGCAGTGGTTGTTTCACGGGCATCTGCCTATAGAGATAATCATATTCATTAATTAGCAGTAATCTAGTTATTTATTAGCAGTGATAGTAGTCAACTCTATGGAGAGAGAAACTTTGATTTGAAAAACATTTTAATATTACCATTATCAGTAAGCAACAATACAAAGTATTACTAGTTAAATTTAAATTTTAAAAAAAAATATAATAAGGTTAATATAGAACTTATAATTTTAAAATTAAAGATGGAGAATGCTTACTCCTCTTATTAGATTAATTTAATAAAATAAACTTCGTATAAATAGTGTTTTTAAGAGGAATGTCATATTAATATAAATCAAGTAAAAAGAAATGCGAAGTAGCAGCAAAAGTAGAATTGCCACAACACAATTTGCATCTCAAACTGCAATGTCATATTCCTCTCAGCTTTTATTAAGGACAACCTATATTTCAAATTCGATTATTAGTTAATCGCTGTCAACCTGTAGTTTGAAGTTCAATTCATAATTAATTAATGACAACCTATATTTTGAAATCTAGGCCATATAATTGTGATCATTTAGCAGCTTCATCCAATTCATAGACCTCTAGTTCGAAATTTAATGCTTATTTAATTACTGACAATTTGTATTTTTCAATCTTTCATAAAATTTGAATCAGTGTCAACAAATAAGAATCTCATTCTTATATTTTAAGGATAAAATTTTTTTGGCCACAATGACCACAATATTCTATTCAACATATAATCAGGTTTATTTTTGACATTTTTATTTTTTTCTTTCAGATTTAAAATTTCTCTTTAATTTATTTATTAGTTGTTTTCCAATACACTAGATACAAAATTTAAAATTTTTAATCAATTTATTTATGAAAATTTTTTATTTAGTAGTTATTTTTTAATATAATTTATTTATGAATTTTTTTTATTAGTATTTGTTTATATAAATACGTGTAGGAAGTTGTATATACATTACTCAAATTTAAATTTTAGTTATTTCCAGTATATGAGAACTTTCTCAATACATGGGTAATGTACAAAATTTAAATTTTTTTAATAAATTTATTTATGAAAGTTTTTTTTATTTATTAGTTATTTTCAAATATAATTTATTTATGAAAGTTTTTATTAGTATATGTTTACACAAATACATACAGGAAGTTATATATACATTATTCAAATTTTTATTAGAAATATTATGCATGTGTATTAGTAAATAGACTTTTTTTTCTTAATTTTTCATTGATCAAACTTTAACCTTAATGGTTAAACAAATTTTTAAATTTATTTACACAAATACGTATAGGAGGTTCATACAAATATACATTACTCAAAATTTCATTTAAAATATTCTGTATGTGTATTAGTAAATTAATTTTTCTCATAATTAATTATTTTTCTTAATTTTCATTGGTCAAAACCTTAATGGTTAAACGAATCTAGTTATACCTTATAAATATACATATTTTTTTCTCCCTCAACAACTTTGAAAAACAGCCGAAGGCAGAAAAATTCTCATGTTTTCTATCATCATTTTAGGAATGTAACCCAAAACTAAAGATCCACAAATTTTCAAGTATTTTTTTGATGCATTAAGTGTTAAGTCTAGTTAACTCTCCCTTTGCTATGCTTTTCACACTAATCTGCTGAAGTTTACATAGTAAAACATAAATGATCAAACATCATGCATAAACAGAGATACTGTTGAATTCATGTGACCATCAAGAGTTAGATTTAACAGTTAGTATCCTAAAAGACTTTACAAACTACACCTTGCAGATAAATCAAAAAGCATATATGTATATCACCATATTGTACTAATAATGGCATCTCGGACAAATTATAGTTTCTTCTTTTGTATTAATGTATACTCGCATCGCCAAAATTTCTTCAATTGTATTTATTCATTTGGATTCATATTTTCTTCAATTTGTGTTCATGTTTTATAGCACAACCACAGTTTCTAGGTTTTAAAATTGATGTTTAAATTAAGAAGGAAAGGAAGTCCAAAAACCTACTGTATTCCTCATTGTATTTTCTTTTAAAGAAAAACTTAATTGTATTTGAGTGTATTTAGAGAAAGTCATATATCTTTTTAAAAGAAAAATTATTGTATTTGTTCCAATTTATCATACACAAGGAAAATTATTATATTTGTTTCAATCTATAATAAATTTTTGGTATTTTTAGCAGTTAAAGAGTTTCTGTTGCACTTGGCTTTAGAGTTTAGAAAATAATAAAGACCTAACTTTATTTTGGAAGGAAAAGGTTACTATGGTCTTTTTATATTTGTGGTCATATTTGAGACACAAAATTGTGGTCATTTAGCATTGCTCTTATTTTAATTTGAAATGTAAAACTTAAGTCAACAATAGATAAAAGAACTAACAACATGATTTTATGATATGTAGTTCATGATATACATATAAATAATTACGAAATACAAAAAAAATTAACATGACCTCCGCGCAAGAATGACAATTTTAAAAATTTCTGGCAAGTTTTATACGTTTTAGTTCTTGTCATTATTTTGAATATTGATTGTGATATATATAATAATGGGAGAAAGAATAGATTTATTTGGCTATTATACTAAAAAAAATAATTTTTTCAATATTATTCTTATTATTAAATGACTATAGTATTCCTTTTATTCTATTTTGCTTGTCCCTTAATTCATACTGAAAATAAATTTTTGTTTTTACCTGTCCTTTTTAGTTAGTAAATTATCAAGAAAGATTTATTGTTTTCTTTTAATATTATCTTTATCGTTGAATAATTATACGAAGTAATAACAGTCAAACTAAGATTTTCAAAAAATAATTTAGTAAAACAAACCCTTAATAAATAAATTTTTAAGAATGTATTGTTGTTATAGATGACGATTGTTATAAAGAGGCCTGACGATAGATCAAATTGACACATGAGAGATATTATCAAAATATTTAAACAATTTTTATTTGTTTGATAGGTTATATATAGTTAGAATAAAGAAGAATAAAAAGTTCTATTAGTTTTGTTTGGCATTAAAATAAATTATAAAAAATTGATAAAGAAATTAAAACTGACCAAGAATTGAACAGGTTAAACTCTGACCTATTATTCAGTTCATTTTAACTCCTCATCTCTCAATCAATTAACTTTTAAGCAAATTGTGGTGAATACGGATGTATGTCTTTAGTAAGTTCTTTCTAACCAACTTGAAAAAATTGATATTTCTTTAATTTGATTAAAAATACTATTTAAAAATTATAACTTTACGCAATACATAGCAGTTAATTCAATATCTCTTCAATTTATATAGCAGCTAATTCAATCTTTCTTCAATTTAATTAAAATCTAGCCATTTTCTATTCAATTTATGCAAATTTTAACTATTTTAACTAATTTCGACCACATTTTAAAATTCAATCAAGCCACAAATTAAATCTAACCCATTTACCCAAGATCCGCGAGCTGCAAGCCAACCCGAAAATTTGATCCAAATATTTATTTTAATCACAATCGTCCCTTCCATCTGATCCAACGTCCCCTATTCCATCTTTGTTAATTTCCTTTATAATTATATCCTCACTCCCAAACCCAATTCCTCACTTTCATTATATGAGGGTTAAAGGGTCAGGCTGGCCCCAAATGGAACCAGCCTATAACCAATGGGCTGGGCTGATCTAGTTCAGTGTGAAATCGGAATCCATTTCGGTTAATCGGTATCGGTCTAATCCAGTTACGTCAAATCATGTCTTAACCAAGTAACTGGACCGGACCAGTTTAACGGTAAATTTTTTTTTAAAAAAAAATTGAATCTTTTTAATTTGACTGTTAAGCCAACAATTAGTTGGACCCAAACGGTCCAAATTATAAATTGTGGTCGTTTTTGACCCTTTTTTTAATTAACCTCTCTCCCCCTCTAAAATACTCAACCCTCTTTAAAATCCGTAAATATCCCTGTATTTTTCATATTTTTCCCACGACTTAACTCTCCTACTCCATATTCTCTAATATTTCTAAATTCTCTATTTCTCTTATATCTCTTATAATTTTTAAAGTGCTAGCAAGATTTATAATTTATTAGTTATCTTAATTATTAATTTATTATTATATCGGTTGTTACTTAGAATATTTGGTAAGTGAAAACTCAAAGTAGCAACGAGCTACGAGTAAGTACTAGTGTGCTACTATCCCCGTCAAGTATTTCATTAATTCGGAAATTTAATTTGGTACACTCATTCCGTTCTATTTCTTTCTCTTATTTTAGTTAATATTTTATTATCATATATTTAACTTTTATATTATTCATATTTTGTTATTTTAATTTTAAACTTGCACAATGGATAAGTTGATTACAAAGCTAGCAAATTTGTTTGGGTAGCAGTAGTACTACTAATACTAATATTACTATGGTAGAGGAGCTAGAGGTAGAAGTTCAAGAAGTTCTTCTTCTATACTACTATTTCTGCAAATCAATTATTTACACATGTATCTGAAACATCACCTAATAATCTTATGGATTCTGTAGAAATGCAAGAAGATTATGGCATAGAGGATAATAATGATGAAGAAATTGAATTAGATAATAATAATACACAACTTACACCTATTAGAAAAGTTGGTCAGATTAAATTTATCCGAAGAGAGGGTAGTAGCAGAGGTGATAGGCCACTTTTACCGAAGTCGACAAATTATAGAAGGAGAAGTAGGATAGGAAATTTTTTTACTGATGCTGACGGGACCAATAAGGTTAGATGTAATATTTGTGGACAATCTTTTAAACATATCACCAACCAGGGAGGGACAGACACACTTGCAAGACGCTTGGACGATAAACATCCTTTAGAATGGGGTGCTAATAGCAAGGATCAAACAACAATAGATCCGCAAACTGGAACAGAACATAAATATGATAAATGAAGGACCATAAGTAGTTAGCAAAAATGATTGCTTTGGGTTGTCTTCTATTTTCTTTTGCATATTCGTTATATCTTATTACTTATATTCAAAGAGTTCATAATCTTTTGTTTAAAGATGTTCCTAGAAATATTTGTAGATCTTATATCTTTAGGCTACATGGACCATATTTATTTTTCTTGCAATATATGTTTAATAACTTTCCTTGTAGAGTCAGTCTTACTTCTGATATTGGTCATGTTGTTAATGGAAATGACTATTTGACAATTACATGTCATTGGACAAATGAAAACTTTTATGATGCAAAAACGTATTATTGCTTTTAAACACGATGAAGATCAAAGTCATACAGCTACATTTATAAGCACTACAATTATTGAAGTTGTGGCGGAATATAATCTTTCCCAAAAAATTTTGTGTATGACTTTTGATAGTGCTTCTAATAATACTGATGTTGTGTCACTATTAAAATTGCATCTAAATCCACCACTTGATGACATTTTTCATGTTAGGTGTGTATGTCATATATATAATTTAATTATTAAAAGTGGCCTTGAATTATTTAAACCTGAAATTACTATGGTTAGAAGAGTTGTAGGCGTTATTCAAGGAAATAATAGAGCTTCTAAAATTAAAGAATTTAAGACTAAATGTGCTACATGTGGTCTCCCCCCTAGATATATGTTTGAAGAAATTGTTACTAGGTGGAATTATACATATATACTCTTGAAATATTGTCACAAATATAAATTGCCTATAACTGAGATTGTTAATACTCATTGTACTGATCCTAGATGTATGTTAACTATTGAAATTTGGGACACAATTGATGAAGTTGTGAAATTTTTACATAAATTTTATGTGATTATTGTTGAATTTTCTAGAGCTTGCTACCCTACTATTGCTAATGTTTTAATTCACATAATATGATGGCAAAATTTTAAAAAATATTTCTATCCTATCCCCTTATTTATCTAATTCGTGTTGTTTTAAATCCTTCCATTAAGATGATTGATACTCAAAATTTAATTAGAAGTTTGTACAAATATATAAAAATTAAACCAACTAAAACCTCGTGTATCATGACTTGTGTGTCTACTCTAAATGCACATTTACAATAATTATATAATTACTAGATGAGATATGTTCGTGCTTAGAACGGGCCCAACATATTTGGCCTTGTCATTTTCATTATGAAACTGTTATTCTTATAATTTATTGGGTGCCACTATGGAGTTATTATTTCTATAATTTGTTCAAAGTTGATCTGTTCATTATTCGTAAAATTTATTGGAAGTCATTGTTCGGAATTTTACTATAGTAATAAATAGACATTTTCAGAATTACAAAAAGAATGACATAGGCTCCTATGTACATTTGAATAACAATAATCATCATCATTCTGATATTAAGTATATTAGCAGAATAGTAAGCAAATCATAAAATCAAACATTAATAGATATTGAACTCAAAATAGAAAAATAAGATAACCATCACCAGAACACTTCTATACACATATATGCATATTAAGGGCTCGTATGCATAATATGACATTCTTTTTATGTACATAACTGCAAAAGAGGACACAATTGCATTGTACATCTCTAGCTTTATGTAGTTCAACCGTATTTAAATACTATAAGTACTGCAATTATAATACCAAAAAAATATAGAAAGTATTTGCACTTTCAAGTACATCACTCAACGCAATTAATTCATCATTTGCTACGAGTACCAGCTTAGTTCCCAGCTTGGTATTGAGAGCCATGACACTTTCAAAAACAAAGAAGGTAGTTGTACCTTCAAGAAGCAAACAAATATCAATAGCACAAAAGAAGGATAAATTGATTAGAAAAAAATCACCTACTAAATGCACTGACTTAGATTGGTCTCATATCCTAAGTGAGAGCAGCATAATAATAGCTAAAACCAAATATTCAAAGGAGAACATGTATGCACAAAATTGAGTCAAAAACTACCCGAGAAATAAGAAAGCTATATACATGAGCATCAGGTTGCCATAACCAAGAATCAGGTGCAACATTCAGAGAAGCAAGAAAGAAAAACTCACCAAATTTCAAATATTGCACATATCAGAGAAAAGCTTGAACCTGAGCAGAGAACCAACATGATTCAACTAAATAAAGCATCCCAATTCTTATCTTACAACAACAAAAGAAAAGTACTAAAAGAAACAAATTTTGCTAGTTCCGTCTACCAAGCACTGCTATTAAATGAAAACATCCTATCATAATACCTAAAGACTTAACTTATCATAAACCAGATTACAGTAAAAAAATATAAACTCTTAATTTAATAAAATAAATTATTATACTAAATTCAAACTGAATATGTACCTCAATTTTAGTAGATGATGTCCTGTCAAGGTCTCCCATTCAAATCTCACTACCTTCAGTATCCATGACATGAAGGAATATCATTTGTATTATGATGTAATCACTGTAATATTTGCACTTATATTACATAACGAAATCTCTTTAATTAAGTACTAAAAAAAATCAGAAATAATAGTAGAGCAAAGAAAGAGCTAAACTCTAAGAAGACACAGAGAATTAAGGTGAACCAACCCCTCTGTGCTAGCAAGACCTTGTATGTGAAACTGGAGAGGAAGAAGAATAAGTTGTCCTACAATTTACATTGCTTTCTTTGAGCATCATCAAGTCGTAATTTTATTCAGATGAGCCCGTATCAGACTAAGATTTTTGTGGTGCAACAATTTTGAGAAACTCAGTGGGATAAGTTGATTCTAATATAGTAACACATCAGTTGAGGATGCAGGTGGAACAGGATGACGAAGCTATACGCTCAAAAGTGAAAAAAAAGAAAAGAGTTTCTGAGAAACTAATCATAAGAGAAAAATACCAACAATATAAATTAAGGAGCTTAGATTTCTAATCAAACATTATGTGTTGTTTCTCTCGGGTCAAAAATATAGTTGAGAGGGCATGATAACAGCAAGCATGCTCTGATCAGTCAACTGATTGATAAAGGTCCTGTAAGCACATCATCGAACACCATGGGTGCGTTGTCCACTTCAAATTCCAGTAAATAAATAAACAACAAAAAGTGATGCAAGAGTACATCCATATGTCCAAGAAAGAAAGTGGAGTGACAGTGTTTGCCCTAAATTTAGGACAGGGTAGTAGTCACTTATACAACTATTGGAATTTCAGTTCTAGGAGGTTGCACTCAAGAAGATTAACAATAGTTGGTCTCTGCTTTTGCATGATAATTTCAAGCTCTTATCTAAAGAAGTCATCTAACTAAATCAATTATCAAAACTTAGAAGAGACAGAAACCTATGCAATTGTGCACACAATAACGACTATACATAGTGTTATACACTATATCAGGAATTAAAAAACGATACTAAACACCTTTTCAAGAAGGGAAGATGAGTCTCTTATGATATTGAGAGAACAATGAGGTACCACTTGACTCATTAATAACATAATCTCCAAAAAGATGATGTTCTATATGTCTCGCATTGTCGTAGTTTCATCTCAGAACTTTTTTTGCCAGAATATTGATATAGGACAGTCCGTTGCACTAAACTTCCGCTATGCGCGAGTTCGAAGAAGAGCCAAACCACAAGGGTTTCGGAATTTTGATTCTCTACCTTAATAATGCTAAGCTCAAAAGGCTATATTAGTGTACAACTTTTCACAAGGAATACTTTTCACTTTTTAAATTATTTTTTTTTTAAAAAACTAACACCAGATCCCAAACAGAGACAACTAAAAGCACAACATTCCTCATTCAAAGTGCACACGGCAAAGCAAGTACAAAATGGCATAAATTATATCATGGTATTATTAATGCAAAGAGCATAAATAAATTAACAATGACACAATGAGCACTTAATCTATACTAAGGACAAAAAAGGAAAAAAAAGCAATGTATTAGTTTCTATCAATCACAAATAAAATAATAGCATATGCATGATTGTGTTACATCAAATAGCATAATTTACTTTTTTAGGTTGACAGTGCTTGTAATTGTAATTCAGAGTTTCGGAAAATAAAGAAAACAAACAACTATATTTGTCATCAATAGTTTATATGTAATAATAGATAAGAGAGTATAACGTTGGAATACAAAATTACAAAGTTAGGCATAACAATTTCAGTACCAAACAACTTTAATCAATATTACTTGGACAAAGCATATGCAATCACTTTTTTATTTTGTGGACCTTTATACACATACACACGCTTAGAAAGTACAACTACCCAGGAATATGATTCTGTTAGCGAATCATGTCAGTATTTATTTATTAAAAAAAACTATTAGGTACAAAATTTTCAGTTCATTTCAGATTATTTAAACAAGAAAGAGAACATGAACAAATAAGCTTTCATAATAAAATATATTTTTTAAGTTTACCAAAAGAGAAGGAGCAAGAGTAATAATCACCTTAGAATACAGTTATTTTATAATTTTAAGTAAAAACACTTTCCAAAACTATAATTCATGAACTTGTTTTCCAGGGGATCACTTGAAGAGTTTCTTAACAAATAGGCACATTCTGAAGTGTTTCCCCACACTGAGTGCCTGCTTTAAGTAAGTAAACACAATCCAACTATCTTTCAAGTATTTAATGCCCTTTGACTTTTTTTCACCATGAACATGTCAGATTTGCATTCATAGATACAAAAATTCTCCTCAGAATAAAATATTCAATGACAAATAGTGTTGTAACTTGTCTTGCAGTTTTTCATACTAAATACAAAGGTTTAGCAAAACTTGCAAAGTTTTGGTAAACCTCCTTCAGGTAATGGGGTACTCGTAAAGCAATCTGTTTATATATAGAGATGCTTGTATCTCTGCAATATAAGTAACTTTCTCAAAGGACTGAATGTACTCGTGTTTTACTAAAGATGGAATTAATAAAAAAATATCATCATTTTCGTTAAACAACTTAGAGGATAACCACGGCCAATTTACACTATCATCGGCAAAATATTTTATTAGGTTAAAGGTTAATACAAAATAATGATGATATTGCTTCACAATATGTTTTTAACTATCAAAACCTGCATAAATTTTATGAAAATTTCTCTAATTCATGCTGTTGAAGAAAATCCTGATTTTCAGAGTGTTACCAAATGGTGATTGGAGCGAAACTGTGTAAGACGAATGGATGGATGAATAGCCTAGTCAGACAATTTTTTGTGCTTACTAAAAAGGCTATATTCCCATATAATCAGTAGCATAAATATAAATTATAATGCAAAAAATCGTGAATAAATAAATAAAACAAACAAAATGAATATTGCAGAGAAGATGCTAAAACCCAGAGCAATTAACAGTACATTGAAGCTAGAAGGCCGTGGAACCGAAGAAGCAGTGGAAGATCTTTGAGTCATAAAAAGTAAAATATCAATGATTAAATTAATTTCCAAGAACATTGAAGAGAGATGGAAAAAGCAAATAATAACATCAACAATTAAATTGAAAAATCTTAAAGGAACTGGAAGATGATTTGGGCAAAAAAATACACACCTGAAATGGCAAAATCCAACTGAGAAGATGGAGAGAACTAAAGAGTATGAATTCAAAATGTGAAAAAAAGATTAATTTGAATATCAAAAACTGATGAAGATTGTTATAAAAGGAACACCAGAAGAGCACTGGGGCTTCAAGGAGACTATGGTGAAGAAATAAGTAAACCTAACTCCTACCAATACAAATTGGACTTCTTGAAAAATCAACCCATCACTTTGCAATTAGATTGCAAGCACTAAATCCTCTCCAATATGTTTGCTCTATAAAAAAACCAACATTAGCACTTCTAAAAAGAATTGTAAGGTCACGGTCACAGTAAACTCACCAGCTACAGTAGAAGTGGGAGCTAACCCAAGGAAGTGCACATGATCTATATGATTATATGAAAGACAAATATGCAAATATAAAAAAGATTGCAGTTATGTGAGAACGACAAAACTTTCACATCAAAGACATGAAATTTGAGAGAGAATTATATAAAATTATGACTATATGGGAAGGACAGAGAGAACTGACAGAGTAATATCCTTGAAAATCTAGAGAAGAGATTTTTCTAAAGAATTGAGGTCTCTATGTTGGAATAAAAGAGAACGAATTCTTCTAGAATTATGTTGAAGAAAAGCAACAGAGTGAGTATCGAGAGAACCGGTAATAGAGAATTTTTTGTAATTGAGCAAAATGACTCTTTTGCCCTTGACCGTTCTATTGTTGTCTTTTCTATATAATAGAAATTATGCAAATATAGTTGACACATCTGCTACATAATTTGCACCTGATACTAATATTGCTTCTCATTGTCTTTGTATAATGATGATGATATTATTAGTTTTTCTATTTGGAGTACTTTTGATACTTCTCAAATCTGCAGTAGCTAGCAATAACATTGATGAACTTCAATTTTAGTTGTAGAAGGCGAACGAGCCAAAGAATAATTTTTTTCCCATTGATATGGTGGAGAGACAACACAAAGCAGTTTCTAATTCTTGCAGCAATGGCTCAAGCGTGCTAGATGTGTCAGTTTCAACCGTTGCATCAGAGAGCGCATTTAGCAAAGCAAGCAGCAATTAGGAGACATCCCACACTTATCGGGTAGCAATGCTTTAGAAGTTTCAGTATGTTTCAGAGATTAGATTAGATCAGAACGAAGAAACCTAGGACTTGATGATACAGATTTAGATGAGCTGGAGGACGAAGGGATTAGAGATATATTATCAAGTGCTGGTCCATGTGATACTGCAATAGCACCAACCCCTCATTTTGACATTGAAGAAATTATAAAACCGGTGAAAAGTATGTACAAAATAAAAATTAATTATTTAAAGAGTTAGAGGCCTAATCAAATAGAACTCTTCTTAGAAGGTGACCGTATAGATTATGTATTCATCATTCGTCTTACATTTCTAAGTTATAACTTCTAGTCTTGTATCAATGTATTTGCAATATGCAATTTCAAATTTATATTAGGGAAAAGGGTCAAATTTACCCTATGCTTTAGTTTAATAACTAATTTTACCATGCGTCATACTATAGGGTCAAATATACCCCTGTTGTTATCAAAGTATTTAAAAAATCCCTCATTTGGATAGAATCCCCAAATAAGAGGTATTTTAAATGAGATTTGGAATATGACACTTAAAATAAAGCTTGAAGGACTTATATTAATCGAAATGTGTTATATTGACCAATGCGGTTTGACAAAGCAACACATGATATATTTGTTAAAAAATTAACTTTTTGAAGTTGTGTTCTTTTTAATATTTAAAATTAATTTAAATATATTATAGAAAAAAAGTATAAAATTTTATGAGTGAAAATTTAAAAAATTCAAAAATTGCTTTGATATAAATTTTGAAATTTTTAAATATTTAAAAGTTAAATTTTCATTATTAAATAAATATTTGAAGGTAAATTCTTAAAATTTATCTTTAAAAAATGGACTTCATAAAATTGAATTTTTATGATCAAAAGTTGAAGTTCAATTTACCAAGATAAATTTTAAAAATTTATTTAATAATAAAAGTTTAATTTTTAAATATTTTAAATTTTTAAAAATTATATCAAATCAATTTTTGAATTTTTAAAATTTTCACTCATAGAATTTCATATCTTTTTCTATAATATAATTAAATATAATTTTAAATATTAAAAAATCATAACTTCAAATAGTCAAATTTTTAACAAATATATCATGCATTGTTTTGCCAAATCACATTGGTCAATCTGACACACTTCAATTAATATAAGTTTTTCAAACACAATTTTAATTGTCATGATCCAAATATTTAAAATACCCTATATTTGGGGATCTCATCCAATTGAGGGATATTTTTGAATAATTTAGTAACGACAAGGATATATTTAGCCCTATAGTATGATGAAAAGTAAAATTAGCTATTAAACTAAAGTTGATAGATATATTTGACCCTTTTCTCTTTATATTAAATAGACTTAAAGGCCAACATCTTGAATTTTAGGAACTATTAAAAATTATTTTATACTTACATAGTTCATACTTTATACTTTATAGTTTGTAAGTTTTTACTTTTTCTCATAATATTTAAAAATTTAAAATTAATTGCTAGATGAATAAAGTGTTCAATTTAATAAAATATATTAGTTATTGACTTTTCTTTTGCTAAATTAAAAAAAAAATCCTCAACTTCTTTTTAAATATTAAATATTTTAAAATATATTATATCGCCGTTTAAATTTATAATTTTTTAAAAATATAACTAATTTTTTAATTATAATCCGACCTGACCCGATCTGATTGAACTCCTAATCACACGATCGAAAATAATTCAATTGAACCCAAATCGGTTGAATCCGATAACCCAACCTCGAATTCAATCCCCTATCCTGACTAACTGTATTTTAATTTTGATGAACCCGCCCGACCCGTAATACCCATATTTCATTCTCACAAAAGACATCTTTCTTCCTCGCCTCATCGTCTCCCGCCTCATCTCCGGCCAGCCACAAACCCCCTCCGCTCTCCACTCTTCGTCTTCCCTCCTCTCAATCTTCTCTCAATCTCCATAACCTCCCCCACCCGCGCCTCTTCTCTCTTCTCCTCTCACTGCCTCCGGAGGACCGCCACCAACGGCCACTGCATCGCCTCCCTACGTTCTCTTTGCTCCGACCGCCTTCGGACGGAACCACCATCACCCTTATACCCCTCTGTTTCTCTCTCCCCTCTCCCTCATCTAGCCCTGAATCGTTTTCCTCATAAAAGATCAGTATGACTATCGTTTAGGCTATTTTGACATTCGAGGATCATGCTGCAAATTTCGAGATCCTCACAGATATGAAGTTTTGATTCTGTTACGACGGATCCTCACAGATCCGTCTCTGGTATGGACCCTGTTGTTGTTCAACACTATTATGTTTCTTTTGATTTTGAGATTTCGTGCATGAAACTGTTAATAGGGAGAAAATTTCTGGTGTTTTATCTTTTGTCCTTTTGAGGTAATATGTGTGGAAGCATTGTGTCTTATACAAGCCCCAGACACTGTTTTCTTTGCCCTCTGTTTAATATTCCAATAGTATTTACCTGACTCACATGCTTTGTCTTATCGTGTGACAGCCTTAATAATCTGATAAGCTACTTTCTTGTGCTATTGGAATTTAAGTTAACATTCACATACCATGTACGTAATTCCTCACATCTCTGCCTAGATTTGATAGAATTTCACACGATAAGCGTTGTTGCCAGACCAGCTTGCTGGACCTAGATCATAATGTGGGGAATTTAATTACTCTTTGTGTGAAAATGGATTTCTTGTCAAAAGCATTTTGCACTAGTACAGTAGTATGAACGCATTCCCCTCTCTTTGTTTCTTTAAATAAATTTTGAGCACTTGATCATCTATCTTCCTTTGTGATTGAATCCCTTTCCTTAATTGATTTGACATCTTTAGTATTCATTTATTTTTGGTGGACTATAACTTGTTTTGCACTAATTGACCTTTCTGAACATTCAACTCCAGTTCTTAACTTGAATGTATGACAATTGTTATTAATTTTACACCCAATTGGTTCTGTTCAAGGAAAACTTATATGATTGATATCTCTTTCCTTCGCTGACTTATGGTTATTTCGGATTAATACTACAACTATTGATTTCATACATGTTAATTAAGGAAAGTTTTTCTCTTGATCGACATCCCTAAATGGGAGCACATGTTTATTGATCATCTCCTTGCCTTTTACTAATTTAAAACAGTTGTATTACTTGTCTATTCTTGGTAAACTTTGATTCGTTAATTATCTAGTTGTTTCGTGCATATTATTAAGGAAATAATTTTCTTTTATTGATTATGCTGAATATTTTCCCCTTCCTTTTCGATAAAGTAAATAATTTCATTGCTGGCATCAAGTGGATGCATAATAGTTACAAAAGTAGAGTAACAAAAAGTACTTGTCAGCTCCAGTACATGTCTAGTTAAAAGCTAGGGAGGTGACAAAGTTCAAGAGAGTATCAGGGGAATTTATTGGGGACAAATAAACCCAACTATACAAAAACATGAGACAACTAGCTTTTATACATTGGCAGTTAGTTGATGTTCCATTAAAGCATCTCCTATTCCTTTCATTCCAGATACTCCAAATATGGCAGCAGTATCATCTTCCAGATTCTTTTGATGGTGCTATCAACTTTCCAGCTACTCCAGCTCTCAAAAACATCCCTGATATTCTGTGGCATGACCCAATTCAGTCCAAAAAGTGTTATATCATAAGTCTGCTGCCACTGGACAGTGTATAAAAAGGTGATTGTGTGTCTCTGCTTTCTCCATGCACATATAGCATTTATTTTCCATTTGAAACTTTCTTCTGGCTAGATTATCTTGAGTCAAACATGCTTCATGCAATGCTGTCCAGCTAAAGCAGCTGATTTTAGGAGGCAACTTGACTTTTCAAATAAGCTTCCAAGGCCAATGGACTGTGATTGCATTATATATGCTTAGAAGCTTGTATGCAGCTTTAACTGTAAACTCCCCATCCCTCCTCTCTCCCCATTTTAGCTGGTCTGGTGCAAGCCTATTGATTGTTGCACTATGAAGTGCTGCTAAAAGGCTGATCAACTCTCCCATCTCCCATTCCTGTATGTTCCTTCTAAGGTTGAGGTTCCAAGAGTTTTCTTCCCTGTGCTGATATATTGCAGCATCTGGCTCATTTGCTATGTGGAATATGTTTGGGTAGGCAGCCGCTGGAGGGGTGTTGTCCAACCATTTGTTTTTTCAGAAACTGATATCTGACCATTCCCTACTACCATGTGCTTGTGTTGAGAAAACCTCTCCCATAGCATGCTTATACTTTTCCAAATGCCAACTCCATAAGGTTCAGTTGAGACTTTAGAGTACCAATGGTTTAGGGCTCCATCTTTTGCAATAATGACATCTTTCCATAAGCACGGATCCTCCCGAGTGTATCTCCATAGCCACTGCATTAGTAAGCATTTATTGTGAAGTGCTAAGTCTCTGATGCCCAGGACACCTTGTTTTTTTGGTAGCAAGACCTTGTCTCACTTGACCAAATGAAATTTGTGCCTGCTACTATTTCCTTCCTAGAGAAAATTTCTTCTAATCTTGTCCAGATGCTCTAATGCCTTATTGGAAATGGGGTATAGTGACATACTATATGTTGGGATGCTATCAAGCACACTGTTGATCAATGTTAGTCTACCACCCATAGAAAGGTACTGCATTTGCCAAGAAGCAAGCCTTTTTTCAAACTTTTCTATGACCCAATATGTCGGCTACATCTTCTATGTTCTGCCCCATTAACAGGATAAATTACACTCTTGAGCATGTTGATATGAAGACCCTAGACTACTTCAAATATGAGCAATGTAAGGTTTAGATAAAGAACTTGTTCCTTGTCAGCTTCAGAAAAAATCAGTGTGTCATCTGCATAAAGTAGATGTGAAATGTTGACTTCTCTATCTCTTCCTATATCAAAACCATTTAGCCATTGCAATTGTTTGGCTTTATCTAGCATTCTACTCGGCCCCTCCATAGCTAGAATGAACAGAAAAGGTGAAAGAGGGTCACCTTGTCTTAGTCCTCTGTGGCGAGAAAAAATCAACTGGGCTTCTATTAATTAGGATCGAGTATTTCAAATTAGAGGTGTTGAATTTAATCCACTTTATCCACTTGTCACGAAACCCTATTTGCCTGAGTATAGATATGAGATAAGACCAATTCAGTTGGTCAAAAGCTTTCTCAATATCTAATTTGCATGGTAATCCAGCATTCCCTTGCTTTAATCGCCAAGCACCTCATTTGCTATGACTGAGGCATCTGTTATCTGCCTCCCTTTAACGAAAGCATCCTGTTGATTTGAGACTAGTTCCCACATAACTCCTTTCAGCTTTTCTGCAAGGACCTTTGATATGATCTTCTATATGCTCCCAATCAAACTAATTGGTCTATAGTCCCTCAGTTCCATTGCCCCTTTTCTCTTAGGGATAAGTGCTATGATTGAGGCATTGCAGGACTTAACCATCCAACAATGCTGATGATAGTACTGCATAGCTGATAGTAAATTTGTCTTGATAAAATCCCAAGAGCACTGATAGAAAGCTATAGTGTACTCATCAAGCCTAGGGGATTTGTCAGGGGCATTTGACTTTATGGCTGCTAACACTTCCTGTTCTTCAAAAGCTACCTCTAGATTGTTGCTTTCTTTTGTTGTGATGGATGAATTCCATCAAAATTGGCAGATGGCCTCCAACTTTCTTGCTCACTATATAAGCTTTCAAAGAATCCCAGTGTCTTCCTTTTAGTTGCCTCATTATCTTCAATAATGACATTATCCACCAAAAGTCTATCTATATAGTTGGATCTTCTAATTTGAGTTAGCAATCTTCTGAAAATATTTGGTGTTTTTATCCTCTTCCTTGAGCCAAAGGCATCTGGATTTCTGCCTCCATGAGATCTCCTCTATTTTGGCTAATTGTTGTATCTCAGCTTTCAAATTTGTCATTTGACTTGCCTCCACTATATTCATTTGTCTGCCCTCTGTGATCTGGTCCAATAACATCATCTCTTCTAGTGCTTTGCCTTTTCCTAGTCTCCGATTTTCCAAATTCCTCCTTATTCCAATTGGTGATGTCCTTCTTTAGACTCTTCAATTTCGGCATAAGGATAAATTCTGGTCTTAGAGTAAAGTTTTAGTTATGGCACCAATTCTTTAGTTTGTCCAGAAAGCCTTCTACCTCTAGCCACATGTTTTCAAATTTAAAGTAGGAGGGAGTGACATCCCAGTGTCCACTTTCCAGCAAAATGGGTCTATGGTCTGAGATCACTTTAGGCATTGCAATCTGTTTCACAACCTTAAATGAGTCACTCCATCCTAGTGTAATGAGAATTGTCAATTCTGGATGCTTGTTGATTGTTATTCTAGACCAAGTAAACTGGCTCCCTGTAGTGGCAAGTCAATGATCCCAAGGTCTTGGATTGTATCTGAGAATGTTTCCATTGCTTTTGATCTTCTTGTGCAGTTAAGTCTTTCACTTGCAAATCTGCACACATTAAAGTCACACCCTACGACCCATTGGTTCTCCCATAATCCTTTTATCCCTATTAGTTCATCCCACATCTCCTCTTTTTGAATTAGTATGTGGCCCGTAGATGGTGAAGCACCACCTGAAGTTCTCAATTAAGCTTTCAAGCATGCAGGTAATAGTGTAGCAGCCTTGCAAAGAGTCTATTTTTCACCCATTTTCTTTTATCCCAGATCATTATTAACCACACTTTGTGCCAACTGCTTCAAGTTCTACCCACTCAACCCATCTATTACCCCATAACTGCCGAACTAAGCTTCTATTAAAGCCTTGGACTTTGCTTTCTTGCAAAGAAAGTATGTCAACCTCTCACTTTTGAATGAGAGATTTTATGGTGCTCCTCTTCCCATCCTCATTCAAACCCCTTACATTCCAACTTAGGATTTTTAGATTCATCTGGACAAAGAATTGCATTGCCTGCCCCTGTTTCCACTGCTTTGCTGCTACTTTTTGTCATAATTAATTCCGCATATTAATTTTTTCCTCTCCCCTTCTCCTTTGTTTTTTCTTTTCCTTTGCAGGCCTCTGTTGATTTAAGTCCTGCTCCTGAATTTCCTTCTGCCTTCTTTGTTCCATCCTTAAAATTAAATCTAAAAGTTCACGTTCAAATCCTGTGGCGTTAACTCCAAATGCTTTGCATGCTTTAACCATTATGATTTTTGTCCATTTTGATGTTTTAATGAGAGTGGGCTTGTCAATCACTTGAGGGCTGGGATCACCTTCATACCATGTTAATGGTAGTGCATCACTTATTGCTGGAGAAGCAGCTTCTGAATCTGAGCTACAGAAAGGGACTAGTTCTTTGCTTGATGGGTGTGGTCGAAGTGGCCTGTGGATTCTTTCTTGAGGAAATCTTTCATCATCGACATCTGACTGGACTTCTTCTACTCTCTGCTCTGCAGGTTCAAATGGAGGAGTTTTCTGTGGCCGTCGAAGTCGCTGGAGTCCAGTGGAAGATAGAATATTAAATCTATTTGTTGGGCTGGGCTTCTTGACTTGCCAGATTGTTTCACTTTAAAAAGTCTAGCTTCTCTTGAAACCATTATTCTCCCCTTCTTATTATTCTTATTATTTAGGCTTGATTTATAATACTCCTTATCAGCTTCTAGGCCCGAATTGCTTTGCATTAGGTTTAGTCCATTCCCCCTTTAAGCTGTTGGTTTCTGCAGCCTTCTCTCCTATATCTGTTGGACAAAGCCCTCTGGCAGCTTTTAAATTAAAGTTGCCTCTTTGTACTTTCTCTGCTATATCTGCTGGACAAAGCCCTCTGTTAGCTTTCAAATTAAAGCTGCCTTTTTGTACCTTCTCTCCTATATCTGCTGGACAAAGCGCTCTGTCAGCTTTCAAATTAAAGATGCTTCTTTGTACTTCCTTTTATGATATGAATTTCGATGTGCCAGCTTCCTCCGTCACCTCTTTTTTAATTGTTGCTAGGATTTTTTCCGGCAAGTCTAATAGAGGTGTGCAAGTCCTCTATGATTGAGATTTTAAATATCCATCCTTCTTTAAATATCTCGATGGACCTCGGAATTATCGTGTTGTTCTTCCCCACACAGATTTGAGCCCATAAAAGGTGTGTTCTATGCTTGGTGTCCTCATCTACTCTGATCTATCCTCTGCATTTCTCTCCGATAAGTTTGAAGGTTTCTGATGACCAAGCATGAAGTGGGATGCCAAAAACCTTTACCCATTTGTGCTTTTGACTTTTTCGTTGTTAACTTTGAGTTGGCCACAGGTGACCACCATTCCAGGGATAGCCTTTTGCCTTCCAGAACCATTTCCCTGCTTGCCTCTAGGCTGAATGGAAGCTCAAATAGAAATTGATTGTGATTAGTAGGTGTGACTTTGAGCCTTGCTGTGACTTGCCACCTTCCCTCGAACCACTTTTGTATAACCTCTGCATTTGGGCTTGTATTAAATGAATCATTAAATTCACCTATGAGACATCTCGCGAGAAAATGCTCGATGTTGGCCTGTCCTGCTTCTGTGCTGTCAATGTTTGGCCATTTTTGGATCCTAGTAGCCTCCATGAATGACTTGGCCTGGTCATTTGCTAAGTGGAATCTTGGGTCCCCATGTGGACCTAAGAATCTTTGTATTTTCCCTGCTATGTCATTCCAACCTTTATTGGAACTGCCTTCTAGGATGATGACTGAAGCCTTCGTGTCCCCTAGTATAGTTTCTATTCTCATAAACATCCATAGCTGTTGAAATTTTGTATCACCCTGAAAGTGTATGCCTGTACTTTCCTTCCCCACCTTCTACATTTGTTACCTAGTTGTAGAGAAGCCTGCTTCAGCACTTCGCAAATCCACCGGAGATTGTGTTTGTTTATTCTGATCCCGCTTGTGAATCTTTTGCTGCTCTCTGTGAAGACGAACCATGAATCCCCAGTACTAATTAATTTAAAGAACTCCCCACTCGAAGTAAAGGAAATGCCGTGCTCCATAAATTAGGGAAATATAGGGTTTTCATTAGAAAAGCGTTCGCCGGAGAGGAGAGGTGAGAGGAGAGAGAAGAGAGACATTTCCATTCATTGTGATGTTTGTTATGCAATTCTATACTTTCCCCTTCCTTTAATCCCTCATTCTTCTAGCTATATAAACGACTTCTTCTCCTCTTTCATTATTCATTCAGACATCACTTGTTCTTGAGCAAGACAACTTTTGCTCTCTTTTTTTTTAAACATTCAAACATAGCTTTCCAGGTAATATCATTGAACAATTGTTTTCATTTCATTATTACATTATTTACTTTCAAACACTCTTCTCACATACTTGGCTCTCTTCTGTAATTCTATAATCCTCTATACCTCCTCAACACAAGCACTGCTCGAAATCTGTGAGATTCTCGTGATATTAATATGTTGAGATTTGGTATCAATCAAGGCATTGTGTGACGCTATTGTTTCGTTGCTTTCTTGTTAACTACTGCCATCAACTTGTTTTCCTTCCCATATGTCCGAGACTTCGAAGAGTTTGCTAGGGTTTGGAGTGGCTCGGGATTTGATAAGCATAGATTTGTATTAACTTATTTAATTTTTCTTACATCTGTAATTATGTAATAATTTGTATGAATGCTAAATAGTGAAAAGGGGTTTGTGATTGTGGCGGAGGGGATTACTTTTCTTTCAGTTGTGCTTGCTTTGTTTCGTCTAATCCGCTAAACTAGATGCAGGCGACCCACTACAAATCATTCCTATAGGAATCAAAAATTTAGAGATCATGCCTATAGGATTAAATGACTTTTAATATTAGTATCCTGTTTTGTGCAACAACTCGCTTTATCTCGTAAGATAAATAATTTGCTTATGGATTGATTGGATAATAAGGTTAAAACATGTTTATTGAGTGTCTAATGCAGTTTTAAAAATGTTGAAACAATTAAGTAGAAACTCTGCCTATAGGATTTATAATGATAGATTGCAATAAGTATCATGCTTTTGAACTATTCATTTAAACATATTGTTGCCCTCTTTTGGGAACTATGTTTAGAATCAGTATTCTTAGATATTCTGGTATGGAATTTCGCGACTGATTAATTACAGCACGCTCAAACTAATTTAATTTATAACTAGATACGATATCTATAAAAATAATCCAATTATTTAGAATTCATGCCTATAAGGATTTCGTTTCTGTTTGTGTTCATTAAATCAGCATGTATGAGGTTCTAATTCACGCTTTTAAATTATATCTGCTGCCTTTTTATTCATGCACAACAATTCATTTAGAAATCCCGTCTTTAGGAATAACAACATTTTAGAAATCCTGTCTATAGGAATAACGACATATAATTTTTTTTTGAAGGAATAACATTTTCAGCATACAGAAACCCTGTCTATAAGGATGTTTTTGCTGCATTTTAGAAAATCTACCTATAGGTATCAACATAGAGGCTTATCTGAAACCCTTGCATGCTAGTTTGTGCTTCTCTGGTTCTTATTTGTTGTTTGACACTTATCACTTTTAACAACCTTAAGTACTCTAGAACCCAAATCCAAAATAGCAGTTCAATATCCTTATACATTAGGTTTTATTAGGTTTAGGATGGGTAGACACACACTAGGGCGTTAGTATTTTCTCTTTACAGCGATATTAGGAATAATAATTAATTAATTAGGTGAGTAGTGGGACATGATAGTCTGTACTTATTGAATAATACGAGCAACCTAAACAGGTTGCGAACTATTATTTTAGTTCCACGAGGTGATCTTGTTATGTTAATAACCTCCCTCATTTTGTTGTGGAACTACGTTAGACCTGATTCCCTTCTAAAGGGATACATAGGCGTCTCTACGAGACTTTGTCTAAATCTTAAGATTTTTGTTGTATGGTTTATTTTATTCTCTGTCTTTTCTTTGATTAATTGGGTGATTATTATTTACGTTGTTTGTAATAAGTAGTTATAATGACGAAATTTTTTTCCTGCATGGTTCAACTTTCTTTCTTCTCAGTTATATGATATTAAATTTTGTTTTATTATTATTATTTTTAATCTGTTTAAATCACTTAGCTATTTTAGCCTTAATAATTAATGACCCTTTTTGATCATATAATCATTTTCCCACATAATTAATGAATCTGGAAGGTCCCACATTTGTGGACCTCGAAAGGTGCCTAACAACTTTCTTTCAAGGTAATTTTTGAACCCTCACCTGATTCTGGTGACGTAGGCTAGTTAAACAAGTTTTCTTGTTAGTTAGTTTATTCTGGTGCCCTAACACACCATAACTCGTTAGGTGACGACTCTTCTCTATTCAATCCTAAAGGAGTCGTTACGTGTCAAGTTCTGCTTTTCGCGAGAAAAATGGGGTGCGACAGCTACACATTGTATTGGAGTGGGGTAGATGAGATGACGACTTGCATTTGGTATCTTGTATGATAAGAATATGTTGCTAAGGTTTAAAAGGAAGTTTTTAAGAATGGTTGTAGACCGTCCTTATAGCGGAGTGTTGCTGGTCAAGAACTCACACATCTAGAAGATAAAGTAATTTAAATAAGGATGCTGAGATAGATGTGTGGGTATACTGGCAGGGATATGATTAGGATCGAAGACATTCGAGACGAGGTGGGAGTAACCTTCATGGTGAACAAGATGAGGGAAGCCAGATTCAAATGGTTCGAGCATGTGAAGATGAGATGTACAGATGCCCCAATGAAGAGGTGTGAGAGATTAGCTATGGTGGGTGAGAAGAGGAAGAGGTAAGCCGTAGAAATATTAGGGAAGAGTGATTAGACATGACATGACACACCTTCAGCTTATCAAGGACATGATCCTTTATAGGTGGAACTAAAATAAAGGTTGAGAATTAGGGTAGAAGGTTGATAGTAGTTGAGCATTGTTTAGTTTCCCATATCAGTACTATAATTATTACTCACCTATTATGTTATTCCCCGATTTTTTTAATTATTACATATTCTTTCATTTGCTTTATTCTCACTCTTCTATTATCTTATTCTTACATTTATATTATTATATGTTATTTTCTTTTGCTTTGGTTATTTGTCATTGTTCTGTTCTTCATTATTATTGTTATTTGATTTAAATTATTTTATCTGAGTTGAGGGTCTTTCATAAACAATCTCTCTACCTTCTCAAGGTAGGGCTAAAAAGTACCGTACATAGTACAGTTGTAATATTTGGGTGTATTAGTTTGTGTCATTTATTTCTATTAGTCTTAATGTACGCATCTCTGACGTGTCCCTCATATTAATAAGAACTAGTTTTAGTGTAGGCACCTCGCACGTGTCCCTCGTATTAATAAGAACAAAATTTTAAAAATTGCATAACTAATATTTAAAAGATATGCTTATAAAATAAAATATGAATTTAGAAAGAAAATTATAAATATTAAGTTGATAAATAATTATGAATAAAAGTTTGATTCAATCTAGTAGTTCTTTCCTTATGATTGGAAGGTGAAAAATTGTTCATTTTTTCATGAGCACTTAAATGCATACATATATGTATATTTCATGTTACTTATTACAAAAAAATTGTATTACTACACTATTAACTTATTAACATTTAATATAAATATTAACATTTCGGAGATACATTATAATACAAAGTTGTATAGTAGAACAGAACATGTAGTATAAGTCATTCGTTTAAATAATTAGTTGTCATTGAATCCAAAGAGAAATGCTGCTCTTGCCAAAGAGACCAGTTTCCTCTATGTGAATTTAGTCCCCCTATCTGAAAGCTCTTAGTTTATCTCTAGAGGAACCGTGTATGCCCCATCTTCTTTGCTTCCAGATCTGGGAGTTCTCCGCCTTTATCTTCTTCTCTTTTACATCTGTCAGCTCTATTTCTGTTTCTTGAGATGTTTGAGTTCTCTTATCTAATTTCTGTTGTTTTGGAGCTGGCGGTGTTTGATCTTCCAGCTTCTTTGGGTCTCATGTGCTGAAATGAAGGTGGAAGGGAGGGGGAGGTGATTCAGTATCTGATATTTTTTTTTGATTGTTGAGTCAGCATCTAATGTGCTGCATGATTATTTTTCTTTTGTGGTTTATATTATGGACTTGTTTCATTTAAATCAATATGGCTTAAACACATGTTTTTTTAAAATTGGCTTGCTGAATGTTTGATATAGTGAAGATTGCTGATCTTATTTTTTTTCTACTAATTTTATTTATTGATTGAACTTTTTTTCTGGCATCTCTTCTAGAGTTTTGGGAGGTTCGGAAATAATCAATGGCAGTTCCAGGGGGACCTAGACCAATGAATGCGCCACCATCAAATTATAACCCTAATGCACTTGCTGATGGTATGCAAAATCTACAAGTCAATAGGCCCAATCAGCCACCTCTTGCTCCTAGGCCTAATACTCCATTTGGGCAGCAGCCACCTTTTGAGTGTGGACCACCTGTTAGTTGTCCAGGACCTCCACCGCCTGGCATGTTCCTGAGAGGTCATGCACCTCCTAGTGGTCCTCCACACACTGGATTCCCTCCTCCTGTGTCTCAGTCTGTTCCTCCCTTTGCATCTCGTCCACTTCCTCCTGGTGTAATGCCTCCTTCTATGGGTGGTGCAGCCCCGCCACCTGGGTCTTTTCCTTCTGCATTGGGTCCTCGTCCAGGGCCTCCGGGTCCTTTTTCTTCTTCTCCGTTGACAACAGGTCCTGTTGTGCCACCACCATCAGGCATTTCTAGCTCGGTTAATAATGGGCCACCAGCAGGTGGGCCGGGAATGATGCAGGCGGGAGCACGTTTTCCTCCTCCAAGCAATTCAATGAGACCACCATTTGGAGCTTCTCCACCAGCTATGGTTTCACCTGGCGCTTCTTCTCAGCCTTCAGGCATGCGCTCACCCTTCGGAAGTTCGTCATCTATCAGCACAACACCAGTTACAGCACAACCACCACTACCATTTTCAGGGTCATTTCAGAATGTGCCACCTCCTTCAGGTTCCTCCCTATTTGCAGCACCTGGTCAAGCCATGCCTCCACCCATGGGTGCTCCTTATGGAACACAATTGCGAGAACTGCCACCCCATCAGGTGATCTTTTATATGCCTATCTTGCTATACTTGTTTTGGAAGGTGAAATCTATGTATTTTCCAAATCTTTTTTTTTAATACTCATGTGTATACTCTATTGAAGGAAAAAAAATAATAGAGTTTGCTTTAGATCCCTGGTGTTAAGAATTTTCACTAAACTCATTAGCTAAGTATAATTTATTTTGTGTAATCTTTGAAGCTGAGATATATATTTAGTTCTTGCCTATATATTTTTTGATTTGCACCAACATCTTTTGGATCAATAATGTGTTTTTAATCAAATTCATGTGTTTTACTTGTTATTTTTAATAACCATCATGAAATGTAGGCCTTTTGGGTTCTGGCATTAAGGAATTAAAAGGGTTCAAGTGGCCTAGTGTTGAAAGGATGCTTCATGACTTTAGGATAGAAAGAATCAATAATATTCATAAACTGGTTACTGTTTGGTGCTGTTGATGAGCAACTTGAGAATGATATCAGGACTCCATTAATGGCCAATTGGTATTATCAGAAAATTAGAAAAAGAGACACTGTGAAGGGATGTCATGAGTCAAAATTTAGAAAGGGGTGAAAATCATTTTCTCTGTCCAACATGGTATAAAAAGTCGAATTTCCCCTTTAACTATGCAATTTTCATTTTTCCCTTCTCCCCTCATGCATTGTCTCTACTGCCTTTACGTTCTATGTCCTTTCTTTCTTTTTTCTATTTTTTACCGTTTGATTCATTTTCACCTTTAGTGTATTACTCCCGTAATAATTCAATAATGTCATATTTTATTCATTCAGAGATAATTAGAGAAGTATTCTTATGAATTTGTGATAAAATGCAAAATAAATTTTGTTTTAGTATTATGTGCATTATAAAATTTACCTATTTCTTCAACATAAAATTGAGTTTTAATTCCCATTAATGAAATTATCTACATGACTTTGTTTTTTAAACTTCTAATATATTTGGAATTCTTTCACTCTTCGAAGTTATTAAATAAGATATTTGATTACTCCATAAATAAAAATTGTTTTTACTAATAAATTTTTATATTTTTGCTAGGACTTCTGCTATGCTTGAAAGTAATGGAAAAGTTATTTTCAGTATCGTTTATTTACTTTATCTAAATTTTTCAAACTATAAATAGAGAAATCCTTTTATAAGTTTGTTACAAAATATATCTCATGTGTATAAGTACTTGTAAAAAAAAAATCTTAAGTATTCAAGTTTCCTTAAGCAAGAAAAATTTAAACATTATCGAAGTATATTACACCATCTTTGTAGTATGGTTGGACCATCTGGAAAGGATAACTATGTTTCACAATCGAGGCTACAACAACCTACCTGTCCCTTCTTAATCAGAAGAGGTATAATCATCTTACATAAAATTTATATTTAATTCAAAAAGACACGTAAAGTACATGGTACATTTCCAAGGTCGTGTTTGGTTTTGTTTTCTATTGAAATCCTTTAATTATGTGGATCACATGATGGATCAAGTAGATTGGTTTCAGTATGCTTTTACTGTAGTTCCACTTTCATGTAGGTGCATGTTCTGAAATTACTTATTGACAGGGGGCTCCACCTTCTGTTATCCCTGGTTCGATGCAACCACCAAGTATGTATGGGATGGCGCCTCCTCTTCCAAATCAGGCCGTGGCTTCGATAACTCCTTCTATTGGCCATACCAGCCCATCAAAAGTTGATCCCAATCAAATCCCCCGCCCTATTCCAAATGCTTCTGTAGTTCTGCATGAAACTCGACAAGGAAACCAAGCCAATCCCCCTCCGGTAAATTATCATTTCATTTAGGAATGTTAATCTCTAATGTCTTGATTGGTTGGATTGGTCTGTTGCATTTGCAGCTGAACTATCTTCTCTTCAAATGGTTATGCTTGTCTCCTGAAGGTTCATATTGATCTAACTTTTTTTGTTTTTACTGTTTGTTCCTGATTTCCTTTTTTGCCCACTTGAAGCCTGCCACAAGTGACTATATTGTTAAGGACACTGGAAATTGCAGCCCACGGTACATGAGGTGTACTATTAATCTGGTACTGAACTTCTTTGCATTGTTTTGTCTCTGTGTTATTCTTCCCTCTATGGCTTCTGCATTATACTATTTTATCTTTCTATGGCGTGAGAAGCTTATTAACCATACATTTTTTTAATTAAAGAACTAGTTGTCTATGATTGGGTCCTTGTTGTTTGTGTGACAGATACCATGCACTGTGGACCTTTTGACAACCTCGGCAATGCAATTGGCTTTATTGGTCCATCCCTTGGCTCTTCCTCATCCATCTGAAGAGCCCCTCCAGGTAATGCATTTTTTGCCATCTATGTGTTCTAATTTAGTAGCCTTTTTGTACCCTTCTGTTTCATTATATGTGAACCTGTCTGTCTGGGCACGAAGTTTAAGTGGAGGAAAAAAGACTTTCAGATTGTGGTCTTAAACATGTCATGACATTTATGTGGCTATAAAACCATGTCATTAAGGGTAAAATGAGAAGTTTAAAGTGAAATAGTTTCTAAATGTAGACTAACACCATTCTTTTTCGAACAGACGAAAAATGAAAGAGTAAAACCTTTGACGGAACAGACAAAGTAAGAGTTTTGGGGTAAAATAATGGTTACCTTGATGAAGGATGATATAAGGTATATTTTTATCCAAAGAGCACGAGGTAATGGCAATTTGGAAGGAAATAAACAACAAGAATTCTTTCTAGAAGGAAAAAAAACAAACTATCAGACTTTTTGAGAACAAAAAAGATTCTATACTTAAAACTCAATCACACATTTTGAGCCAAAAGTACTGGGTTCTGCCTAACCCATAGCTTTAAGGCACTCCACCTTGCTTCCACGTCTCCCATCTTTTCTCAACTCTTTCAACCTGTGATAGCTGGAGCTCCTCCTCCTTTACATCTTCACACATATTGTAGGTTCAAGTAATTTGATGGCAGCTAGCTAGTACTGGCACATAGTTGTTACCACATGAATTTTATGTACCTGTCCAGCGGAACAGGTGTGGACTGCCAAGGCAGTACATAGGCTAGGATTCCCTCAGTACAAAGCAATATTTTGGACTTCCAAATTTTGACCCACAAATAGGATATAGCCTCAAATCAAACCAAAAGCAGAGCTGTCTCTTTGTGATTAACAGAAAATCAAGCTATCACGTGCAGACAAATGATATTTGTAGTGTCAAGATTTTTATGTGATCATTACAATTAATTATGTTTGTTGAGATTTTGTAGAAGTTTACTGGCGTGATTTATGCTAAGATGTACAATTGACTGTAATGACCTGGAGGTCTGGGGAGTGGGCTTTTTCTTTTTCTAATTGGTGGCTTAAAGGAACAATTGTGATCCCTAGAGTGGAAATTATTTCAACTAATCATCACGGATCCTCTGTTTATGCTTGTTATGTATCTGTCATCATTCTCTACTTCATATTCTTAGCATGTACGGGCACTTCAATAATGTTAATTAGTTTATGTGGCTTACTTGAAGACAAAATGAATTAATTTGGTAGTTCTTTTACTTTCGTGTTGCTTTTCTTGATAGGTGGTTGATTTCGGGGAAAGGGGTCCTGTTCGGTGCTCCCGTTGCAAAGGCTATATAAATCCTTTCGTGAAGTTCATTGATCAGGGAAGACGTTTCATCTGTAACTTGTGTGGTAAGAATGAAATTCATTTATTCCCACTGAAGTTATGTGATATTTGGAGTCTAGAGCATGGCTCTAGATATTATTTAGAGACTCAAGATTGAAATGCAACATAGCATGGACGTGATGTTTTTTGAAAAACTACAGGATACGAAACAGAAGTATCAAGTTCACATCGTTATTGATATTTTTCTGCTCTAACTAGTCTAACAAAACATGCAAACATATTCTCAGATGTCTAATATACGTTCTTACTGGTCAACTGAGAACATGTGAGCTGTCTTACTTTTACACCTTCCATTTCCTAAGAAGCGAAGGAGAAAATTATCTTTGAACATAGTCCTTTCTGGACCCAGTTCAGATATAAGTGTTATTTGGAAGTTACATTGGTATCAATACAATCCTTATAGGTTGACATGTAAGTCTATACATGAAGCTGGCCTGAGAGCAACTTCATATAATGCTACGAAGTGGAAAAATAAAAGGAAAGAATCACTGACTCTCTCTTTCTCTCTCATTTTGGGGATAACTCACTTACCCTCTGTTAAATAGTCGAGGTGTACACAAGCCAACTTCGGTGTTACCCATCCAATTCTATCTTTAGTGATATATTCCTGCTTTAACAGAAAGATCTCTTCCATCTTCTATGGTATAGCTTGCATTTCCTTGATACCCTACCTAGTGGATATGCATGGTTACGATATAGCAGGAAAAGTTAAATCTCCTAGTTGAAGACCAATTGGTCAGGTTCCATGCTATTCACTGCAAATTACATATTTCCAAAACAATCGACTCTAAAAGGTTAATGGATTGAACTCCTATGCCATCAGCTTCAATTAATAAATCGAATGTGCAACTTGAAAGTTAGAAACCATTTTCAATTTCCTAACGCTGCATTTTGATGAAAATGTGCTGCTGTGCAGTTTTCTTCTCATGTTTCTTGCCATCCTTTTTGCAGGACATACTGATGAAACTCCAAGTGACTATCTGTGCAACTTAGGTCCAGATGGAAGGCGTAGGGATGCTGATGAAAGGCCTGAACTATGCCGAGGAACCGTTGAGTTTGTCGCTACCAAGGAATATATGGTTGGTACCTTTTGGCACACATTGGTTCAGGGATGTGATTTCATCGCTTTATAGGAGTAATGTCATATAAAGTAGACATTCCCGGCGCTGAACTTTCAGTTTATCTTAGCTTTGAGCTTTCAAATTTACAATCTGAACTTGTTTTGGTATTTGGGGAAGCTAACAGAATAGAGTGGAGCGAGTACTAGGATTCATATTGCAATATCAACTAAGTTGAGATTGAGGCTGGTATCAAAATAATAATAACAAAATAAAACACTAATTTGTGGTTGAGTCATAGTGGAATAGCATGCGGGAAATTTGCAGTTCAGTAGCACCCTTGTCTATCTATTCCAAATGTCGGCTCTTGTGTAGATTCCACCACCAGGTTGTTGCTATTGTCCTGCTGGTGCTGATGTTAAGACTTTAGGAGGAGACAGTTCTTCTGTATATCATCCGTTACAAAATTCTTTTTAGCATTGGAAGTAGTATACAAAAGTATACAGAAAATAAGCTAAAGAGGAATGTGGGGAGAAGGAGAAGGGAGATGTGAAATGTTGAACTATGGCAGGCTTGTCAAATTACTGCTCCTAGAGTACTATGCAATCTGTTAACAGGAGAAGTGATAGGTTGAGGGGGGTTGGTAGTGTGGACGAGCAGGGTCTCAAATTTAGAAACTTAAACTAATACTTTGGCAGAGATATTTATTGACAGAGTTATAAATCAATGTAGATATAGCTTTAAACCTACTCTCTGTTGGAGGTTGATTTGATGCCCCTTTTTTTGTAGCTGCGCTCTCCTTCCTTTGGTGTAGGGACTCACATTAATTTGATTTTGGAACTTGTTGGTTTTGCCGGTAATAACATGGAATTCTGTCTTGTATTTCAGGTGAGAGATCCAATGCCTGCTGTGTATTTCTTCCTGATAGACGTTTCCATGAATGCCATACAGATTGGTGCAACTGCAGCTGCTTGCAGTGCGATCAGCCAAGTTGTTTCTGATCTCCCTGTAAGTCATACATTCTGGTTGTTTATGATGATGCAACATGCATTTCTTTACCTTTAGAGAGAGGAAAGGAAAATGATGAATGTGACAAATGATTTAGTTGAACCCTTGAGTGTCTCCGATTTAGGGGTTCTTTTCTCGGCATCTGGTGTCATTCTTATAGTTGAAAGAACCATAGGTTGATCTGGTAAAGAAAGCTATCTGTGATCTAATGGTACTCGGGAGAGATGGGATGATCCAAGTGGTTAGAATGTCGCGTTCACTAGGAGGCATGGATTAGGGAATGGATACTATTTGTGATACAGTTAAGCTAAGATGCATTTTTATTCAATTTTAATGAACAATATGTATTCTTGGTGAGTTTATGAGCCGTCTTTGACATTGAAATCTTATTATCGCAGGATGGTCCTAGGACATTGGTTGGAGTTGCTACATTCGACTCAACTATTCACTTTTACAATCTCAAGCGTGCATTGCAGCAGGTTTAACACATTGAATTGAGTTTGATTCTGCTAGATTAAGCTTTAAAATCTACAATTAAAAGAAGCTTTGAAATTAGTATTGAATCTTTATCAACTATCTTTGCCTTTTTTCTCTTTGTTGCGCTAATTATGAATTGGCGATTACTTTTAAGGGAAAAATGCAGAACTACTAAAATATTTCCTGTTGGATTTCAGAATTGTGTTGCCTAGATGATTAACTAAATGCATTTCTTAAAAGAATTTTTGTAAGTGAAAATAAAATAAAAATCTTTAACTAAGACATATCTGGGGAATGGAGTTAGTAGTACTTACTAAAACAAAGTAAAACTGTTTCATTTTCGATTTGCCTTATCCGTGATTAAGTCATGGGTTGCAGGAAGAAAATATTAGCCTTCAAAAGAGTTACTTATTAGCCTTTCTCAACTTCTCTGCCTTAAATAGCTGCTTGTCCCCTTACTGCCTGATTGCTCCATTATGTTTAATTATGCAGTTCTCTCATTATTCTTCTTTGGTATAGTTGGATTCTATTTCACTTGATCCATTGTTCTCTGGTATGGTTTGTTCATTGTTCTTTAATATAGATGCTAAAATGAGATTATGGTTGTGGCAAATGGTTTAGGTTGGTGATGTGCTTGTTTTCTGATAAGTTGATTCTGGATCTACCTTTGCAGCCATTGATGCTTATAGTCCCTGATGTCCAAGATGTTTACACGCCCCTTCAGACTGATGTTATTGTGCAGCTCTCCGAGGTTAGTTCTGCAACATCTTGACCAACTTCTGTTCATTCTCCCCCTATTTAAAGCGGAGTGACTAAGATTTTCAGTGCGTCCTATGAAAGTGGTTACTTGGTTGTGTTTTCAGTGCCGTCAACACCTAGAGCTTCTCCTAGAAAGCATCCCAACAATGTTCCAAAACAACAGGACTGCTGATTCAGCTTTTGGAGCTGCTGTCAAGGTATCAGTGCTTTGCTTGAAGTTAGTTTCCCAAGTTGTGATCTGGATTATAACTCCACTTGTTTTATATTGCCTCATTAACTCATAGCTTGGAATAAGTATTTACTGCATTCCCTCTAAAATATGAGTAGTTAGGTCACCACAGTGCCTGAGACTTTGCCATTCTGAGAAAGAGATTGGAAAAATTAGTATTATGTCTCTGCATGCAGATGCAGGGACGGATCCAACATTATGGTACCGGGTTCATTTGAACCCAGTACTTTCAACGTGGAGCATAAATTTATGTGCTAAAAATTTACTAAAATTGCAGTAAATGGTAGGTATGACGCCCTAACTTTAAAAATATTAACGGGTTCAATGCTAAGAACATTAAAGATTGAACTTTCCGGAATCGGCCTTTGTGCAGATGAGTGCAAATCGAACTACTTCAGTCTATGATGGATTATAACACAGATTGATTCTTACTTCGCGTTTTGTTACTTCAGGCTGCTTTCTTGGCAATGAAAAGCACTGGAGGGAAACTTCTTGTGTTTCAATCAGGTAAGGTGCTAAGTGCAGTGAGCTTAAGTGTCAAGTACAAGTACAACCTTGTGCGTCTAAAATCAAGACTATCTCGTCGGCATGCTTGCAGTAAAACATCTTTTATCTTTGATCCCTCACTTCTTGTTTACAATGCACTGCTGATTGACAGTTTTGCTTTTATTAGTATATGTTTAACTTCTGTTTCCAATGCCATTTGCCTAAATAGGTTGATACATAATAGGTTTTCTTTCTGCGGGCCTGTGGTACTGTCTGGCTCTTCTAAAATTGAAGTATTATGTCATGTAACTCTCCACCAAATATCTGGACTGAAAACTTTGTAAGACAGTAGCTTGCTTTAGGCAATGAGATAATGGTCAACACATATCAAGTGTCACGTTTTCGTAGCTGAACTATCAGATGTTCACTATTTCTACCTGAACTATCACCAACTATTTATCAAAATACACCTCAACTATTAGTTGTTCCCATTTCCTACCTGAAAGTTTCGTACCTGAACTATCAGATGTTCACTATTTCTACCTGAACTATCACCAACTATTTATCAAAACACACCTCAACTATCAATTGTTCCCATTTCCTACCTGAACGATAGTGATATTTCAGGTAGGAAAAGGGAACAACTAATATTTAAGGTGTGTTTTGATAAGTAGTTGGTGATAGTTAAGGTAAGAAAAGTGACCACCTATGGTTCAGGTAGAAAACTCGCAAAAATGTATACTTCAGTTGTGTTTTTGACCATCAACTCTTAGGCAATTGCCTTATAATTCATCTTTACTCCTTTACCTGGTGCATCAACACATTCATAGGTCCTGTGATATATTTCTTGTAAATGAGCTGTGCAACCTTGAGTCCTTGACTACACAATTCCAAGTGTTGGCTATACTTGCTATTTTTTTTCTAGTCCTGCCATCTTTTGGCTACACAAATTGCGATACAATTCTAAGTGTTGGCTATACTTGCTATTTTTATAGTCCTGCCATCTTCTGGTATTGGAGCCCTTTCTGCTAGAGAGGCAGAAGGAAGAACCAATGTATCAGCTGCAGAAAAGGTAAATTATTGAACCAGTTTTTAGTTCTTCGGCCTATATCTATCCTTTGGCAGGAGTTACGTTTTCTTGCACCTTTTCCATGATTGCTATAGGCTGCTCACTACTTCGACACTGGTGTCTCAGTTTTAGATTGTTTGTACCCACTGTCTCCTAGTTTTTGCCCCTCATTTCATATTTTGGATGTCGCAAAATATTGTCCATATTTAATCATGTGGGCTCTGCCCATAATATTGTCCACATTTAGTGTTGAATATATAGAAGCTTCTAATATAGTCTTTACCATGCTTAAGTGTGAGAGCTGTTGTCTTTTAATTGCTGACTTCTTATGAAAGAGACAGTAGGAAATTATATTGAATTTCCTGTTGAATATATTGAAGCTTCTAACATAGTCGTTATCATGCTTAAGTGTGAGAGCTGTTGTCTTTGAATTGCCAACTTCTTATGAAAGAGAGTAGGAAATTAAATAGTCTTCAATTTACTAACATCAAAGTGTCTACTTGATATTTCATTTCTAGCGTATGTACAGTATGTATGGGCAGAAAATAGTGGTTCAATAACTTGACTTCTAGCTGCAATCACTTATAAAGTCATCGCCTCTGAGAAATGGATGGCAGTTTGCTCATCAGTTCTTGAATATGTTTTGTTTTAATTCCACTATTGAATCATCATCTTAAATCATGGGGCGTAGGAATCATTTTTTTTGTGTGGTAAATGATGGTGCTTTTTATAGCTATCAATTTTCTTCTTAAATCTTGGGTTAAGGTGTATTCATACTAAGCTTTCACCCGAGTGTGCTTACCTTTTTTATTTTTTTGGATGAAGTAAGAAATTTTATATAATAGGCTTCAAGAAGATGCAATAAGTACAAAAGAGACAAGAAGATGCAATAAGTACAAAAGAGGGGAGGAGAAGTCAGCTTGGTACGAAAAGTGCTACGCTAGAGCAAAAGAGCTGACAAAATCCAAATAGTATAATGTACAGGGGCTAAATTCTGCCAACCATATAAATCATAAAAGACATCAATCTTTAAGAGTGTGCTTATCTTTTTTCTTCTTGTTGATCAGTTTGCTTAGAGCATGTGAAAGTTTATATGTCGATGATGCTAGTCTGGTACATTGAGGTACTGTTACTGTAGTCCGTGTAAGCATTGGACAAATAAACACTGGATTGTAATGTACATATCCAGCACCAATGTGGCGATGAATTAAAAATAATTGCTTATGCAAAAAAAGGAAACCATGAGATTGCTTATTCAGAAGAGTTGTATATTTTCCAATTTCAGGAGGCTCACAAGTTACTCCAGCTGGCTGACAAAACTCTGAAGACAATGGCTATTGAGTTTGCCGAGTATCAGGTGAGTTCATATGAAAAGCCTGTGGAAGAATGACTCATTGAGCACAAATAGGATGTTAAGAATGCCTTTTTGTCCTTTTATATTTATAATTGTTCACTTTAATTAATTAGACCTCAATTGCTTCAGGTCTGTGTTGACGTGTTTCTCACAACTCAATCTTATGTAGACATTGCCTCCATCTCAGTTCTTCCTAGGACCACTGGTGGGCAGGTAACTTTGACACTTGTTACTTTTTTAGCTTGTCTTCTCCTCTAGGGCCTTGGTTATGATGCACTTACTGTTCATGGAATTTATGAACAATCTTATTATGCAACTTATTTTATATGATAGCCACTTCACTTCATGTTTCCTTTGATATTTTTACATCTAGGCTTGAGCTTTAAGGATGTTTCACTTGTGTCAGGTGTACTACTATTTCCCTTTCTCTGCTCTTGCTGATACTGCCAAGCTGTACAATGATCTTCGATGGAATATCACTAGGCCCCAAGGGTTTGAGGCAGTAATGCGTGTAAGATGTAGTCAGGTATATTTCTCAGTTTTCTGGTCTTCCTGTGCTTCTCTCATAGGAGAAGTACCATACCTGATTTATGGAAACTGAGGGAAAAGTTCATGCTGATGGTGTTCCATTTGCAGGGCCTTCAAGTTCAGGAGTACTCTGGAAATTACTGTAAAAGAATTCCAACCGATGTTGATCTACCTGCGGTTGTCCCCTCCCTCCATGATGCATTTCCCGAACATAAACTAACCATAATTTAGATGGAATTTGATAAATAAACTATGCACATATGTGTAAGAGAACTCCATTAGATGCTAATCTACCTGCGATGCGGTTTATCCCTCTATCTCTACTCCCTCCCCCTTTAGAAGACAATACGCACTTCCCACGCTTAAATTATAACCACAACAACTGAGATATAGTTTGGTAAACAAACTATGCATGTATTAAGTTCGAAGCATCTGTAGCACATTTCTTGGGCTAACACCAAATCTCCCCATATTATGTTTGACTATTTTTGATATTTTACTATTGATTCCCTGCCTGATTTACTAAGTGAGCTTCCAGCAGTGTTGATTTCTCCATCATCCAGAGTTTGATCCTGTTCTTTTGGTGAGTTTCGGGGTGGAGATGATGCAACCAAGAAAAAGAATATGTGGTGACATGTTCATTCGTCACTCGTTTATCACCTATGTTCTTATCCGACCTTTTTTCAGATCAAGATAAAGCTTCTTAGCCATCTTTTCAGGTTTCCTTGGCCAAAATATTCAAATGAATGTTTCATGGGCCATAATTGAGAAAGGTCACATGTCCAAAAGTACTCAAAGGTGCATATGTTCTAAGTTAAATGTTTTGGGATAACCTTATGAGAGGATATTCACTTCCAAAAGGGGTTACATTAATCTAGAGACCACATGTGCCGGTAAGGGATTTTAGTTTGTCCTTTTTTGAATGGCAGCTATACTAGCATAGGTTTTTCTGTATGCATGTTTACACTGCTAATTCATCTTTTTCAGTGTGAATATTTACACTCAAACGTTTTTACACTGTTGATGCCCCGTTGAATGTGCTAGTTTGACTGACTTATGAATTGAGTGTGTTCATTTCTTACTGAGCTTTCTGTTGTGCAGATTGACTGTGACAAAACAATTATGGTGACATTGAAACATGATGACAAATTGCAGGATGGTTCAGAATGTTATTTTCAGGTACAAATTTATTTTGAGTCTTCAGTACTGAGTTTTTGGTCAATTTTGTTTGCCCTGTTTCTGTATGTCTATTTTTCCCTGCTGCTCCTCCCACCTTTTTCACTTTTTCTTCCCTGGTGCAATATGATGTCCATTCACAAGAGCTTGTTTCTGTGTTTCCAGTCTGCCGTTCTTTACACTACCATCGATGGCCAAAGAAGAATCCGAGTGTCAACTTTGGCTCTGCCTTGCACAACTATGTTGAGTAACCTGTTTCGATCAGCTGACCTGGACACCCAATTTGCTTGCATCTTAAAGCAAGGTAGAGGATACTATGTCATAATACATTGTGCCACATTCTTAAGTACAATGTTGACAGTTCACCCTCCTCACCCCCACCACCCCCATCCCCCCCTTATGATTAGGGGGAATATCACTTTTTTCTTCTCAATTAATCTCCATTTTTTGAAGTGCTAAAATTCGTGAGAAGATTTTATCTCTCTAACCTGCTTCTGCCTCAGAAAGGATCTTTGGTTTCTGTATCTATGCCTCATTTTACCCACTTTATATTGAGATGAGCTTTGACACTTAATTTTTCCTTAGAAAGTATGCTTCTACTTATTTCCAAAAGCTGCATTGCTGTTTGCTCCTTTCTCATATGTGCATAGCTGAATTATATATAAGATTGTGCGTGGACACCTCCTATGTGTCCATGGATACAAATATAATCTGATTGTTTCTGCAACGGTGCTCCGTTTTCCCTATAATCCCCATAACTCTTGTTCTGCATCTTTGGAATGAATATTTGCTAGATGGTGGTGTAACCTTTTTCTCTAGATGTTCCGTGATTTTTGAATGCTATGCAAAATGCAAAACATGACCAGAACAAAGTGAGGGACAAAGAATAATATGTGTCTTATTAAAAAAGTTTTTTTTTTTAATTTAAAAAAAAGAAGATATTTTGACACTGTCAGAATAAGTAGGGAACTGGTGTTTGTAGGATGTCACCTCTTTTATATCTTTTGGCCGAATGGCTAAATGATATTTTCCTTTTTCCCCTCAGGTTTCAATTCGTTAGGATGTACAGGAGAAAATTAATAAATCGTATATTTTGTCTTGAAAATGCACAACTAATACACTCCTTTTCTTTCTTTCGCATTTCTTCTGACTAATCGACCACAGTAAACTTGTCACTTCTTTTAGTATTTAGTTTGTATATTGAATCTACACGGTATTAACTGTGTGCTTATATTCTTCGCCGATGAATAACTGCACAAGATCCTGCATGAGGGCTTAACATCCTGCTTCTCTTTTAATAATGTTACACCCCCTCAACACCCCCCCCCCCTCCCCCAAAAAAAAAAAAAAAAATCTGCCCAGAAGCAAATTATTGCCAAGTGGCCTGCACTACTTGCTTTTATCTCATGCACTGTTGCTATATCATTATATTATTCCTTTTTTGTCCTTGTTCATTATTTTAAGAGAGTAGTCGTACTTATGTCATTTTTCTTGCATGCAGCTGCCGGTGAAGTACCAACTGCTCCTCTCTCGCGGATCAGAGAACAAGTGACAAACCTTTGCATCAACATTCTGCACTCTTACCGTAAATTCTGTGCCACAGTATCATCCTCGGGACAACTTATCCTTCCTGAGGCACTTAAACTTCTTCCTCTTTACACACTGGGTATATCTTGCCTTCCTTTTCCCCTTGCCTTTCATTTCCCAATGATTTGACACCATAGGTTTATACATGCACTTTTTATATGTTTTAAGTTCACGTACTGATCATAGTGCCCTATATCACTTTCCTCTATGCTCCACCTTGATTTCCTTTTGTTGCTATTCTAAGATTTTTTATTCAGTGTATTATATGGGTTGAGCTAATGTAAATGATATTAAGGAAAATAGTGCCAAGTAAACCTAAATGAATGAATGATCACCATTCTTAGTGTGTGCATTTAGCTTCTGAATGCTTATAGTGCTGACTTTGATTTTCTCTGTCGCTAAAAAACTACTTCTAGTGATAATTTTTGTGCAAACAATAATCTAAAAGCTATGTTTTTATAAGTATTCTTAACTTTTCAGCTTTGGTTAAAAGCACTGGACTTAGAACAGATGGGCAGATCGATAGTAGGTCCTTTTGGATTAATTATGTTTCCCCACTTGCTACTCCATTGGTGATCCCTCTGGTCTACCCTAGATTGATAGCAATTCATGAACTAGATACAAAGGTATGTACTTATATTTGTTGATTTTGTTTCCCTTTTTTATTTTTGCCTTTCTAAGTCAAGTTGATGTCTATTTATTTACTTAATTCATTTGAAACATTACTTTCTGAATTACATTTCATTCTGTGTTGAACTTGTAGGAGAATGATAGTCCTCTTGTTCCTCCTTCTATTCCGCTTTCCAGTGAACACATTAGTGACAACGGTATCTATCTTCTCGAGAACGGCGAGGACTGTTTGATATATGTTGGGAACTCTGCAGATCCTGATGTTATCCGTCAGCTGCTAGGCATTTCATCTGTTGAGGAAATTCCTGCTCAGGTAATTTGACATGTCTTCTGCTGTTGATTGGTTATATTATTCCAAATGTATGAGGAGGTAAAAGAGGGAAAAGCATTCTCAGCACCCCTTTTCCTCGGATTCTCATTTGATACATGTGACTGAAAAGGTGCATCTAATTTGTATGTATTATTCTTGAATGGGTTTGGTTGAATTGTACAAGTCTATGTATTATCCAAAGTACGAGACTTGCATTCAGACCACCTATCCTATTCGATGGTTTCTTTTATGCCATTCCATTCAACAGTCATGTTTAAAAGTAAACCTGTTTCATTTACCTGCATCCTCTTTCTTTATATTTTATTCTCCAACTTATTAGGCTCTTGGTTCGTTAGATTCTTGACGGACAAAGCATTTATCCATTGTATTTTAGCTCCTCTTCGCGTGAATTCTGAATTTTCCCTTTCTCTCAGTTTGTTCTGCAGCAGTATGAGAATCCACTCTCTAAGAAGCTCAATGACATCATTAATGATATTAGACGCCAAAGGTGTAACTATCTCCGGTATGATTCTTCTTTTTCTGTGTATTTGCTCTCTGTTTACTTCTACCTTTTAGGAGATGGTTCCTCAAATACTTCTCATTACTTGTAAAACAAAAATATGTTGTTAGTCTATACCTATAACTCATAATGTCTGATATCTGATGTATTCCCAAATTTGACTTGACAGCTTAAAATTATGCAAAAAGGGAGATTCATCAGGTTCGTATCCAGTACCATGTTTTTGCATTTCTATCCTCAATCTTAACATACCTCTCCCCTCTCCCAAAACACACACACACAAAAAAAAAAAAAGGCAAAAAGAAAAATATAAGTTAGTCTGAAGTGGAAGAAAGGAGATGGGAGCGGGATATGAGATCTTGCAATGACCAATCATCCTCGCTTTGTTTATCAACTCGCCTTTAGCCATTCCAGATTTTGCATCGAAGGGCTACTTCTATCGTGTTCTATAGTTGTATAGCTTTAATTAACATTGAGGAAAACAAATGATTGTATAACATTTGCCAAAAGATTATCTACATGCAAGAAACATGCTCATGTGAGATTGGTTTGGAAGGAAAGCGGCTCAAATTGTATGATAAGTCATTCTTGGTCTTGGTCTGCCCTAGCACATTGTTAAACCTTTGAATATCTTTGTCAGGCATGTTATTCCTCTCGCACATGGTAGAAGACAAGACACAAAGTGGACTTTCATATGTCGAGTTTCTAGTACATATCCATCGGCATATTCAAAATAAAATGGCTTGAGAAAATATCCAGTTATGTTCAACGAATTTTGATTACAGAGAAAAGGGGTACAGATGGTTTCAGTATGAAGAGGGGCAGAGCAGCTTTCCAGGTGTGGCCCCATCCCTGGCTTCAGAGCTCAAGTTTTTTTGAGGTGTAGTGCATACTCAAAGAACGAAACGAACAAAAAGCCTGATTTTTATGTATTTCCAGTGATAGTGTTATTTATTCTGATTATTTTTCTTGACGTGAAATGTAGAATTAAAATAGAATAAGTTTTGTTGAATATATTGGGTTAGGTGTTAACAAATGTGTTTCTTTTTGGTTCGTGTCCCAAGTAGCATTTGTTCTCTTGATCTCAGAGCATCTTCAACAGAACTGAACTTAGTGTTTTAGTGTCGTTCCAATCTACTTGGATGGACTGAATATATATAAAATGCCTTTGCCTCACTTTTGAGAGGCCTTTCAGCCATAATTTGTTCGAGGTACAGGTAAGGAGTCAACAAGAACGAAAAGTAGCTATACGATGAGGAGCAAATTCTTAAATACCACAACACGAACCTGTGGTTCAAGACTAAACGAACTGGGACTTCACTATTATAATCATATCAGGAATTAAGTTTTACTTCTCACGTTAGCTTTCAACTGTACTATAGATCAATTGTTGGAAGTAACAATTAGAACTTCCATCAGAAAGACCTGAAAGATTAGTGTGAAGTTTGGTCTGGCATTGTGGGGAAAAAACAGCAGGCGAAAATGCTTGACATTGTTCATAAGCTACATTCCTCAAATTTGTCGGGAGAAGAATTTCTATTTCCTTCAACGCATCTTTTCAGATTAGCAACTTTTTAAAATTATGTTTGTGACCTTCATTTGCCAGAAAGTTTGCACATTAATTTTCCTATGATTGGCAGTGACCTTGTTAATTTCAAGCAAATATTTACAAAAAATCACTAACATGGAGGTACTGTATGTCCTCGAAGAGAGCCAAAAACCGAGTGGGCTGTTCCATGGCCTCTGTGTCATTTCTATTACAAGGACTGTCGATATGTGGGAACTGTTTGGTTCAATTATTTTTGGAAGCATCCCGCAACTTCCTTCCTATTCTTTTGTCCGTGCCTCCACAAATACTTCATAATTTTAAGCGTGTTTAATTTTACAAGCACTAACAGTAAAATAAGCTTATAATATAAAAGTTTCATTCCATGTATTACTGTTTTTATAAACATGTTTTTTTAAAAGTTTACCTCATTATTTATATGATTCGATTGTTAAATAAGTGCGGTCGCATCTTCTAATAGAATACGTCTTCCCATAGTATTATAAAAATATTATATGATTTGACAAAGTTATGCTAATGTATTTATTATTGATAATTAATATTTAAAATAATAAATTTATATTTATACTTTGCATTTGATAACACATAAGGAAAAATTATTTTTATCTCTCTCGATCTCTCGCTCGCTTACTAACGACGATTACGATCTTATTTATGAAAATGACCCTGGTATGACTTGGTATTATTCACTCTGTTTATCTTATTTATATAGATGTGCAACAATTATCTAGTTTGGATTCACTGTAACAGCCTTTTTGCCCCGATTTCTGAGTCTACAACCTCAACTATTACTAACTCCTACTTCCTTTCCTCCTTTTTATTTAATAGGATAAGATTTATATATTCTTTAAAAATAAAATAATAGAGATTGCATGTTAATTAATATAACTCTATAAATTGATAGATATTTTTAAAAAACATACAATTAGGGGTGTTGACGATTTGGGTAATAACCGAATCAAATCAAAAAATTGAACCAAACTGATTAAATAAATTGATTTTTATTTGGTTTGGTTTGATTTGATTTTATATTTTTAAAAGTCGATAATATTTGATTTGATTTTGATTTTGTTCAAAATAACCGAATCGAACTGATAAATTATATATATATTTTATAATTATGTGTAGATAATATGTTATTTTTTATTACTAATTATATTCATTAAATTTTATTTAATAAATAAAAGACTACAAGTGGACAATCAAAAGAGAAATAAAAAGGCACATATTGGGTCCAAGCCCAACAAAATAATAAATAAAGTTTCAGCATTAAAGTCATTGTTGAGTTACTTCACTTCCACCAAACCCAAAAAAACAGCGTAGCAAGTCATTTGTTCTGTGATGTACAATGATGAGGTGGTGTTTTTCTGACAAGAAGTTTAATTGAGGAAGATTATTGTTTTTGCCTACACGGGTTTTGTTTATTTTTGTGTTGGAAAGTTGAGTTGAGGAAGCAGAGTTCATGTTCTTTATAATTAAGTAACAGAACTAATCAATACTTTGCATTCAAGATTACTGATCTGAAAAAGTATTTACTTAATTTAATACTTTAAAGTTGTGCTAGATGTATAAAATTTTGGGTTGTCTTCTGTGATGAAAAAAATTAAAACAACCAACCCCAAGAAGTACTATGTTATGCCTAATATTGGTGTTGTTTTATCGATTCTTCATGCAATGTACAAGTAATATTTGCTCCATATATATACCAAATTATGGTTATTTTTTTATCTATTCATTCTAGTAATGTAGTTTCTTTATTGATCATGTAGTCTTATTATTCGTTTATTTTATTTTCGTGTATGATGTATAACCGAATAACCGAATCAAACCGAACCGAAATCGGTAACAACCAAATCGATAAGGTTTGGTTTGGATTTAATAATTTTAAAATCGATTAATTTAGCTTGATTTTGATTTTGATCAATAACCGAACCAAATCGACCCGTGAACACCCCTACATATAATAATTATTCTTTTCACATTTTAGAGTGCTTTAAATACAAATAGTAGAGTTAAAAAATGATCAATTATACTTTCAGTTTTTAAATTGATAATTATTTTGAAATAAATATTTTTAATATACCTATCAAATAAAAGAGAACGAAGGGAGCACCTTTTAAATTTTCGTGAACCCAAACTACTAATTGTTCTAAAGAGTCATATAATAAAGTTCCTGTAATTATAAACCATCAAACCTGCTGGTGTTTATGTACATTTTAATACTAAAATTAAAATATCAAAATGCATGATAATTATAGGTACCAGAGAGAGTGGTGTCATTATTCTCTATAACTAATGTAACCACTATATCATATTCTCCATATTATATCCTACTAATTAACCCACTACACTTAACTATCCATATTTTTTTACGTTTACTTGTGAAAGAAATTCTACACCTATATAAAAGATGTTTTCTTTCTTGTGTTGAGGGATGTAAAAAAAGATGAGAAGTGTGAAAAAAATATTTATAGTGTATTTTGAGGTTAGTGTAGTGATCCTATTTGATTTTAAGCCAAAAAGAGAGAAAAAACGCTCTGTAGACATCGTGGAAACCTAAAAGTCTTAGCACCGGAATCGCCTCACATGGACAATACGACCACTGGACAACCATCTATGGTGGTAGTTGGCCAATCACCCTTAGCCGTACCCCCGAAATACCTTGTCCAAATGATTCTGCGTCATACAACGGTTTGGACTATTCCAAGATATTGAAACCAGACTTGATTAACAAAGTGAAACTGTGCTCTAATTTGCCTACGATAACTATGAAATCTATCACCATGTTACATGGTGAACCGTATTTAAAGTGGTCAGAGTCAGGGATTGCAACTATGAATGTAATAGATAATTTACAACATGCAGTAGTTGGCAAATTTTCTTATGATTGGCCAAAGCTCGAGGAGTTTCGAACAACGATTCCTGCTCAATGGGATATAAAAGGAGACTGCCAAATAGGTTACTTCCGTAACCGTCATATATTGATTAGATTATCTTTAAAGGAGGACTTTATTAATCTAGCATCAAAAGTAGCCTTTTATATTAAATCCAAAGATGGAGCTTCATATCATATGAGGCCATTAATTTACAATGCTAAATTCACATCGGAAGAGGAAACAACTATGGCAATGAAGTGGATTTCTTTTCCAAACTTACTGCCAACATATTTTGTGAAAGAGTTTTATTTTCCTTAGCATCAACAGTGGGAACCCCTATTCATTTGGATATGACAACTATTAGTAAAATTAGACCTAGTTGTGGAAAAGTGACTAGAACTACCAGATCATGTAAGTATGGATATTGAAGATGAGACAATAGGGGCAGTACGGACTATCAAGATCAATATTCAATATGACTATCTCCTAAATATTATAGGAAATGCAAATTATAGGGTCACAACATATATGAATGTCGGCTAGTACACCCAGAAATTGCAAGGAGAAATGAGGATTATAATAAGGAGAACATAATTCAGAAAGAGACAATTGGGACATATAAGGATGCAAAGAAGATGACTGAAGGTAACACCAGTAGAATTCCTCCCAGAGTTCTTACCAGTGGCAAAATAGTGAAAAATATGGGGAAATGGAAAGAGGTCAACAAGAAAGGCAAAGGAAAGGGGAATAGTAATGATGTTCCAACAAAAATAAAACAAAAGAAGCTGAAATCATAGCAGAAAACCAATATGCTGCATTGGAGACCTGAGAATCTGAGGTAGCAGAGTGCAATAAAGGGAAGATTGCAGAGAAAAAGAAAAGGCTTACACATATCAAATCAAAGGTAGATGAGGAGAAAGAAGGGATAACGGAGAGCAACAACATAATCACAAGAAAAGAACAAAAAGAAGCAAAGGAAAAGTTAAACAAAGAGAGAGGAGACAGTGAATACATGTTGGGCAACACTCTAGATACATTAGATGTTGGGAATTTGGACAAAAATGATACTTCTCAACAAGGGGAACAGGAAGATGTTTCACATGAAGGGGCAGTGAACAAAAAAGATCTTCAGCACATAGTAGAGGAGGTATAACCAAATGAGAATGGTAAAGATGAAGTTAGTCACAACAGAGAAGATGAATAATATTGGAGGGACAACAAGACAGATAATTTAATAGACACAACAGAAAATGAGATACAAAATTATGCATACAGGGATAAAGATAAAAAAAAGGGATCAGTGTCGAGGCACAGAGAAGAGCCACAGTAATGATATGTCAGAAGGAGGACAGGAAGAGCACACCAGAAAAAATTCTCCTAGCAAAGTATTACATGATATTGTGTCTACAAAATTCAATTAATTGACCATGTTAAGAGGAATAAATATATTGATAATGACACCATTGAAGACCCTGAAGAAGAAGATGGTAAGCAGACAAGTGATAAAGTGATGAAAGATGATGCTCTGTTTCTTAAATCTCTTGTAAAGGGAAGAAGCAAAGAGGGAGAGATGCCTATTCCAGCTAGGACTATTTAAAAAAAAAGGGGGGGGGGGACAAATATTAAATAATAATGAATTCATTATTTTGGAACACCAGATCTGTGAAAACACAGCAACCCTTTCACAGAGTTCACATGTTGCATAGACATCATAATTTCACTATTATTGCCTTGATAGAATCCTTCTAAAACTCAAGACATATTCAAATATATAATAGGAAACTAGAAATGAATTATGCAAATTACAACAAAATGAAAAGTTTTGGTTCTTTATTCAGGAGTATGTATAAGTAGAGATTATAGGAGATACATAACAACAAATCATAATGAGAATACAGTTTCTAGACAATGGTAAATCACTAATTACTACTATTTTGTATGCTAAGTATGATGCTTTGGAGAGTTTGGAATTATGGGAAGATATCCACAGAGTGGCAGACAACATGATGTTACCTTGGCTAGTAGGAGGGGATTTCAATGTAATTATGAATGAAGAAAAGATTGGAGGACACTAGTTTATCCTTAAGAATATGAAGATTTTACTTGTTGTATAGTCAAACAGGAGCAAACCAGGTGCAATTCAATCCTTATTCCTAGCAATGATTCCCAAAAAAACAAAACCTCACTAGACCGAGGCCCATTGCTATGGGGGACTACACCAAATAAGAGAATGAATAAGACAATTGCCATCAACTCAAGTGAATTATTTGATATTAATATTAAAGATAGTCCATTCACTTGGTGGAATGGGAGAGCAAATGATGCTTGTATAAGAGGCTTGACAAAATGATATGTAATCAGGAATTCCTGAATTCTTTTGGGAGAACGGATATGGACCACTTATCTAGGACTGGTTCTGACCCCATGCACCTCTTCTGTTAACTGTAGTAGCTGTTTCCACACATACTCATAGGCCTTTTAAAATTTTTAAATTTTGGTTGGAGAAAAAACGAGTTTTTGGAAGTGGTGAAGTAGAACTGGGGAAGTAATTAAGAAGAGAATATATTAGTCCAGTTAAAGATGAAATTGAAGAGGACAAAAACTGCATTAACAAAGTGGAGCAGAAATAATTTTGGTGATACATTCAAACAATTGATAATTAGAGAAGAGATTGTGAGGCTTAAAGAAAAAAATTGCTTAAAAAATTTCCAACTGCTGTTAATAGACCAGTGCTTCAAAAGGCCCAGGTTGATATGAAATTGTATTTACATTATGAGGAGGAGTATTAAAGGCATAAATATGAAATAAACTGATTTATTGAGTGAGACAGAAATACCAGATTTTTTTACAATTTAGTCAATTGGAGAAGAAAAAGACTGTCCATTTAATAATATTCAGAAAAGCAATGGAGACTGGGTTGAAGAGAATGAACAGGTGGTCATTTTTTCAAAGATCAATTTACTGGTACTAGGGATGTAGATGATGTGTCACTGTTACATCACATTATTAAAAGTGTAACAAAAGAGGAAAATAGGAGAGTGAACAATCTACCTAATTTGGAAGTAATAAAGCAGGCAGTGATGAAGTTAAATGGTGAGAATGCATGTGGTCCTGATGGTTTCACTGGGTTATTCTATCAGAAATATTGGATATAGTGGAAAAGGATGTATATGAAGTGGTGAAAAAATTCTTTGTTGGTCATTCACTATCTAAATCTATAACCCATACAAATCTGGTGCTCTTATCGAAAAAGGAGAGGGTGCAAAAGTTTATTGATATGAGGCCTATTATCTTGAACAATTTTTTAAATAAAGTTATATCCAGACTGATATATGACAGATTGAAGGATATCATTCCAAGACTCATCTCCCAAAATCAATCTAGATTTTTAAAGGGGAGGAATATTATAGAGAATGTTCTATTAACTCAAGAAATTATTTAAGATATTGAAAAAAGGGGCAGACCTGCAAATGTCGTCATAAAACTGGACATGGATAAGCTCAAAATTTTAGCTCCACCTCTGAGTTTATTTAACATGACATGTATTTTAATTTATTTTTATAAATATATGAATGACTTGTCACGCCATTTAATGAGGCATACAGAAGAAAAAAGAAAAGTAAATAGAAAAGGGTCAACCATGTTGAGATTTGCAAGTTGGTTAGGAATTAGTTGAAGTTGGTTATACAAGTTAGTTAAAAGTTAGTTAGTAAAGGTAGTTGAAATTAGTTACACATATTTAGTTGCTAGTTAGTTAGCTTAATAGTGAGGTTAGTTTAGTCATTAGTTTTAACTAACTAGTCACACTAGTCACCTATAAAAGGTGCTAGATAGGAAGAGTTAGTTGGTTAATTTTCATTTTTTCCAAATCTGTAAAGTTTCTCTCTTCTTCAATGGAAGTTTTTCTTACTTGTTCATGATAGTAAGTCTGCCTCAACTTGACCCTCAAATACATGGCAATGGCTGTAGTTTAACATGGTATCAGAGCCATGCCAGTCGATGGAGGATTATCAACACAATGAGGCAGCTGAGTTGTGATCTTCAAGTAGCTTAATCACTAACTAGATCTGCATTTTCTTTGATCCATATTACAGCTACTTTGATCTGTCCTTTTCTTCTTTTCGATCTGTCAAATAGTAGTTCTTCTACTCATCTCTATTCATTTTTTGATCATCTTCGATTTGTTCCTTCTCTGTGGGTTTCGATCTGGAGTACTGCAGTGTAGAACTGCTGCTTTGAGGATAGTTTACAACCTGTTTGATAGTTGTTAACTGATCTATCAAATTCCTTCTGTTCACTCTCTCAATCTAGTCTCATTTTCCTGATGCTTGATCTTCAATTTGCATATTTTTTTCTGTTCTGTTTCGACCTTTTTAGCTGCTGTTGTAATTGATCAATTGATCTGTTTCCCTCTTCATTCATACTGCTTCTTAATTTTCTTTGATCATGGAGAATAACATAGATGAAAATCGATCTGAAGTCCATCCCACAGAGACAGTTGGGACATCTGCAGACTTCAATAGTGTTTTTTATGTTCATCCTTTAGAGAATGCTGGGACATCCATAACTCCCACTTCCTTTGATGGATCAGGCTATATATCATGGAGGAGGAGTGTTTTACGAGCCTTGTCTGTGAAAAACAAACTAGGTTTCATCAATGGTAAGATCATGAAGCCTAGTGTTGATTCTCCATGCTTCACACAATGGGAAAGGTGTGATGATATGGTGACTTGCTGGATCTTAAACTCTCTATCAAAGGACTTAAGTGATAGCTTGCAGTATGTAAATAATGCCAAGGAACTATGGGATGAACTGGAGGAAAGATATGATCAAACAAATGGTGCAAAGTTGTACCAGTTGCAGCAGGAGATCAGTGATCACACATAGGGAAATTTGGACATTACAGGATAATACACAACTATTAGAAGGCTTTGGGAAGAACTTAGCACTCTGGATGCCAATATACAGTGTGTGTGTGCATGTACTTGTGGTGGCAAGGCTAAGATGCACAAAGCGGAACAGGATAGGAGACTTATCCAATTTCTTATGGGGTTAAATGATGTCTACACAGTGGTTAGAGGGAACATCTTAATGATGAATCCATTGCCAACCATGGCTCAAGCTTTTTCTATCTTAGTGCAGGAAGAAAGGCAAAGAGAACTTAGACCACACAAAAGAATTCACTTGGAGTCTACCTCTTTAACTGCAAGTGCAGGTACCAGTAATGCAGTTAGGAATTCAAATGCACTCAGCAACTACAGCTATAGACCACAAGGGGTGAAGCAGAATGCAGGAGATTTTAGGACTAACTATACTCAAAGAAGTGGTGGAAAAGAAAGTTACAGGACTGGAGGCCAACACAATAACAACAACAAGTCTCTCCTATTTTGTGACTACTGCAAGAAGCAAGGTCATACTGAAGACAAATGTTACAGATTACATGGATTCCCACAGGACTTCAGATTCACAAGAGGCAGACACTCAGGCACAGCAGCAACTGCATCAATCAGTGAACCTAGCAGTAGTGAGGAAGCATTAACCAAGGGCTGTACTAAAGACAATAGTTGTGAACTTGATCTGACTAGAGAACAATATGACAAGCTGCTGAGATATTTAGGTAATATCAATGTGAAGGAGGGGAGTTCCAATTCCAACAACAGTAGTTATGCAAGCAGTTTGTTCAATGGACAAGCAGTGACAAATCTAGCAGGTATAATGGCATGTCATTCTTCTATAACTGAGATTGGTGACTTATCTTGTGCATGTGTAAGTTTGTCTGCTGACTCTTGGATTATAGATTCAAGAGCTACAATCCACATGACATTCAATAAGAATCTTTTAGTCAAAATCAGAACCTTACCATATCCCTTTCTAATCACATTGCCAAATGGTTACAAAGTTAGAGTGACTGAAGTAGGAGAAGTACATTTAAGTCCAGTCTTAACCTTACAAAGAGTATTGTTTGTACCTAGCTTTAAGTTCAACTTGATCTCAGTTCATTGTTTAGCCACCCAACTTAAAGGAGTTGTTAGCTTTAATAGCATTGCTTATCTTATGCAGGGCCCTTCACTGAAGAGCCCTCTGACAATTGGTAGAGCAAGGAATGGACTGTATTACATCTGTCTAAAGTGCCATACTTCTTCAGATTCAGTTTCCAGCTGTGTGAACTTCACTCACCAATCTTTGCCTAGTTGTTGTTCTTTGTTTCCTTCTTTCTCTTCTTCTATGCCTTCTGAAGTTGCTCAAGTTTACATTCCATCATGTATGTCATCTGTAAGATCCCATGCATCAAGTAATAAAACTGCTTGCTCTATGAATGAATCTGTCTCTGCAATCTCTACTACTAAAACTTTTGATGCAACTTCTCATGATATCACATCTACTGCAAATAGTGTAGACTACTTATGGCACACAAGGCTAGGACATGTGCCCTTTAGTAAAATGAAAAATATCACTGCTATTCCATTCACTTTTGCTCCCAAACAACCTTTTTCATGCACCATTTGCCCCATGGCTAGACAAACCAGACTACCATTTCCTTCCAAGACTGCCTCTCAATCAACCAAATTACTAGATCTACTTCACATTGATCTATGGGGTCCTTACCACACACCAACACATGATAATCATAGATACTTCCTCACTGTTGTAGATGACTACAACAGATCCACTTGGACTCAACTGTTTAACTGCAAAAGCAATGCCTTATCAGCCATCAAAAGTCTAGTTTTCTTGATGGAAAATCAATTCAGCACAAAGATAAAATGTGTTAGAACTGACAATGGACTGGAATTCCTCGATAAAGAAACCTCTGATTTTCTGAATAACAGAGGTATTTTACATCAAAGAACCTGTCCTTATACACCTCAACAAAAATGGTGCAGTAGAGAGGAAACACAAACACCTTCTTGAAACTGCCAGATCCTTGTTATACCACTCCAAGCTTCCAATGCAATATTGGGGTGATGTATCCTAACTGCTACATACTTGATAAACAGGTTACCCTCAATTTCAATACAAGGCAGCACACCATTTGAGAAATTATACTAGAAGCAGCCCACATATTCTCACCTGAAATCTTTTGGATGCCTTTGTTTCCCTACTAATGTTAAGCCTCACAAAGATAAGTTCTCACCAAGAACCATTCCTCATGTGTTTGTGGGATATCCTTTCAATACAAAAGGGTACAAAGTCTTAAGCTTGAGTACTAAAAAAGTGCATATTTGCAGAGATGTGTTATTTCATGAACATGTGTTTCCTTTCAGCTTAACTTTTCCCATTTCTGATTTCAGTTCTGTATTGAAGAAACTTGATCCTACTTCTACTTCACTATTTCCTAATAACAATGTCTCTAGTAATAGATTAGGTCTGGATGAAGATATTCCTACTTCAGTCACTTCCCATTCTACCATTAATACATCTAGAAATACAACACCTACACCTGCTGCCACATCTTCACCTAGCAATGAAACTGCTGTTCCTAATTCACATATTAACACCACTTCTCCCAGCTGCATTAATGAACCTTCCAGCCAAACTATTAGGAGATCTAGTCGACCACACATCATACCTACATACCTGAATGATTACACCTACCAACTTCCCAATCTCCAGTCACCTAGCACCTCAATTACACCTGTTATACATCCAACCTCTCTTGTATCTTTTACTCCCATTGTTCAGCAGCAAACACACTCACATGATCATGAACCTTCCTCATATGAAGAGGCTGCTTTACATCCTGAATGGCAGGCAACCATGGACCTTGAATTTCAGGCTTTGTATGCTAATCATACTTGGGACTTAGTTGTTCTTCCTCCTGGAATGACAACTGTGGGGTGCAAATGGCTGTATAAGGTGAAGCATAAGGCAGATGGGACTGTGGAAAGATACAAGGCTAGACTTGTTGTGAAAGGATACACACAACAAGCTGGAATAGACTACAATGAGACCTTTTCACCAGTTGTAAAAATGACCACAGTAAGACTTTTGATTGGTTTAGCAATTAAAGAAGGTTGGAATCTATACCAGCTGGATGTGAACAATGCTTTCCTTCATGAGGACTTGCATGAAGAAGTGTATATGGCCTTACCTCAGGGATTGATGGTACAAGATGATAGGGTAGTTTGCAAGTTAAATAAGTTACTATATGGACTGAAACAGGCCAGTCGACAGTTTTTGCATCTTTATCTTCTAGGGGTTATGCTCACTCATCTGGTGACAATTCTTTATTTTTCAGGAAAGTAGATGACTCTGTAATCTTTGTAGCAGTATATGTTGATGACAATATTGTAACAGGGAATGACAAGCAGAGATTGAGTCTTTAAAGTCTTTTCTGCGCAATAAGTTTAAGATCAAGGATCTAGGGAAGTTGTATTATTCTTTGGGAATGGAAATCACCTACCAGAGTAGTGGAGTTCTCATCTCACAGAAGAAATTTACTCTTGACCTAATAAGAGACTTTGACTGTTTGGTTTACACTCCAACAACTTCACCACTTGATCCAACAATCAAATTGAAGTCTGATGAAGGCTTGCTGCTTGAGGATGCTACACATTACAGGAAGCTGATTGGAAAACTAAACTTTCTCACACACATAAGAATGGATATAGCCTACAGTGTGCAGCATCTCAGCCAATTCCTTCAAGCACCCAGAGATGCACATTTGAGAGCAGCTACACATGTACTCAGGTATCTCAAGGGAAGCATAGATCATGGTTTATTCTTGTCCAACAAACCTGGATGCAGCATCACTGCTTACAGTGATTCAGACTGGGCTGCTGAAATCGGTGAGTGGTTATGTGGTGTTCTTAGGAGATAGTCCTATAAGCTGGAAGTCCAAGAAACAAACTACAGTTTCTTTATCATCAGCAGAAGCAGAGTACAGAGCAATACGAATGGTAGTTGGAGAGCTGGTTTGGATGCACAGACTGCTAGTGGAACTGACTGGTACTTCCTCAATGCCTATAGATGTGTTTTGTGATAGTCAGGCTTCCATTCACATTGCGAAGAATCCGGTATTTCATGAGAGAACCAAACATATCGAAGTGGATTGTCATTTTGTTCGTGATAAGCTTCAAGAAGGCTTCATTTTGCTTCACCATCTCCCTACCACCAGTCAGCTGGCAGATATATTGACCAAAGCTTTGAATGGTCCAAGCCAGTCAAATCTCCTTAGCAAGTTGTCGTCACCTTCAACTTGAGGGGGGGTGTTGAGATTTGCAAGTTGGTTAGGAATTAGTTGAAGTTGGTTATACAAGTTAGTTAAAAGTTAGTTAGTAAAGGTAGTTGAAATTAGTTACACATATTTAGTTGCTAGTTAGTTAGCTTAATAGTGAGGTTAGTTTAGTCATTAGTTTTAACTAACTAATCACACTAATCACCTATAAAAGGTGCTAGATAGGAAGAGTTAGTTGGTTAATCTTCATTTTTTCCAAATCTGTAAAGTTTCTCTCTTCTTTAATGGAAGTTTTTCTTACTTGTTCATGGCAGTAAATCTGCCTCAACTTGACCCTCAAATATATGGCAATGGTTGTAGTTTAACAAACCAACTATATGTTATTTTGTTACTATCTGTTATTTTTTTGAGGACTATTTTAGAATATTTTTTCATGAATCAAAAGTCTATTGAAAACAACTTCTCTATTTTTGAGGTAAAAGTAAGACTTGCACATACATTACCTTCCCAAAACTCCACTTTAATGTTGCTATAGAAAAAGGTAAACCAAGAAGACAATTTTGCTGATAAATAAAGTTGTTTGTGTTATTCTCCATATTTTTAGATGCTATTCATATATTTTAGGGAAAAGATACTTGGGTGTGATGAACAAGAGGCGCTGCAACTAAGAGAACATTAAAAAGCTTTTGTTAATGGCTTTCTTTCATTTCCCACCAATATGCCCGAAACAGCTTTTCATGCATGTTTACAGGTACGTCTTTTCACATACAAATTATAAAATAATGTTCTTTAATTTTTATATTGTTGTTATTATTACTATTTTATTTATTTATTTATGTTCCAATTTTTTTCAGTTAATGAAAATTTGAATTTAATTCTTTTCTGCTAAAAGCCTGTTTTGCTAAATGGTTGGTGGTCAAAACTGTTGTTTTTTTATTGTTGAAAATTTAAGGTATTTGGCCAATAAGTAAAAATGCTTAGAAGAAGAAATAGTTTTTCTCCAATTGAAATTTAAAAAAGCAGAAATAAATCATATACTTAAATGCCAATTACTTTATATTCTTGTTACAATTATCAAGTTATATTGTTATATATATTGAATTTTAAATAATAGATATAATTTAATTATTGTCCAAAAAAAAATATTATCATTCTTTTGCTCTTCAAGCAACCTTATTACCATATATAGTGATTTAATTTGTGGAATGATTTTAAATTTATTTTTCTTGATATATTTTAGTATATTTAACTTTTAATATTATATCAATATTTAATATTTTTAATTTATCTGCTTATTATATTAATTGATTTAATATGTACTTTTTAATTTTAAATAAATAAAATTAGTTAAAATCTTTAATCTCATAATAGATATTTAAAATAATTTTCTCTGTAAAATAATCTTAATAGTAAACGTGATACTCAAAAGTACTTTTAAAAAGATTAAACACAACTTACTTATAAAAACACATTTCAAATGAATTGGTCTAATAGAAACTTTTTTTTGAAAAAAAAAATACTTTTTCAAAAAGCTACTTCAAACCCTTTTCAAAATAAGCTATTTTAACAAGCTCTGAATGCATTTAGTTTCTCCGTTTACAGCAAATTATTTGCTCTCATAGGCCTGATCAATTCAGACCAAGTATAGAGTTTTAAATTTATTAGGATGCCACTTGAAACTTATAGAGTTTTATATTTATTAGAATGCCACTTGAAACTTTTTTTACTATCACCGATAATCATCTTTGTCCCAATTATTATTAGACAACTACTCATCATTTCTATTATCAACCACCTTCAGTGTTACCTTTTACGACATAACCATTACTGTCAAAATGAGCCTGCTAGTTAAGTACGATTAGGCTGAAATTTTTCAACCCAATCTTAACTATGAGGCTATTAATTAGCCTAGCCTTACTTTGTCCACGATTTCAACAGGGTTGTGCTGACTGCTGAGCTAGTCCTAGCTTGAGGCCAAAAATAGAAATAAAAATAAAATACATATTAAAATTACCTAATCGATGATCAACCATAATCAAAATGTAAAACAAACATTTCACAAAAATATGCATTAATTAACCAAAAAGCAAAAAATAACTCTTAGAAACTGCAAAGTCAAAGATTAATTTTTTTTTTCTTTTTCAACTATAACATATATATCTGTCAAAAACTCCGCCATTAATTTATATTACCAAAATCGCGATGATTATTAAGGTGTGTAATTATATATAATATATATATATTGGATTTCTTGGATTACATACTTAAAGAAATAGACAAAGAGGAAGCATTTCTAAGTGAAGCAACTGCTGTCGATTTAATATTTTTACTTCTATTTCCTTCATCACCCTACTCTTTAAATACATCACACAACATCCTCAAGTTTTATGACAATTGAAGGTTTGGGTACTCTACTATTAACTAATCTAATGCTTATTAGGTTGTTTATCATAAGACTTGTTTAATTCGCAGGAAGAACAGGACAACATTTTTAGAGATGGAATAGATAAGGATGCTCCAATTTCATGGGCTGAATACAAGTCAATGACCTTCACACATATGGTAAGTTTAATTTTTCCTTTTAGGATAATCTCGTTTAGCTTGAACTTGCGTTTCTTTTAGTTGTTTCTATGTTCAATATATATATATATATATATGTGACAGGTTACAAATGAAATAGTAAGGCTTGCCAACATTGTCCCAGGAATTTTCAGAACAGTACTAAAAGATGTGGAAATAAAGGTAATACTTTATTACATGATGTATCTAGCTCCTTTATCTCATGATAAATGAATCGCTCCTCAAGAATATGTATTTATTTGTCAGTACTGGTAATTGTTAATTTTTCTGAGATCTTTCTTATCCATTGAACAATATTAATCCCAAAAGGGTAGTTTGCAAGTTAAATAAGTTACTATATGGACTGAAACAGGCCAGTCGACAGTTTTTGCATCTTTATCTTCTAGGGGTTATGCTCACTCATCTGGTGACTATTCTTTATTTTTCAGGAAAGTAGATGACTCTGTAATCTTTGTAGCAGTATATGTTGATGACATCATTGTAACAGGGAATGACAAGCAGAGATTGAGTCTTTAAAGTCTTTTCTGCATAATCAGTTTAAGATCAAGGATCTAGGGAAGCTGTATTATTTTTTGGGAATGGAAATCACCTACCAGAGTAGTGGAGTTCTCATCTCACAGAAGAAATTTACTCTTGACCTAATAAGAGACTTTGACTGTTTGGTTTACACTCCAACAACTTCACCACTTGATCCAACAATCAAATTGAAGTCTGATGAAGGCTTGCTGCTTGAGGATGCTACACATTACAGGAAGCTGATTGGAAAACTAAACTTTCTCACACACATAAGAATGGATATAGCCTACAGTGTGCAGCATCTCAGCCAATTCCTTCAAGCACCCAGAGATGCACATTTGAGAGCAGCTACACATGTACTCAGGTATCTCAAGGGAAGCATAGATCATGGTTTATTCTTGTCCAACAAACCTGGATGCAGCATCACTGCTTACAGTGATTCAGACTGGGCTGCTTGTTTGGATTCAAGGAAATCGGTGAGTGGTTATGTGGTGTTCTTAGGAGACAGTCCTATAAGCTGGAAGTCCAAGAAACAAACTACAGTTTCTTTATCATCAGCAGAAGCAGAGTACAGAGCAATACGAATGGTAGTTGGAGAGCTGGTTTGGATGCACAGACTGCTAGTGGAACTGACTGGTACTTCCTCAATGCCTATAGATGTGTTTTGTGATAGTCAGGCTTCCATTCACATTGCGAAGAATCCGGTATTTCATGAGAGAACCAAACATATCGAAGTGGATTGTCATTTTGTTCGTGATAAGCTTCAAGAAGGCTTCATTTTGCTTCACCATCTCCCTACCACCAGTCAGCTGGCAGATATATTGACCAAAGCTTTGAATGGTCCAAGTCAGTCAAATCTCCTTAGCAAGTTGTCGTCACCTTCAACTTGAGGGGGGGTGTTGAGATTTGCAAGTTGGTTAGGAATTAGTTGAAGTTGGTTATACAAGTTAGTTAAAAGTTAGTTAGTAAAGGTAGTTGAAATTAGTTACACATATTTAGTTGCTAGTTAGTTAGCTTAATAGTGAGGTTAGTTTAGTCATTAGTTTTAACTAACTAATCACACTAATCACCTATAAAAGGTGCTAGATAGGAAGAGTTAGTTGGTTAATCTTCATTTTTTCCAAATCTGTAAAGTTTCTCTCTTCTTTAATGGAAGTTTTTCTTACTTGTTCATGGCAGTAAATCTGCCTCAACTTGACCCTCAAATATATGGCAATGGCTGTAGTTTAACAAACCAACTGTATGTTATTTTGTTACTATCTGTTATTTTTTTGAGGACTATTTTAGAATATTTTTTCATGAATCAAAAGTCTATTGAAAACAACTTCTCTATTTTTGAGGTAAAAGTAAGACTTGCACATACATTACCTTCCCAAAACTCCACTTTAATGTTGCTATAGAAAAAGGTAAACCAAGAAGACAATTTTGCTGATAAATAAAGTTGTTTGTGTTATTTTCCATATTTTTAGATGCTATTCATATATTTTAGGGAAAAGATACTTGGGTGTGATGAACAAGAGGCGCTGCAACTAAGAGAACATTAAAAAGCTTTTGTTAATGGCTTTCTTTCATTTCCCACCAATATGCCCGAAACAGCTTTTCATGCATGTTTACAGGTACGTCTTTTCACATACAAATTATAAAATAATGTTCTTTAATTTTTATATTGTTGTTATTATTACTATTTTATTTATTTATTTATGTTCCAATTTTTTTTACTTAATGAAAATTTGAATTTAATTCTTTTCTGCTAAAAGCCTGTTTTGCTAAATGGTTGGAGGTCAAAACTGTTGTTTTTTTATTGTTGAAAATTTAAGGTATTTGGCCAATAAGTAAAAATGCTTAGAAGAAGAAATAGTTTTTCTCCAATTGAAATTTAAAAAAGCAGAAATAAATCATATACTTAAATGCCAATTACTTTATATTCTTGTTACAATTATCAAGTTATATTGTTATATATATTGAATTTTAAATAATAGATATAATTTAATTATTGTCCAAAAAAAAATATTATCATTCTTTTGCTCTTCAAGCAACCTTATTACCATATATAGTGATTTAATTTGTGGAATGATTTTAAATTTATTTTTCTTGATATATTTTAGTATATTTAACTTTTAATACTATATCAATATTTAATATATATAATTTATCTGTTTATTATATTAATTGATTTAATATGTACTTTTTAATTTTAATTAAATAAAAATAAAAGATTAATTAAAATCTTTAATCTCATAATAGATATTTAAAATAATTTTCTCCCTAAAATAATCTTAATAGTAATCGTGATACTCAAAAGTACTTTTAAAAAGATTAAACACAACTTACTTATAAAAACACATTTCAAATGAATTGGTCTAATAGAAACTTTTTTTTGAAAAAAAAATACTTTTTCAAAAAGTTACTTCAAACACTTTTCAAAATAAGCTATTTTAAGAAGCTCTGAATGCATTTAGTTTCTCCGTTTACAGCAAATTATTTGCTCTCATAGGCCTGATCAATTCAGACCAAGTATAGAGTTTTAAATTTATTAGGATGCCATTTGAAACTTATAGAGTTTTATATTTATTAGGATGTCACTTGAAACTTTTTTACTATCACCGATAATCATTTTTGTCCCAATTATTATTAGACAACTACTGATCATCTCTATTATCATCCACCTTCATTGTTATCTTTTACGACATAACCATTACGGTCAAAATGAGCCTGCTAGTTAAGTACGATTAGGCTGAAATTTTTCAACCCAATCTTAACTATGAGACTATTAATTAGCCTAGCCTTACTTTGTCCACGATTTCAACAGGGTTGTGCTGACTGCTGAGCTAGTCCTAGCTTGAGGCCAAAAATAGAAATAAAAATAAAATACATATTAAAATTACCTAATCGATGATCAACCATAATCAAAATGTAAAACAAACATTTCACAAAAATATGCATTAATTAACCAAAAAGCAAAAAATAACTCTTAGAAACTGCAAAGTAAAAGAGTAATTTTTTTTCCCTTTTTCAACTATAACATATATATCTGTCAAAAACTCCGCCATTAATTTATATTACCAAAATCGCGATGATTATTAAGGTGTGTAATTATATATAATATTTATATTGGATTTCTTGGATTACATACTAAAGAAATAGACAAAGAGGAAGCATTTCTAAGTGAAGCAACTGTTGTCGATTTAATATTTTTACTTCTATTTCCTTCATCACCTTACTCTTTAAATACATCACACAACATCCTCAAGTTTTATGACAATTGAAGGTTTGTGTACTCTACTATTAACTAATCATAAGACTTGTTTAATTCGCAGGAAGAACAGGACAACATTTTTAGAGATGGAATAGATAAGGATGCTCCAATTTCATGGGCTGAATACAAGTCGATGACCTTCAGACATATGGTAAGTTTAATTTTTCCTTTTAGGATAATCTTGTTTAGCTTGAACTTGCATTTTTTTTAGTTGTTTCTATGTTCAAAAAATATATATATGTGACAGGTTACAAATGAAATAGTAAGGCTTGCCAACATTGTCACAGGAATTTTCAGAACAGTACTAAAAGATGTGGAAATCAAAGATAATACTTTATTACATGATGTATCTAGCTCCTTTATCTCGTGATAAATGAATCGCTCCTCAAGAATATGTATTTATTTGTCAGTACTGATAATGGTTAAAATTTTAATATATTTTGTGTGGTGTGTATGAGTTTTATCCCAATAATATCTCCCATGCTTAAAGCAAAATTGTCCACCTAAAAATATGAAAAGGACACATTAACTACTCGATCCTTTTATCCAAGCAAGCTGCTTTAGCAGAACGATTGCCGACCACATGTAAAATTATCTTCTTGATATATTTAACTTTTTGGCCAAATATGTAGAAATTGTAGATAAAGTGGATTGGGTTGAAAATCTTTTCAGCTGAACTAAATGACTATGTGTTATTTTTTTATTTTATTTTAATCGGTAGGATAAGAAAGAAATTATTGTGACGTCTACAAGTAGGCCGTTGAGATCAGAAAAGTAATTAACGGAAAAAATAATTTGGAACATTATTGGTTTATGGGAAGTGGAGGAATCCAAAATGCATAGGGAAAGGGGTATTGCCTCTTGGCTCCATGGGATTTCCCATTATTGGAGAATCCATTCAATATTTCTCTTCCTATTCCTATGAAGGAATTCCACCTTTCAATGTTTTTTGCGTCAATGTTTGTCTGTCTATGTAACTAGATGAGACCATTTTTGTGTCCTTTTTTTGGTGTCTTCCGGCTGTAGGTCCCCCCTCTTCTCTAGGTCGTCTTTTTCTAACCTTATTCTTTTCGCTAAAGAATTTCCCTCAAACTAACATTTTAAATTTAATAATTTTTTTAATTTAAAATTCACATGACTTATTATGATTGGTCATATTATTATTTAATTTAAAAAATAAGCTAATCTACTTTTAAATCCGAACCCATCAACCCGTTTAATCTGACCCCTTTTTTTTTAAAAAAAAATCTAAACTCGCTGTCGGCAAGCAATCACAAATTCAAAATAGTAAAACTCGCTGATTGCATTCGTCTATGGCATATAATTCATGACCCTACATAAGAAAATAACATAGGAAGAAGCTCCATCTAACAAGTAAGAACATTATTCACGAGAAACTTAGATTTGTCAAAATGCTAAGAGTACAATAACATGCTTCCATTGATAGTTAAACAGGAAGGAGAAAATCACATACAAAGAGAAATCGTCAGGACGCCGTGTCGTTGGACTGAAACTTCCTAGCAAGAGGTGTTTCTATTACAATATGTTATTTTTTCTTAAACGGGTCCATGGGTTTGGATTTAAAAGTGGGTGGGTTAATTTTTTTAAACAAAAATCATAATATGGCCAATCATAGTAAGTCATGTGGCTTTTTAAAATGGGATTAGGGTAAAAAATATCCCTTTATTTTTGTTTATTAGCTAACTTTACCCCTAGTTATACTATCTGGTCAAATATGCCCTCATCAAGAAACTTAATAAAAATACCCTTATTTTTTACGATTTTCCACAATGACAATTAAAAAAATCACATAACCTAATATCTGGGTTGAGGTGGATGTCACTTGACATGTCACATGAGCGCCAGATTTATATTATACTACAATAATATATTTCAAATTGTTACTCATTATCCCATTTGGTCTTCGACTTTGGAAGGTCTTCAAAAAGTGAAGGGGCCGATATAGTTTTGGTAACCCAAAAGAATAAGGTGGTTAAAGTGAAATTTTTGAGAATAAATAAAAATGAAGTGAAGAAGTACCTCTAACAGATGCCATCAAGTTATTTGTTATTTTTTAGTTTCTTGTTCTTTCTTTTATTTAATTTTTATTTCGCCCTACAAATACTAAAGACAGAAATAATAATCAGAGGGTATACCATTCCAGCGAGATATTGGACAATAGTGATATGCCTATCATCAGTTCATCTAGATCCAAACAAGTAAGGAAACTTCATAGTAAAACAAAGTCTATTTCATATGAGAAATAAAAAAGAAGAAAATTTAATTTGAAATATTTTAAAATGTGGAGTGTTTAGCTAAAGTATAAGTTATTAAATCCAAAAAAGTTAAAATAGGACCGAAAATTTTCAGAGGCTTTGCCTCATTTCTCATAGATAACATCTTCTCCTCAAAATCTGCATTCGTTTTTCAAAGAAAAGTATGTGTCATATGGTTTATTTCGTTTGTTGAGTTCGCCAAAGTTCTAAAATTTTCATTGCCGATATTGTAGAAAAATATTTCATTCTATCCTGGGAGAAATTAATTTATAACCTTGAGCAACTGTGAGGGTTAAATTTCTTAAGAAAATATAATTTTCTATTAGGCTCGAAATTTTTTATTTTAAATTTTTTTCTATTTCATTTGTATTTCTGCTTACTGTTTAGAATACAAGAATAACACTAATTTGGTGGTAGAGCGTCAAATTTGGACAGCACTCTGTCCGGAGGGGAAAACAGAGACCGCATGAGGTCTCTATTTTGTGATTATTCTTTTAATTTTTTAAATCTTTAGAGATCGCATGAGGTCTCTATATTCCTCGAAATTTGTATTATTATTTCATGAAATTATTTTTATCATTTGGTAGACTTCCTGATGTCACCTTCTTTAGAAAAAATTAAGGAAAAACGTAACCTCATGGGATCTCCTTTTGGAGAGCTATTTCTGAGGTATCTTTTATTGTTTTTTTTTGGTAGCGATTATCAATCTTGATCTAATTAATACAGTTATTGCATGCATGTATTTTGTATAATCAACTTTTTTAAAATTTTCATTCGGTATTTGATATTGGTATTGGAGTTTGATTAATTTGGTTCATGTTGAAAAATTTCACCCAGTAATGGATCCGAGATTTTCGCTAAGGGGGATTGAAAAATAAAAATATTGTGTTTGGAATTTAAATTTGAAACTTCCTGGTAAATTTTGAACCACCTAGACCACTCCACCAACCTATTTAAAATTGTGTAATTTTAACAAGTATCTTTATTTCGGAATATATACATACATACATATATATATATATATATATATATATATATATATATATATATATATATATATATATATATATATATATATATATATATACACACACACACAACTATGTAAGACTGTCTAATTTAAAAAAAATTCATGGAAGGTTTTATGGAGATGCTTGAAGGTAGGCAGTGTACATATGATTTATACAGGAGTGATTAAGAATATGAACGATGGAGTTAAGACTAGGGTGAGAATTGTGGGAGAAGACTGAGAGCACTTCCCAGTCATGATGGGGTTACACCAGAGATCGACTCTTAGCCCGTTTCTATCTACATGATGGATGAATTAATGCGACATATTTAAACTGAGGTGCCATGGTGTATGTTATTCGCAAATGACATAGTACTGATTGACAAAACCCATGTCAAAGTTAATGCTATGATGGAGGATTAGAGACAAACCCTGGAGTTTAAAGGGTTTAGGCTGAGCAGGACCAAGACTGAATACTTGGAGTGCATGCAGTTTAGTGATTCAACGAGGTTGACGTGAAAGTGAGGCTCGATACTCATGTCATCCCCAAGAGAGGATGTTTCAAGTATCATGGGTCTTTAATTCAAGGTAATGGGGAGTTTGACAATGATGTCACACATTGAGTTGGTGTTGGATGTGCGAAATGGAGGCTTGCTTATGAAGTCTTGTGTGATAAGAAAGTACCACCAAAACTTAAAAGGTAAGTTCTATAAAGTGGTGGTTAGACCGACTATGTTGTATGAGGTGGAGTATTATCTTGTCAAGAACGAACATGTTCAGAAGATGAAAATTGTGGAAATGGGAATGTTGAGCCGGATGTGTGCTCATATTAGGAGAGATAAGATTAAGAGTAAAGATATGTAGGACAAGGTTAAGTCATATCTGTAGTGGACAAGATAAGGGAAGTGAGATTGAAATCGTAGATGCCCTAGTAAGGGGGTGTGAGAAGTTGACATTATAATCCCGTAGGCTTTTTTATTTCTCTTATGCTAATGTGCCTATTATATGGGTGGTAAAGATGTACCGAATATGTGGTGAAAGTTAAATGATGCCATATGGAGTCGAGGTGTCGATGATGAAGAGATATCGAGTCTGTAAAAGAAAGAGTAGCGTGGTTCCGAAGGCTATCTAGTACCACCATCTGGAGCCGAAAAGGTTTGGTACGGGAATAAGTTGGGTTAGTCTGTTGGGAAAAGGTGTCGACTCAAGATCTGACATCATAGTTCACGCCTCGAGGATGCAATGAAATGGATAATAACATGTAGGAAAGATCGTACAAAAATCCCACCATTCATGACGGAATAACAACTGACACATGTTATGGAACTGTACAAGTGTAATATTTTTATTGAACAATGTACTAAATGGACTCATTTCATTTATCATTATACTTTAGCCAATGTGACCCTATTTTCACTTGTAAAAGCTCGGCTAATTAGAGATTGGATGTAATACACTTTATTGTTTGCTATCATAAATTATCTCCTGCTCTCTTTTACTTGCCAGAAGTTTGCTGAGAACAAACGGTCCGGATAGTTTTGAATTCGGAAGTTGCGAACAGATCTCAAAAGCTTCATATTAAAACTCTTTGTTCTGAATATTTTATCTATTATCCCTCTCACGTATCTCATGTTCTTAAAATCGCTATAAATTCAATTATACTAATTTCTTGATAAATACCTATCCCATTAATAAAATACAAATATTTCAAGTCTTACTTTTAAAGCATACGCATTGAAAAAAAAACATTTGGCCGCTTTGGATTTTCGAAGGAAAGAAAGAAATTACAATAAATAGGAAAGTAATTAAAGAATTTTTTATTCCTCTTGTACAATAAATACGAATTCTGACCAAGTTATGAGAATTTAGTAATAATGAATCAGTGCTTATATATTTAGTTCTGATTAAAATTTTGATATATTTTGTCTGGCGTGTAGGAGTTTTATCCCAATAATATCTCCCATGCTTAAAGAAAAATTGTCCACCTAAAAATTTCTATTTATATATGAAAACGACGCATTAACTATTTGATCCTTTTATCCTAGCTAGCTGCTTTAGCATAACGCTTGCCGACCACATGTGAAATTATCTTCTTGAATATTTAACTTTTTGGCCACATATGTAGAAATTGTAGATAAAATGGAGTGGGTTGAAAATCTTTTCAAGTTGAACTAAATGACTATATGTTACTTCCTTTGTTTTATTTAATTGATAGAATAAAAAACACATTATTGTAACGTCTACACCGTTGACATCAGAAAAGTAATTAACGGAAAAAATAATGTGGAACATTATTTGTTCATGTGGAGTAGGAGTAATAGTAATAGGAATAAGTCATTGGGTGGAGGAGTCCAAAATGCATGGGGAAAGGGGTATTGCCTCTTGGCTCCATGGGATTTCCCATTATTGGCGAATCCATTCAATATTTCTCTTCCCATTCCTATGAAGGAATTCCACCTTTCATTACGTACCAAAAGGACGGCAAGGTATGGGGTGTTTTCTGGAACTCGAAACTAAAATTGGCTCCAAAATTTCACAGATATAAAAATAAGTTGTGTTTTTAAATTGATATCATAATAGGTTTAGCGAACTAAATTAGTCCGCTATATTTTCTTTAATGATCAACGATGACGGTGTAAAAGGCCATACTACGAACTAAATTATTCGTTCTGCCTTATATAGTGGACTAATTTAGTCTGTTATATATAAAAAAATTCATCATCTTCTTCACCATGCGAAACATGTTTGATTGTCCCCGGTAGCTTCTACTTGTCATTTTATTATTCCTAAGAAAATACAGACCGTAAATCTTGTATCTTTTTTTTTTTATAAAATAGCCATCATCAGGCACTGCCCAGGTTTTATGGGTCTGGCTTGACCCGTCATTCCATCTACAAAAGTGTACAATTGTAGAGGGGCACATGAACCAGAACCTCCAGAAAATCAAGCACATGGATTGTAACATACAATCCTCTCAACAAAAGATGGAAAAGCATACCTCTTCCATAAAAACTCAAATAAAAGGAAGATCTAGCTAACAAAAAAAATAGAATTGTCATATCTTCTCCTTATCCTAGGTAGTTGACATCTATCTAGTTGGTATGTTCTCTTCACTTCTCTGGGTAGCTGCTGATAGGAGAAGTAGAAGACTATATTCCCACTGGAAGATGCTAACTTAGCCAAAAAGTCAGCCACACCATTTGCTTCTCTATAGCAATGAGAGATTTTCACATTCATATCTCTCAAGGCCTGTATAGAGGCTAATATGGTAGGTTTAAGTTTCAAGTACGTGGTGTCTTTATTCTTGAGCATATTGATGCTGATGAGTGAGTCCAGTTTCAGTTGGATCTTAGTGTATCCATTTTCACTACACCATTTCAGGCTGTAAATCTTGTATTCATTTTGGTGTATTTTCATTTAATTGAATTTCCACAACTATCTAAGTTGGTTTTTTAAGGCTGTTTTGGTCCCTTTAGTGCAGCAAGCTTGCAAACTTGCCATCAGATTTAAGTAAACTGTTGACTTTAACTTTCAAAGAGGGCAAGAATGCTGAGATTGCAAGGAAAAATAGTTATAACAATTTCTTTCAAATTTTAGTAAAGATAAAAATGCGGGGTAATTTCCTTCTGTTCTCTTTAAGCTAGGATGAGCAAAGTTATTCACTATATGTGCTAGCAAGAGATAGTACATGCCATATGAAATAGTGAAAGTTGCTCACAAACTCATTTGAACATTATAATCGTAAAAAAAAAAATTTATTTTCAAAATTAAAAACTTACGTATTGTGACAGATCACGCAAACTTAATAACTTTTGTTTATATCCTGTATACATTTTTGGGTCTATAGTTGTCTATCTACGTAGGTAGATGAGGCCATTTTTGGGTCCTTTTTTGGCGTCATCCCGCTGTAGGCCCCCCCTCTTCTCTAAGAAAATAATGTGTGGTGAAGGTCTTCTCAGCGACCAATTAAAATTTTAAAAAAATGGGTGTATCATTAAAAAAAATTTATTAAGCAGAAATTAAATTCAAATATTCAAGGTAAATAATTCAATCTTCAATCAATTACACCATGTAACCTTCTTGTAGGATAAGTGTAAACATATAATATTATTTAAAAAATATATACATAAAATACTTAATCTTACAAAAAGACCATAAATTCATGTACCCCAAATTTAATACATAAATTTGCCCCGGTGATCAAGATTAATTTTTGTCATATAATGAGAAGGATATTTTTAAAAGGTGGGATGTGAATGATTTTCGAAGAGGATAAGAACATTAATATGGTAGAATATTTTCTAGTGGGGGTAGAAACATCTAGAGAAGAATATAGAAAATATTATTTAGACAAAATAAAATAGCAATATTAGAATACTGTTATAGAAAAGTAAAACATAACAATGAAAATTTAATTTTGGAAAAAATCAAATTATTACAATGAAATATAATATATTTCAAGTCTTACTTTTATGCATCGAAAAAAAATGTTTGGGTTTTGGACCTTCGTGGGAAAGAAAGAAATTACAATAAATTACTCTAAGTTGATTAAAAAAATTATTCATGCATGTCTATAAATAGGCTTTGCACTCTTGAGTTTGATCACCAAGTTTAGATCTGCAAACCAAAAGGAAAAAATCATGTGGAACATTATTGGTTTATGGGCAGTAGGAATAATAGCAGTAGGAATAAGTCATTGGGTATACAAATGGCGGAATCCAAAATGCAAAGGGGAAGGAGTATTGCCTCCTGGCTCCATGGGACTTCCCATTATCGGGGAATCCATTCAATATTTCTGTTCCCATCCCTATGAAGGAATTCCACCCTTCATTGCCAAAAGGACTGCAAGGTTAATTTCTTTTTCTATCCAAATTAAAATAGCCAATATATTATTGCATACATGCATTCATGTATAATAACTAATAACTTCTTTAGGTAATTTCTTTTCAACTAAATATAAGAGAGGAATAATAATATATAATTTGATGGTATGTATAACTAACTTAAATATTCCTTGGTTCGAACTTAATTTTTCAGGTATGGAGGGCTATTTAAGACAAGTTTACTTGGTCAGGCGGTGGTCATATCCACCGATCCAGAAATCAATCACTATGTATTCCAACAAGAAGACAAGTTGTTCCAGTGCTGGTACCCAAAGAGTGCACTTGAACTCACTGCCAACATGATTGCTAGTAGCGGAGCTCTCCATAAGTACCTTAGGAATTTAGTTCTATCTCTTATTGGCCCAGAGAGTCTAAAGAGAAACTTATTGTCTGAAATTGATGTTTTAACTCGTAAACACTTGCATCGCTGGGCTACCCTTGGCGACGTTGAAGTCAAAGAAGCATCTGAAATTGTGATTCTCTTATCAACTCTAACCTTCTCTTAATTAATTCGTCGTTGCTCCCATTATTCTTGTGGTTCAGTCGGGGACGGACTTACAATTATGCTTTAGGATTTGACAGAATTCAGTAGTTTTGATCCCACCATATTTGATATGCATGTATAAAAATTTAGCCAGAACCCAATAAACGGACTAGAAGTAGAACATATAAGCTAAAATTTACGAATATATATGAATGGCTTGCCCGACCATTCAACGAGGCATACAAAAAACGGATTTTATATATAAAGGCAAACCAAGATGACGATTTTACTGATAAATAAAGTTATTTGTGTTATTACCCATATTTTTAGATGCTATTCATATATTTTGCGGGGAAGATACTTGGGTGTGATGAACAAGAGGCGCTGCAATTAAAAGAACATTACAAAGCTTTTATTAATGGCTTTCTTTCATTTCCAATCAATGTGCCCGGAACAGCTTTTCATGCATGTTTACAGGTACGTATTTTTACATACAAATTATAAAATAATGTTCTTTAATTTTTATATCGTTGTTATTATTACTATTTTATTTATTTATTTATGTCCCATTTTTTGTTCAATTAATGAAAATACTGTTTTTTTTTTTTTTTTGAAAATTTAAGGTATTTGGCTAATAAGTAAAAATGCTTAGAAGAAGAAATAGTTTTTCTCGGATTGAAATTTAAAAAAGAAAAAAATTAGATTTTCAAGACAAAAACATCCCTATCATAAATACATATTTATCAAATATGTCCCCCATTAATTCATTAATTTCTAGTTATAAAACATGTCTTTACTACGTATAGCAACTCATTTTCTTTTAATATGATGTCAATCATATATTTAAATGCCAATTACTTTATACTCTTGTTACAATTATCAGGCTTTATTTTTATATATTTTGAATTTCATACCGTAGATATAATTTAATTATTGTCCCAAAAAATGTTTATTTTTCTTTGCCCTTCAAGCAGCGTTATTACTCGTATATAGTGATTTAATTTGTGGAATGATTTTAAATTTATTTTGATTGATTTTTTTTTTTGTATATTTAAAGCATTGCGTTAATATTATACTAGTATTTAATATATTTTAATTTGTCTCTTTATTATATTGATTGAAAATTTTAATACGTACTTTTAAATTTTAACTAAATAAAAGTATAAACTTAATTAAAGTCTTTCATAGATATTTAAAATAATTCTCTTTATAAAATAGTTTTAATAGTAAACATGCATTGATACTATTCTTTTTTTGTAATTTAACACTCAAAAGCATTTTAAAAAACAATATACACAATTTAGTTATCAAAAACACTTTTCAAATGAATTAATTAAACATAAATAAAAACCTATTTAATAAAAATATTTCTCAAAATAAATTATTTTTAGCCGCTCGACCAAACAAGCTCTAAATGCATTTAGTTTCTCCATTTAGCAGCAAATTATTTGCTCTCATAGGATCGATCAGTTCGGAGTGTAAACAGAGTTTAATTTTAAAATTATTAGGATGTCACTTGAAGCTTTTCTTGAATATATAATGTGTTCTTTTACTCTCTACGATATCTACAACCACTGATAATCACCTTTCTTTCGGTCATTACTGCACAATCGTTGACCATCTCTATTCAATCACCTCCACTATTAGCTTTCACGACACAACCAATCACTGTCGATAACAACCTCCATCAAGCGATCACCTCTGACCAGTATTAAAGTTGTCAAAATGAGCTTGATCGGTGAGTGGTGATTCAACCCAACAACTAGCATGATTAGGCTGAGATTTTTCAAGGGTCATTCACATAAGTATCTTTATTTGAGTTGGTGTTTAATTTTTGCCCCTTAAATTTATAATTTTTAAATTTTTACACTTTAGCACTTTAAGTGATAAAAAAATGGTCAAAAATGTCCTTAAGTGCAAAAAAAAAAAAAATCGCAAAACAAGAATAAAATTCACAAGGCATGAGTTTTTACTCAAGTTATGCATGCCTTAAGGCATAAATTCACACAGGTTATGCCTAAGGCATAAGTTAAGTAGCATGAACTTGTAACTTGGGCATAAATTCAATAGCATGAACTTGTGCCTTGGGCGTAAGTTCAATAAACTTTTACCTACCGAACTTGTGTCTTGGGGTAGAAGTTGCCTACTAGGGCTAACCTATAGCTTGTGAATTTTTTTGCCTTGCAAATTCTATTCGTCTTGAGATTTTTTTAAATATTAGGGGTATTTTTTATTGGGATAGAAATATCAATAATTGCAAATCTTGTTGATGATAAATTAGATGACAGAGAAAAACTATATAAAAAAAGAATTTATAATATTATATGAATTTTGTCAATTGACCTGCATATTATAATATTCATATAAGAAAAATATTCCAAAGTTATTTGAGAGAATAAATCTCCCCTTAAAAAAAAATCTCTAAACGACTACTTGTTTATGAGAAAGAAAAGATCTTTCTATTTATAGAAGTCTAAAACTTCTTCTCCAAGAAAAAAAGATAGCTATGGTAGAACATTTTCCACAAAGAAAATCTTATCTACCAAGAAAACCTTTTTGAAGTAAAACACAATTATGATAAAATCCAAGCAGGATAGAAAATTATTCAAGGAAAACCCTAGCAGATCTCCCCTTGTCTTGAATTTTCTAGTGAAATAGTCCTCATCTTCCTTACCATGTTTAAAAATTTGATATGAGCTAAAAATTGGAGTCATGTGCATTAAAAATAAGCATATATTGAAAATTAAAGTCCTCTGCATTAAAAGTGAGTATGGGTTGAAAGAGAAGCTCATGCATTAAAAGTAAGCATGAGTTGAAAATTAATTTTGGTTTTTAAAGATGAGCAGCAAGATTGTTGAAAACGTGATTGAAATTTTGTTTTCACGTGTAGTATTTAAAACTGTTTCTTTTCTTTGATATAAAATCTTTATTATCATGAATTATATTGCAACTTGATTTAAATCTTCCTTGAACCTATCTTTAACCTTACCAGGACGTCATGTGGAAGCTAATAATTGCAAATCTTGTCGACGATAAATCAGATGACAAAGAAAAACTATATAAAAAAAGACTTTATAATATTATATGAATTTTATCAATTGACCTATATATTATAATACTAATATAAAAAAAATATTATAAAGCTATTGAGAGAATAAATCTTCCCATAAATAAAACTCTCTAAATGACTTATTGTGTTGTATATGAGAAAAAAAGATATTCTATTTATAAAAGTCTAAAACTTCTCCTCCAAGAAAAAGGATAACTATGGTAGACTCCTTTTTCACAAAGAAAACTTTGTCTACCAAGAAAACTTTTTTTAAAGTAAAACACAATTATAATGTAGAGTCCAAGTAGAATAGAAATTCGGGACAAATCTAAACTTTTTTATTTTATTTTTATTACTTAAAATATTAAAAAGAAAAAATTAAAAACTACTAATTTGAAGAAAAATATTACATCAACCCAAAATAAAGATAGTCAACGCCAAAACTACTTAATCCGCAATATCTTTTTATCTTTCAAAAAATGATATTACGCACTAAGGCTAGTCTGCAATATCAATAGGGTTGGACTGGGTTAGCCCTGGCTTGAGTCCAAAAAATAGAAATAAAAACAAAATACAAATTTAAAATGAGATTCTTATATAAATATTTCTTTTTAATACATGATGATTTCAAAAGTTATAACTATTTTGATAAAATTACATAATTAAAAACTATTTAAATTTTTATCTTTTTAATTATATTATGTATAGTTTTTATTTTTCAAAAATATCTATTCCAATTAAATATAAAAGAAAAAATTACACTTGATATAAACGTTCAATACACAAAATTTCAAAAACCACACTCTTCCCCATCTTTGTATTTTCAGAAATTTAAAAATTCTCTCTTCAATATATATATATATATATTGAAATTTTAAACTTATTTTTTTATATTTGTGTAACTTTCCCTATTACAATTATTTAATTAATAATCAACATAATCAAAATGTAAAACAAACATTTCAAAAGAATATGCATTAACCAAAAAGCAAAAAATAACTCTTAGAAACTGCAAAGTGAAAGAGTTATTTTTTTTTTTCTTTTTGAATTTTACAACATTTGTCTGTCAAATCCCCCCACCATTACAAGGTGGCTTATAAATAAATACAACATTTATCTGGCAGTTCATTTCAAGTAACTGCTAAGTTCAATAATTAAGAAATTTCATCAATCTATATATGTAATTGCCTTGTGTTGTCATGTTCTTTTGATGAGTGGTGCTAAATTCATTTTCTTTGAAATTTTTTGAATCATATTGCAAATTTTTGTCTTGGCTTCGACAGCCTTGTGCAAAATCGATTTCGGTACGTTGCGTTAACGGCAATAATTTAACGAGAGATGTACCAAAATCGTTATGATAATTAAGGTTTGTAATTATATATATAGTCTAGATTCACTTATATATATTGTGAAATTAATTAGTTTATTTTGTGAGTCAGGGGCGTAAAAGTGGTGTAAAGATGATCAAAGATATCTGCAACAGAAGGAAGTCATCCAATAAGGAGAAAAGAAATGAACAAGATTTCTTGAATTACATACTTGACGAAATGGACAAAGAGGAAGCATTTCTAAGTGAAGCAACTGCTGTGGATTTAATATTTTTACTTCTATTTGCTGCTTATGAAACCACTTCTTCCTCCATCACCCTACTCTTTAAATACATCACACAACATCCTCAAGTTTTAAGACAATTGAAGGTTTGGTTACTCTACCATTAACTAATCAAATGCTTATTAGGTTGTTTATCATAAGACTTGATTAATTCGCAGGAAGAACAGGACAACATTTTTAGAGATCGAATAGATAAGGATGCTCCAATTTCATGGGCTGAATACAAGTCGATGACCTTCACACATATGGTAAGTTTTTCCTTTAGGATAATTTCGTTTAGCTTGAACTTGAGTTTTTATTTTTTAATTATTTCTATGTTCAAATTAAATATATTTGTGACAGGTTACAAATGAAATAGTAAGGCTTGCCAACATTGTTCCAGGAATTTTCAGAAAAGTACTAAAAGATGTGGAAATCAAAGGTAATATATATATATAGCTGTCTTTTTCTCGTGATAAAAGAATGGTTTCTCAAGAATATGTTTTTATTTGTTAGTGGTAGTTGTTAATTTTTCTGACATGTTTCTTATCCATTGAACAATATTCCCAGAAGGTCTCTCTTCACAAAAAAAGTAGAATATAGGGGAGGTCATCGATATTGCTCAAATTTTAAGATAAAATCATATCAGCATGGTATATATTATATGGGTAGCATAAAAAATTGAATAGTATTTTTTTTAAAATTGAATTTGCTCTTTATGATATTGTACCAGAGTATGATATATACCACGCACATTAATATCATAGAAAATTGAGTGTTTTTTTATTTTATTGAAAGAATAATCTAATTTCTTTATACCTTGCAATATATGATATATTGTATGTGGGTATTATAGAAAAATAAAAATTATTTTTGTAAGAAGTAAATCAATATTTATGATAATACTCTGTTATTATGTACTATATACATCATGTAAATATTATACTGCAATAATATATTTCGGTTGTTATCCCATTTGGTCTTTGACTTTGGAAGGGGCCGATGTTGTTTGCGTAACCCAAGAGAATAAGGCGGTTAAAGTGATTTCTTTTTGAGAATAAATGCAAATGAAGTGAAGAAGTACCTCTAAGAGATGTCATCAAGTTTTTTATTTTTTATTTTCTATTATTACTTTTTATGTTTCTTGCTCTTCCTTTTATTTCATTTTTATTTCCCCCTAAAAGTACTAAAGACAAAAATAATAAATCATAGGATATACCATTCCGGCGGGATGGACATTAGTGATATGCCCATCATCAGTTCATTTAGATCCAAACAAGTATGAAGACCCCCTTATGTTTAATCCATGGCGATGGAAGGTTAGCTAAAAACATAAAAACTATATATTTGTATTTATTATTATTATTTTTTTAGATTCTCTAATTTTGAATTCGTAATATATTTTTGTATAAAATTGAAATTCAAAAGAATGAAGAACTACATAGTGCATCCAAAAAATTCATGGCGTTTGGCGGAGGAATGAGATTGTGTGCTGGAGCTGATCTCTCAAAGGTGCAAACATCCATTTTCTTGTATTACTTGCTGAAAGATTATAGGTATGTAACACGCTGCCCTATATGAAGGAAAAATATTTTCGAAGCATTTCTAAATCATAGCATGATGAGCAAATGTTTTAAATATAATATTCAATTGAATTTTAAAATTTCAGGTGGAATGTGACAAAGGAAGGAAATATTACACGACAACCCGGTTTGTTCTTCAAGGACGGATTACGTATTCAAATCCATGAGAAATCAGAAGAAATGATTGCTTGAGTTATGGGACGTGGATGTGTGTTTCGAATGAATGTTCTTTACAACTATAGCCTATATGAAAAATAAATAAACTTTGCTTTATAATAAATTGTTCTTTCTAGGAAAATAATAAGAGAGAGTTCTAGAATTGCTTCACGTATGAACATTAATTGTCATGTGATATTCTTATGGTATTTTTGTTGAGACATTGTATGTTATGTTATACATTATATGATACAAATTATGGTTGTGATGTAATATATATAAGAGCAACTTGGCCAAAGTTTTCTTTTTGGAGCAGAGGTGCATACATGTTCACTTAGTCAAAATGATTTGGATGAGTTTAGAGAAATGGAGGAGCGAGGGCTTCAAAGTGTTTGGATTCTATGTGATGTGTGTCGTCAACATCTCAGCGACAAACCCTCATGTATAGGAAGCTTTACATATGGACGAATTAGATTAGATAAAGAGATATAATAATTAGATGAAGATACGTGAACAATTTAGATAGAGACACGTGAATGGATAAACAAGACTTAATTAGTCATCATTCCAAAGGAATTAGCAACATAGCATCCCAAAGGAACTATGTCGGATATAAATGAAGCTTTTGGAGGAAATTTAAATAATTACGAAGCAGCCATTATGGAATCATTTCGGAGATAGCACCATCAATTACTCTCTCACTAATTAATGTCATTTATTCTTTATTCAATGTAAATTAATGGATTAATGATTCTCACTCGTTAAACCTTGAGAATTCACCCCTATAAAAGAAATTAGACATATACAGTTAAACCTTGATATAGTGACAACGTTTGTTTGAAAATTTTAAGGCTGCTATACTGAGGGGTTGCTATATATGTATACTGACATTAAACGTTTAAATCTTATTTAGTTGTTATAAATAAAAGTACACAAAAATCTATTTTAATGATTTTGTGTACCAAAAAGAAATGTATTTGTTAACCAATTTAACCAAAAAAAATAGAAAGAGTGTGGATGTGTAAAAAAAAAAAGCAAACACTAGTAGCTTTTCTTTGTGAAGTTACAACCATAACTGGTGGACGCTATTTTAATATAATTTTTTTGTTAAATATTTATACTTAAAATTTATTATATATGTGTATGATACTAATTACGATTATCATAAATATTTTAATATTTATTTTCATAAATAATATATTTCTTACAAAATATTATTGCATAACATTTGAGTATAACTATTATAGAGGAGTAATTTTATAAAGAATGTACCGCTATACTGAACGTTATTGCTGTTATAGGAAGAATGTTGTTATACAGAAGTAAAATATAACATGAAAAATTAATTTTGAAAAAAATCAGATTGTTATAGTGAAATGTTTTTATAGCGAATAACTGTTGTAACGAGGTTTGATTGTACAGCAAAGACACAACTAATCTAGCACAGGCTAAAAGCTCTTATTCATTTCAATTCTAGTTCTCAACCAATACAATAAGCAAAGAAATTTCTTTTATATTATTGTGTTATGTGAAGGAGCCAGATCAGATTCATTTCCCACAAAGGATATCACAAAATCCAATATTCTCAGGCTTATTATTCTTACATATAATTTGAATTGCTATTATAATATTTATTTGATTATATTTCATTACCTTCGAAATCAAATCAATCCAGTTATACTTTTAGTTCTATTATAAATTCAAATTTACCTATTTTTTAAGGATAAATGTTTTATTCAATGAGTCACCGGTTGTTTTAACGGGAAGCTCAATATACTTATAATTTCCAAGTTACTTAATAAACATATACTCCACTAGTATATAGTTTCAGAAAAGAAGTACAATTACCGATTGTTACAGGTAAACAATGCAGGCACAACAATACCACAAGAAGCCACAAAAATACTGCAGAAGACTATTCAATCATAATGGGCAGCGATTTTGAGGCTTCGTACAACCTGTGTCAACTTGCTCACCTCTTGTTAAAGGCTTCTGGAAATGCAAGTATAGTCTTTATTCTTCAGTTGCTGGGGTGATTGAAATCCCCCTCTCGTCCATCTATGTCGCGCATCTAAAGGTAATTCTCAATTATTTGGCAATTTGATTTTGAGTTGTATACGGTGACTTGATTGTGTAAATATTTCTTTTATACCGTGAGACTTAAACTTCTTACGGTTCAAGTTGTAATTAGAAGGCCAAATGATGATATGTATATATTTGTATTCATGTTAATTTGTTGATTAGCTGCAATTAAGGGTGTTCACGGTTTAGTGAAAAATCAAATCAAACCGTAAACTCCTTTATTTTAGTATATTAGCTATTTTTGCCTCTGGTTATACTATAAGATCAAATATATCCCGCCGTTAACAAAGTAAACAAAATTGCGTCTCAATCGGATGAAATCCCCCAAATTGACTTAGAGGGTGTTTGGTTTAGCAAACCAGCTTATAAGCACTTTTTAACTTTTTGTAGTATTTGTTTTCTCAAAAAGTGCTTTAAAAAAATTGAAAAGTGATTTTAAAATTTTTTTTTGGCTTATTAGTCATTTAAGTTTGACCAAACTATTTATCTTTTTATCCCATAATATTTTCCTAATTTCAATAATACCCTCATTCAAATCTTTGACAAAATTTTATTTTTTATGCATATTAGAAAAAAATAATTAAAAATCTGGAAAAAAAATCGAGGTAGCATTAATTTATTTAAATTATTATATTTGTTTTTACAAATAAAAAATGAAACTATACTATTAATAAAAAGTAAAGGGAGATTTGCCTAATTTTATTTAAATTATATATTTTAAAAATTAAAAATAACTTAAATAATTATTTTATATTAAAAATAAATAAAAATAAACATTAATTTAAATTTTAATTATTTTAGAAATATAAATATAATAGTAATTCAATTTTTATAGTGTTAACAGTTTTAGGAGTATTTCAGTCATTTGATCCACTTATAAAATTGAAAAGTGCTTTAAAAAAGTCAAAAGCCAAAAGTTGGTAGATTACCAACTTTTTATTTTTTGGCTTATTAGTCATTTAAGTTTAACCAAACCATTTATCTTTTTATCCCATAATATTTTCCTAATTTCAATAATATCCTCATTCAAATCTTTGACAAAAAATTATTTTTTATGCATATTAGAAAAAAATAATTAAAAATCTGAAAAGAAAATCGAGGTAGCATTAATTTATTTAAATTATTATATTTGTTTTTACAAATAAAAAATGAAACTATACTACTAATAAAAAGTAAAGGGGAGATTTGCCTAATTTTATTTAAATTATATATTTTAAAAATTAAAAATAACTTAAATAATTGTTTTATATTAAAAATAAATAAAAATATAAATTAATTTAAATTTTAATTATTTTAGAAATATAAATATAATAGTAATTTGATTTTTATAGTGTTAACATTTTTAAGAGTATTTCAGTCATTTGATCCAAAATAAGTGCTTAACAGCATTTATCTACCAAACACATCGATAACTTTTTTTCAGTTTCAGCACTTTTATTCAAACACATAACTGCTTATTTATAAAATAATTTCAGCACTTAATTTTAAAAGCCACTTCTTTTCAGCTAAATCAAACGGGCTCTTAAAATACCCGATTTCAATTGAATTACCCGTTTTTCCTTTAATTTCGAACCCGACCCACTAAATTAAATAAACTCAAACCTCATTAGAATATATACTAAATTAAGGGTATTTGGTTTGGTTTGGCTTAAATTTTGAAAAATCAATAATATTTGATTTGATTTTGGTTCTACTAAAAGAAACTGAAGAAATAACCAAATCGAACCCATAAATTTTATTAATTATTTGAATATATGATATTAGTTTTTCATAAATAATTATAAATATTTTATTTCCTTTTAATCATTAATTTGGTTTTAGAATACTTTATTTCACATGCACTACAACACTTATAAATTCTATTTCTTAAAAAATATGTCCAAACCCAACACTCTAAGTCTAATTGTTTATATGTGGTGTGACCTATTGCCGATTTTTAATATTCTTTGCTAAGACATCCATCTACACTTCAATAATTTGCCTTTTTTATTTTTGAAGAATTGACCATTCTAATTAAAGTTGTGTATTGTTTCTCATGATATCACATCTACTGCAAATAGTGTAGACTACTTATGGCACACAAGGCTAGGACATGTGCCCTTTAGTAAAATGAAAAATATCACTGCTATTCCATTCACTTTTGCTCCCAAACAACCTTTTTCATGCACCATTTGCCCCATGGCTAGACAAACCAGACTACCATTTCCTTCCAAGACTGCCTCTCAATCAACCAAATTACTAGATCTACTTCACATTGATCTATGGGGTCCTTACCACACACCAACACATGATAATCATAGATACTTCCTCACTGTTGTAGATGACTACAACAAATCCACTTGGACTCAACTGTTTAACTACAAAAGCAATGCCTTATCAGCCATCAAAAGTCTAGTTTTCTTGATGGAAAATCAATTCAGCACAAAGATAAAATGTGTTAGAACTGACAATGGACTGGAATTCCTCAATAAAGAAACCTCTGATTTTCTGAATAACAAAGGTATTTTACATCAAAGAACCTGTCCTTATACACCTCAACAAAATGTTGTAGTAGAGAGGAAACACAAACACCTTCTTGAAACTGCCAGATCCTTGTTATACCACTCCAAGCTTCCAATGCAATATTGGGGTGATGTATCCTAACTGTTACATACTTGATAAAAAGGTTACCCTCAATTTCAACACAAGGCAGCACACTATTTGAGAAATTATACTAGAAGCAGCCCACATATTCTCACCTGAAATCTTTTGGATGCCTTTGTTTCCCTACTAATGTTAAGCCTCACAAAGATAAGTTCTCACCAAGAACCATTCCTCATGTGTTTGTGGGATATCCTTTCAATACAAAAGGGTACAAGGTCTTAAGCTTGAGTACTAAAAAAGTGCATATTTGCAGAGATGTGTTATTTCATGAACATGTGTTTCCTTTCAGCTTAACTTTTCCCATTTCTGATTTCAGTTCTGTATTGAAGAAACTTGATCCTACTTCTACTTCACTATTTCCTAATAACAATGTCTCTAGTAATAGATTAGGTCTGGATGAAGATATTCCTACTTCAGTCACTTCCCATTCTACCATTAATACATCTAGAAATACAACACCTACACCTGCTGTCACATCTTCACCTAGCAATGAAACTGCTGTTCCTAATTCACATATTAACACCACTTCTCCCAGCTGCATTAATGAACCTTCCAGCCAAACTATTAGGAGATCTAGTCGACCACACATCATACCTACATACCTGAAAGATTACACCTACCAACTTCCCAATCTCCAGTCACCTAGCACCTCAATTACACCTGTTATAATCCAACCTCTCTTGTATCTTTTACTCCCATTGTTCAGCAGCAAACACACTCACATGATCATGAACCTTCCTCATATGAAGAGGCTGCTTTACATCCTGAATGGCAAGCAACCATGGACCTTGAATTTCAGGGTTTGTATGCTAATCATACTTGGGACTTAGTTGTTCTTCCGCCTGGAAAGACAACTGTGGGGTGCAAATGGCTGTATAAGGTGAAGCATAAGGCAGATGGGACTGTGGAAAGATACAAGGCTAGACTTGTTGTGAAAGGATACACACAACAAGCTGGAATAGACTACAATGAGACCTTTTCACCAGTTGTAAAAATGACCACAGTAAGACTTTTGATTGGTTTAGCAATTAAAGAAGGTTGGAATCTATACCAGTTGGATGTGAACAATGCTTTCCTTCATGAGGACTTGCATGAAGAAGTGTATATGGCCTTACCTCAGGGATTGATGGTACAGGATGATAGGGTAGTTTGCAAGTTAAATAAGTTACTATATGGACTGAAACAGGCCAGTCGACAGTTTTTGCATCTTTATCTTCTAGGGGTTATGCTCACTCATCTGGTGACAATTCTTTATTTTTCAGGAAAGTAGATGACTCTTTAATCTTTGTAGCAGTATATGTTGATGACATCATTGTAACAGGGAATGACAAGCAGAGATTGAGTCTTTAAAGTCTTTTCTGCACAATCAGTTTAAGATCAAGGATCTAGGGAAGCTGTATTATTCTTTGGGAATGGAAATCACCTACCAGAGTAGTGGAGTTCTCATCTCACAGAAGAAATTTACTCTTGACCTAATAAGAGACTTTGACTGTTTGGTTTACACTCCAACAACTTCACCACTTGATCCAACAATCAAATTGAAGTCTGATGAAGGCTTGCTGCTTGAGGATGCTACACATTACAGGAAGCTGATTGGAAAACTAAACTTTCTCACACACATAAGAATGGATATAGCCTACAGTGTGCAGCATCTCAGCCAATTCCTTCAAGCACCCAGAGATGCACATTTGAGAGCAGCTACACATGTACTCAGGTATCTCAAGGAAAGCATAGATCATGGTTTATTCTTGTCCAACAAACCTGGATGCAGCATCACTGCTTACTGTGATTCAGACTGGGCTGCTTGTTTGGATTCAAGGAAATCGGTGAGTGGTTATGTGGTGTTCTTAGGAGACAGTCCTATAAGTTGGAAGTCCAAGAAACAAACTACAGTTTCTTTCTCATCAGCAGAAGCAGAGTACAGAGCAATACGAATGGTAGTTGGAGAGCTGGTTTGGATGCACAGACTGCTAGTGGAACTGACTGGTACTTCCTCAATGCCTATAGATGTGTTTTGTGATAGTCAGGCTTCCATTCACATTGCGAAGAATCCGGTATTTCATGAGAGAACCAAACATATCGAAGTAGATTGTCATTTTGTTCGTGATAAGCTTCAAGAAGGCTTCATTTTGCTTCACCATCTCCCTACCACCAGTCAGCTGACAGATATATTGACCAAAGCTTTGAATGGTCCAAGTCAGTCAAATCTCCTTAGCAAGTTGTCGTCACCTTCAACTTGAGGGGGGGTGTTGAGATTTGCAAGTTGGTTAGGAATTAGTTCAAGTTGGTTATACAAGTTAGTTAAAAGTTAGTTAGTAAAGGTAGTTGAAATTAGTTACACATATTTAGTTGCTAGTTAGTTAGCTTAATAGTGAGGTTAGTTTAGTCATTAGTTTTAACTAACTAATCACACTAATCACCTATAAAAGGTGCTAGATAGGAAGAGTTAGTTGGTTAATTTTCATTTTTTCCAAATTTGTAAAGTTTCTCTCTTCTTTAATGGAAGTTTTTCTTACTTGTTCATGGTAGTAAGTCTGCCTCAACTTGACCCTCAAATACATGGCAATGGCTGTAGTTTAACAAACCAACTGTATGTTATTTTGTTACTATCTGTTATTTTTTATATTTTTGTTATTTTTTTGAGGACTATTTTAGAATATTTTTAATGAATCAAAAGTCTATTGAAAACAACTTCTCTATTTTTGAGGTAAAAGTAAGACTTGCACATACTTTACCTTCCCAAAACTCCACTTTAATGTTGCTATAGAAAAAGGTAAACCAAGAAGACAATTTTGCTGATAAATAAAGTTGTTTGTGTTATTTTCCATATTTTTAGATGCTATTCATATATTTTAGGGAAAAGATACTTGGGTGTGATGAACAAGAGGCGCTGCAACTAAGAGAACATTAAAAAGCTTTTGTTAATGGCTTTCTTTCATTTCCCATCAATATGCCCGAAACAGCTTTTCATGCATGTTTACAGGTACGTCTTTTCACATACAAATTATAAAATAATATTCTTTAATTTTTATATTGTTGTTATTATTACTATTTTATTTATTTATTTATGTTCCAATTTTTTTCACTTAATGAAAATTTGAATTTAATTCTTTTCTGCTAAAAGCCTGTTTTGCTAAATGGTTGGAGGTCAAAACTGTTGTTTTTTTATTGTTGAAAATTTAAGGTATTTGGCCAATAAGTAGAAATGCTTAGAAGAAGAAATAGTTTTTCTCCAATTGAAATTTAAAAAAGCAGAAATAAATCATATACTTAAATGCCAATTACTTTATATTCTTGTTACAATTATCAAGTTATATTGTTATATATATTGAATTTTAAATAATAGATATAATTTAATTATTGTCCAAAAAAAAATATTATCATTCTTTTGCTCTTCAAGCAACCTTATTACCATATATAGTGATTTAATTTGTGGAATGATTTTAAATTTATTTTTCTTGATATATTTTAGTATATTTAACTTTTAATATTATATCAATATTTAATATTTTTAATTTATCTGCTTATTATATTAATTGATTTAATATGTACTTTTTAATTTTAATTAAATAAAATTAATTAAAATCTTTAATCTCATAATAGATATTTAAAATAATTTTCTCTGTAAAATAATCTTAATAGTAAACGTGATACTCAAAAGTACTTTTAAAAAGATTAAACACAACTTACTTATAAAAACACATTTCAAATGAATTGGTCTAATAGAAACTTTTTTTTGAAAAAAAAAAATTACTTTTTCAAAAAGCTACTTCAAACCCTTTTCAAAATAAGCTATTTTAACAAGCTCTGAATGCATTTAGTTTCTCCGTTTACAGCAAATTATTTGCTCTCATAGGCCTGATCAATTCAGACCAAGTATAGAGTTTTAAATTTATTAGGATGCCACTTGAAACTTATAGAGTTTTATATTTATTAGAATGCCACTTGAAACTTTTTTTACTATCACCGATAATCATCTTTGTCCCAATTATTATTAGACAACTACTCATCATTTCTATTATCAACCACCTTCAGTGTTACCTTTTACGACATAACCATTACTGTCAAAATGAGCCTGCTAGTTAAGTACGATTAGGCTGAAATTTTTCAACCCAATCTTAACTATGAGGCTATTAATTAGCCTAGCCTTACTTTGTCCACGATTTCAACAGGGTTGTGCTGACTGCTGAGCTAGTCCTAGCTTGAGGCCAAAAATAGAAATAAAAATAAAATACATATTAAAATTACCTAATCGATGATCAACCATAATCAAAATGTAAAACAAACATTTCAAAAAAATATGCATTAATTAACCAAAAAGCAAAAAATAACTCTTAGAAACTGCAAAGTCAAAGATTAATTTTTTTTTTCTTTTTCAACTATAACATATATATCTGTCAAAAACTCCGCCATTAATTTATATTACCAAAATCGCGATGATTATTAAGGTGTGTAATTATATATAATATATATATATATTGGATTTCTTGGATTACATACTTAAAGAAATAGACAAAGAGGAAGCATTTCTAAGTGAAGCAACTGCTGTCGATTTAATATTTTTACTTCTATTTCCTTCATCACCCTACTCTTTAAATACATCACACAACATCCTCAAGTTTTATGACAATTGAAGGTTTGGGTACTCTACTATTAACTAATCTAATGCTTATTAGGTTGTTTATCATAAGACTTGTTTAATTCGCAGGAAGAACAGGACAACATTTTCAGAACAGTACTAAAAGATGTGGAAATAAAGGTAATACTTTATTACATGATGTATCTAGCTCCTTTATCTCATGATAAATGAATCGCTCCTCAAGAATATGTATTTATTTGTCAGTACTGGTAATTGTTAATTTTTCTGAGATCTTTCTTATCCATTGAACAATATTAATCCCAAAAGGTCCCTCTTCACAAAAGGGTAAAATATCGGGGAGGTCATTGATATTGCCAAATTTTAAGATGATATGTCAATACATGACACTCAGGTTGTTCCATTTTAATTGTTAGGATAAAATTTACACATCCAATAAGAAAAAAATTAATAGGGATGATAACCTGACTACTATAACCCTATTAGTTTTCTGGAAACATACAATAGTAATTCTTTTCACATTTTAGAATGACTTTAAATACTAAGGGTAGAATTGCAAAAACATGGTCAATAATCTCTTGAATTTTGGAACAACCATTTTTAGTATACCTATTAACTAAAATGGAGAGGAAGTATATATTATGTGGCTATTAAAACTCTTTACTCTTAATCTTATTGCTCTGAGTATTTTATCTATTATTCCTCTCACGTATCCCATATCCTTAAAATCTTTAGACATTCAATTATACTGATTTCTTGATAAATATCTATCTCATTAATAAAATACAAATATTTCAAGTCTTACTTTTAAAGGATACGCATTGAGAAAAACAAAACGTTTGGCCGCTTTGGACTTTCGAGGGAAAGAAAGAAATTACAATAAATAGGAAAGTAATTACTTTCTCCGTTTCAAAATAAGTAGTGTTTTAGCTTTTTGATTTTGTTTCAAAATAAGTGGTGTGTTACATAATCAAGAAGACTTTGACGATGTTCTTTCAATATTACCCTTATTTAACAGGAGATAGTTTTATAAAATTAAGAAAATATTAAAGAATTACATCTTTTTCAAGATATTTATTTGGAGTAAGTGAGTAAAAATATATTTTTCTGTCTAGAAATAAATAGTTTGCTGAAGGGGTGTGTCCAAGCTAGAAACATCACTTATTTTGAAAAGGAAGAAGTAACGAATTTTTTTCTTCCTCCTGTACTGTTGTATTTTCCTCGATTCTGACCAAATTATGAGAATTTAATAATGATGAATCGATGCTTAAATTTTAATATATTTTATATGATGTATATGAATTTTATCCCAATAATATCTCCCATGCTTAAAGCAAAATTGTACATCTAAAAATATGAAAAGGACACATTGACTACTCGATCCTTTTATCCAAGCAAGCTGCTTTAGCAGAACGATTGCCGACCACATGTGAAATTATCTTCTTGATATATTTAACTTTTTGGCCACATATGTAGAAATTGTAGATAAAGTGCATTGGGTTGAAAATCTTTTCAGTTGAACTAAATGACTATGTGTTATTTTTTTATTTTATTTTAATTAATAGGATAAGAAAGAAATTATTGTGACGTCTACAAGTAGGCCGTTGAGATCAGAAAAGTAATTAATGGAAAAATTAATTTGGAAACATTATTGGTTTATGGGGAGTAGGAGTAATAGTAATAGGAATAAATCATTGGGTGGAGGAATCCAAAATGCATAGGGAAGGGGGTATTGCCTCTTGGCTCCATGGGACTTCCCATTATTGGAGAATCCATTCAATATTTCTCTTCCTATTCCTATTAAGGCATTCCACCTTTCAATGTTTTTTGCTTCAATGTTTGTCTATCTATGTAACTAGATGAGACCATTTTTGGGTCCTTTTTTTGGTGTCTTCCGGCTGTAGGTCCCCCCTCTTCTCCGGGTTGTCTTTTCCTAACCTATTTTTTTTTGGCTAAAAAATATCTTTTAAATTAATATTTTAAATTTAATAGTTATTTTTTTAATTTAAAATTCACATGACTTATTATGATTGGTCATATTATTATTTAATTTAAAAAATAAGCTAATCTACTTTTAAATCCGAACCCATCAACCCGTTTAATCTGATCCCTTTTTTTTAAAAAAAAATCTAAACTCGCTGTCGACAAGCAATCACAAATTCAAAATAGTAAAACTCGCTGATTGCATTCGTCTACGGCATATAATTCATGACCCTACATAAGAAAATAACATAGGAAGAAGCTCCATCTAACAAGTAAGAACATTATTCACGAGAAACTTAGATTTGTCAAAATGCTAAGAGTACAATAACATGCTTCCATTGATAGTTAAACAGGAAGGAGAAAATCACATACAAAGAGAAATCGTCAGGACGCCGTGTCGTTGGACTGAAACTTCCTAGCAAGAGGTGTTTCTATTACAATATGTTATTTTTTCTTAAACGGGTCCATGGGTTTGGATTTAAAAGTGGGTGGGTTAATTTTTTTAAACAAAAATCATAATATGGCCAATCATAGTAAGTCATGTGGCTTTTTAAAATGGGATTAGGATCAAAAATATCCCTTTATTTTTGTTTATTAGCTAACTTTACTCCTAGTTATACTATCTGGTCAAATATGCCCTCATCAAGAAACTTAATAAAAATACCCTTATTTTTTACGATTTTCCACAATGACAATTAAAAAAATCACATAACCTAATATCTGGGTTGAGGTGGATGTTGACATGTCACATGAGCGCCAGATTTATATTATACTACAATAATATATTTCAAATTGTTACTCATTATTCCATTTGGTCTTCGACTTTGGAAGGTCTTCAAAAAGTGAAGGGGCCGATATAGTTTTGGTAACCCAAAAGAATAAGGTGGTTAAAGTGAAATTTTTGAGAATAAATAAAAATGAAGTGAAGAATTACCTCTAACAGATGCCATCAAGTTGTTTGTAATTTTTTAGTTTCTTGTTCTTCCTTTTATTTAATTTTTATTTCGCCCTACAAATACTAAAGACAGAAATAATAATCAGAGGGTATACCATTCCAGCGAGATATTGGACAATAGTGATATGCCTATCATCAGTTCATCTAGATCCAAACAAGTAAGGAAACTTCATAGTAAAATAAAGTCTATTGCATATGAGAAATAAAAAAGAAGAAAATTTAATTTGAAATATTTTAAAATGTGGAGTGTTTAGTTAAAGTATAAGTTATTAAATCCAAAAAAGTTAAAATAGGACCGAAAACTATAGACTATATTTTCATAGGAAATGCAACTAATAGTAAAACATATCTTTTTCTGGTTCATAAATGAGAAAATCCCGAAATTCATATTAATACGATAATTGAATCAGATAATGCTGAATATTTTAAAAATTTTTATCCATATGAAAAGAATTGTGAGTTGCCTAGTGAAAGACCTAAACAACCTCGGTAAAAAACAAATTGAGAGTAGGCCTGAAGAAGAGAGACCAAGATGTAGCAAGCGTCAAAGGACATCTACTTCCTTTGGTCTTGATTTTTTGACATTCTTAGTAGAGAATGAGTCTCAAACATTCAAGAAAGCAATGTCTTCCTCGGAAGCACAGTATCGAAAAGAGACAATCAATAGTGAAATAGAATCCATATTAAATAATCATACTTGGAAGCTGGTTACCTTCCTCCAAGAAACAAATCTTTAGGTTCTAAATGGATTTTCAAAAGGAAAATGAAAAGTGATGGCACTATTGAAAAAATATAAGGCAAGACTTGTTGTCTAGGGTTTCAAACAACGAGAGGTCTTGATTATTTTGATGCATATTCATCGGTAACGCGGATTACATCTTTTCGGGTGTTAATAGCGTCGGCTATCGTGTACGGTCTTCAAATCCATCAAATGTCTGTAAAGACAGTCTTCTAAAGTGGAGATTTGGAGGAAGAAATCTACGTGAATCAACCCGAAGTGTTTGTAGTTTCTGAAAAAAAAATGAAGATGTGTCGACTCGTTAAGTCATTGTATAGACTGAAACAAGCATCCAAACAGTTGCATGCAAAATTTGATTAAACAATGTCTGCAAATGAATTTAAGATTAATGAGTGTGATATATGTATTTACATTAAAAACACTCCAAATTATATAGTCATTGTTTGTTTATATGTTGTTAATATGTTGATAATGACTAAATATATTGCCGACATAAATGCTACTAAGCGCATGCTTGCTAGCAAGTTTGACATGAAAGAATTGGGAGTTGCAGATTTAATTCTAGGGATTAAAATCTATCAAACTCCACAAGGTACAACACTATCTCAAACTCATTAAATTAAAATGGTATTCGAAAAATTTAAATATTTGGATTTCAAAATTGCAAAGACTCCAATAGACGTAAATCTTGGTCTTACAAAGAATCAAGATAAAAGCAAGTCTCAAGTGGATTGTGCTCGTGTATTAGAAAGTTTGATGTATATTATGAACTGTACATGACCAGATATAACTTGTGCAATAAGTAAATTGAGTTGATACACAAGTAATCCCGATCAAACTCATTGGATGGCAATGAAACGAGTATTGAAATATTTAAAGCACACTCAAGACTATGCTTTGCACTACAATAAATATCCTGCAGTAATTAAAAAGATATAGTGATGCAAATTGGATCATCGGATCATCTGAAGTGAAATCTATTAGCGGAAATGTTTTCACCACTGGTGGGAGCATTTTCTTGAAAGTCATCTAAACAGACATGCATCGCTCGCTCTATAATGGATTCTGAATTTATAGCTTTGGACAAAGCCAATGAAGAAGCAGAATGACTATGGAATTTCCTAGAAGATCTTCCATTCTAGCTTAAACCAGTGGCTCCTATATGCATACATTATGATAGTCAAGTTGCCATAGGAAGGAATGGGAGGGTTATGTGTAACGGAAATTCACGTCTAAAACGATGAAGACATAATACCGTTAGACAATTACTCTCTAGTGGAATTATCACAATTGATCACTATGTAAATCAAAATATAATGTGTCGGATCCACTTACAAAAGGCTTGACTAAAGAAACGTTTGATAATTCATCAAAGAAATTTGGATTATGACTGAGAATAAATCATCATAATGGTAACTCTACCTAACCGACTGGAGATCCCAAGATCCAAATTTAAGAAGATCAAACAAAGTTATGAATGACAGTTCAACATTGTTTCTAAAACTCAATCCATTCTCATGATAAGACAATGTTCATAAATAAGGATAAAGTGTTATGACTTTTTAATGATTTTTAAGTTTATGTATCTACGAGTTACACATTTAGGAATCACCTATGTGAGTATGAAGTGTAAGTCATTTCAAGGAGAATTAATGTTAGGTCAGCTCTCTACGCACTCATGAAATCAGACACTGTTCATGGCTGAAACAAACACAACAATGAGAATCAAAAACGGTTAAAGATTAATTGTGTGACAGATGTTGTCTAGGTATATATCAAAGTTCAATGATTCAAGGATATATATCACATCCATCGATTGACAAGGTATACCCATATATGTTCACTATGAAAAGTTCAAAGGACTACTTACCCGATGCGATTAATCTTTATTTGTAAATCACACTATTTTTTCATGCATATTTTCATAATATAGCCATTTTCCATTCATGCGGGGGATTGTTGGGATTCTTAAAAGATTATATTTTGAAGATATATAAGGTGATGTGAATTGAAAAATGGTGGAAACTAAAGTGGAAGAAAGAGAAAGTTGAAAAGTTGCCTTTTATAAATGGACTTTATCTTGCATTGGTAAGAAAGAGGAAAAGTTTTGTTCTTAGCATATCCTCTAATTCATAAAGAGTTGAGAAGAAAGACTCTCCTCGCGCTATCATCGTCACTCGCCTCGGCCTCAGCTTCAGCTTCGACTTTGAATTTGGTGAAATGAACTGATTGATAATTTTTTGAACCAAATTTATTCTTTTCTAATTTTCTAATATTAATTCACGCAAAATTAAAAATCTATTCGCGAAACTTTTTCCCATTAAGAATTTAAATTAAATTTGTGACCAGTCATCTTTTCTTCTCAATAGGCACCTTGATGACTATAAATTTTCAGAGGCTTTGCCTCATTTCTTATAGATATCATCTTCTCCTCAAAATCTACATTCGTTTTTCAAAGAAAAGTATGTGTCATATGGTTTATTCCGTTTGTTGAGTTCGCTGAAGTTTTAAAATTTTCATTGCCGATATTGTAGAAAAATATTTCATTCTATCCTGGGAGAAATTAATTTATAACCTTGAGCAACTGTGAGAGGGTTAAATTTCTTAAGAAAACATAATTTTCTATTAGGCTCGAAATTTTTAATTTTAAACTTTTTTCTATTTTATCTATATTTCTGCTTACTGTTTAGAATACAGGAATAACACTAATTTGGTGGTAGAACGTCAAATTTGGACAGCACTCTGTCCGGAGGGGAAAAACAGAGACCGCATGAGGTCTCTATTTTGTAATTATTCTTTTAATTTTTTAAATCTTTAGAGATCGCATGAGGTCTCTATATTCCTCGAAATTTGTATTATTATTTCATGAAATTATTTTTATCATTTGGTAGACTTCCTGATGTCACCTTCTTTAGAAAAAATTAAGGAAAAACGTGACCTCATGGGGTCTCCTTTTGGAGAGCTATTTCTGAGGTATCTTTTATTATTTTTTTGGTAGCAATTATCAATCTTGATCTAATTAATAGAGTTATTGCATGCATTTATTTTGTATAATCAACTTTTTTAAAATTTTCATTCGGTATTCGATATTCGTATTGGAGTTTGATTAATTTGGTTCATGTTGAAAAATTTCACCCGGTAATGGATCCGAGATTTTTGCTAAGGGGGATTGAAAAATAAAAATATTGTGTTTGGAATTTAAATTTGAAACTTCCTGGTAAATTTTGAACCACCTAAACCATTGCACCAACCTATTTAAAATTGTGTAATTTTAACAAGTATCTTTATTTCGGAACACACACACACACACACACACACACAAAACTATGTAAGACTGAGACTGTCTAATTTTAAAAAAAAATTATGCTTGAAGGTTGGCAGTGTACATATGATTTATACAGGAGTGATTAAGAATATGAACGATGGAGTTAAGACTAGGGTGAGAATTGTGGGGGAAGACTGAGAGCACTTTCCAGTCATGATGGGGTTACACCAGAGATCGACTCTTAGCCCGTTTCTATCTACATGATCAATGAATTAATGCGACATATTTAAACTGAGGTGCCATGGTGTATGTTATTCGCAAATGACATAGTACTGATTGACAAAATCCATGTCAAAGTTAATGCTATGATGGAGGATTAGAGACAAACCCTGGAGTTTAAAGGGTTTAGGCTGAGCAGGCCCAAAACTGAATACTTGGAGTGCATGCAAGTTTAGTGATTCAACGAGGTTGACGTGAAAGTGAGGCTCGATACTCATGTCACCCCCAAGAGAGGATGTTTCAAGTATCACGGGTCTTTAATTCAAGGTAATGGGGAGTTTGACAATGATGTCACACATTGAGCTGGTGTTGATGTGAGAAATGGAGGGTTGCTTATGAATCTTGTGTGATAAGAAAGTACCACCAAAACTTAAAAGGTAAGTTCTATAAAGTGGTGGTTAGACCGACTATGTTGTATGAGGCGGGGTATTATCTTGACAAGAACGAACATGTTCAGAAGATGAAAATTATGGAAATGAGAATGTTGAGCCGGATGTGTGCTCATACTAGGAGAGATAACATTAAGAGTAAAGATATCTGGGACAAGGTGAAGTCATATCTGTGGTGGACAAGATAAGGGAAGTGAGATTGAAATCGTAGATGCCCTAGTAAGGAGATGTGAGAAGTTGACATTATAATCCTGTAGGCTTTTTTTATTTATCTTATGTTAATGTGCTTATTATATGGGGGGTAAAGCTATACCGAATATGTGGTGAAAGTTAAATGATGCCATATGGAGTCGAGGTGTCGATGATGAAGAGATATCGAGTCTGTAAAAGAAAGAGTAACGTGGTTCCGAAGGCTATCTAGTACGACCATCCGGAGCCGAAAAGGTTTGGTACGGGAATAAGTTGGGTTAGTCTGTTGGGAAAAGGTGTCGACTCAAGATCTGACATCATGGTTCACGCCTCGAGGATGCAATGAAATGGATAATAACATGTAGGCAAGATCGTACAAGGATCCCACCATTCATGACGGAATAACAACTGACAGATGTTATGGAACTGTACAAATGTAATATTTTTGTTGAACAATGTACTTGTTACACCCCGTAGAATTCCCAGCACGTAGATAACCTATTCCCATGTTGGTTAAGCATATTTGAAGGCCATACGTGTCAGATAAAGGCCCGGGAAAAGATCGGACGAGAAGCCCGTCGAACCATCCCGGAAGGAGCCGAGGCAGAGCCCCTCCGCGATGGCAGCGTGTCACGAAGGAGAGGCCTCCGCGATGGTTCCGTGACACGTTGGCCTTGTCCAGGCCCAAGTATATAAAGCCCCACTTCGGTTTTAAATGAATTAATCCTTAAAATTTCCAGAGAAACAGAGCCAAACGTTGAGAGAGAAGAAAGGAACGAAGAAATTAATTAATTTTCGTCCGATTACGCTGCCAAACGCTGCCCAAACTCATATTAATCCTAGATACCAAAGTATTTAGCAGCAGAGAGCATTTCTACGGATTTAGTTTCGTGAAATACGGTCCACGAATCAGCGAGCCACCGAACTAAGGTAAGTAGAATTGCTCTAAATTAATGTCTATGTGTTCCTAGTTGAGAAGTGAATACTTCTCCCTTCTGGGCCGCTGAAAAATAGCGAGTTTTCGACCGTCTTTCGATAAGCCTGAGTTTAGGCTATAAACTATATCGAAAGTAACGTTGCTCTTTACAATAAAGCTGTATTTAGTATTGATTGATATATTTATGAATGCAGTTGGAAGAAAATAGTTGAAGTACCGGCTGAGCCTCGTCCGACGGACGAATAGTCAAAGACAAGGTATGTAAAGTTAGTTTCCTTCGGCAAGTTAAGTAATATTAGTATAGTGTAATAAATTACGGACCAGTAGAATGTTCAGAAGTCGAGTATTGCGTTATTATGAATATTGGTACGATGTGAGAAACATTGGGTTGTAATGTATATGAAACCTATCAGTATGATACAGATTCTAACGCAAGTATTAGAGATTGCCCAGTATACTCAGTATGTAATGTGATATGCCATGTCAGGATATGGTTGTATTCAGTTGAAACCCCGTATAGTAATGCAATACCCGTAAAATACTTCAGAAATAGAATAGCAGACTAAAATGAAGTTCAGAAAGCATGTCAGGATTAGTAAATCATGTTACTATAGAAAGTCAGGATACAGCGTAGTTCAGCAGAAAGATTATATTCGTACATACATATATAGTACTTCCAGCCTCAACATGTATTAAGTATGTACTTATTTCTATCACTAGTCCAGCATATAGTATATACAGAAACTTAGTAAACAACAGAGTTTTCAGTAGAAACATTATCTTGTATAGCATTTGCCCCAGTACAGTCTGGCAGGGGATTATGTTCATATTTATATATATTCACCTGCCTCAGCACGTAACAGATAAGTACAGATTACTATCATTAGTTCAGTATGTAATATATATACGATACTTTACCCCTAGTAGCCTCAGCATGTGAGATACACAGATAGTATTACCAGTTGAGACCGTTGTATTGTTTGGGGTTGGATTACCCAGCATCCTTGACCGCCCAGGGTTGATAGCTGTGTCGACTCGTCCGCCAGAGGACGAGGATACGTCACTCTACGGAGTGGCATGCCGTCCCGCCAGGGGACGAAGATGGGATACCAGTTTTTGATGCCAGTTTTTCCCCATATTTGTGCCTTGATCGGCCCTTATACACCCCAGTCGAGCGGATACGCCCGGGTGCAGATTCAGGAGTCCTCCGGACTCAGATGCAGTTATAGTCAGGGGCTCAGCGAGCCCAAGTGCATACCCAGGGGACCGGCAGGATGCTTGCAGCCATTATAGGAGATGGGATGACCAGGGTAGGGGTATAGATTCTGTGCTGGTTGTACCTCCCGGCTTATGGGGGCCGGGTAAGGTTTGTGTGTGCTATGTTATGTTATTTCATGTTGTGCCATGTTATGGATACAAGTAGATCAGCAGTAGCACGATACGTTTCCAGGTATGACTCTTATGCCTTCCAGTAAAGATTAAGAGAAGGTAAGGTTTACATTATCACACAGTTAAGTTATTCCTTCTACTTCAGTTTCATCGGTCATATCATTGCTTTCAGATTTTGTCTTCAGTTATTGCTTTACATACTCAGTATCAGCGGTACTGACGCCCAGTGGGGCGCTGCATTACTTGCCTGCAGGTACCCATAAACGAGCAGGCGATACCACGTGATCCCCATCAGCGGTTGAGTATTCAGCTCCTGTCATCCGGAGACTGAATTTTTAGAGGTGTAGTTCAGTTCCTTTTGTTGTACAGTGCGGGTAGGTCGAGGCTCTGTCCCGATCATTTCTATTATTCTTCTTAGAGGCTTGTAGTCTGTTTATATTCCCTGTGGTCAGATGAGCCGGTCGTGAGAGGTCGTGCAGTTGTATAGTTGTTAGCATTCCTTCCTTCCATTGTGATGGTCGTGTGGGGCCATAGTTATCAGTAGTGGTGACCTTGCCGGTCACGTAGCCTTTTAATACGTTATGATTGAGTTGCAGATAACTAGACAGCATGGTGGCCTTGTCGGCCCACATAGGTTTCCCTGAATTAATATGTTTCTGGTCAGTTGCTAGTACAGGTACAGAAGGCTATAGGCCGATGGGCCGGGGGGCTGTATTTACAGCCGTTATATAGCCCTTTGTTTCCAGAAATGTGAGTCAGAGCCAGCCAGGCACCAGAGGTGCCCAGGCTTAACAGTCCAGCAGGTTAGGTCCTAGTAGGGCACCAGGTGCCAGTCATACCCCCCAAGGCGGGGTGTGACAAACTTGGTATCAGAGCAGGTCGTATCCCAGGGAGTCTGCAAGCTGTGCTAAGCAGAGTCTTGTCCATGGATGTGTTGTGCACCACATACTATGGATAGGAGGCTGCAAGGCATGATAGGATGGTTGTCTTTTATTCTTATTCAGTCGTGCTGTAGAGCGGTATAGTTTAGGGTTGAGTCCCTAAAAATCTTACCATATTCTTTGGTTATAGATAATGTCAGACCAGCGCCATCCTATCACAGGTCGGAACTTAGATTTTGCAGCAGGGGAAGGCACCAGCAGAAAGCCTCACCCTCCTTTGGAGACAGCCCGATCAGAGGGCACTACAGAGGCATTATCCCAGCCTCCTCAGCAGTCTCCACCACGTCAGGAGCCACTTGGGGCGACACTACCTTCAGCAGCCCCTATATTGACTCCTTCTGCCCAGGAGGTTAGGAGTGTTGTAGTTATGATAGCACAGATGATGGCTGCTCAGCGTCAGCCAATGCCATCTACAGTTGCAGAATCATCAGGAGGGCCCGGTAGTTTGAGGGTCCGAGAGTTCTTAGCTTTGAATCCCCCAGAATTTATAGGTACGGATCGGACAGAGGACCCTCAGGATTTTCTAGACCAAATGCAGAGGATCTTCAGGGTTATGCATGCCACGTCTACCGAGTCAGTTGAGTTGGCAGCATTCCGGTTACGGGATATTGCGGTGTTATGGTATGAAAGCTGGGAGAGGTCCCGAGGGAGAGATGTTTCCCCTCCCACCTGGGCCAGCTTTTCAGGAGCCTTTCTGGATCATTATTTTCCGCGGGAGATTCGACAGGCTCGGGTAGACCAGTTCCTACATCTAGAACAGGGGGCTATGAGTGTTCGGGAATATTCTTTGCAGTTTGATTCCTTAGCCCGATATGCACCGGCCTTTGTTGATACTATGGCATCCAGAGTGCATCGCTTTATTACGGGGTTGAATCCAGAATATGTTGAGATTTGCACTACAGCCACACTGCGAGAGGACATGGATATTACTCGCATTCAGGCATTTGCCCAGAATATTGAGGGCATCAGACAGCGACAACGAGAGGTCAGAAGGGTTAGTCAGGAACAGCGTTGCTGGGACAGGCCAGTTGAGTTACAGAGAGAGGCCCGGGGAGGACCCAGGCCCCGATTGTCAGACAGGCCGCCCAGGCCCCCACCTCCGCCACAGCCACAGGGGGGTAGATTCAGCCGCAGGGGGCAGTCAGGGACTGGTAGAGGCTCGCAGATGGCAGATTCACCATCACAGAGGAGGGCAGAGCAGAGCAGGTATACCCTACCACTTTGCCCTATATGCAGTCGACGCCATCCTGGAGCATGCAGATATGGCTCCACCGCATGTTATAATTGTGGCCAAGAAGGCCATTTGATGAAAGATTGCCCAGCCAGAGGTCGAGAGGACCGGGATAGATAGGATAGGACATCAATAGGATCACGAGCTACAGCATCTTCGACTGGGCGCAGGCCCTCAGTTTCAGCAGGCAGGGGTCGGGGGAGATCAGGGGCCTCCAGTACAGGTGCGGGTCCAAGCCGCACATATGCCTTACCAGGGAGGCAAGATTCAGAAGCATCGCCTGATGTCGTGACAGGTATGCTAACTATCTGCTCACACCCTGCTTATGTGTTAATTGATCCAGGGTCTACCTTGTCCTATATTACTCCATTTGTGGCACGAAAGTTTAGTATTGCACCAGAATCATTACAGCAGCCCTTCTTAGTATCTACGCCCGTCGGTGACTCTATCACAGCTAGCCGAATCTACCGCGGGTGTACAGTAGAGATTGTTGACTGTCAGACCACAGTAGATCTGGTCGAGTTAAAAATGATAGACTTCGATGCCATAATGGGTATGGACTGGTTAGTACCATGCTTTGCCAATGTTGAATGTTGGACCAAGACGGTCCGATTCCACTTCCCAGGAGAAGTAGTACGGGAGTGGAAGGGTAGCACCGCTACGCCAAAAGGTAGGTTTATTTCCTACCTTCAGGCGAGAAAGTTGATATCTAAGGGGTGCATTTACCATCTTGTCAGAGTTCAAGATGTCCAAGCAGAATCTCCGACACTCCAGTCTGTCCCAGTGGTAAATGAATTCCCAGATGTATTTCCTGATGAGTTACCTGGTATTCCCCCAGAAAGGGAAATAGACTTTGCTATCGACTTGTTACCAGGCACTCAGCCAATATCAATACCTCCTTATCGTATGGCTCCTGCAGAACTCAGAGAATTAAAGGAGCAGTTGAAAGACTTGTTAGACAAAGGTTTTATCAGGCCGAGCACTTCCCCGTGGGGTGCGCCAGTCTTGTTTGTGAGAAAGAAAGATGGCTCGCTCCGAATGTGCATAGATTATCGGCAGCTAAACAAAGTTATAGCAAAGAACAAGTATCCGCTTCCCAGAATTGATGACTTATTTGATCAGCTACAGGGAGCCAGATACTTTTCCAAAATTGACTTGCGGTCCGGATATCACCAGGTCCGAGTACGTGAGAGAGATATTCCTAAGACAGCATTCAGGACCCGATATGGACATTTTGAATTTCTAGTTATGTCCTTCGGGCTAACGAATGCCCCAGCAGTCTTCATGGACCTAATGAACAGTATTTTCAGACCTTTCCTGGACTTGTTCGTGATAGTATTCATTGATGACATTCTGGTGTATTCTCGCTCTGAAGCAGATCACCGGACTCATTTGCGGACAATGCTCCAGATTCTCAGGGACCGCCAGTTGTATGCCAAGTTTTCGAAATGTGAATTCTGGCTTAACTCAATAGCCTTTTTAGGGCATATTGTCTCAGACACTGGTATACAGGTAGACAAGCAGAAGATAGAAGCAGTTAAGTCATGGCCTAGGCCTACCACCCCGACTGAAGTTCGTAGCTTCCTGGGGTTGGCAGGATATTATCGGAGGTTCGTTGAGGGATTCTCAACCATTGCAGCACCTTTAACTAAATTGACACAGAAAGCAGCAAAGTTTCAGTGGACGGAGGCATGCGAGCAGAGTTTCCAAGAACTGAAAGACAAATTAACCTCCGCCCCAGTATTAGCATTGCCGGAAGGCACAGAGGGTTATTCAGTCTATTGCGACGCGTCAGGTGTCGGATTGGGTTGTGTGTTAATGCAGCATGGTAGAGTGATTGCATATGCTTCCAGACAGCTGAGGAAACACGAAAAGAATTATCCTACCCATGACCTGGAATTGGCCGCAGTAATTCATGCCTTAAAAATATGGAGGCATTACCTGTACGGCGTCCATGTTGATATTTACACAGATCATAAGAGCCTGCAGTACATTTTCACTCAGAGGGAGTTGAATTTATGGCAACGCCGCTGGTTAGAGCTGTTAAAAGACTATGATGTGAATATTCTATACCACCCCGGAAAAGCTAATGTTGTAGCAGATGCCCTGAGCCGTAAGTCAATGGGGAGTTTGGCGTATTTGCGACCTGAGAAACAGAAATTAGCTAAAGAAATTCATCAGTTAGCTGGCCTAGCCATTCGAGTAATAGAAATAGAAAATAATAGAGCAGTAATTCAGAATTCTGCAGTGTCATCGTTAATTACAGAGGTAAAAGAACGGCAGTATGAGGATCCCGATTTAGTCCAGCTCAGAGATAGAGTTCAGAAGGGTAAGGAGCCATATTTTCAGATAACCGAGGATAATGTGCTACGTTGTAAGGGCCGCCTCTGTGTCCTAAATATTTCAGGGCTTCGTGGACGAATCATGCATGAGGTACACTATGCTCGCTATTCCCTTCATCCAGGAGCGACGAAAATGTACCACGATATCAGAGACATTTATTGGTGGCCAGGTATGAAAGCTGAGATAGCTGAATTTGTGTCTAGGTGTTCTAACTGTCAGCAGGTAAAAGCCGAGCCCCAAAAACCGGGCAGTTTGACGCAAGAGATAACGGTACCTACGTGGAAATGGGAAGCAGTAAACATGGATTTTGTAACAGGGTTACCCCGTACTAGACGCAGAAATGATTCCATTTGGGTAATAGTTGATAGGCTGACAAAATCAGCTCATTTCCTACCAGTAAGGGCTACCTTCTCAGTTGAGGATTATGCCGAATTATATATCAGAGAAATAGTTAGATTGCATGGGGTACCGGTATCTATTATTTCAGATAGGGGAGCACAGTTTACAGCTAGATTCTGGCAGTCATTTCAGATAGGTTTAGGGACACAGATTAACTTGAGCACAGCATTCCATCCTCAAACAGATGGGCAGGTGGAACGTACGATTCAGACGCTCGAAGATATGCTACGAGCATGTGTGTTAGATTTTGGGGGTAGCTGGGATGAACATCTCTCGTTAATTGAATTTGCTTATAATAACAGCTACCATTCAGCTATTCAGATGGCGCCTTTCGAGGCATTGTACGGGCGAAAATGTAGATCGCCGGTGGGCTGGTTTGAGATAGGAGAATCAACATTAGTTGGCCCAGACATTGTTCGGCAGTCCGAGGAAAAGATAAAGCTTATCCGAGAACGTTTGCTGACCGCTCAGAGCCGCCAGAAGTCATACGCAGATAGGCGGCACAGAAATCTAGAATTTTCGGTAAACGATTGGGTATATCTGAAAGTGTCCCCGATGAAAGGGGTAATGAGGTTCGGCAAGAAGGGCAATCTTAGCCCAAGATTCATTGGGCCGTATCAGGTTCGGCGAAGAATAGGCTGCGTGGCATACGAGTTGAACTTGCCTCCAGAGTTAGCGTCGGTTCACCCAGTATTCCATGTTTCTATGTTAAGGAAGTTCGTAGGGAACCCTTCTACAGTAGTTCCAGTTCAGGATATCCAGGTCACAGAAGAGTTAGCAAATGAAGAGGTTCCCGTAGCTATCTTAGACAGACAGATTCGCAGGCTGAGAACTAAAGATGTTGCATCTATCAAGGTATTGTGGTGTAACAGAAATCGGGAGGAAATGACGTGGGAGGCTGAAGAAGATATGAAAATCAGATACCCTCACTTATTTCAAGAAAGCAATGTCTTCCTCGGAAGCACAATATCGAAAAGAGACAATCAATAGTGAAATAGAATCCATATTAAATAATCATACTTGGAAGCTGGTTACCTTCCTCCAAGAAACAAATCTTTAGGTTCTAAATGGATTTTCAAAAGGAAAATGAAAAGTGATGGCACTATTGAAAAAATATAAGGCAAGACTTGTTGTCTAGGGTTTCAAACAATGAGAGGTCTTGATTATTTTGATGTATATTCATCGGTAACGCGGATTACATCTTTTCGGGTGTTAATAGCGTCGGCTATCGTGTACGGTCTTCAAATCCATCAAATGTCTGTAAAGACAGTCTTCTAAAGTGGAGATTTGGAGGAAGAAATCTACGTGAATCAACCCGAAGTGTTTGTAGTTTCTGAAAAAAAAATAAAGATGTGTCGACTCGTTAAGTCATTGTATAGACTGAAACAAGCATCCAAACAGTTGCATGCAAAATTTGATTAAACAATGTCTGCAAATGAATTTAAGATTAATGAGTGTGATATATGTATTTACATTAAAAACACTCCAAATTATATAGTCATTGTTTGTTTATATGTTGTTAATATGTTGATAATGACTAAATATATTGCCGACATAAATGCTACTAAGCGCATGCTTGCTAGCAAGTTTGACATGAAAGAATTGGGAGTTGCAGATTTAATTCTAGGGATTAAAATCTATCAAACTCCACAAGGTACAACACTATCTCAAACTCATTAAATTAAAATGGTATTTGAAAAATTTAAATATTTGGATTTCAAAATTGCAAAGACTCCAATAGACGTAAATCTTGGTCTTACAAAGAATCAAGATAAAAGCAAGTCTCAAGTGGATTGTGCTCGTGTATTAGAAAGTTTGATGTATATTATGAACTGTACATGACCAGATATAACTTGTGCAATAAGTAAATTGAGTTGATACACAAGTAATCCCGATCAAACTCATTGGATGGCAATGAAACGAGTATTGAAATATTTAAAGCACACTCAAGACTATGCTTTGCACTACAATAAATATCCTGCAGTAATTAAAAAGATATAGTGATGCAAATTGGATCATCGGATCATCTGAAGTGAAATCTATTAGCGGAAATGTTTTCACCACTGGTGGGAGCATTTTCTTGAAAGTCATCTAAACAGACATGCATCGCTCGCTCTATAATGGATTCTGAATTTATAGCTTTGGACAAAGCCAATGAAGAAGCAGAATGACTATGGAATTTCCTAGAAGATCTTCCATTCTAGCTTAAACCAGTGGCTCCTATATGCATACATTATGATAGTGAAGTTGCCATAGGAAGGAATGGGATGGTTATGTGTAACGGAAATTCACGTCTAAAACGATGAAGACATAATACCGTTAGACAATTACTCTCTAGTGGAATTATCACAATTGATCACTATGTAAATCAAAATATAATGTGTCGGATCCACTTACAAAAGGCTTGACTAAAGAAACGTTTGATAAATCATCAAAGAAATTTGGATTATGACTGAGAATAAATCATCATAATAGTAACTCTACCTAACCGACTGGAGATCCCAAGATCCAAATTTAAGAAGATCAAACAAAGTTATGAATGACAGTTCAACATTGTTTCTAAAACTCAATCCATTCTCATGATAAGACAATGTTCATAAATAAGGATAAAGTGTTATGACTTTTTAATGATTTTTAAGTTTATGTATCTACGAGTTACACATTTAGGAATCACCTATGTGAGTATGAAGTGTAAGTCATTTCAAGGAGAATTAATGTTAGGTCAGCTCTCTACGCACTCATGAAATCAGACACTGTTCATGGCTGAAACAAACACAACAATGAGAATCAAAAACGGTTAAAGATTAATTGTGTGACAGATGTTGTCTAGGTATATATCAAAGTTCAATGATTCAAGGATATATATCACATCCATCGATTGACAAGGTATACCCATATATGTTCACTATGAAAAGTTCAAAGGACTACTTACCCGATGCGATTAATCTTTATTTGTAAATCACACTATTTTTTCATGCATATTTTCATAATATAGCCATTTTCCATTCATGGGGGGGATTGTTGGGATTCTTAAAAGATTATATTTTGAAGATATATAAGGTGATGTGAATTGAAAAATGGTGGAAACTAAAGTGGAAGAAAGAGAAAGTTGAAAAGTTGCCTTTTATAAATGGACTTTATCTTGCATTGGTAAGAAAGAGGAAAAGTTTTGTTCTTAGCATATCCTCTAATTCATAAAGAGTTGAGAAGAAAGACTCTCCTCGCGCTATCATCGTCACTCGCCTCGGCCTCAGCTTCAGCTTCGACTTTGAATTTGGTGAAATGAACTGATTGATAATTTTTTGAACCAAATTTATTCTTTTCTAATTTTCTAATATTAATTCACGCAAAATTAAAAATCTATTCGCGAAACTTTTTTCCATTAAGAATTTAAATTAAATTTGTGACCAGTCATCTTTTCTTCTCAATAGGCACCTTGATGACTATAAATTTTCAGAGGCTTTGCCTCATTTCTTATAGATATCATCTTCTCCTCAAAATCTACATTCGTTTTTCAAAGAAAAGTATGTGTCATATGGTTTATTCCGTTTGTTGAGTTCGCTGAAGTTTTAAAATTTTCATTGCCGATATTGTAGAAAAATATTTCATTCTATCCTGGGAGAAATTAATTTATAACCTTGAGCAACTGTGAGAGGGTTAAATTTCTTAAGAAAACATAATTTTCTATTAGGCTCGAAATTTTTAATTTTAAACTTTTTTCTATTTTATCTATATTTCTGCTTACTGTTTAGAATACAGGAATAACACTAATTTGGTGGTAGAACGTCAAATTTGGACAGCACTCTGTCCGGAGGGGAAAAACAGAGACCGCATGAGGTCTCTATTTTGTAATTATTCTTTTAATTTTTTAAATCTTTAGAGATCGCATGAGGTCTCTATATTCCTCGAAATTTGTATTATTATTTCATGAAATTATTTTTATCATTTGGTAGACTTCCTGATGTCACCTTCTTTAGAAAAAATTAAGGAAAAACGTGACCTCATGGGGTCTCCTTTTGGAGAGCTATTTCTGAGGTATCTTTTATTATTTTTTTGGTAGCAATTATCAATCTTGATCTAATTAATAGAGTTATTGCATGCATTTATTTTGTATAATCAACTTTTTTAAAATTTTCATTCGGTATTCGATATTCGTATTGGAGTTTGATTAATTTGGTTCATGTTGAAAAATTTCATGTTATACCCCGTAGAATTTCCGGCACTTAGATGACCTATTCCCACGTTGATTAAGCATATGTGAAGGCCATACGTGTGGGAGAAAGGCCCGGGAAAAGATCGGACGAGAAGCCTGCCGAACCATCGCGGAAGGAGCCGAGGCAGAGCCCCTCCGCGATGGCAGCGTGTCACGGAGGAGGAGCCTCCGCGTTGGCTCCGTGACACGTTGGCCTTGTCCAGGCCCAAGTATATAAAGCCCCACTTCGGTTTTAATTGATAAAATCTTAAATAAATTTCAGAGAAACAGAGGCAAACGCAGAGAACAGAGAGGGACGAAGGAAATTAATTAATTTCCGTCCGATTACGCTGCCAAACGCTGCCCAAACTCAAATTAATCCCAGATACCGAAGTATTTAGCAGCAGAGAGCATTCCTACGAATTCAGTTTCGTAAAATACGGCCGACGAATCGTCGAGCCACCGAGCCAAGGTAAGTGGAATTGCTCTAAATTAGTGTCTATGTGTTCCTAGCTGAGAAGTAAATATTTCTCCCTTCTGGGCCGCTGAAAAATAGCGAGTTTTCGACCGTCTTTAGATAAGCCTAAGTTTAGGCTATAAACTATATCGAAAGTGACGTTGCCTTTTGAAATAAAGTTGTATTTAGTATTGATTGACATATTTATGAATGCAGTGGGGAGAAAACGGTTGAAGTACCGGCCGAGCCTCGTCCGACAGACGAATAGCTCAAGAATAAGGTATGTAAAGTCAGTTTCCTCGGCAAGTTAAGTAATATTGAGACAGTATGGTAATTTACAGACCAGTAGAATGTTCAGAAGTCGATTATTGTGTTATTATGAATATTGGTGCAATATGAGAAGTTTTGGGTTGTAACGTGTACGAGACCTATCCGTATGATATAGATTCTGACGTAAGTATTAAAGATTGCCCAGTATATACAGTATGTGATGTAATATGTCATGTTAAGATATTGTTGTGTTTAGCTGAAACCTCGCGAAGTAGTACAGTATGCGTAAAGCATTTCAGACATAGAATAGTAACTAAATAAAGTTTAGAAAGCATGTTAGAAATAGGAAATCATGTTAATACAGAAACTCAGTAAACAATATAGCTTTTAGCAGAAACACCATCTTGTATAGCATTGCTCCAGTACAGTTTGACAGGAGACTACGTTCGTATTTATAATTACCTGCCTCAGCACGGATCAGGCACTTACAGATTACTATTATTAGCTCAGCAACTATATATACGACACCTTACCCCTGTTAGCCTTAGCTTATGAGATATACAGACAGCATGACTAGTTGAGACCGTTGTATTGATTGGGGTTGGATTACCTAGCATTCATGACCGCCCAGGGTTAATAGCTGTATCGACTCGTCCGCCAGAGGACGAGGATACGTCACTCTACGGAGTGATATGCCGTCCCGCAAAGGGACGAAGATGGGATGCTAGTTTCCCCATATTGTGCCTTGGTCGGCCCTTATACACCCCCGTCGAGCGGGTACGCCCGGGGTGTTGATTTTGGAGTCCTTCGGACTCAGGTACAGTTATAGTCAGGGGCTCAGCGAGCCCAAGTGCATACCCAGGGACCGGCTGGATGCTTACAGCCATTGTAGGAGATGGGATGACCGAGGTAGGGGTATAGATTCTGTGCTGGCTGTACCTCCCGGCTTATGGGGGCCGGGTAAGGTTTGTGTGTGCTATGTTATGTTATTTCATGTTATGCCATGTTATGTTAGATACAAGTAGATCAGCAGTAGCATGATACTTTTCCAGGTATGACTCTTATCCTTCCCAGTAAAGATTGAGAGAAGGTATGATTTACATTATCAGACAGTTAGTCTATTCTCTCTACTTCAGTTTCTTCAGTTACATTATTGTATTCAGATTTTGCTTCAGTTATTGCTTTACATACTCAGTACCAGCGGTACTGACGCCCGGTGGGGCGCTGCATTACTTGCCTGCAGGTACTTATAGACGAGCAGGTGACACCACGTGATTCCTGTCAGCGATCGAGTATTCAGCTCCTGTCATCCGGAGACTGAATTCCAGAGGTGTACTTCAGTTCTTTTGTTTTATAGTACGGGTAGGTCGGGGCCCTGTCCCGACCAGTTCTATTGCTATTCTTAGAGGCTTGCAGTCTATATATTCCCTGTGGTCAGATGAGCCGGTCGTGTGAGGCCGTGCAGTTGTTTGGTTGTCAGTATTCTTGCTTTCTTTTACTTTGGCCGTGTGGGGCCATAGCTTGCCAGTAGTGGTGACCTTGCCGGTCACGTAGTTTCCTTTTGTGCTTTATGATTGAGTTGCAGATAACTAGACAGCATGGTGGCCTTGTCGGCCCGCATAGGTTTCCCTGAGATAATATGTTTCTGGTCAGCTGCTAGTACAGGTACAAAAGGCTATAGGCCAACAGGCCGGGGGCTGTATTTACAGCCGTTATATAGCCCTTTGTTTCCAGAAATATGAGTTAGAGCCAGCCAGGCACCAGATGTGCCCAGGCTTACAGTCCAGCAGGTCAGGTCCTAGTAGGGCACCAGGTGCCAGTCATACCCCCCAAGGCGGGGTGTGACAAACTTGGTATCAGAGCAGGTCGTATCCCAGGGAGTCTGCAAGCCGTGCTAAGTAGAGTCTTATCTATGGATGTGTTGTGCACCACATACTATAGGCAGGAGGCTGCAAGGCATGATATGATAGTTACCCTTCTTTCTCAGTCAGTCGTGCTTTAGAGCGGTACAGTATAGGGTTGAGTCCCTGAGAACTCACCGTATTCTTTGGTTACAGATACAAAGACAGATCAGCATTACCCTATCACAGGAAGAAGATCAGAAATAGCAACGGAAGAGAGCATCAGTCAGTTACATGATAACTACAGCAGTAAGGAGGAGGTATCAGAGACCTCCCCGCGTGATACCTTTATTAGCATTATTCCTAGTATACGTTGATAACGTCAGAATAGGGAGTCAGAAGTATAATGTACATATGAGTTGATTTACTTATTAGTTATATAAGATCTGATTATGATTACAGATAAGGTCAGACCACCAGGTAAGTATTCAAAAATATAGAGAGCTCCTATGATTATGTAAGTTGGGCAGACCCTTATGACAGTAAGCCAGTAGAAAAAGTAAGATTATTTAGTTTGCCCGAAGCAGGGGTGAAAGATCTATTAGTAATAAAATGCTTAGTAATAGTCAAGTTTGAGCCAGAAAAAGGCCAAGCCCGCCATATATGCTAATAGATAGCAAGACATACCTGTAAGATTATAGTTATGATCTAGTTGTGACATCGAGAGATATAGAGGTTATGTGAATCAGATGGGCTTGAGTATACGCCCAAAGAAGTATAGGCCGAGGCTTGATCAGTAATCGCATTAGCAATGAAAGGCAGGTACCTTGAACCCCAGAGTTCAGTTTAAGCAAGATGAGAGGGAGAAGCAGGAATGTCAGATCTTGTGGAGAAATTAGAACTACCCCGGATTGATAAAGTATCGTATTAAAGATTAAGCTTCACGCTGATAGTAGGATTGCGGTTCTGAATACCGCAGTATGTCCGCTATGGAAAAGCTAAGAAGTTACCGATACAACAACTCTAATCTAGTGTAGCCTAGAGATAAGGCCCAGCAGATAGTCATGGGCTCTTAGTATATGCCTAGTAAGGCTACAGGATTCGAACATCGACCCCACATCGCAAGAGTGGCGAATTTCAAACAGCAAACGATAACTAAAATGTTTATGTTTGTTACTTTCAGAATGGGGTGACAATGTAATGAAATGATAAGTCAGGGCAAGAGATGGTATTAGGCCGTAGAAGCAATGTATCATGTACGATGTGAGACTCAGCAGAACCTGTCATAGATCATGAACTACCGCAGAAATCAGTACATATTGTACGTAGCTAGCGATATATAGATATACAGATAATAGATAGGTTGTGAGTGGTTGCCTATAAGGGCTACAATCACAGATGCTGATTAGTAATAGAAAGCCTATACAATTGCATTGGGGGACTATGAGTTACGTATGAAGTCATAAAAACTATCTCAGTTCTCAGTTATTAAGTTGATAGATTTATGTGTTGTTGTCGGATCTAGGCTCTAGGAGCTTACCAGAATTATTGACCTAAGACAGATGGCTAGATGATAAGGGCGCAGTTAGACGGTCTATCGACCAGCTGGCGCCTGTATTAGCAGGGAGGCATCCCTGAAGATCGGTAACAGTAGCACATGTGCTAGAACCAGGATTAGAGGCCGAATGGGCAAATTTCAAAGGTTAGCAATATCAGAATTGTTCTAGCATGTTAAGTGGTCATACGTCGTTTTCCCAGCCTTATAGGCAACAGTCGGTCGTAGCCAACCTAGCAGTTATTATGCGAAACACCCCATAAGTCAGCCGGCCGCCCCAGTCAGAATACCCGTGGGTACCCCAGGGAAGGGTCCACATCAGTAGTCAGCGACAGACTAGTATTTCACCTGGTTTTTGTAAGATATTTAGATACAGAGCCCTAACAGAAGGCCAGTATTTACAGAATAGCCCATAAGACCGAGAATTCTCCAGAATAGCAGTATAAATCCAAGTGGATACACACAAGGTGTAAGAAATTGATAGTGCCCTGCTATCACAGTGTTTATTAAGACCAGGGGATCAGTAGACTCCCTGTGAAGGTCCAGAGATTGATCGCCTGGGAGTAAGTTGAATAAGTCCAGCCTTCCAGTGGGTTAAGCAAAATAACAGAGCAATTAGATGCCCACGAGTTTGCGGTTATGCACGAACTATAAGCACTCAAGTAGCACGGTTAGAGTATGGTGGGACTACTGCCACATTCGGGTCATTCAACCCGACTATTCAGTTATTTAGGGTTATGCAGCCAGATCATTAGAGGTCATGATCAATATCAGGACCCCCTGATCAGATGCGGGCACATGGTGTGCAGATAGTTGTTCAAGATTACCTTAGCAACCAGTAGCCTTAGCATGCGGTCAGAAGGCCAGATAAAGCTTTAGTTATACCGGTAGATTACTTGTCAGATTCTCCAGTATAATAAACCAGTATGATTGTCAGTTATATGTTAATTTTTGTAAATGTGAATCTTAGTTGAGTTTAGTAGCCTTTTTGGTCACATTGTGTCGGAGGCTGGTGTACAGATAGATACACAGAAAAATCAAAACAGTGAAGACATAGCCTAGACCTACCACTCTGATCAAAGTACGCAGTCCCTGCGGTTAGCCGGGCACTGCAGAGGGTCTGTGGAAGGATTTTCCACCTTAGCAGCACCTTTGACTAAATTGACACAGAAGGCAGCAAAGTTTCAGTAGATTGAGGTGTGTGAGCAGAACTTCCAAGAGTTAAAAGCCAGGTTAACATCAGCTCCAGTGTTAGTATCGCCAGAAGATACAAAGGGTTGAGGCAGCATGGTAAAGTAATAGCTTATGCTTTCAGGCAGTTGAAGAAACCTGAAGAGAATTACCTTACCCTCTGATCTGGAGTTAGCGGCAGTAGTTTATGCTTTAAAAAAAAGGAAGATTTTGTATCACCCAGGAAGGGTTTACGTGGCGGCAGATGCCCTTAGCCTGAACTGCCTGAACAGCGAGGATAGACTCGAGGGTTACACCAGTTAGCTAGATAACCAGTCATATAGCAGAAATAAAAGATAACAGAGCGATAATACAGAATGTTTCAGTGTTGTCGTTAGCGGTGGAAGTAAAGGAACGGCAGTATGGAAACCCTAGCCAGGATCAACTTGAACACAAAGTTCAGTAAGGAGAAGTGACATATTTTCAGATAACCGGGGATGAAGGGTGGCGATATAAAGGCCGCATTTGTGCTCCAGATATTTTGGGGCATCGCCAGCAGTTTATGAGCGAGGCGCATTACGCCCGCTATTCTCTTCATCCCGATACGACAAAGAGGTACCATGACATTAAGGAGAACTACTGGTAGCCTAGTATTCTAACTGCCAACAGGCGAAAGCAGAACATCAGAAACCAGGTGGGTTTGACCCAGGACACAGCTGTGCCTCTCCGGAAATGAGAAGCGGTGGATATGAATTTTGTAACAAGATTATCCCGTATTAAACACAGACATGACTCTATATGGGTAATAAATGACATATTGGCAAAATCAGCTCATTCTTTCCAGTAAGTTGTATATCAGAAAGGTAGTCAGATTATATGGAATACCAGTATCCGTTATTTCAGACAGAGGAGCACAACTTACAGTTAGATTCTGGCAATCATTTCAGAAAGGTTTGGGCACGCAGATTAATTTAAGCACAGCGTTCTACCCTCAGACAGATGAGTAGGCTGAGCGAACAATTCAGACGCTCGAAGACATGTTGCTAGCGTGTGTGCTAGATTTCAGTAATAGTCAAAATGAGCAGTATATCCAGGTTACGAAGAAGCTGGCCTATGAAGAGGTCCCAGTAACTATCCTAGACAGATAGATTCGCAGACTACGCACTAAAGATATTACGTCTATCAAGATATGAGGATCAGACATCCTCTCTTATTACAGGCCTAGTCAGGTGATAGGTATGTCCGAATTATTACCTATGCAGTATCTTGTGGTTGTATGTCGGTAAATGATAAAGAAGAAGTGATATTTAGTTGTTCAGTGAATCTTAGAATATTGTGTGTAGTGCCTGTATTGGACTTTTCTGCATTTCAGATTTTTGCTATAGTCCATGTTACAGGGGAAACTCTGCCAAAGTTTTTCCAGAAAGTAAATTTTTTTTTCCCATATTCTAGAGGATCCGGAAAGTCCTCTAGATAACAGTGTACATTCGAGGACGAATGTTCTTAAGGGGGGGAGAATGTTATACCCCGTAGAATTCCCGGCACTTAGATGACCTATTCCCACGTTGATTAAGCATATGTGAAGGCCATACGTGTGGGAGAAAGGCCCGGGAAAAGATCGGACAAGAAGCCTGTCGAACCATCGCGGAAGGAGCCGAGGCAGAGCCCCTCCGCGATGGCAGCGTGTCACGGAGGAGGAGCCTCCGCGTTGGCTCCGTGACACGTTGTCCTTGTCCAGGACCAAGTATATAAAGCCCCACTTCAGTTTTAATTGATAAAATCTTAAATAAATTTCAGAGAAACAGAGGCAAACGCAGAGAACAGAGAGGGACGAAGGAAATTAATTAATTTCCGTCCGATTACGCTGCCAAACGGTGCCCAAACTCAAATTAATCCCAGATACCGAAGTATTTAGCAGCAGAGAGCATTCCTACGGATTCAGTTTCGTAAAATACGGCCGACGAATCGTCGAGCCACCGAGCCAAGGTAAGTGGAATTGCTCTAAATTAGTGTCTATGTGTTCCTAGCTGAGAAGTAAATATTTCTCCCTTCTGGGCCGCTGAAAAATAGCGAGTTTTCGACCGTCTTTCGATAAGCCTAAGTTTAGGCTATAAACTATATCGAAAGTGACGTTGCCTTTTGAAATAAAGTTGTATTTAGTATTGATTGACATATTTATGAATGCAGTGGGGAGAAAACGGTTGAAGTACCGGCCGAGCCTCGTCCGACAGACGAATAGCTCAAGAATAAGGTATGTAAAGTCAGTTTCCTCGGCAAGTTAAGTAATATTGAGACAGTATGGTAATTTACAGACCAGTAGAATGTTCAGAAGTCGATTATTGTGTTATTATGAATATTGGTGCAATATGAGAAGTTTTGGGTTGTAACGTGTACGAGACCTATCCGTATGATATAGATTCTGACGTAAGTATTAAAGATTGCCCAGTATATACAGTATGTGATGTAATATGTCATGTTAAGATATTGTTGTGTTTAGCTGAAACCTCGCGAAGTAGTACAGTATGCGTAAAGCATTTCAGACATAGAATAGTAACTAAATAAAGTTTAGAAAGCATGTTAGAAATAGGAAATCATGTTAATACAGAAACTCAGTAAACAATATAGCTTTTAGCAGAAACACCATCTTGTATAGCATTGCTCCAGTACAGTTTGACAGGAGACTACGTTCGTATTTATAATTACCTGCCTCAGCACGGATCAGGCACTTACAGATTACTATTATTAGCTCAGCAGCTATATATACGACACCTTACCCCTGTTAGCCTTAGCTTATGAGATATACAGACAGCATGACTAGTTGAGACCGTTGTATTGATTGGGGTTGGATTACCTAGCATTCATGACCGCCCAGGGTTAATAGCTGTATCGACTCGTCCGCCAGAGGACGAGGATACGTCACTCTACGGAGTGATATGCCATCCCGCAAAGGGACGAAGATGGGATGCTAGTTTCCCCATATTGTGCCTTGGTCGGCCCTTATACACCCCCGTCGAGCGGGTACGCCCGGGGTGTTGATTTTGGAGTCCTTCGGACTCAGGTACAGTTATAGTCAGGGGCTCAGCGAGCCCAAGTGCATACCCAGGGACCGGATGGATGCTTACAGCCATTGTAGGAGATGGGATGACCGAGGTAGGGGTATAGATTCTGTGCTGGCTGTACCTCCCGGCTTATGGGGGCCGGGTAAGGTTTGTGTGTGCTATGTTATGTTATTTCATGTTATGCCATGTTATGTTAGATACAAGTAGATCAGCAGTAGCACGTTACGTTTCCAGTTATGACTCTTATCCTTCCCAGTAAATATTGAGAGAAGGTATGATTTACATTATCAGACAGTTAGTCTATTCTCTCTACTTCAGTTTCTTCAGTTACATTATTGTATTCAGATTTTGCTTCAGTTATTGCTTTACATACTCAGTACCAGCGGTACTGACGCCCGGTGGGGCGCTGCATTACTTGCCTGCAGGTACTTATAGACGAGCAGGTGACACCACGTGATTCCTATCAGCGATCGAGTATTCAGCTCCTGTCATCCGGAGACTGAATTCCAGAGGTGTACTTCAGTTCTTTTGTTTTATAGTACGGGTAGGTCGGGGCCCTTTCCCGACCAGTTCTATTGCTATTCTTAGAGGCTTGCAGTCTATATATTCCCTGTGGTCAGATGAGCAGGTCGTGTGAGGCCGTGCAGTTGTTTGGTTGTCAGTATTCTTGCTTTCTTTTACTTTGGCCGTGTGGGGCCATAGCTTGCCAGTAGTGGTGACCTTGCCGGTCACGTAGTTTCCTTTTGTGCTTTATGATTGAGTTGCAGATAACTAGACAGCATGGTGGCCTTGTCGGCCCGCATAGGTTTCCCTGAGATAATATGTTTCTGGTCAGCTGCTAGTACAGGTACAGAAGGCTATAGGCCGATGGGCCGGGGGGCTGTATTTACAGTCGTTATATAGCCCTTTATTTCCAGAAATGTGAGTCAGAGCCATCAGGCACCAGAGGTACCCAGGCTTAACAGTCCAGCAGGTTAGGTCCTAGTAGGGCACCAGGTGCCAGTCATACCCCCCAAGGCGGGGTGTGACATTCCACCCGGTAATGGATCCGAGATTTTTGCTAAGGGGGATTGAAAAATAAAAATATTGTGTTTGGAATTTAAATTTGAAACTTCCTGGTAAATTTTGAACCACCTAAACCATTACACCAACCTATTTAAAATTGTGTAATTTTAACAAGTATCTTTATTTCGAAACACACACACACACACACACACACACAACTATGTAAGACTGAGACTGTCTAATTTTAAAAAAAAATTATGCTTGAAGGTTGGCAGTGTACATATGATTTATATAGGAGTGATTAAGAATATGAACGATGGAGTTAAGACTAGGGTGAGAATTGTGGGAGAAGACTGAGAGCACTTTCCAGTCATGATGGGGTTACACCAGAGATCGACTCTTAGCCCGTTTCTATCTACATGATCAATGAATTAATGCGACATATTTAAACTGAGGTGCCATGGTGTATGTTATTCGCAAATGACATAGTACTGATTGACAAAATCCATGTCAAAGTTAATGCTATGATGGAGGATTAGAGACAAACCCTGGAGTTTAAAGGGTTTAGGCTGAGCAGGCCCAAAACTAAATACTTGGAGTGCATGCAAGTTTAGTGATTCAACGAGGTTGACGTGAAAGTGAGGCTCGATACTCATGTCACCCCCAAGAGAGGATGTTTCAAGTATCACGGGTCTTTAATTTAAGGTAATGGGGAGTTTGACAATGATGTCACACATTGAGCTGGTGTTTATGTGCGAAATGGAGGCTTGCTTATGAATCTTGTGTGATAAGAAAGTACCACCAAAACTTAAAAGGTAAGTTCTATAAAGTGGTGGTTAGACCGACTATGTTGTATGAGGCGGAGTATTATCTTGTCAAGAACGAACATGTTCAGAAGATGAAAATTATGGAAATGAGAATGTTGAGCCGGATGTGTGCTCATACTAGGAGAGATAACATTAAGAGTAAAGATATCTGGGACAAGGTGAAGTCATATCTGTGGTGGACAAGATAAGGGAAGTGAGATTGAAATCGTAGATGCCCTAGTAAGGAGATGTGAGAAGTTGACATTATAATCCCGTAGGCTTTTTTTATTTCTCTTATGTTAATGTGCTTATTATATGGGGGGTAAAGCTATACCGAATATGTGGTGAAAGTTAAATGATGCCATATGGAGTCGAGGTGTCGATGATGAAGAGATATCGAGTCTGTAAAAGAAAGAGTAACGTGGTTCCGAAGGCTATCTAGTACGACCATCCGGAGCCGAAAAGGTTTGGTACGGGAATAAGTTGGGTTAGTCTGTTGGGAAAAGGTGTCGACTCAAGATCTGACATCATGGTTCACGCCTCGAGGATGCAATGAAATGGATAATAACATGTAGGCAAGATCGTACAAGGATCCCACCATTCATGACGGAATAACAACTGACACATGTTATGGAACTGTACAAATGTAATATTTTTATTGAACAATGTACTTGTTACACCCCGTAGAATTCCCGGCACGTAGATAACCTATTCCCACGTTGGTTAAGCATATTTGAAGGCCATACGTGTTGGATAAAGGCCCGGGAAAAGATCGGACGAGAAGCCCGTCGAACCATCTCGGAAGGAGCCGAGGCAGAGCCCCTCCGCGATGGCAGCGTGTCACGGAGGAGAGGCCTCCGCGATGGCTCCGTGACACGTTGGCCTTGTCCAGGCCCAAGTATATAAAGCCCCACTTCTGTTTTAAATGAATTAATCCTTAAAATTTCCAGAGAAACAGAGCCAAACGTTGAGAGAGAAGAAAGGAACGAAGAAATAAATTAATTTTCGTCCGATTACGCTGCCAAACGCTGCCCAAACTCAAATTAATCCTAGATACCAAAGTATTTAGCAGCAGAGAGCATTTCTACGGATTTAGTTTCGTGAAATACGGCCGATGAATCGGCGAGCCACCGAACTAAGGTAAGTAGAATTGCTCTAAATTAATGTCTATGTGTTCCTAGCTGAGAAGTGAATACTTCTCCCTTCCGGGCCGCTGAAAAATAGCGAGTTTTCGATCGTCTTTCGATAAGCCTGAGTTTAGGCTATAAACTATATCGAAAGTAACGTTGCTCTTTACAATAAAGGTGTATTTAGTATTGATTGATATATTTATGAATGCAGTTAGAAGAAAATAGTTGAAGTACCGGCTGAGCCTCGTCCGACGGACGAATAGTCAAAGACAAGGTATGTAAAGTTAGTTTCCTTCGGCAAGTTAAGTAATATCAGTATAGTGTAATAAATTACGGACCAGTAGAATGTTCAGAAGTCGAGTATTGCATTATTATGAATATTGGTACGATGTGAGAAACATTGGGTTGTAATGTATATGAAACCTATCAGTATGATACAGATTCTAACGCAAGTATTAGAGATTGCCCAGTATACTCAGTATGTAATGTGATATGCCATGTCAGGATATGGTTGTATTCAGTTGAAACCCCGTATAGTAATGCAATACCCGTAAAGCACTTCAGAAATAGAATAGCAGACTATAATGAAGTTCAGAAAGCATGTCAGGATTAGTAAATCATGTTACTATAGAAAGTCAGGATACAGCGTAGTTCAGTAGAAAGATTATATTCGTACATACATATATAGTACTTCGAGCCTCAGCATGTATTAAGTATGTACTTATTTCTATCACTAGTCCAGCATATAGTATATACAGAAACTTAGTAAACAACAGAGTTTTCAGTAGAAACATTATCTTGTATAGCATTTGCCCCAGTACAGTCTGGCAGGGGATTATGTTCATATTTATATATATTCACCTGCCTCAGCACGTAACAGATACGTACAGATTACTATCATTAGTTCAGTATGTAATATATATACGATACTTTACCCCTAGTAGCCTCAGCATGTGAGATACACAGATAGTATTACCAGTTGAGACCGTTGTATTGTTTGGGGTTGGATTACCCAGCATCCTTGACCGCCCAGGGTTGATAGCTGTGTCGACTCGTCCGCCAGAGGACGAGGATACGTCACTCTACGGAGTGGCATGCCGTCCCGCCAGGGGACGAAGATGGGATGCCAGTTTTTCCCCATATTTGTGATTCAGGAGTCCTCCGAACTCAGATGCAGTTATAGTCAGGGGCTCAGCGAGCCCAAGTGCATACCCAGGGGACCGGCGGAATGCTTGCAGCCATTATAGGAGATGGGATGACCAGGGTAGGGGTATAGATTCAGTGCTGGTTGTACCTCCCGGCTTATGGGGGCCGGGTAAGGTTTGTGTGTGCTATGTTATGTTATTTCATGTTGTGCCATGTTATGTTAGATACAAGTAGATCAGCAGTAGCACGATACGTTTCCAGGTATGACTCTTATCCCTTCCAGTAAAGATTAAGAGAAGGTAAGGTTTACATTATCAGACAGTTAAGTTATTCCTTCTACTTCAGTTTCATCGGTCATATCATTGCTTTCAGATTTTGTCTTCAGTTATTTCTTTACATACTCAGTACCAGCGGTACTGACGCCCAGTGGGGCGCTGCATTACTTGCCTGCAGGTACCCATAGACGAGCAGGCGATACCACGTGATCCCCATCAGCGGTTGAGTATTCAGCTCCTATCATCCGGAGACTGAATTTCTAGAGGTGTAGTTCAGTTCCTTTTGTTGTACAGTGCGGGTAGGTCGGGGCCCTGTCCCGATCATTTCTATTATTCTTCTTAGAGGCTTGCAGTCTGTTTATATTCCCTGTGGTCAGATGAGCCAGTCGTGAGAGGTTGTGCAGTTGTATAGTTGTTAGCATTCATTCCTTCCATTGTGATGGTCGTGTGGGGCCATAGTTATCAGTAGTGGTGACCTTGCCGGTCACGTAGCCTTTTAATACGTTATGATTGAGTTGCAGATAACTAGACAGCATGGTGGCCTTGTCGGCCTACATAGGTTTCCCTGAATTAATATGTTTCTGGTCAGCTGCTAGTACAGGTACAGAAGGCTATAGGCCGATGGGCCGGGGGGCTGTATTTACAGCCGTTATATAGCCCTTTGTTTCCAGAAATGTGAGTCAGAGCCAGCCAGGCACCAGAGGTGCCCAGGCTTAACAGTCCAGCAAGTTAGGTCCTAATAGGGCACCAGGTGCCAGTCATACCCCCCAAGGCGGGGTGTGACAGTACTAAATGGAGTCATTTCATTGATCATTATACTTTAGTCTATGTGACGCTATTTTCACTTGTAAAAGCTCGGTTGATTAGAGATTGGATATAATACACTTTATTGTTTGCTATCATAAATTCTCTCTTGCTCTCTTTTACTCGCCAGATGTTTGCTGAGAACAAACGGTCCGGATAGTTTTGAATTCGGAAGTTGTGAACAGATCTCGAAAGCTTCATATTAAAACTCTTTGTTCTGAATATTTTATCTATTATCCCTCTCACGTATCTCATGTTCTTAAAATCGCTATAAATTCAATTATACTAATTTCTTGATAAATACCTATCCCATTAATAAAATACAAATATTTCAAGTCTTACTTTTAAAACATACGCATTGAAAAAAAAAACATTTGGCCGCTTTGGATTTTCGAGGGAAAGAAAGAAATTACAATAAATAGGAAAGTAATTAACGAATTTTTTATTCCTCTTGTACAATAAATACGAATTCTGACCAAGTTATGAAAATTTAATAATAATAAATCGGTGCTTATATATTTAATTCTGATTAAAATTTTGATATGTTTTGTGTGGTGTGTAGGAGTTTTATCCCAATAATATCTCCCATGCTTAAAGCAAAATTGTCCACCTAAAAATTTCTCTTTATATATAAAAACGACGCATTAACTATTTGATCCTTTTATCCTAGCTAGCTGCTTTAGCACAACGATTGCCGAACACATGTGAAATTATCTTCTTGAATATTTAACTTTTTGGCCACATATGAGTGGGTTGAAAATCTTTTCAACTTGAACTAAATGACTATAGTTACTCCCTTTATTTTATTTTAATTGATAGAATAAAAAATACATTATTGTAACGTCTACACCGTTGACATCAGAAAAGTAATTAACGGAAAAAATAATGTGGAACATTATTTGTTCATGTGGAGTAGGAGTAATAGTAATAGGAATAAGTCATTGGGTGGAGGAGTCCAAAATGCATGGGGAAAGGGGTATTGCCTCTTGGCTCCATGGGATTTCCCATTATTGGCGAATCCATTCAATATTTCTCTTCCCATTCCTGTGAAGGAATTCCACCTTTCATTACGTACCAAAAGGACTGCAAGGCATGGGGTGTTTTCTGGAACTCGAAACTAAAATAGGCTCCAAAATTTAGCAGATATAGAAATAAGTTGTGTTTTTAAATTGATATCACAATAGGTTTAGTGAATTAAATTAGTCCGCTATATCTTTTTTAATGGTCAACGATGACGGTGTAAAAGGCCATACAACGAACTAAATTATTCGTTCTGCCTTATATAATGGACTAATTTAGTCCGTTATATATAAAAAAATTCATCATCTTCTTCACCATGCGAGGCATGTTTGATCGTCCCCGGTAGCTTCTACTTGTCATTTTGTTATTCCCAAGAAAATACAGACCGTAAATCTTGTAATTTTTTTTTATAAAATAGCCATCATCAGGCACTGCCCAGGTGATATGGGTCTGGCTTGACCCTTCATTCCATCTACAAAAATGTACAATTGTAGGAGGGGGACATGAACCAAAACCTCCAAAAAATCAAGCACATGAATTGTAACATACAATCCTCTCAACAAAAGATGGAAAAGCATACCTCTTCCATAAAAACTCAAATAAAAGGAAGATCTAGCTAACAAAAAAATTAGCTAGGTAGTTGACATCTATCTAGTTGGTATATTCTCTTCACTTCTCTGGGTAGCTGCTGATAGGAGAAGTAGAAGGCTATATTCCCACTGGAAGATGCTAACTTAGCCAAAAAATCAGCCACACCATTTGCTTCTCTATAGCAATGAGAGATTTTCCCATTCATATCTCTCAAGGCCTGTATAGAGGCTAATATGGTAGGTTTAAATTTCAAGTTCGTGGTGTCTTTATTCTTGAGCATATTGATGCTGATGAGTGAGTCCACTTCCAGTTGGATCTTAGTGTATCCATTTTCACTACACCATTTCAGGCTGTAAATCTTGTATTCATTTTGTTGTATTTTCATTTAATTGAATTTCCACAACTATCTAAGTTGGTTTGTTAAGGCTGTTTTGGTCCCTTTAGTGCAGCAAGCTTGCAAACTTGCCATCAGATTTAAGTAAACTGTTGACTTTAACTTTCAAAGAGGGCAAGAATGCTGAGATTGCAAGGAAAAATAGTTATAACAATTTCTTTCAAATTTTAGCAAAGACAAAAATGCGGGGTAATTTCTTTCTGTTCTCTTTAAGCTATGATGAGCATAGTTATTCACTATATGTGCTAGCAAGAGATAGTACATACCATATGAAATAGTAAAAATTGTGCATAAACTCATTTGAACATTATAATCGTAAAAAAAAAAATTCATTTCCAAAATTAAAACCTTACATATTGTGACGGATCACGCAAACTTAATAACTTTTTGTTTATATCCGGTATACATTTTTGGGTCTATAGTTGTCTATCTAAGTAGGTAGATGAGGCCATTTTTGGGTCCTTTTTTGGTGTCATCCGGCTGTAGGTCCCCCCTCTTCTCTAGGAAAATAATGTGTGGTGAAGGTCTTCTCAGCGACCAATTAAAATTTTAAAAACATATGTGCATTATTAAAAAAAATTTATTAAGCAGAAATTAAACTCAAATATTCAATGTAAATAATTCAATCTTCAACCAATTACACCATGTAACCTATTTGTAGGATAAGTGTAAACATATAATATTATCTAAAAAATATATACATAAAATACTTAATCTTACAAAAAAATCCATAAATTCACGTGCTCCAAATTTAATACATAAATTTGCCCCGGTGATCAAGATTAATTTTTGTCATATAATGAGAAGGATATTTTTAAAAGGTGGGATGTGAATGATTTTCGAAGAGGATAAGAACATTAATATGGTAGAATATTTTCTAGTGGGGGTAGAAACATCTAGAGAAGAATATAGAAAATATTATTTGTACAAAATAAAATAGCAATATTAGAATACTGTTATAAAAAAGTAAAACATGACAATGAAAACTTAATTTTGGAAAAAATCAAATCATTACAATGAAATATAATATATTTCAAGTCTTACTTTTATGCATCGAAAAAAAAAAAGTTTGGGTTTTGGACCTTCGTGGGAAAGAAAGAAATTACAATAAATTACTCTAAGTTGATTAAAAAAATTATTCATGCATGTCTATAAATAGGCTTTGCACTCTTGAGTTTGATCACCAAGTTTAGATCTGCAAACCAAAAGGAAAAAATCATGTGGAACATTATTGGTTTATGGGCAGTAGGAATAATAGTAGTAGGAATAAGTCATTGGGTATACAAATGGAGGAATCCAAAATGCAAAGGGGAAGGAGTATTGCCTCCTGGCTCCATGGGATTTCCCATTATCGGAGAATCCATTCAATATTTCTGTTCCCATCCCTATGAAGGAATTCCACCCTTCATTGCCAAAAGGACTGCAAGGTTAATTTCTTTTTCTATCCAAATTAAAATAACCAATATATTATTGCATACATGCATTCATGTATAATAACTAATAACTTCTTTAGGTAATTTCTTTTCAACTAAATATAAGAGAGGAATAATAATATATAATTTGATGTTACGTATAACTAACTTAAATATGCCTTGGTTCGAACTTAATTTTTCAGGTATGGAGGGCTATTTAAGACAAGTTTACTTGGTCAGGCGGTGGTCATATCCACCGATCCAGAAATCAATCACTATGTATTCCAACAAGAAGAGAAGTTGTTCCAGTGCTGGTACACAAAGAGTGCACTTGAACTCACTGGCAAGCAAGGCTTGATTGCTAATAGCGGAGCTCACCATAAGTACCTTAGGAATTTAGTTCTATCTCTTATTGGCCCAGAGAGTCTAAAGAGAAACTTATTGTCTGAAATTGATGTTTTAACTCGTAAACACTTGCATCGCTGGGCTACCCTTGGCGACGTTGAAGTCAAAGAAGCATCTGAAATTGTGATTCTCTTATCAACTCTAACCTTCTCTTAATTAATTCGTCGTTGCTCCCATTATTCTTGTGGTTCAGTCGGGAAAGGACTTACAGTTATGCTCTAGGATTTGGCAGAATTCAGTAGTTTTGATCCCACCATATTTGATATGCATGTAAAAAAATTTAGCCAGAACCCAATAAATTGACTAGAAGTAGAACATATAAGCTAAAATTTACGAATATATATGAATGGCTTGTCCGACCATTCAACGAGGCGTACAAAAAACTGATTTTATATATAAAGGTAGACCAAGATGACGATTTTACTGATAAATAAAGTTATTTGTGTTATTATCCATATTTTTAGATGCTATTCATATATTTTGCGGGGAAGATACTTGGGTGTGATGAACAAGAGGCGCTGCAATTAAGAGAACATTACAAAGCTTTTGTTAATGGTTTTCTTTCATTTCCAATCAATGTGCCCGGAACAGCTTTTCATGCATGTTTACAGGTACGTATTTTCACATACAAATTATAAAATAATGTTTTTTAATTTTTATATTGTTGTTATTATTATTATTTTATTTATTTATTTATGTCCCATTTTTGGTTCAATTAATGAAAATCTGAATTTAATTCTTTCCTGCTAAAAACCTGTTTGGTTGGAGGTCAAAACTGTTTTTTTTCTATTTTTTTTTTTGAAAATTTAAGCTATTTGGCTAATAAGTAAAAATGCTTAGAAGAAGAAATAGTTTTTCTCGGATTGAAATTTAAAAAAGAAAAATATTATTATTTTCAAGACAAAAACATCCCTATCATAAATACATATTTATCAAATATGTCCCCCGTTAATTCATTAATTTCTAGCTATAAAACAACATGTCTTTACTACGTATAGCAACTCATTTTCTTTTAATATGATCTCAATCATATATTTAAATGCCAATTACTTTATATTCTTGTTACAATTATCAGGTTTTATTTTTATATATTTTGAATGTTATACCATAGATATAATTCAATTATTGTCCCAAAAAATATTTATTTTTCTTTTGCCCTTCAAGCAGCGTTATTACTCGTATATAGTGATTTAATTTGTGGAATGATTTTAAATTTATTTTGATTGATTTTTTTTTGTATATTTAAATCATCATGTTAATATTATACTAGTATGTAATATATTTTAATTTGTCTCTTTATTATATTGATTGAAAATTTTAATACGTACTTTTAAATTTTAATTAAATAAAAGTAAAAACTTAATTAAAGTCTTTCATAGATATTTAAAATAATTCTCTTTATAAAATAATTTTAATAGTAAACGTGTATTGATACTATTCTTTTTTTGTAATTTAACACTCAAAAGCATTTTTAAAAACAATATACACAATTTAGTTATCAAAAACGCTTTTCAAATAAATTAATTAAACATAAATTTTTTCTCTTAAAATACCTATTTAATAAAAATATTTCTCAAAATAAATTATTTTTAGCCGCTCGACCAAACAAGCTCTAAATGCATTTAGTTTCTCCATTTAGCAGCAAATTATTTGCTCTCATAGGATCGATCAGTTCGGAGTGTAAACAGAGTTTAATTTTAAAATTATTAGGATGTCACTTGAAGCTTTTCTTGAATATATAATGTGTTCTTTTACTCTCTACGATACCTACAACCACCTATAATCACCTTTGTTTCGGTCATTACTGCACAATAGTTGACCATCTCTATTCAATCACCTCCACTATTAGCTTTCACGACACAACCAAATCACTGTCGATAACAACCTCCATCAAGCGATCACCTCTGACCACTATTAAAGTTGTCAAAATGAGCTTGATCGGTGAGTGGTGATTCAATCCAACAAGTAGCATGATTAGGCTGAGATTTTTTAAGGGTCATTCCCATAAGTATCTTTATTTGAGATGGTATTTAATATTTGCACTTTAAATTTATAATTTTTAAATTTTTACCCTTCAGCACTTTAAGTGATAAAAGAAATGGTCAAAAATGTCCTTAAGTACACAAAAAAAAAAATCGCAAAGCAAGAATAAAATTCGCAAGGCATGAGTCTTTACTCAAGTTATGCATGCCTTAAGGCATAAATTGGCATAAGTTAAGTAGCATGAACTTGTAACTTGGGCATAAATTCAATAGCATGAACTTGTGCCTTGGGCATAAGTTCAATAACATGAATTTATGTCTTGGGGCAAAAGTTCCTGAACTTTTACCTACCGAACTTGTGTCATGGGGTAGAAGTTCAGTAGCATGAACTTCTGCCTACTAGGGCTAACCTATAGCTTGTGAATATTTTTGCCTTGCAAATTCTATTCATCTTGCGAATTTTTTAAATATTAGGGATATTTTTTATTGGGATAGAAATAGCAGTGAGTCATACGGAAGCTAATAATTGCAAATCTTATCGATGATAAATTAGATGACATAGAAAAACTATATAAAAAAAGACTTTATAATATTATATGAATTTTGTCAATTGACCTGCATATTATAATATTCATATAAGAAAAATATTCTAAAGTTATTTGAGAGAATAAATCTCCCCTTAAAAAAAAATCTCTAAACGACTACTTGTTTATGAGAAAGAAAAGATCTTTCTATTTATAGAAGTCTAAAACTTCTTCTCCAAGAAAAAAGATAGCTATGGTAGAACCTTTTCCACAAAGAAAATCTTATCTACCAAGAAAATCTTTTTGAAGTAAAACACAATTATGATAAAATCCAAGCAGGATAGAAAATTATTCAAGGAAAACCCTAGCAGATCTCCCCTTGTCTTGAATTTTCTAGTGAAATAGTCCTCATCTTCCTTACCATGTTTAAAAATTTGATATGAGCTAAAAATTGGAGTCATGTGCATTAAAAATAAGCATATATTGAAAATTAAAGTCCTCTGCATTAAAAGTGAGTATGGGTTGAAAGAGAAGCTCATGCATTAAAAGTAAGCATGAGTTGAAAATTAATTTTGGTTTTTAAAGATGAGCAGCAAGATTGTTGAAAACGTGATTGAAATTTTGTTTTCACGTGTAGTATTTAAAACTGTTTCTTTTCTTTGATATAAAATCTTTATTATCATGAATTATATTGCAACTTGATTTAAATCTTCCTTGAACCTATCTTTAACCTTACCAGGACGTCATGTGGAAGCTAATAATTGCAAATCTTGTCGACGATAAATCAGATGACAAAGAAAAACTATATAAAAAAAGACTTTATAATATTATATGAATTTTATCAATTGACCTATATATTATAATACTAATATAAAAAAAATATTATAAAGCTATTGAGAGAATAAATCTTCCCATAAATAAAACTCTCTAAATGACTTATTGTGTTGTATATGAGAAAAAAAGATATTCTATTTATAAAAGTCTAAAACTTCTCCTCCAAGAAAAAGGATAACTATGGTAGACTCCTTTTTCACAAAGAAAACTTTGTCTACCAAGAAAACTTTTTTTAAAGTAAAACACAATTATAATGTAGAGTCCAAGTAGAATAGAAATTCGGGACAAATCTAAACTTTTTTATTTTATTTTTATTACTTAAAATATTAAAAAGAAAAAATTAAAAACTACTAATTTGAAGAAAAATATTACATCAACCCAAAATAAAGATAGTCAACGCCAAAACTACTTAATCCGCAATATCTTTTTATCTTTCAAAAAATGATATTACGCACTAAGGCTAGTCTGCAATATCAATAGGGTTGGACTGGGTTAGCCCTGGCTTGAGTCCAAAAAATAGAAATAAAAACAAAATACAAATTTAAAATGAGATTCTTATATAAATATTTCTTTTTAATACATGATGATTTCAAAAGTTATAACTATTTTGATAAAATTACATAATTAAAAACTATTTAAATTTTTATCTTTTTAATTATATTATGTATAGTTTTTATTTTTCAAAAATATCTATTCCAATTAAATATAAAAGAAAAAATTACACTTGATATAAACGTTCAATACACAAAATTTCAAAAACCACACTCTTCCCCATCTTTGTATTTTCAGAAATTTAAAAATTCTCTCTTCAATATATATATATATATATTGAAATTTTAAACTTATTTTTTTATATTTGTGTAACTTTCCCTATTACAATTATTTAATTAATAATCAACATAATCAAAATGTAAAACAAACATTTCAAAAGAATATGCATTAACCAAAAAGCAAAAAATAACTCTTAGAAACTGCAAAGTGAAAGAGTTATTTTTTTTTTTCTTTTTGAATTTTACAACATTTGTCTGTCAAATCCCCCCACCATTACAAGGTGGCTTATAAATAAATACAACATTTATCTGGCAGTTCATTTCAAGTAACTGCTAAGTTCAATAATTAAGAAATTTCATCAATCTATATATGTAATTGCCTTGTGTTGTCATGTTCTTTTGATGAGTGGTGCTAAATTCATTTTCTTTGAAATTTTTTGAATCATATTGCAAATTTTTGTCTTGGCTTCGACAGCCTTGTGCAAAATCGATTTCGGTACGTTGCGTTAACGGCAATAATTTAACGAGAGATGTACCAAAATCGTTATGATAATTAAGGTTTGTAATTATATATATAGTCTAGATTCACTTATATATATTGTGAAATTAATTAGTTTATTTTGTGAGTCAGGGGCGTAAAAGTGGTGTAAAGATGATCAAAGATATCTGCAACAGAAGGAAGTCATCCAATAAGGAGAAAAGAAATGAACAAGATTTCTTGAATTACATACTTGACGAAATGGACAAAGAGGAAGCATTTCTAAGTGAAGCAACTGCTGTGGATTTAATATTTTTACTTCTATTTGCTGCTTATGAAACCACTTCTTCCTCCATCACCCTACTCTTTAAATACATCACACAACATCCTCAAGTTTTAAGACAATTGAAGGTTTGGTTACTCTACCATTAACTAATCAAATGCTTATTAGGTTGTTTATCATAAGACTTGATTAATTCGCAGGAAGAACAGGACAACATTTTTAGAGATCGAATAGATAAGGATGCTCCAATTTCATGGGCTGAATACAAGTCGATGACCTTCACACATATGGTAAGTTTTTCCTTTAGGATAATTTCGTTTAGCTTGAACTTGAGTTTTTATTTTTTAATTATTTCTATGTTCAAATTAAATATATTTGTGACAGGTTACAAATGAAATAGTAAGGCTTGCCAACATTGTTCCAGGAATTTTCAGAAAAGTACTAAAAGATGTGGAAATCAAAGGTAATATATATATATAGCTGTCTTTTTCTCGTGATAAAAGAATGGTTTCTCAAGAATATGTTTTTATTTGTTAGTGGTAGTTGTTAATTTTTCTGACATGTTTCTTATCCATTGAACAATATTCCCAGAAGGTCTCTCTTCACAAAAAAAGTAGAATATAGGGGAGGTCATCGATATTGCTCAAATTTTAAGATAAAATCATATCAGCATGGTATATATTATATGGGTAGCATAAAAAATTGAATAGTATTTTTTTTAAAATTGAATTTGCTCTTTATGATATTGTACCAGAGTATGATATATACCACGCACATTAATATCATAGAAAATTGAGTGTTTTTTTATTTTATTGAAAGAATAATCTAATTTCTTTATACCTTGCAATATATGATATATTGTATGTGGGTATTATAGAAAAATAAAAATTATTTTTGTAAGAAGTAAATCAATATTTATGATAATACTCTGTTATTATGTACTATATACATCATGTAAATATTATACTGCAATAATATATTTCGGTTGTTATCCCATTTGGTCTTTGACTTTGGAAGGGGCCGATGTTGTTTGCGTAACCCAAGAGAATAAGGCGGTTAAAGTGATTTCTTTTTGAGAATAAATGCAAATGAAGTGAAGAAGTACCTCTAAGAGATGTCATCAAGTTTTTTATTTTTTATTTTCTATTATTACTTTTTATGTTTCTTGCTCTTCCTTTTATTTCATTTTTATTTCCCCCTAAAAGTACTAAAGACAAAAATAATAAATCATAGGATATACCATTCCGGCGGGATGGACATTAGTGATATGCCCATCATCAGTTCATTTAGATCCAAACAAGTATGAAGACCCCCTTATGTTTAATCCATGGCGATGGAAGGTTAGCTAAAAACATAAAAACTATATATTTGTATTTATTATTATTATTTTTTTAGATTCTCTAATTTTGAATTCGTAATATATTTTTGTATAAAATTGAAATTCAAAAGAATGAAGAACTACATAGTGCATCCAAAAAATTCATGGCGTTTGGCGGAGGAATGAGATTGTGTGCTGGAGCTGATCTCTCAAAGGTGCAAACATCCATTTTCTTGTATTACTTGCTGAAAGATTATAGGTATGTAACACGCTGCCCTATATGAAGGAAAAATATTTTCGAAGCATTTCTAAATCATAGCATGATGAGCAAATGTTTTAAATATAATATTCAATTGAATTTTAAAATTTCAGGTGGAATGTGACAAAGGAAGGAAATATTACACGACAACCCGGTTTGTTCTTCAAGGACGGATTACGTATTCAAATCCATGAGAAATCAGAAGAAATGATTGCTTGAGTTATGGGACGTGGATGTGTGTTTCGAATGAATGTTCTTTACAACTATAGCCTATATGAAAAATAAATAAACTTTGCTTTATAATAAATTGTTCTTTCTAGGAAAATAATAAGAGAGAGTTCTAGAATTGCTTCACGTATGAACATTAATTGTCATGTGATATTCTTATGGTATTTTTGTTGAGACATTGTATGTTATGTTATACATTATATGATACAAATTATGGTTGTGATGTAATATATATAAGAGCAACTTGGCCAAAGTTTTCTTTTTGGAGCAGAGGTGCATACATGTTCACTTAGTCAAAATGATTTGGATGAGTTTAGAGAAATGGAGGAGCGAGGGCTTCAAAGTGTTTGGATTCTATGTGATGTGTGTCGTCAACATCTCAGCGACAAACCCTCATGTATAGGAAGCTTTACATATGGACGAATTAGATTAGATAAAGAGATATAATAATTAGATGAAGATACGTGAACAATTTAGATAGAGACACGTGAATGGATAAACAAGACTTAATTAGTCATCATTCCAAAGGAATTAGCAACATAGCATCCCAAAGGAACTATGTCGGATATAAATGAAGCTTTTGGAGGAAATTTAAATAATTACGAAGCAGCCATTATGGAATCATTTCGGAGATAGCACCATCAATTACTCTCTCACTAATTAATGTCATTTATTCTTTATTCAATGTAAATTAATGGATTAATGATTCTCACTCGTTAAACCTTGAGAATTCACCCCTATAAAAGAAATTAGACATATACAGTTAAACCTTGATATAGTGACAACGTTTGTTTGAAAATTTTAAGGTTGCTATACTGAGGGGTTGCTATATATGTATACTGACATTAAACGTTTAAATCTTATTTAGTTGTTATAAATAAAAGTACACAAAAATCTATTTTAATGATTTTGTGTACCAAAAAGAAATGTATTTGTTAACCAATTTAACCAAAAAAAATAGAAAGAGTGTGGATGTGTAAAAAAAAAAAGCAAACACTAGTAGCTTTTCTTTGTGAAGTTACAACCATAACTGGTGGACGCTATTTTAATATAATTTTTTTGTTAAATATTTATACTTAAAATTTATTATATATGTGTATGATACTAATTACGATTATCATAAATATTTTAATATTTATTTTCATAAATAATATATTTCTTACAAAATATTATTGCATAACATTTGAGTATAACTATTATAGAGGAGTAATTTTATAAAGAATGTACCGCTATACTGAACGTTATTGCTGTTATAGGAAGAATGTTGTTATACAGAAGTAAAATATAACATGAAAAATTTATTTTGAAAAAAATCAGATTGTTATAGTGAAATGTTTCTATAGCGAATAACTGTTGTAACGAGGTTTGATTGTACAGCAAAGACACAACTAATCTAGCACAGGCTAAAAGCTCTTATTCATTTCAATTCTAGTTCTCAACCAATACAATAAGCAAAGAAATTTCTTTTATATTATTGTGTTCTGTGAAGGAGCCAGATCAGATTCATTTCTCAGGCTTATTATTCTTACATATAATTTGAATTGCTATTATAATATTTATTTGATTATATTTCATTACCTTCGAAATCAAATCAATCCAGTTATACTTTTAGTTCTATTATAAATTCAAATTTACCTATTTTTTAAGGATAAATATTTTATTCAATGAGTCACCGGTTGTTTTAACGGGAAGCTCAATATACTTATAATTTCCAAGTTACTTAATAAACACATACTCCACTAGTATATAGTTTCAGAAAAGAAGTACAATTACCGTTTGTTACAGGTAAACAATGCAGGCACAACAATACCACAAGAAGCCACAAAAATACTGCAGAAGACTATTCAATCATTATGGGCAGCGATTTTGAGGCTTCGTACAACCTGTGTCAACTTGCTCACCTCTTGTTAAAGGCTTCTGGAAATGCAAGTATAGTCTTTATTCTTCAGCTGCTGGGGTGATTGCAATCCCCCTCTCGTCCATCTATGTCGCGCATCTAAAGGTAATTCTCAATTATTTGGCAATTTGATTTTGAGTTGTATACAGTGACTTGATTGTGTAAATATTTCTTTTATACCGTGAGACTTAAACTTCTTACGGTTCAAGTTGTAATTAGAAGGCCAAATGATGAAATGTATATATTTGTATTCATGTTAATTTGTTGATTAGGTGCAATTAAGGGTGTTCACGGTTTAGTGAAAAATCAAATCAAACCGTAAACCCCTTTATTTTAGTATATTAGCTATCTTTGCCTCTGGTTATACTATAGGATCAAATATATCTTGTCGTTAACAAAGTAAACAAAATTGCGTCTCAATCGGATGAAATCCCCCAAATTGACTTAGAGGGTGTTTGGTTTAGCTACCAACTTATAAGCACTTTTTAACTTTTTGTAGTATTTGTTTTCTCAAAAAGTGCTTTAAATAAATTGAAAAGTCATTTAAAAAAGTCAAAAACCAAAAGTTGGTAGATTACCAACTTTTTATTTTTTGGCTTATTAGTCATTTAAGTTTGACCAAACAATTTATCTTTTTATCCCATAATATTTTCCTAATTTCAATAATACCCTCATTCAAATCTTTGACAAAATTTTATTTTTTATGCATATTAGAAAAAAATAATTAAAAATCTGGAAAAAAAATTGATGTAGCATTAATTTATTTAAATTATTATATTTATTTTTACAAATAAAAAATGAAACTATACTACTAATAAAAAGTAAAGGGGAGATTTGCCTAATTTTATTTAAATTATATATTTTAAAAATTAAAAATAACTTAAATAATTATTTTATATTAAAAATAAATAAAAATATAAATTAATTTAAATTTTAATTATTTTAGAAATATAAATATAATAGTAATTTGATTTTTATAGTGTTAACAGTTTTAAGAGTATTTCAGTCATTTGATCCAAAATAAGTGTTTAACAGCATTTATCTACCAAACACATCAATAACTTTTTTTCAGTTTCAGCACTTTTATTCAAACACATAACTGCTTATTTATAAAATAAGTTTCATCACTTAAGTTTAAAAGCCACTTCTTTTCAGCTAAATCAAACGGGCTCTTAAAATTCCCGATTTCAATTGAATTACCCGTTTTTCCTTTAATTTCAAACCCGACCCACTAAATTAAATAAACTCAAACCTCATTAGAATATATACTAAATTAGGGGTATTTGGTTTGGTTTGCTTAAATTTTGAAAAATCAATAATATTTGATTTGATTTTGGTTCTACTAAAAGAAACTGAAGAAATAACCAAATTGAACCCATAAATTTTATTAATTATTTGAAGATATGATATTAGTTTTTCATAAATAATTATAAATATTTTATTTTCTTTTAATCATTAATTTGGTTTTAGTATACTTTATTTCACATGCACTACAACACTTATAAATTCTATTTCTTAAAAAATATGTCCAAACCCAACACTCTAAGTCTAATTGTTTATATGTGGTGTGACCTATTGCCGATTTTTAATATTCTTTGCTAAGACATCCATCTACTCTTCAATCATTTGCCTTTTTTATTTTTGAAGAATTGACCATTCTAATTAAAGTTGTGTATTGTTTCTGTGTGGATTTTAAACATATGAAGTGGAAAAATCTCTATAGTTATGCAATTTAAACATGCTAAAGCTTTAGAATAGTATTGAAAAATATTAGAAAGATTCAGATACATTCATCTTGTGATAGTAGAAAGAAATTTGTTGATTCCTAATATTCACTTAAAATAGTTATATCATATCTTTGTTGCTTTACTATTATCAATTTATCATTACCTAATTATAAATCGAAAATCTAAACCAAACCGACAAGAACCAAATCAATAGTTTTGATTTGATTTTAAAAAATTTAAAAATCAATTAAACAAATTTGATTTTAATTTCAAATCAAATCATGCAATCTAAGTGACAAAGAATTTGGCTTGTGAGTGGGCAAAAAACAACCTTCGCGTTAATGCAGTTGCCTCATGGATCATTAAAACCCCGTCCATTGAAGCAACATGTGTAAGAGACTTTCCTTTTTTTTTTTTTTTAAAACCCAAAAAAAAAAAAAATTACAGAGAAAAGAGTACAATATCTACTACTACCTGACACATAAATCATAGAAATTCCCCAAAAAAACAAAGAGAGATACTCCCTCCACTTCAATTTTTCTTTCTTATTTACTATTTGAATAGTTAATTTTTTTTAATCATAATTTTTTCAAATACTTCTTAAATATTCTGAATTATTAGATATTAACTATTGCGAGTTATGATATTTTTTAATGTAATTTCAAAATATATAAATATTTTTTTAAAAAAATTATATTTAAATTCACATCGAACATTGATTACTTTGATTCTTGTACTCAGAATCAAGCCAAACAAATTAAAAGAGCGAAAGTACATAATTAGTGTCTTGTGATGTTCATTTTTTTGACGTGAATTTCAGGGTCATTGTTTTTTCATTATTATCTTTATTATTGTGATTATATTTTGGATTGCGGCAGGTCCCTAGTCAAAAGGAAAACATAAAACGCTTAATTGGTTGGAGTAGGAGAGTCGAGTGAAGTTTCGTCGCTGGTGACATATTTATGCCTTCCCATTGCCTCGTATATCACTGGCCAAATTAATTGCCTAAATGGTGAATACATGATCAGAACAGAGATTGAAAGAGGGAAAGAGATGAAATGGAGAGAAGAAGAAGAAGAGAAAGAAAGATATGATCAGTGATTCCAGTAAAATGAATAAGAATGAATGTTTACATTGAGGACTCTCTCATTTATATAGTGAAATCCCTTATTTCTAACTAACTTTACTTTAACTAACTTGTAACTATATTAACTACTGTAGTCAGCGAATTAACCACCTCTAACAGCCATACTAACTTAGTCTAAATTGTGACTTATCTTCTCAACACTCTCCCTCAAGGTAGGTAATGAAAAGATATTGCACACTCCTAGCTTGGAGCTCAAATAGTGATGTTGATCCTTGTTGAGACCTTTTGTTAGTAGATCTGCAGGTTGTTCATTGGTAGGAATATACCTGGTTGTCACTATTCCTTGTATGATTTTCTCTCTAATAAAGTGACAATCGATTTCAATGTGTTTAGTCCTTTCATGATACACCGGATTGGCAGCCACCTGAATTGCAAATTTGCTGTCTATGTAGATGTTAATAGGTTCATTCATCTCAGTTCCAAGTTCCTTCATCAGTCCAGTAATCCAAATGAGCTTAGCCATAGTAGAAGCAATGCTTCTATACTCTGCTTCAGCTGAGCTCCTGGATACAGTTGGTTGTTTCTTTGATTTCCAGGATACTAAAGAATCTCCAACCTTAACTAGATATCCTGTTACATACTTTCTAGTGTGTGGGAAAGAGGCCCAATTTGAGTCATAATAAGCTGATATAGTAGTATTTGCTTTGCTAGATAAGAGTAATCCTTGACTAGGCTGATTTTTTATGTACTTCACATTTCTCAAAGAGCATCCATATGAGACTTCTTGGGATGTTGTAGAAACTGACTCAATGTTTGAACACCAAATGATATATCAAGTCTTGTCATAGTAAGGTAAAGAAGCTTCCCTATTAATCTTTGATAGGCTGACTGATCTGTTAATGGATCATGTCTTGACTCCTTGTTCAGTTCATCATATTGTTGAGTAGTCAGCTTGACATTAGTGTCTAATGGAGTTACTGCTGACTTTGCACTTCCAAGTCCAATTTCACAGATAAGTTCTAAAGCATACTTCCTTTGATGCATTAGAATCCCTCGTTTGAATCTAGCAAATTCAATTCCAAAAAAATACTTCAGCTACCCAAGGTCTTTCATCTTAAAAGTATGCTTCAGTTTTTCTTTGGTTTCTTCAAGTATCTGAAGATGTTCTCCTGTTATAAGCATGTCATCCACATATATCAATACTATATATTTATCTGTTGCAATGTCTCTTATAAACATTGAATGATCATATTGGCTTTGTTTAAAATCAAGTTGTATCAGTGCTTCAGAAAGTTTGGCATTCCATTGCCTAGGTACTTGCGTTAGACCATATAAGGACTTTATGAGCCTACATACTGGATTCTTCTCCCCCTGGCTCTTAAAGCCCTTAGATAATTCCATATAAATCTCATCAAATAAGTCAACTTGTAGGAATGCATTAAACACATCCATCTGATGAGCATGCCACTGCTTTTGAGGAGCAAGTGCTGAAACAGTCCTGACAATTTTCATCATCACAACTGGAGAAAATGTTTCTTAGTAATCAATGCCTTCTTGCTGACTATAACCCTTAGCTACAAGTCTAGCTTTAAATCTATCAACTTCACCTGAGGATTTATATTTCACTTTGTATATCCACTTACACCTTATGGGTTTCTTCCCTTCTGACAGTGAGACAATATCCCAAGTATAGTTATTTTGTAGAGCTTCAATCTCCAACTTCATAGCCTCTACCCATCTAGGATCCTTGACTGCCTCTAAATATTTTGTTGGTTCAATAATCGATGAGAAGGCTGACAAATATGATTTATACTTCTCAATCAAATTGTCATAAGTAATGTACTTATCAATTTCATATGGTCAGTCTTGAACTTGAAGTTACAGAAAATCTTTCATCCAGATTGGTGGTTTTGTAGTTCTGGTTGATCTCCTTTGAGAAGCAGTCTAAGTTGATTGTGTTTGAGAGTCTACTGGTTGAATTCCTGGTGAATTGTTGGTTGATTTTCAGCTGATACACCAAGTTCATTTTCTGTAGGACTTATCCTTACTTCTTCCATAGGATTGATCCCTACTTCTGTGCTATTTTGTATGTTAGTCTGCTGCCTGTTGTTGAATTGTATTGTAGTCCAAGCATCAAAATGAACTGTGTCTATAATATTGTCCGTGAATAAGGGTTGAGAAGTGACATTCTGCTTTGCAAATGGAAATATGTCTTCATTAAAGATCACATTCCTGTTCACAAAGAAAGATTTATTAGTTAAGTCATAGAAAATATATCTCTTTTGGACATCAGAATATCCTATAAGAACAGATAACCTTGATCTAGGCATCAACTTATCATGCTGATTTGTTACTTTAGCATGGCATAAGCACCCTAAAACTCTTAGATGACTAAGATGAGGTTGTTTGTTGTATAGGTTTTGATAAGGAGACATATTCTTAAGTACTGAGCATGACAATCTATTTATCAAATAGATAACAGCTAGTACACAATGGCCCCAGAAAGTAATAGGTATATGTGCCTAAAATCTGATTGCTCTAGTTACTTCAAGTATGTACCTGTGTTTCCTTTCAGCCACCCCATTTTGTTGGGGTGTGTACACGCATGTAGTTTGATGTACAATACCAAGTTGTTTGAACATTGGAGCACATACAGAATTGATGAATTCGGTATCATTATCAGACTTTACTTTTTTACTATTTTATTAAATTGTGTTTTAATATAACTCATAAAGTATAACAAGATTATACACATATCAACTTTCTGTTTAAGTAAGTATATCCAAGTAAATCTTGAAAAATCAACTATATTTATGAAGTATTTATTGCCATAAAAAATATCCACCTTGTGGGGACCCCAAAGGTCTACATGAATTAGATTAAACTGACTAATGCTTTTAGTACTACTATTTGGAAAAGGTAGCCTAGTTTTCTTAGCAATAGGACATACTAGACGGTTAGAAACTCTATCTCTAATAGACTGTAAACTAGTAGGCAACAAATGTTGTAAAACAGTAGTAGAAGTGTGTCCTAATCTCTTATGCCAGAGAACTATGTACAGATTGTGTTTTGAAGACTCCACTGATTGTTGAACAGCTAAGGCAACATTTTCTCTTTGCCGTTGATCTCTAAGCAGGTACAAACCTTTCTCTTCTTTACCAATCTCCTTCACCCTCCCAGTGAAAGATCCTGAAAAATGCAGAAGTCAGGGGAAAATGACACAAAGCATTGTAACTCCTTGGTTAGTTGAGAAACAAATAACAAATTATACTTGAATTGTGGTACATGAAATACATTAGGTATAGTACTATTGTTTTAAATAGCACTTGAACTTGTATGTGTAACCAGTGAAACATCTCCATTAGGTAAGTGTACTCTTTTTGGATTTAAGGCCTTAGTGACTGTAGTTTTATCCAACAAACTCATATCAGAAGCCATGTGATTTGTGGCTCCTGTTTCCACAATCCAATCTGGATTGTGAGGTGATAACATAGCCATTATTTTTTCCATACCTGCCACATTTGCAGATGTGACAGGAGCATTGTTGGTGTTGCTGATAGATCCTTGCTGCTGCAACATTAGAACAACTTGCTCATACTAATCTTTTGTAAAAGGCCAAGTTCCCACAGCTTTCAGTTGATTTTTGGCTTGCTATTCATTATGATCGTCAGATGTTGATGCACCCATTCCATGACTTTGCTCCACACTGATAGGATGATTGTTTAGCATATTTGGACTTTCTTGCACATATACATTGTATGCAGCTCCACCTCCAGGGTTAAACCTCTTCTTGAACTTAAAATCTGGAAGGTATCCTATTATTTTCCAGCATTGCTCCCTATTATTCCCCTTGACCTTGCACACTTCACAATATAGATGTGTATTCTTCTTGAATCTTTGATTCCCACCTGCCTTAGAATACATTGCAGCTTCATAACTTCCACTTGTGGAAGGAATTGCTCCTAAAATGCCACTGGTTGCAGCTACAGATTTTTGACTCTCATCACTTATGATCATAGAATAGACTTAATTAATAGAAGGCAAGGAATTCATCAACAAGATTTGACTTCTTGCTTGTGCATATGAATCATTTAGCCCCAATTAAAAACTGAAATAACTTCAGTTTTTGCAAATGCACAATAAACTTTTTGGATTTTTCACACATACAGCCAGGGGCTGGCACCAATGCTTCGATTTTGAGAAGTAAATGATGATTACATTGACAGCAGAATAGAAAGAAATTTTTCAGAACCTTGTAGGCTCTGATACTATGATCTGAACAGAGATTGAGAGAGGGAAAGAGATAAAATGGAGAGAAGAAGAAGATGAGAAAGAAAGATATGATCAGTGATTCCAGTAAAATGAATAAGAATGAATGTTCACATTGAGGACTCTCTCATTTATATAGTGAAGTCCCTTATTTCTAACTAATTTTACTTTAACTAACTTGTAACTATATTAACTATTATGATTAACATATTAACCACCTCTAACAGTCATACTAACCTAGTCTAAATTGTGAGTTATCTTCTCAACAATACACAGTCAATGACTTCGTGTAACTGCAGTATGCTCTGTAATAATATATGGACTTTGTATGCTTTTCTCGATATTTTTGAATGGTGGAGTAACTTAATTTGGAGCTAGAATTTAGAGCCCTTTTGGTTAGTTGATTAAAAGTAGATGACAATTACTCAAGTGTTAGAAAAATATTTTTAGGTGTAGAAACTAATCCAATTAATAAGTGTATCCTCTGTGTACTAAAGAACTGTAAAGTGAAATTCTATGTTTCAGCTACCATTAATATTCAGATCCTTAAGATAAACCAGTAGAAGCTTTTCACTTGCAGGTTTTTATGGTGCACCGTCACAAAGCAATAACAATAACAATATATTCACCACAAGTATATATTTTGATCATTATTAGAAATAGATATTTTTTTCAACACAAATTAATGAGAAATTTGAAATATAAAGTATAATTTTGTCACTCATTTTCCACTGAATCAGTTCACTAGGAAAACGCATGGAAAAAAATAGATTCACACTGAAATAGTGAGAAGCTTCATGATTTTCCATGTGAAAACACTATTATTTTTTCTTTTCCAACCGATTCAATCAAAATATTGACAAGAATAGTCATTTAATATTTTTCAATAGAAAATTTCAATACAAAAATAGTAATTTTTTAGCGACGGATAAAAGCTACTTAAAGAGTTAGTTGAAAAACTACTCACTTGGAAACAGAATTGTAATAGGAAGATACAATGACAAGTTTGATTTCCTTACCCTTCTTCAGAAATATTATGAATAGGTTCATAAAAATAAATTAATATTACGTAAAATTAAATCAATAATATATTAACTGAAACTAATATAGTAGTTAATGATATGTTCATTTTGAAAAAATTCTCTTTTATCAAAAAGAAAATATAAAATAAAATGTTAGTGCAAAATATTAAAAGAAGAAAGACCCAAAAAAAAGTCAAATTATATATGCTAAACAAAAAATAAATTAAATATGATTTTAAAATCAATTAATAAGTAAAAAATCTACTATGTAGATGGCATTGTTAATATTACTGCCCTCAGCCAAAAATCGGAAATATAACTGCCCTCAGCAAGTCTTAAAAGCCTCGAACGAAATTCTAAATCGCCTTGACCATTATGTCAAGCTTCTATGTCTGGAGATTTAATATATAAGTTATTTACGCAAAAATTGAATTTAATTTTATATGTATAATAAATTTTTTTAATAAAAGAAAATTTCGATGAATACCTTTCCGTCCCCTAGCTCCGCCTCTGTAATTGTCTTGTGATATTCTTATGATATTTTGTTGATATCATTGTATGTTATATTATAAATCACTGATATGATATATTATGGTTGTGATGTAATATAAGAGTGACTTTGGCCAACGTTTTCTTTTTGGAGCAGAGGTGTATACTGTTGGCAGATTTAATATTTCAAAAAAAAAAAAATTAAAATGAAAAATGGCCCACATTGGCAAAGATGGCAAGTGCAAATGTGTTGGCAGTTTGCATGAAAATATTTTGACAAGTTGCTTGCTACTTGTCAAAAATATGTAAATAGGCATCATTCCCTCTAACGGTAAAGTACACTAAGCTCAACAATTTTCATTCTCTTCTTTTCCCCCTTTCCCCCACCCCCCTCCACCACACCCCCACACGTTCTCCCTCTGTCCCAATTCCCTTCTCTATATTTAATTTATTTTGGTTTTTATTTAATTTATTTTGTTGTTTTTATTTTCTTTAAAAAAAATTGTTGATATTAATTAATTTTGATGATTTTTGTATGCTTTAGTTAATTAGAGATGGCTTGATTTTTGTTTAATTTTTGTATATATATAAAATTTGAATTTCAGAATTATTTTTTTAATAAATATTTACATCAGCCATATTTTTACATTGTTCCCCGATAATTTAAGATACTGGCTAGCAATACTTCTCGTCAAACTGTTGATGATATTACTATTATTGTTGCCCTGCTCCTACTCCAGTTGTTTTGTCAGATATTTATGATCTTGTAAATTACAGGTATCTAAATAGACATAGTTATAAATTCAATGTGAATAATAAAATTTTCATAAAAAATATAACTCAATGCAAGAGTATATTAGAAAGAAATGACAATCTCGTTATATTAAAATTATATTTGATTGAAGTGGATGATATAATTATTATCGTTATTTTAAAAATAAATATTGTGGTCAATGTGAGAAATTGAATAAATTCTGGTACTATTAACTATCTATGTGTAAACAAAATTTATTTTATGTCATACACTAAAATACACTCAAGTAAAAGAAGGGGAGAAATTATTTATCTTGATGACTTAAAGAATAACTTAAATTTTTGAAATTAATTTTTTTTTTTTGTAAAATTCACATTTGTTAAAATTCTAACATTAGGACATTTTTAATATTCGAATCAATTTAATTTTCATGAGATCATTAAAAAAAATCAGAGTGAAAGTATCTTTTAAAGATCCATTCTTTTTTAAATGGTACAATCGAAGCAGGACACAAATTAAATTGTCCATGTTATTATTATTCAGTTGACATAACTTTAGATCTGAGTAGTGACACAAAACTCCTAGGAGTGACTTCAAGATAAACAGGCCGCGTAATGATTAACTAGCTAGGAAGAAAAGGGCCTATGCAAGTGATTCGTTGCATTCAACCTCTAGTACAACTTGCACAATAATGGAACATTGTAAATTGTAATGCATCACTTTAGTTTGTTTTTTTTTTGGCTTTTGCTAATTCCGATATATCCCGTTGAAGTCTTAAGCTATTAGCAGAGTGATCTATTATTGGGTAAAAGAGCTTTATGTATTCTTGTCTTTAAGGGGTCGTTTCCTAGGGTATATATAAGAGTAGTAGTATATTAGAAATGCTTGAATTAATTTTGCTAAAATTATTATTTTTTAATCATGCTTATTTATATATTAGTAGCCTTTCTATTACATAGGTTGAATATTCAATCAAACAAATAATTAAATAATATCGTAACTGATACATACATAAGATTTTTTTAATATATCCTACGAAGTGACCCAAAGTCTACTAATTAGACGCACATGCATATACCTTGTCACAGCATATATTATACCTTGGAACAATATATTGTGTAATAGGTGGGCACAACTTGAATATTTAACTCATTTGGGGTAAATGGATAGATCATGGATAGATCAGTGTGCACGAAAGGAGCATTAATTCTTAAGTCCAATCAACGAAATATCGAAGGGCTTTAACGAGACATATTTATTTTTATATATAAGAAATTTAAAAAAGATTATTTTTTTATTTAAATTATAAAAAAATAAAGAGGTCTTATATTTTCTCTAATATATGTCTCGTTAATTAATTATATTAAAATTTTAATTTCTTTCAAGACGGTGAATGCAAAATACGTTTGCATCATAGCCTTCAAATTATAGTTGTCACGTTGTGCAAAGTCAACCAATTCGATATTTGTGAGGTAGGTTTGACTAATATATGAGTTTAATATCTAAAATACTTAAAAGGGGTGAAAACTTGCCATTAGAAATAGTTTAATGTATCATGTGATCACCTTTTTTCTGCACTATATAATAGGCCGCTTCATGTTTAGTCCATTAGGAAGTAGTAGTCCTAATAAAGCGATTCAAATTTATATAACAGGACCTAACAAGTTCATACATTTGCCTATTGATCACTACATTTTTCAGAATGAACTGGTGGTGGTCAAGATCTGTCAATACAGCCGTTCAGGTAAGAACAAATTGACCAGATCATATCACAAAAAGCTCTGTTACTGTTTCAATTAACAATATCAAACATTTACAAGTTGCGTGTCAAAAAAATTTGGTTCGCAGCAAAATGTTGAGTACTGCGGAACACATCAAAGCTACGAAAATGTCGGCCTGGTCATTGGAGTCACTGGTGTTGTTGGCAACAGCTTGGCCGAAACACTCTCATCCACCGACACCCCAGGTGGTCCGTGGAAGGTCTATGGTGTGTCACGACGGGGGAGGCCAGTCTGCAGTATTGCTAAAGTCCGATATATTCAGTGCGACGTCTCTGTAGCAAATGATGCACAAGCCAAGTTATCGACTCTGGAAGATGTTACGCACATATTTTGGGTGACTTCGGCTTTTGACCTTTCTACCGCCAAATGCTGCGAAATCAATGGAGCCATGTTTCGCAATGTCCTCACTGCTGTCATCCCAAATGCACCCAATTTGCGCCACATCTGTCTCCAGACGGGCGGGATGCATTATATGGGGATACATAGATCAATTGATGGGAAAATTCATGTTATTTCTCATGATCCACCTTTTACCGAAGACATGGAAAGATTAGAAAACATTCACAACTTTTATTACTCGTTAGAAGATGTATTATTCGATGAGGTCTCTAGAAAGCCAAGCCTAACATGGTCCGTCCACAGGCCCGATCTAATTTTCGGGTTTTCACCGCATAGCACGTTGAACATCATTGGAACACTTTGCGTGTACGCAACGATATGCAAACACGAAAGCGTTCCGCTGAAATTTCCGGGGACAAAAGCCGTTTGGGACAGTTACTCTAACGCATCAGATGCAAATTTGGTGGCAGAGCATCAAATTTCGGCAGCGCTCTGTCCTCAGGGGAAAAACAAAGCATTCAACATTACCAACGGCGATGTGTTCAAATGGAAGCACTTGTGGAAGGTGTTGGCTGAACAGATCGGAGTACAATATGTGGGATTCGATGAGGCGGAGAAGAGTATTTCCTTGTCTGAGTTGATGAAGGATAAGGGGCCTGTGTGGGATAAAATTGTAAGAGACAATAACTTGGTTTCCACCACGTTACAAGAGGTTGGCTGTTGGAGATTTGCAGATATGTTACTGGCTGGAGGGACTAGTAGATTGAGCAGCACAAATCGCAGCAAAGAGAATGGTTTCATTGGCTTCAGGAATTCCACCAATTCCTTTATTTTCTGGATACATAAGGCAAAAGATAAAAGATTAATCCCATAAACTTTGTATTTTTACTTCATCATTTAATAAAAGAATTTGGATTTAAGTTTAATTTATTTTTATTCTATCAAGTGATTTAACCTGCCTTATTTTCTCGGTTACTAGTTTACATTCTAATAAACAGTTATTTCTGTGATCTTTTAATTAAATTCCTAATATAAAGATTTTCTTAGTTTGTTAATTTATTTAGTGCTAAAAGTCGTATGCATGTAGTTTGGGTGGATATTTGGACTAATTCAAAACGAAATTAGAGTTTAGGTGTCACATTTCTTAACCAATCCTCTCCAAATTTTACGTGGCGAGGCTTAATATCACTCTTACACAATATTCAAATGTTGTGGTATAATGAGGACAACTCAAAAAAAAAAAAAAAAAAAAAAAACAGAAACATTAAGACCGAATTAAAATAGCCTTTATTTATAACAGTGGGTACAATTAATTTCCACTTTGATCCAATATTAATGTCTTATTTGACCTTTTGATATTAGTGATTTTGCAATCGTAAAAGAGGGTAGAGATTAGAGAAGAATGAAGATACCGAATACTTGTAGATAGTAAAAGTTCAAGACAGCGGTTGCCTAATCTAAGGAAAATAATTGAGCAGAAAATATTTAAAAGCTCAAAGCTCAAGGTCTGAAAGTTGTCTCTTAGTGTCATAGAATAAATAAATAAAATCAAAACAAAAAAGCAGCATATTTTTATTTTTATTTTATCAGGACACGTAAAAGAAAAATCACTTAATTGGTGTTTGGACATGCGATTTCATCTCATAATTTTAGATGAAATTTTAAATTATCAAAAAAAAATTATTTGAGATTTCAAATCATGAGATGGACTTTTTTAAATATAAAATTTGACCCATAAGTTTATATTTTATTAAAAAAAATTACTATTTTATATTTACCAACCATTTATTTTAGATGTAAATAAAATTTATTGTTGGTATTATTATTCTGATCAACATTTGCTAACTATTTATATCTAATATAAGTTTGCCAATTTTATGTGATAGGATAATATTAAAGACTAATATACTATAATTCATGTTCAATTTTATTTTTTATTGAACTAAACTTCAATTAATAAATGTTGTGTTTATTTTAGAAGAGCTTTCTGATACACTGTATTATAATTTGCAATGAACTTTTACTTATTTGATAAGATTATATTAAGAATTGTGAAAATTTTGATAGTTTTAATAACTTATGGGGTTTTCATGTTCATGAGAAAAAAAATATAATTTAAGAATTCCAAATTGCATATCCAAACAAAACTTTAATTTCATTCCATATGATTTTATATCATGATTTCATCTCATATGGTCAAATAGCCCCTTCATCTTTTTGTTTTTATAGGGATTTAAATTTAAAGTCTGATGATTCTCGCCCATTTAATTGACTACTATATCACTTTTAAATATAAAAAGCATGAGAAAAATCAAACTTCCAATTTTAAACTTTTTCCAATATAATGGAATAATTAGGATCTTTTCCTCCTTAATAAAAGTTTTTAATTTAAACTTTGGCGAAAGAAAAACTTTCTTGAGATTAAGCACTCAAAGATTTTCAATATTTAGTAGGTGTTTGGTTATGAAATTTGAAGCTCAAATTCAAAAGTCGGCTTTTATTTATGGTATTTAAACAAAACTTCAATTTTGATTTGAAAACTTAATTTTAAATCTCTAATCGTTTTAATTTCAAGTTTGTGACTTCAATGGTTTAAAAAATGAACTTTGATTCATAGATTCATATTTTGCCAAAAAAAAAAAAAAAAAGAGGATCTGTACTTAACGTGAAGAAATTATTTATATTATGTGAGAGGACTATATTAAAGAATAACTAGTTGTTAATATTATATATTTATTGGTCTAAGAGATCTTTATTAAATTATGTGTATTTAAAAGTTTGTAGTAACATGTAATCGCGAATATTTATTTATAAAAAAAATATAGAGATATGCAATTTATTAATGTGACGCTTTAGAATATTTTAATACTCTATTTATAAACTATGGTTTATTATATTTGGTAAGAATGTAAGAATTGAATTTTTTTTGATAATTTTCACAAATCATAGAATTTTCATATTTATAAAAAACAATACAACTTTTAATATTCAAATTGCATGTTCAAATAAAATTTTAATTTTCAACCAATAATTTCAAATCATGGCTTAAATTATGGCCAAACAAGCTCTTCGTTCCCAACCCGTCCCTATGTGAAGCAAGCCTACATCCCAGACGACATTCTTCTCCATTTTTATTTGATTTCCAAATCTCTTTTCTTCTCTTTTTTTTTTTTATTTTTTTATAAATTAGTTGTGATTTATTAAAAAATTACTTTTACTTCGTTGAAATATTTTATGATACTTGGATAAAGTGTGAATTCATCTAAAGGTTCATCAAAGATATTTATGTATTAATAAAAATTATGCATAATATAAAAAATAGATGCACACATATGCTTCAATTATATAATATAATATATTGATACACATGTGCATAATATAATATATAATATATGGGTGTCTAATATATATATATATATATATATATATATATATATATATATATATATATTATATTCATAATCTTTATATGTGAAAGACTGAAGTAAAAGGAAAATTTATGGATTAAGAATATGAGAATAATATGATATTTTTAAAAAAAAAATATATAATAATATATATTTAGTATAATATATATATATATATATATATATATATATAATAAATTTAAAAAACAAGAAGAAGAAGAAGAAGAAAGAGATTCTTGAGAAATTAAATAAAAATGGAGAAGAAGGAAGAATTTTTGAATTTTTTGAAAAAACAAAAATGGAGAAGATAGAGAAATTTTTGAGAAAACAAAAAATAGAGTAAAGAGAGGGATTATAAGAATTTTTTAAAAATAAATATGGAGAAGAGATGAATTTTTGAAGAACTTTTAAAATTTCTGTAAAAAAAAAAAAAGGAAAATAAAATATTTTATATTATTTTCTGTATTTAAATTATTATATTAGGTATATAATTTTTTTAAATTTTAATTAGAATAGATATTTTAAAAAAGTAAAAATTATATAAAATGTAATTAAAAAATAAAATTTTAAATAATTTATATTTATATAATTTTATTAAATAAATTATCACTTTTGTAATTATAATTTTTAAAAAGAATATATTTGTAAGAAATCTTTAGTAAATATAACTTGTGAGTCAGAACTTGGCCAGAAGCCCTGGCGAATTGTCTGAGGTACTACTAAAAAAAAAATGCCAAAAACAAATTTAGAAGATCGATGATATTTTTTTAAAAAATAAACAGACCTACAGCGGGATTTAAAGTACATAATAATAAAATGCATTATGTGGGGTTTAAAGTCCCATCTTTATTGTGGTCACATATATTTATATTATTGAACCATTAAAACTTGATGTTTAAATACTTTCTTTTTTAGTTTATATTTTTTAAATTTTTTATCGTGAGAAAAGCCGGTATTTTGCAATAATAACTTTTTTTTTTCGAAAAAACTAAAATATTTTGAGGCCGGTTAGTGCAAATTTATTTTAAAAAGGAATGCATCTTCGAAGGTCGATTTTTTCGAATTCTTTTTTAGATCAATTTTTAACTATTTCTTATTAGTAAAATTCTAATGTATAATAAATACTTACCTCGCTGTAAGTCTTGGTGGATCTTTTAAAACTTTAGTCACAAATTGTCTCATAATTTTGAATAAATTGTTCATAAATTTTAACGGATCATTGAAAGTTCTAATGGATGGGTGTCTTGCCACAAGTCGTGGATCATCTCTATCGTATGAGTTTGTTGAAACATAATATATATTGAAGAAGCACTTGAAGAAGAAAGAGGTACAGATCAGAGTGATAACCATGCTGATGAGCCATATTTATAATTTCATTGAATTTTCTTAATTTCTACTTAGTGTCCTATTTTATTAATTTCTCATGTCTCTACTTCCTTTCACTAGTACTCCACGTACTATACAACTTCTTGTTGCATTCATGTGAAAAATTCCCCATTATTGTCATTTATTTGGAGCATTTAATTTATTCATAACCTCACTCCTATAGGATGATTTTTTTACACCTATTTAATGAGAAGTTCTTTCATTTGGTGGAGTAGATATATGAAAAGAGCTTCTTCTCTCTTTTCAATATTCTTTTTGTGTTGAACTTTCTTCTTTATTTAATAATTTTTTAGATTCTAGCTCCTAATTTTACACTAGAAGAGCTTGTTGAATTGTAGAGTAAATTAGTATAGCTTAAAAGTGTATTAAGACTAATTGTAATTACCAACTAGTTAGTTAGTCACTAACCACCTATAAATAGAGTCAGTTATAGAGAGATACGATTACATCATTCATTTTATGAGAATATGATTGTAAAGCAGCTGCTGCTGCTGCTACTACTCTCTCTACTAACAGAATCCTCCTCCTCTTCTTCTTCTTCTCTACTGTATGGACATGATTTTGATTATATCTTGTTCTTGATCAAGCTGTATGTTGCTTAATATTGATAAAATCACATGGTATCAGAGCAGGCCACTGGGTAGATTGATTGCATCAACTAGTCAATTAGTTTTGTTTTGCTAGATCAATTGCGAAATTGAAGTGATTGCTAAATTCAATCACAACTTGACTCAGGTTGAATTCTTCAGATTTAAAGAAGTTCTTCAAAGTTCTTCAAGATCTAAGAAATATAAACGATCGAGATTGAAAAATGGCATTGCATGGAGGCATAAAAAACATTTCAGTTGAACCTGGTGCAACTGTTGGTGGAACAATGAGTTCATCTCAAACTATCGATTACAATCATCCTTTGTTTCTTCAATCCACCGATGTAAGTGAAATTTCTATAATTTCTTTTCAATTGAAAGGTGATGAAAATTATACTGTCTGGAATAGATCCATGCGAATTGACTCATTAGGAAGGAATAAATTAGGATTTGTAGATGGAACTTTGAAGAAGGACTCATTTTCTGATAGTCTAGGATATCAGTGGGAGCGAGTAAATGCGATTGTGTTGTCGTGTCTTATGAATTCAGTAGCTAATAATTTGATTGGAGGAGTAGTATATGCAACTAGTGCACATGCAGTATGAGAGGATTTGAAAGAAAGGTTTGGTAAACTTGATGTGCAAGGTCTTTCAACATTCATCAAGAAATTGCTACATGCAGTCAAGGCACTCAATCAGTGTCTATGTATTACTCTAAGATAAAACACTTGTGGGATGAATTTGAGTCAATGGTCCCAGCTCCAGGGTCCAATTATGAGAGATCAAAGGAGTTTGTTCTGTACTTACAGAGGCAGAAACTATACCAGTTTCTTATGGGATTGAATGAGTCTTATGCATAAGCAAGGAGTCATATCTTTCTAATGATTCCTGTAGCAAGTGTTAATCAAGTCTATTCAATGATAATGAGTGATGAAAATCAAAAGGCTATCACAAATGCCACTGGGTTTCCAGGGGAAGCATCTGAAAGAGGGCAAGGTATATAAGATGTAGGAGACATAACACTATATATTAGGACTGGGAACAACAAGTTCAAAAGAAAATATAACCCAAATTATAATCCCAATGCTTTCTATGATCACTACAAATTTAAAGGGCATTTTAAAGCTGACTGTTACAAATTAGTTGGCTATCCCCCAGATCACCCTAAATTAAATTAGATGGACAACAAGTCGGAAAATAGATACAAACACAGGAGAGGACCTGATAACTACATTGCTCATAATGCTGTTGCTGAAGAGTGGAGACCTTATAATGATTTCACTAAGGTTTAACCAACTAGTCAAGTAACATCATCAAGGTCTACTGTTAGTGGAGCAAGCAACCTTCTACATGAAAGTCCATATCATTAGGATATAGGGCCAAACTTGTCCAAACTTCACCAACTCACAGTATGCTGAGATATGCAAAATGTTGGAACAAAAGAATGGTTCTACTCACTCTGCAAACATGACAGGTAACAGTAGTGCCCTTCTGGTCTCTGCTAATTCATCAAAATGGATCATAGACTCAGGGACTACTAATCAAATGACCTCTAATTTGTCTCTTCTTGATAAATCTTCTATGTTAAAAGCAACAGTGTCTAAACAGCTAGTATTACCAAATGGGAATGTTACACATGTGTCACGCACTGGTTCAAGTCATATATCTAGCAGGAGTAGTATACATAATGTTTTCTATATGCCTGAGTTCAAATTTAATCTACTACTAGTCTCAAAAATAACCAAACAACTGCAATGTTCTGTCAAGTTTTACCTTGATTTCTGTGTTTTTCAGGATCTCTTCACTAGCAAGGTGAAAGAGATTGGTAAAGAATGGGATGGTCTATACTATCTTGGAAGACTCAGTACCACTACAACACCTGTGGCTAATTGTAGATTGACTACTGCAGATATATCCCTCAAGTCAGATGATGTTAGCTTATAGCATAAAAGAATGGAGCATGTGTCTGCCAAGACATTACACATACTATTTCCTAATAAAATTGCTAGTATTGAATGCTTGATAAATAAGTGCACAGTGTGTCTTTGTGCAAAACAAAGTAGATTACCTTTCTATAAAAGTACTACTGTTAGTATAAAGCATTTTGATCTTGTGCATATGGATGTATGGGGACCATACAAAACCACAACATATGACGGCAATAAATCTTTTCTAACAGTTGTGGATGATTTTAGCAGATATACTTGGGTGTTTTTATTAAAATCGAAGTCTGATGTATTCTTACATATTAAAAAATTCTTGACCTTTGTAAAGACTCAATATGGGGTATCAGTCAAGGTGGTAAGGATAGATAATGGAACTGAATTTGTAAATTCCTTGTGTAAAGATATGTTTGATAGTCTAGGCATTATACATCAAAGGTCTTGTCCTTACACTCCCCAACAAAATGGAGTGGCTGAGAGTAAACATAGACATATCTTAGAATTGACAAGAGTTATGAGATTTCAAGCAACAATTCCAATAAAGTATTGGGGTCATTGTGTTCAAACTTCAGTTTATATAATTAACAGATAACCCACTCAACTGTTAGGGGGAATATCTTCTTTTGAGAAGTTAAACAATAAGAAACCTTCTCTTATACATCTCAGAATATTAGGCTGCTTGTGTTTTGCAAAAATTGTGCAAGAGTCAGATAAGTTGCAGTCTAAAGCTAAAGCATCTATTCTAATGGGCTATTCTAAAACACAAAAAGGATACATATTATTAGACATTTCTACCAAGCCCTTCTATGTCAATAGAGATGTGAGTTTTAAAGAAGATATTTTTCCTTTTTCAAAAGAAAGTGTAAATGATACAAAGTTATTTACCTTACCTGTAATTCCTTGTGAAGAAAATATCAATTGTATGCCAGGAAATACTACCTCTTTTTTTCTAGAAAATAGCTTAGTGCAGACAGAAGCAGAACCTGGTATACAGAAACACACTAATCATACAGGCAAATGATGTCGCGGCCCATTTTTCCCTCGCGGAAAAGCGGGATTCGACATGTGACAACTCTTAAGGGTGGATTGTTGAAGAGTCGCCACCTAACGAATTTAAGGTGCGTTAGGGCACCGTCATAAGCTTTTATTTCCTAAGTTACCAGAGTTCGGGTAAGGGCTTTAATTACCTCGAAAGGAAGGTGTTAGGCACCTCTCGAGGTCCACAAATGTGGTTACCGGCCGTACTCATTAAATGAGATATTAACTAAGTGGCCAATTAAAACTGATTTTAACTTATATTGTTTAAACTAAATGATGAAGTCGAAGATAACAAAGTTTGCACAAACAAGAAAGAAATTAGGACGGAATGAAAGTTAAAACAAATTTATGACATTCTAAATTCTTAAATAACTACAAAAGCTGTGACAAGCAATCATTTTTTGAAAACAAAAAAAAATTTTAAATTATGGGGCCGAGCCTCGGTAGGCGCCTACGTATCCCTTAAGGGAATCAGGCCAAACGTAGTTCTAAATTTAGAAAAGTTTGACCTAATGGGATCATCTCGTGCAACTTAAATAATACGAGCAATCTTTTGAATTGCTTGTATTATTCAGCGAGCGCGAGTTTATCATTTCCCGACTACCCACCTAATTGATTATTTAACTTAAAACGCTCTAGGTGATGAAGCTAACGTCCTACAATTTGCCTACCCGCACCAATCTTAAGGTCCACGAGGCTTTGGACAACTAATTTGGATTTTTTGTTCTAAAGTCTTAAGGCTTTAAGAGAAAGAAAAACAGATAAATAGCAATTAGCAAAACAAACATATGAAGGGTTTGAATAGGCCTCTTTGTACAAACCTAAAAGCATGATTTATGAGTGCAAGTGAATATTATAAATGATCTCTAAACAAATATGTTGACTTCGTATATGAAAACCAAAATAGTATAAACATAGTGCCAGTTTAAAATAGATGAAAACCGTAGATTAAAGAAAGCAACTTTAATGTGAAAATAAGGCTGGTTTGAAATGGACTTAGAAATGCAAATCAATTCGAGTGAAATTTAATGCAAACATAATTAACTAGATGCAGGAATGCAGAACAACAGAATTTAAATGTAAGAGTAATAGCCAATTTGAAATGGGCGAATATAATGTAATGACTAAACAAGTACGATTTAAACAAATTAATATCTTAGCATGATGGCTATGTTAAATAAGATCTTATATGCATTGACAAATTTGTAGCAATTAGATTTGTGACTACAAACACTGTTTAAGAAGTTTTAATATAAACGTGTTCCAAATTAAGGAATTAAAGATAAATTCCTATTGAAATTATGGTAGCGGACAAGGAATTATATTAAAACAGTAAATCGGGCATGATTCTTTAATTGAGAGAATAAACAAAAGTGGATTGGTGATTCTGTGAATCAATCTAAAAGATTAAGTCTTATAACATGTTACAAATAGTCTCTTATCACCTATTGATTAAAAAGAAACAACAGATATGCAAAAATAAAATTTGTATGATGTTTTTTATCTACTCGCACATACATGACTACAAAATCCTAAAAATTTTAGCAGTATTAAATCGGCATTCATATTATTGCTAATTCCTCTGAGTGTGATTTCTAACAACTACGTGTTATTCCTATAGGCATATTTCTTAGCAATATATAAATCAAACTGTTACGAGTATAATTTCTATTGCGCGTCGTTCCTATATGCATGTTTTCTAGCGATATCAAAACAGTAAAGAAGAATAAGATCCCCTCCCCCATTCCCCTTTCCACTATTTATCACTGTTTATTTACAAATTACAATAATAATGATAAATCACTTAAACAGATACATGAATGAACACGAAAATTTAAACTACTCCAAACAATCGCCTCCGACTGTTTTTATTCCAGACCCGAAGTGACTCCGATATTTCTCCCCATAACAAAAATCTGTTAAATGATAGAAAAACGACAAGCATATAGACGGTCTAATCCTAAAACAGATTTCATTTTAAACCTTACCTTAATATAATAATAATAATAAATAAATAAAGAAATTTAAAAGACCAAATTATTCCACAATACACATAGCATCTCATCACAAAAATGTGTACTAACCGGTTCAAGGAAGTCGAAGCGAATTCTTGCAGATAAATATTTGTTTTAGACCAATTACCAAAGGAAAAGTCTATTTTTTTTCTTTGGACGAGAGAATTGATATTATTTTAAGAATTCCATAAATGCTTACCCTCCAGAAAATGGGAGGAGGGTATTTTATAGCTAAAATGGGTAAAGGGAAAGGAAACAAATCAGCCAGCAATTAGATAGAATTACCTTAATTGAATAAAGCCAAAATCAGGACTAAATAAATTTTCCCAAAAATAAAACCTATATTCAGACCATTCAGATAATTAAAAGGGAAAGAAAATCAATCACAGATTAATTGACAGAGTCACTTAAGGACATAAATGAGGAAAATAATCACAAAAAATCAATCAAGGGCCTTATTTAAATAAACTTGTCAAAAATCTGGAGGAGTTTCCAGCTTTACCAATATATACACCAAATCAAGCAAAAGATCAAATCATATAAAAACTAAAATTAGGCCGGATCCTATCAATCTATTACCAAAGACTACTTAAACATGATCTAAAATATTCGAAAATAATTTTAACTTTACCATAATTATTTGAATAAATATTTAAGTATAGATTATTAAAAATCAATTAAAAGGAGAAATCAGTAATACTTTTCAAAAATTATTTAAATATTAATTACAGTTAAATTTGAAACTGTCATATGACAAATCACTTTTTTATAGTGAAAAGCTCAAATTAATGATAAGAAATATAAGTAATTACAAAGTTTATCAGTTCAAAAGACCCTAATAATATCAATGATGGACAAGAATCACTTAAAATTAAACAGAATCAAATAGTAAATATATTGAGCATATGTATTCAATTAAGTATGAAGATTATCCTGATTTTTCTGAGATTTATCAAGTAAAGTATGAGCAGTCATAAACTGATTGGGGTAAAATAAATGACAGATGGTCATAAGCAAATTCGACATGAGGTTTTATTGAGATAAATGTCTAAACATATCATTCTACTAAATCAACAAATTCACCAGAAACATTAAGTAAAACCATAATCAGATTTGTCTTTTAAAAAAAAATCTTGTGACATTTAGGCCGTTTTATTTAGAGTTAACAAATAACAAAAAATAAAGATGAAGTAATGTTTGTAATGACATAAACGATCAGTTAAATTAAATACATTATGTGCATCTGACAACATGAATAGTATTAGATCTAAACAAGCATTCATAAGAGGAAGAAATTTAGAATTGTAAATTAAGAGGCATAGCAGGAAGGGTAACAGTAATGAACAGGAAAGAAGAACAGTACATATAGTCATATATATATTACACATATACTATATTATATATATCCATATACATATATATATATATCACACATATATATCATATACAAATGAAATAGAAAACAGTATATAATATATCCCTCATGCATAAATGAACAGAAAAGTAGAGCAGCATAAATAGTTTTATATATATATATATATATATATATATATATATATATATATTATATTATATTATATTATATATATTTACATCTATCATATATACATATCCCTATATATATATATTATATTATACTTATATACATATATATTACACATTTATGACATTATATATAAAAATGAAATAAAACAATATATCTAACATATATTGTTATATACATTACATATATATTATATATTATATATTATATATTATATATAGATATATACTTATTATATACATATATGTAACAATAAACAGCAAAACAAAAAAATAAAAAATAAAATAAATAAATAATTTACGGACAGATCACAGATCTGTCCGATCGGACCGTAATCGGAGCGACGGGTGTTTTCCGGCGAGAAGAAGGAAAGAAGGAGGCCGGCCGGAGAGGAGAAAGAAGGACGTGGTGGTGGCGTTGAGGTCCGGCGGGTGTTTTACGGCGTTTTGGTTGAAGAAGAAAAAAAAAATGGAGATGGAGAGAGGAAGGCGGCTTGTTTCCGACGATGGAGAGGAGGGAGATCCGGTGACTGTCGCCGGAGAAGACGAGGGAGAGAGGGAGTTATGGTTGCCGGCAGTGTTGTTTTCAGTGAGGGGAGAAGATGACGGCGGCGCGAGGCTGGTTTGGAGTTGCTGTTGGTGTTGTTCGCCGGTCGTTTGGTGGTGGCTGTTTTGACCGGAAAAGAAAGAAAAAAAAATGTGAGAGGGAGAGAGGGAGAGAGGGAGCGACGCCGGTGGACTTTTCTTTTTCCGACGGGGGAGATCGATGAGGGAAAGGGCGGAGTGGTGGTGGCCGGCGAGGTAAGAGAAGGGAAGGATGGGCGGCGGCAGGTTAAGGAGAGGGAAGGAGGAAAATGAAAAGTTTTGGTAGGGTTTGGGGTGGGGAATGATTTAAATATGGAAGTAGGCTAGGGTTAATCTTAGCCGTAGGATTAGATTAGATGAACGGATCAGATTTAACCTGGATAAAAGGGTCGGGTTAATGGGTCAAAAACGGGTAGGGGTTAATTTGGCTGAAATTTAATTTAAATAATAGCCAAAATTGATCAAAAGTGGCTAAAATTGAAATATTTGAAATGAAAGTGGCCAGATTTGAAATAAATTGGATGAAATTGAATAGGAAATGGCTATAATTTAAATAAATTGAATGAAATTGGATTTAGCTGCTATTAAATTAATAAATATACTACACTTTTAAATAATTTGATAAATAGATAATAAAATAATTTAAATTATACGAAAATCATATAAATACTATTATTAATAAAATAAATTATAAATTTAAGTATACTTATGTAAATATCATATAATTAAATTATTATATTTACGAAAAATTTAATGACTAAAATATTAAATCAAGTTATCAAATATTATAAAAATCATATTATTAACATAAATAATTTATAAATTAGAGTAATATTATTAGTCAAATAAATTTATAAAACTTAGTAAAATTAGGTAAATAATTTATTAAATAAAGAATATATTTCAAAATAAGGGCGCATATTAATACAAAATATATTATATCCGATGTAATTATTTAGTATCAAAATTTAAAATTAATATAAATCATATATATATAACTTGAAATAATTTTCGCAATATTATGATAATAAATTACTTTATAAATACAAAAATAAGCCGAATTTTGCGTTAAATAAATAAATAAATATATACATATATAAGCAGCATATTAAGGCGCAGGTAGGTCAAAATTGGGTGTCAACAAATGATAATACTGATCATGCAACTGAAGTCTATCTAGATGAACCACCAATTCAAACAGTCTTAGATTAGCAACCAACAACTCTAAGAAGATCTGGAAGAGGAGTTCATCCACCATGTTGTATGAAAGAGTTTGTATCTCTAAATGCTAATCATGATAGGCCTTGTGCTTTATCAAACTACTTATCTCATGATCATCTATTTCCTACTTATTCATCTTTTGTCTCAGCATTGTCCAGCATAACTAAACCTACTTCATATACAGAAGCAGTTAAGGACAAGAAGTGGATAGAAGCTATGCAAGCAGAAATACAAGCACTTGAGCAGAACAAACCATGGTCTGTTGTGCCTCTACCTAAAGAGAAAATACCTATTGGATGCAAAAGGATATATAAATTCAAATACAAAGCTAGTGGTGAAATAGAAAGATTTAAAGCCAGGCTAGTGGCAAAAGGCTATAGCCAACAGGAGGGAATATACTACCAAGAAACTTTTAGCGCTGTTGTCAAAATGCTGACAGTAAGAACAGTGTTAGCAATTGCAACATCTAGAAAATATCATGTGCATCAAATGGATGTATATAATGTCTTTCTTCAAGGTGATATTTATGATGAAATTTATATGAATTTACCTCAAGGATTTCAGAGTCAGGGGAAGATAAAACAGGTATGCAGACTCAATAAATTCTTGTATGGACTGAAACAAGCACCCAGGCAGTAGAATGCCAAGCCAGCTGAAGCACTTCTGAAATTCAGTTTTACCCAGAGTCAATATGATCACTCCCTATATACCAAAAAGTCATAGAAGAGTATCATTGTAATATTGGTTTATGTTGATGACATACTAGTCACAGATGATGATCTAGAATTGATAAAGGAAATCAAGACTGCTCTATAAAGTGAGTTCAAAATGAAGGATCTAGGAGAGTTGAAATATTTTCTAGGAATTAAGTTTGCTAGATCAGAAAAAAGAATTGTGATGCATCAAAGGAAATATGCATTGGAGGTAATTTTAGAAACTGGACTTAGTGCAACTAGGCCAACAACTACACCTATGGATACTAATGTCAAGTTCACTACAAGGGAATATGATCAACTCATCCAGAAACACAATGAAGGTCTAAAAAAGACAAATACTAAACAAGATGATACACTACTGACAGACCAAGGAAGCTACCAGAGATTAATTGGCAAACTGCTATACTTGACAGTCACTAGACTAGATATTGCTTATAGTGTACAAACACTCAGACAGTTCTTCCAACAGCCCAATAAATCTCACATGGAGGCTGCCTTGAGAATTGTCAGGTATATCAAAAATGAACCTGGACAAGGCATTTTACTATCCAGTAATTAGAAGGACTTAGTTACAGCCTTTTGTGACTCAGATTGGGCAGCATGCCAACTCACCAGGAAGTCTATCACAGTCCTCTTAATAAAGCTAGGTGACTCCTTAATATCCTGAAAATCAAAAAAGCAAGCTACCGTCTCAAGGAACTCAGCAGAAGCTGAGTACAGAAGCATAACCTCAACAATATCTGAACTAACTTGGATCACTAGTTTAATAAGGGATCTTGAGTACAAATTCAACTACCAGTGAGCACACATAGTGACAGTAAAGCAGCCATTCAAATAGCTGCTAATCTGGTGTTTCATGAGAGGACAAAACACATCGAAATTGATTGTTATTTTATAAGGGAAAAAATCCAGTAAGGGTTGATTAAAACCGAATACATACCTACTAGAGATCAACCTGCAGATATTCTCACAAAAGGGAACACAACTCTTCATCAGCATCTCATATCCAAATTAGGTGTACTTAACATTTTCATGGCACCTAGTTTGAGGGGGAGTGTAGAGTAAATTAGTAGATTAGCTTAAAAGTGTATTAAAACTAACTGTAATTACCAACTAGTTAGTTAGTCACTAACCACCTATAAATAGAGTCAGTTATAGAGAGATACAATTACATCATTCATTTGATGAGAATCTGATTGTAAAGCTGCTACTCTCTCTCTCTCTCTCTACTAACAGAATCCTCCTCTTCTTCTTCTTCTTCACTATCGTATGAACATGATCTTGATTATATCTTGTTCTTGATCAAGTTGTATGTTGCTTAATGTTGATAAAATCACATGAATTATGAAGGATACACCTACATCAGGTGAAATATCCTTAAGGACAGTGTCATTGACACGCCTCAAGCTATAAAAAATTCTCTACAGGTTCTATGACAAGTATTTTCCGTAGGATTTACAACTTGATGAAGAGGTCCAACCAAGACTTCTGTAAAAATGTCAGGATTTAAGAGGTCCAACCAACACTTCTGTAAAAATGTCAGGATTTGAGAGGAAGAGGAACAAAAGATAAAAGAAATCAGTATATTAACAAGTTTTTCATGACCAAAATGAGAATCCAGCTCAACGTGTTTTGTTTGTTTGTAGTTTTTCAGCAATATATATCCCGCCCGATTGTCACTGCACTTGCTTGGCCACTATCATAATTCTTTTTAGGCTTGGTAAACTTAAACTTCTTAGGAGATCTCCATGCAATTAATAATATTTATCTTTCTCATGTCCTAAATTTTTTATTATTATTTTTTGCATTATGCGCTGAACAAAGTATTCCTCTTCATATATGTTAGTGTTGACATTTTTCCTTTTATAATCATGTAGTATCTGGAAAGATCTTCTTGATGCTGTGGTATTGAATGCAGAAGGTACCTGAAAGAAAGAGTTCATTTGGTCTCTGTCAATCTTCATGAAGAATGAGAGAGTATGCTTGTGCAGTAATGAATAGAGATTTCGTCATCAAAATGTTTCCTTTTATGCTAGAGCAAAAGCTCTGACACCATGTGAAGTTTAAAAAAAAAAATTAACTCTAGATAGAATTTTTAATTGAATTTCATTTTTTTGTATGTAGTTGTACATTAATTTGTATTTCCTCTATAATATACAATTAGGCTACTGAATAAAATTAAATTTTTCTAACTAAATTTTGATGATTCTTAACAATTAATAAGAACAATGGTGCATTCTAGACCTTTTTAATTTCTCTAGTCTATACAATCTAGAGAATTATACACTCACAATGAAAATCCGATCTTTAGTTAGTCAATGTCAATCTGTATTTTGAAATTCAGTTTACAGTATTTATGAAAATTTCTAGCTCAAAATATAATGCTTATTATATTAATGACAATTTATATTTTCTAATTTTTCAAATAATTCGTTTAAAATTTGAACCAGCGCCTATAGAGAGAATCTCATTTTTATTTATTTTAAAATTTTAAAATCATGACTTTAGGATAACATGGCCTCATTATTAATTAGACATGTTAGTATTTATTATTCTCATACTTCTTGGAAACCTGCGTGAAGAGAACAAGCAAAGGCACCGAGTGAATCAGACACCTATATAAAACTTGAAAGTCAACAATGGATAGAAGAACTAACAACACGTTCTATGATAATGTAGTTCACGTTATACTTATGAATGGTTAAGAGATATTGAAACGAACAATTTCTAGCAAGTTTTATTAGCAAATTTATTGTTTAAATAAATTTTTTTGTTTGATATGTTATATATAGCTAAAATAAAGAAGATGAAAAAGTTTTGTTATTTTTGTTTGGTAATTAAATAAATTATAAGAAAATCAATAAAGAAATTAAAACTGACCAAGAACTGAACATGTTGAACTCTGACCCATTATTTAGTTCATTTTAACTCCTCTAATCACTCAATTATCTTTTAAGTTGATTGTAGTGAACACATATGTATATCTGTTTGTAAGTTCTTTCGAGTCAAATTGAAAATCGAATTAAATTGATATTTTTTTAGATTAACAATCAATAAAATTTGGTTTGATTTTATTTTTAAGTAAAAAATAACTGAATCAAACCGACTATAAAAATACTATTTAAAAATTATAATTTTTCACAAATACAAATACGATAAAATACTTAAAATCACTTTAAAATTAACATATTTTCTTTAAATCCCCCTAAATTATCAATAGTCTTAATTATTCCCCTGAATAATTCTCAATACCATTCGCCCATGTGAGAAAATGGGATATATATCTAGGTCCGGATTTAATTGTATTTTCCTTGGAATCATTAATAAATATGTATTAATTTACATTAGAGAATGCAATTATTCATTGACTTCTCTATTCCATCTATGAACAAGTCGGGACAAATTCCTTTACTTTTTGTCATGTGCACGATCTCTTATTATAAGAAGTAAATACGTACTATACCATTAGGCTTAAAACGAATTTGCAGAGCTACAAAGATAATCGATCATATGGCAGAAAGAGAAATTGGTGGTGGAGATAGAAGATGGTCTCTCAGAGGCATGACTGCACTTGTTACTGGCGGTACTCGTGGCATCGGGTAATTAATCAATACTAACATCGATGCCAATTAGTTACTTTCTTCAATTTTTGTAACTTTGTGATATCTGAAAACTAATCTACTATATGTATTAGTCATGCTATAGTAGAAGAGCTAGCTAATTTTGGAGCAGAGGTGTATACATGTTCCCGTAGCCAAAATGATTTGGATGAGTGCTTAGAGAAATGGAGGAGCAACGGCTTCAAAGTGTTTGGATCTGTATGCGATGTGTCATCAACATCTCAACGACAAACGCTTATTCAATCAGTTACTAGTAGTTTCAACGGGAAGCTCAATATACTTGTAAGTTTCAAGTTATAATATATATATATATATATATACACACACACACGTTGAATTTAGTTTCAGAAAAATAGTTCAATTACCTTTTGTTATAGGTAAATAATGCAGGCACGATTATACCAAAAGAAGCCACAAAGACTACTGAAGAAGACTATTCAATCGTAATGGGTACCAATTTTGAGGCTTCATATAATCTATGTCAACTCGCTCACCCCTTGTTAAAGGCTTCTGGAAATGCAAGTATAGTCTTTAACTCTTCTGTTGCTGGGGTGATTCCAGTGCCCAATACATCCATCTACGCAGCATCTAAAGGTAATTATGACGTACTTATCTGATAATTTGATTTATGATATATATAATATAATAAAACGTTCAAAATAACCTATTATAGTTTTAATACTCATCATAGAAATTTATCTTCGGGTCAAATGGGCTGTATGTTTAATTCATGTTGAATAATTGTACATTTAGGTGCAATCAACCAAGTGACAAGGAATTTGGCTTGTGAATGGGCAAAGGACAACATTCGTGTCAATGCTGTTGCCCCATGGATCGTCAAAACTCCCATCGTTGAAGCAGCATGCGTAAGAAGCAAAAGTTTTTCTCTTCTAAAAATTTCAGTTTACTTCATACAAAGGCTATAACAATATTGTTTTATTGATTGAAAAATTAATGTATAGAAAGAGAGAGAGAGTCCATCATCTACTCCTAATTAATTGACATCTCAATCGACGAAATTCCCCAAGAAATAAAGATAAACAATAGTAATTATTGTATTGTGTTGCTTATTTATTCCTCGACCTGACTAACAAAAAACTAGGACTAATGGTCATATTGTGAAAAATAAAAATGACAAATACCATACAAGAATTTGTCAACAAAATTATATTGATTTTTTTATTATTATCCTTATTATTATTGTAATTATATTTTGGGTTGCAGCGAGTCCCTAGTCAAAAGGAAAATATAGAACGCTTAATTGATCGAACGCCTATGAGGCGAGCGGGAGAGCCGAGTGAAGTTTCGTCGCTGGTGACATATCTATGCCTTCCCACTGCTTCTTATATCACTGGCCAAATTATCTGTGTAGATGGTGGATTCACAGTCAATGGTTTTGTCTAATTGTAATACTCTGTAATGATAAACATTCTTTGTATCCTCTTTATTTAATTTGGAGCATTTTAAAGAATATATATATTCTGAATTTGTGATTGGTATTTTATACGTATGGCAACCTTATTTGATGTCACTTACCCTGTTTCTTTAAAGATGAGATCAATTCAGAAGTACTTATTTATTAGTTTTAAGTATAGCAAACAGATTGATAAATTTACTTTGCAACCTCTTAATTATAACCCTCTTGTGGCGGTGAACTCTAACCATGAAGCTGAAATCTCTTAAAAGAAAACTTATGTTACTGCTATCAACACAGCTACATTCACAGATCTGACCGGAAATTGAGATGCAAGAGAGGCTGTAGTAGCAAAACAAACTACTCACAATGATATACCAATTGTGATATTTAAAGCTGAGTATTATGAAATCGTGATTGATGAATGCAGACTTACAAATTTTTTGCAAGCCCATCAAAAACTGTATAAGTTGTTGATCTTAACTCATTTTGCAGTTGCGTTCTTTTGCCCCACACTTGCACTTACAATTGCTGACCAAACCCTTATTTGATCCCATATTCTTTTTTTTAATTTTATATTAAGCCACCTTCACTGGTAGGGTTAGGCTAACCCCTACCATGTATATTAAAATAAGTCAGTAGCAAAATACACGAGAGAGGGGATATAAAACCTATCCCCTCCATCATAATTAACAAGATTGGACATTCCCCAATCTCCATAGAAAAAGTGACGACTACCCAGTCTAATTGGCTTTTTACAAGAGAGGAGATAAGCTAGGAGAATGAAATTCTCACTGAAGCTATGAACAGGGAGAAAAGCAAAGTTAAATAATATCATCAAAGGTTGTGTCAATGTTTTTCTTGTTCCGAATTCTGAAATTATGCACGTGCCATTTGTCGAGGTTCAACAAACCTTTTACTCTTCTTGGAAATTCTTCAAAATTAACAAAAATAGTAGCTTGGTTCCTCTGGTGGCTGAGATTGGCCAGCTTGTCTGCAGCCATATTGGTTTCCCTGAAGCAATCAGAGGAAGAGTAGTTTCTCTCAGCCATCAAGTTGTTGATGTTCTTCAAAGTGTTGTCAATGTGCCATAGGATTTGGCACAAACCAAGAACACTAGACACAAGGAGCATGGAGTCCAAATCCATATAGAGGTGGTTAACATCATTTTCAGCATACTATTGGATCCCAAAAAGGGGACTTTTGGCTTCCGCTTGGTTAGACGAACTCAGACCGAGGGGATGGAGAAGGCCATGATCAATTTGCCATTCCAATTCCTTACTATACCACCTCCTCCACCCTTTTCCTTCTTGGAGCCTCCATCATAATTTAGTTTATAGAAGGGCATAGATGATTTTTTCCAGAGAATAATCTCAGAGGATTTAAAATTAATCCTCTTATCAGCCAACAAGTTGATATCTTTCCAAAAGAGGTCATTTTTCAGATTCGAAAATTTTATTTTAGTCAAAACAACCAGCCACTCTGAAATATGAGAAATGATATTAGGAAGAAAGGGTTTTTTATTGCCAAACCTGAACACACCTTGCTTTCCATAATTACCAAAGAATAATAACATGGGCCAAACTAATAATTTTGGATAAAACTATATTTTTTGGTATGAAATCTCACCATTGACTAAGATTGGCCCTCATAGTCGTATGCTGCAATATTAGACCAAGAGAGTTGCCATAGTAGTTCCAAATTATTTTGGCCAAATCTCTCGAGTTGAAAGCGCGATCAAGCTGGCTATCTGCTTGAGAAATGCGACAACATCCATAGTTAGTAGGGTCAAAGTTTCCTGGCAGTAGTATCATTAGAGACTCTCCTGTTAATGATTCTCCATGCCATAAAAGGATATTTTGAAAGAAAGGTGTTTTTGCTAGACTTTGGCTACAAAAGAGGTTTCATCCCTGTTATGCCTTCGATGGTTCCAAGCACTTCCTACTGAAAATTTTCCAGAGGTCTCAAGGATCCAGATATGCATATCATCATTGTTGATGAAAGAGATATTCAGATTTATGATGTGTTCTTAAACAACATCAGGGAGGTGGTATTCACAAGCATTTTAGTACCATACTTCAGCCATTGAAAACATCATTAAGGTTAATATTAGGGGGCTTAGACCCACTAGGCATAATGGTGTATAGGGGACCAACCTGCATCCAGTTATTATACCAAAAGGAGATTTTTCTATATCCAATCTTTCAAATAATTTTTTCTTTCAAGCTTATCTCTGATCTTACAGAGCTCCTTTCAATTATGAGAGTTACCACTATACCATCACTTCACCACCATTGAGATTGTTGGCAGTACTTGTTCTTTAAGAAGGTTGCCCAGAGGCTCTTAGTAGATCTAGCTCTTTACCATTATTTTGCAGTGAAAGCCTCGTTGATGTCAATCATTTTTCTAAAGTTGGTACCGCCTTCCTCAAAAGGAAAAGACATATTATCCCATGCATGATACCCAATGTTGTCTTCTGCGTTGATCATTGTTCCCCTAGAAAAATTTAACCAGAACTTTCTCAATCAGTTCAAATAAGGATTTGGGAGGTTGCATAATCAAGTAAGTGAGAGGGCATAGCTTGGAGGACATGCTTAATAAGGACGATTTTACCCCTATAGAGAGGAGCTTGTCGCACCACCCTCAAGTCTTGTTGATAATATTATTAATTAGGCCTGAGAAGAATGATTTTTGCTTCCTTCCAAAGTAAAGCGAGCAGCCCAAATATTTAAAAGGAAAGTCTTTCTTTCTCATGCCAGTAATTCTCAGGACTCTCTAAACATCTCCTTTGACTAGCTTCAGAATGAAGAATGACACTACTTTTCATCTTATTGATATATCGTCCCAACACTTTCTCACAAGTCTCCAAAACCTGCATGACTTTTTTGAGAGACTTCCTATTCCCTGCAAAAAAAAAAAAAAAAAAAAAATCATCAGCATAGCATAAATGATTAATAATATGGCCTTTTTTGTTCATGTAGAATTTGATAATGTAGGCCCTCCTGTTTTTGCATGATGGAAGAATTTCAGCACTGAGAACAAACAAGGAGGGATCGGAGGTATAGGTCTCCTTGTCTTAAGCCAGTCCCAAATTTGAAAAATTCATATCTACCTTCATTAACAACTATAGAATACCAGTTGTTGGAGATAAATTTAAAAACAAGATAGATTCATTTGTTAGAAAAATCAAATTTCTTGATAATGAGGCAGAAATAGGATCAAGAAACTATGTCATAACCTTTAGACATATCAAGTTTTATAATCATATTTCCTCCTTTGTTAGTCAATCCCATATTCTTTTCATCTTTATAAAATTTCCAGCAACATCAGAGATTCTTGAGAAATGCTATAAAAAAAAATTTAAAAAAAATACGAAAGGTGGAAATTAAAAATTGCCTAATTTATGTATTAATATTAGCATAAATACAAAATCGATGCATTGGATTTTTGTCCAAACCATCTTGAAAAAAAAAAAGAATGATGAATAATTCATCCTTATACAAAAAGGTCTCAATACAGTACTACATGGAGTTGGTCCTGGTAGTATGACATCCTCTGGGATGCATAGTCACAATGAGAAAAATATATAGTTGCTAGGGCCCAAAAAATCAAAAAATAATGAGAAATTAACATAAATAACGTATTTTTTATCGAAAATAGACTCTTATAGCTATAATTTCATTAATTATAATTTATAGTTATATTTCAAGTTGTGATGGAATGTATACATTTAAAAAATCATGATATTTTATATTTGGATATAAATACACTAATTAATGTATTAGGTGAAACATGAGATACTACCTTTCTAAAATGATAAATTATCAAACATCACGCTACGATAAATACATAATCTTTCATCTCTCTCTCTCTCTTCCCTCTCTCTTTCTCTCTCCGCCCTCTCTCATCTCTCTCTACCCCCCCCCCCCCCTCCCTTTCCTCTTTCTCTTTTTTCTGTCTCTCTCCGTCTTTGTATATTGTATTTCACCTCTCTTTGTATTTGTATTTTCATCTTCTCTATTTGTATTTGTATATTTTTTGAGGTATTAGGCAACTGTATTTATTGTACTTGTACATGCATTTAGGTTGTATCTTCTATCTCTCTGTATGTTGTATTTCCACCTCTCTCTTTGTATTTTTATATTTTATGAGATGTCAGACGACTATATTTTATTGTATTAATACGTGCATTTGGGTTGCATTCGTTCGCTCTAATTTAGTTTGTATTTGTTCGTTCTTGTATCACGTGTATTCATTCGCTCTTATATCGATTGTGTCATTCATGATATAGAAAATATAAAAAAAATAACACAAAAAGTGAGAGAGAGAGATAGAAAGAGAAAAAAAGGGAGAGAGAGGGGGATAGAGGAGAACGAGAGAGGGGAGACAGAAGCAGCGAGAGAGATGGAGGAGAGAGGCCAGTGAAATTGGGAGAGAACAAAAGATTTCTTTCTTATTTGCTATTAAATACAAAAAAAAAATAACTAAAAGTTGAAAGTATAACTAATAATCGTAACTATTTGAAATTATAGCCATGTATAATAAATATTAGCACATGATTGTTAGTTAACTTTCAACTTTTAGTCCTTTTTTTGTATTTAATAATAACTAATTATAATTATTTGAAATTATAGCTATGTATAATAAGTATCAATACATGATTGTTATATTATGTAATTTTTTCAAAAATAATTAACCATCATCAAAAGTAAAGAATTTTCTCGATTTCTTAAATTTGCGGTTCGTCATTCTTTAATCAGTTTTTGACTCCGTTTGAAAGAGTGAAACTCTGTGTGAAGAAGGAGTGTTTTCTTTGTTTTTCACCCAAAAATTAGCAATATAATTTGCCACGATATTTACTTCTCCATTGCAGTAGTGAAATTTGTAATTATATATGATCTTCAGTAAATTGATCTGACTAATAAGTATGAATAATATCACAATTGACTTTAATTAGAGTTACTATTGATCATGTTAATGATGATTATAGAGTCAGATTCATGTCCACATTATTCTTGTGTTTATTAGTGAAGCATCATTGTATTCCACGAAGGATAGCCTTAATTGGATTCTGCGTGCAATTACATTGAGTAAGCCACGACAAAAATACCATTTTCATCTCTAGAAATGGCTGTTAGGCTTGTATGCGTCCACCACTCGTTAAGGAAGCAGGTCTTTCGATAGTTAATAACAGATAATCAACCAACAAATAACTAGGACAGTAAATATAAATGACACAAAATATTTACGTGGAAATCTCCTTGCTCAGGGGAGTAAAATCACGACCTACCTCATAGGATTTCAACAACTTTACTAAATCTGAGCAACAACAATTACAGACTCCAATAATATTTTGGATTAAACTTTTAATCCAATCCCTCTATTGCAAGACTACAAGGCAGTAACTCTACTACCGACTCTCCAACCAACTACCTCTAACTGGTGCACAATGGCTAACTCTAGTCCAACTACCAACTAACTCTAGTTGATACAAATCCAGGCTAACTCTAGCCTTACCACCAACCACCTCTAGTTGATGACTCTTTCTGAAGACACAAGAAGAGCAACAAAACAAACACCTACACCAGCTTCATAAGGAGAAGAGTAGGTTTACACTTTTTGAACAGATTTACAAAGACTCAAAAACAACAAGTATTAAGAGCCAACTTGAGTTGATCACGATTAGGTCCTTTGTTTATTGATGAGCTTTGCTCTTTTTGAGCACCTACAACTTTTGCAAAGGATATCTCAATTTCTTGAATGCAAAAATTAGGGTTTCATTTTGGTCATCTCTATCCATATAAGAGAGACCAAAAAACTAGAAGCAATCCCATTGGTTAGTACATCTGTCTTGCTACAAAAGCTGCTGCAACTCTGTTGCAGCTTCACCAACCATCGCAGACAAAGATACACTTTACAACTGTATGTTGACTTTCTGACACACACACGAATTTGGTACCTTTGAAAGGACCATAACGAGGGACCGGATCCCTTCATGAGTTTGTCAATCATCAAAACCAAGATTATAACAATGCCTCCTCCACTGGTACTGTCAGAATTTTCTTTGTTACATCCATCAGTATTCAATTTAAATGTTTCTGGACTTGGTTAAGATATTTGATGTTGATACTGGCTTGAATCTTTCAATTTATAGTACACTATTGTTCCATTGCTGATTGTAATGAATTTGTGGGAACTGGCATGTTGGCAGCATTTTGATCTGACAAATAATAGTTTGTTGGACAGTAACCTGAGCATAAAAATAAAATCTTGTAATTGACCTGTTTTTACTAAATTCTAGCAACAATGAAAGAGTAACATTGGTCGTTTTTAAAACTTGTCATATAAACTTAGTGGTAAAAAAGTCCATTTCGATTTGGAGTCCAAATGGGCATGTCATTATTATAATTCATAATGTTAGTGGTAACAATATGACTAACAACATAAGTAGGAAAAGATTATTAAGCTTAGCATAATTCCAACCATTATTAATGATAAAAGAAAATACGTTGACTTTTTTAGAGTGATAAGCACTTAAAAAATAATGAGCAAGAGGTCCAACGCCAATTTAGTTATCCCATTTAAATTTATAAACACAAGCTTTAACGGGAGCATCCTCGCAACTTTAAAGAGTTCTCCGTCATTGATAAGAGCCCTTCAATAATTCTCAATACCATGTGCCCATGTGAGGAAGTGGGTCCGGATTTAATTGTATTTTCCTCAAATAATTGATTACTTCTATGCAATTATATTAAATTAGGCAATGCAGTTATTCATTGACTTCTCTATCCAATCTATGAACAAGTCGTGACAAATTCCATTATCTTTTGTCATGTGCACGATCTCTTATTATAAAAGCAAATACGTACTACAGCATTAGGCTTAAAACGAAGAATTTGCAGAGCTACAAAGATAATCAATCATATGGCAGGAAGAGAAATTGGTGGTGGAGATAGAAGATGGTCTCTCAGAGGCATGACTGCACTTGTTACTGGCGGTACTCGTGGAATCGGGTAATTAATTAATAATACTAACATTGATCTCCATTAGTTACTTTCTTCAATTTTTGTAACTTTTTTGTGATTTCTGAAAATTAATCTACTATATGTATTAGTTATGCTATAGTAGAAGAGCTGGCGAATTTTGGAGCAGAGGTGTATACATGTTCACGTAGCCAAAATGATTTGGATGAATGCTTAGAGAAATGGAGGAGAAAGGGCTTCAAAGTGTCTGGATCTGTATGCGATGTGTCATCGATATCTCAGCGACAAACGCTTATGGAATCAGTCACTAGTAGTTTCAACGGGAAGCTCAATATACTTGTAAGTTACTTAATAAACACACACTCCACTAGTATATAGTTCCAGAAAGAAGTACAATTACCCTTTGTTAAAGATAAACAATGCAGGCACAACAAAGGCACAACAATACCAAAAGAAGCCACAAATTTTACTGCAGAAGACTATTCAATCATAATGGGTACTAATTTCGAGGCGTCGTACAACCTGTGTCAACTTGCTCATCCCTTATTAAAGGCATCTGGAAATGCAAGTATAGTCTTTAATTCTTCGGCTGCTGGAGTGATTGCAGTCCCCCTCTCATCCATCTATGCCGCATCTAAAGGTAATTCTCAATTATTTCACAATTTGGATTTAAGTTGTACACATAATTTGATTACCTTATAAGTGACTTGATTGGGTAAATACTTTTTTTACACCGTGGGACTTAAACTTCGAACAATTCAAGTTGTAATTAGAAGGTCAAATGATTGTATGTCTAAATAAGTAGTTGTTGATTAGGTGCAATCAACCAAGTGACAAAGAGCTTGGCCTGTGAGTGGGCAAAGGACAGCATTCGCGTTAATGCAGTTGCGCCATGGATCATCAATACTCCCATCATTGAAGCAGCATGTGTAAGAAGAAGAATTTTAGTTCATACGGGCTCTATTAACAATATTTTTTATTGTTATACTTATTGTTATTATATCCTACGTGGTTGCAGCAAGTCCCTAGTCAAAAGGAAAATATAGAAAGCTTAATTGGTCGGGCACCTATGAAGCGAGCAGGAGAGCCGAGTGAAATTTCGTCGCTGGTGACGTATCTATGCCTTCCCACTGCTTCTTATATCACTGGCCAAATTATTTGTGTAGACGGTGGATACACAGTCAATGGTTTCGTCTAATTGTAATGCTCTGTAACAACAAACATACTTTTTATCTTCTTTATTTAATTTGGAGCACATTTTTAAATATATATTGCGATTGGCATTTCATACGTATGGCAAACGTTACTTGATGCCACCTACCTTGAGATGATCAATTCAAGAGCACTTATTTATTAGCTTAAATACAGCAGACTGATTGATTTTGCTGATTCTCCTTTTAAATGGTCATACTCTTGATCAGATTTAAAATTGTGATCACTTTGCTCATGATCTACTATATTTTTATACTTTTTCTGTCCTGTTTTAATGTTGCTATATGTAACTTAAATGTACCGAATGGAATTGATTCAAGTGTATTGTGTACTGTATATTGCTGATGCTGAATGGTGATCAGTTGATCTGTGACTTTGGCGGAGCAGGCGGTGATTGTTTCGCGGGCATCTGCCTATAGAGATAATCTTATTCAATAATTAGCAGCGATAGTGGTCAACTCTACAGAGACAAATTTTGATTTGAATAACATTTTAATATTATCCTTTATCATTAAGTAACTATATAAAGTATTATTAGTTAAATGTAAATTTTAAAAATTATATAATAAGGTTAATCTAGTGTGTATATATTTTTTTAAGTCCTCTCTAGAAATTTCTATCTTTTTCGTTTTTGAATAACTTGAACCTACAATCTTACAATTAAAGGTGGAGAATGCTTGTCCTTTTTATCAGGTTAATTTTTATAAAATAGACTCCTCATAAATAGTTTTTTAAGAGGAATGTGAGATCGATATAAATCAAGTAAAAAGGAATGCGAAGTAGCAGCTAAAGTAGAACTGCCACAACACAATTTGCATCTCAAACTGCAATGTCATATTCCTCTCAGCCTTTACTAAGGACAACCTATATCCCAAATCTGATTATTAGTTAATCAGTGTCAACCTGTATTTGAAGTTCAATTCATAGTTAATTAATGACAGCCTATAATTTGAAAACATAATTGTGATCATTTAGCAGCTTCATCCAATTCATAGATCTCTAGTTTGAAATTTAATGTTTATTTAATTAATGACAATTTGTATTTTTCAATCTTTCTTAAAATTTAAAGCAGTGTTTACAGATAAGAATTTCGTTCTTATTTATTTTAATTTAAAACATAAAATTTAAGTCAACATTAAATAGAAAAACTAACCATACGATTCTATGACAATGTAGTTCATGATATATATATGAATGGTTACGAGATACCGAGAATATTAGCCTGACCTCTGTGTCAGGATGGCAAGCAGAGATACCGGAACAAAGAATTTCTGGCAAGTTTTACATGTTTTAGTTCTTGTCATTATGAATATTGGTTATGATATATATTATAATAGGAGAAGGAATAGATTTATTTGGCCATAATATTAAAACTAATTTTTTTTTCTTAATATTACTCCCTCCGTTCTAAAAAGTGATATTTTTAGCTTTGGCACACCCCTTAAAAAATTACTCATTTTTAAATAGTAAAATACATTTTTACTAACTTACCCTTAATAAATGTCTTGAATAAGATTTAGCTCTTTAGTAGCTTATAAATCTCTCTTCATTTAAATAAATGTAAAACTGGAAGAACATCATTAATGACTTTGTGATAATAGTAAAACATTACTTATTTTGAAGCAAAATAAAAAGGCTAAAACCCCACTTATTTTGAGACGAAGGGAGTATTCTTATTATTAAATGACTATAATACTCCTTTTTATTCTCTTTTGCTTGTTTTTTATACTAAAATAAATTTTTGTTTTTACCTATTCTTTTTAATTAGAAAATTATCAAGAGAGATTTATTATTTTCTTTTAATATTATCTTTATTATTGAATAAATATACGAAGTAATATTAGTTAAACTAAGATTTTCAAAGGATAATTTAGTAAAACAAACCCCTAATAAATAGTTTTATAAAAGAGGCCTGACGATAGATCAAATTAACACATGAGATATTATCAAAATATTTTAATAATTTCTGTTTGTTTGATACAATATATAGCTATAATAAAAAAGAGTAAAAAGTTTTGTTAGTTTTGTTTGGTAATTAAATAAATTATAAAAAAAAATAAAAAAATTAAAACTGGACAAGAATTGAATAAGTTAAACTCTAACCCATTATTTAGTTTATTTTAACTCGTCTCATCTCAATTAATTAACTTTTAAGCAAGTTGTGGCAATTAATTAACTTTTAAGCAAGTTGTGGTGAATACATATGTACGTTTGTTTGTAAGTTCTTTCTAACCAATTGAAAAAATTAATATTTCTTTAGGTTTGATTTTTAAAAAGTAATAAAATTTGTTCTAATTTTATTTTTTAAGTAAAAAGTAACTGAAAATAATGGAATAAAATCAACTAAAAGGATACTATTTTAAAATTATAATTTTACACAAATACAAGTACTCGTAAAATATCTAAAGACCACTCCAAACTTGACATGTTTTTTCAAATCTCCCTAAACAATCAGTAGTCCTTAATTGTTCGTCTGAACCTGTTTATTTGATAATCTTTACCTCCTAGATGTTGGTCCGTCAAAGAGAGTAAGTAGAGGCGTATATTGAGGTCGATTCACTGCAATAGTCTGATAGTTCTATTTTCTTGAGATCATTCCACAAGCAATTATTTTGTAAGCGAGCACACCAATATTTAAGAAATCAATCAATATTATTTTAAAAATTGATACATACGCCACGTCATTGCCACATTAGCACCATGTCAAAAATTTTCTTTTTTTTTGTTTCTTTTTGTTATTCATAATATTATTTTTCTTAGTATTTTATACACTAATTAATTTCTAATTCTTAATTAGTTCAAGAAAAACGCAGGGTGTTTTTCTCAGTTAGGTGTATTTATTTTTCAAGAAAATTCAAAAAACTTTCTGTTATATACTCATATCATTGTTTTGATAATTGACAAAAAGTGTTCTAGATGGTTGTGGCATGATAACATGGATCAGGTACAATCTTCTGTGCAGTAAGCTGATATGGATAACTAAGTATTATTTCTGATGTACAGGCGGTATGCGTTGACTTTAGTCAACATGGTACGTGCATAGAGTATAGGTGACCAAGGGAGTCCTTGTGTCGCAATTAAAAGGAAATATAGCTGGACTCCAGAGAGGAAGTAACTATTAGAGAATCCTATTTGAAGAGAATAAGGAAAGGAGAAATCCAATTCATTGCGGCAAGAAGAGAAGAAAACCCAACAAGAATCAAGAATCAAGGCGGGCAAGAGAGACTAATAAATAGGATTTTGTAATAGAGATTTTTCTTCTTTTTTTTTCACGACAATTGAGTATTGTGCAACAAAAAAGATAAAAGCTTTCTTTACAACTATCAAATATTAAGACAGAGAGTTATCAGTGATTTTTGTTCTTAGGTGAGAAGAAGGTTTTTAACTCGATCTGTGAGTTGAGAAATTGTGTTACTGGTAGAGGTAATTAGTGGAGTTTGAGGTATTAGAGTTAGTCACTTTGATTGCAGAGTTATAATCTAAAACTTGCTCGTCAGTTGGATAAAATTCTAGGTGCTAGGTCATGTTTTTGTTACTCCCTTGAGCAAAGAGGTTTTTCATGTTATATTGGTGGGTTCTTTACTGTTTTTTTTTTGTGTGCTCGATATAATTGAACCAGGTTTAATAGAGTAAACCACTGGTGGTGATTTCACTTTCAAAGAATTTAAATCTTGAAATTACAAAGTAAAGAAATTGATAAATATGTGTACTTTGTGTGTGCATGTGCATGGGTGGGTGGGATTGGGGGTGGGGGGTCGAATAAGATAAAAAGGTGAGGTAGGGGGTTCGAAGAAAGAGAATATTGGGCAGATTTGAAGAAGAAGAAAAGGGGTGAAGGGGTTTGAAGAAGATAATAGAGTTGGATAGGTGATGAATGGAAGGTTAGGGGGATTATTTTTATTTTTTATTTATTATTTTATTATATAATACACATATGGATGGGCCCATCTATTCTTTTATCTTTTTCTTCTTCTTGCATTTTTTTAAAAAATTATTTTTCAAGTCAGCTACTTAAATGGTATTAAATTCGCTTGAATCGAAATTAGATATAAAATTATAATGTTAAAATAAATTTAATGGGCAAGTTGAGATTAAAAAAAAAAGAGTAATAGAGAACCACGAAACAAATGTTAGGCTTTTTTTATGTTAATCATATTCTATATAAAGGGAGAAGTTACATATATTGTCTTCTGTCATCAGAAGTCATAACTATTAGTTTCTTAGAAAAATTGCCCCTCCTTTCACCAAAAAATGGAGTCCTCTTTCTCTTTCAAAACTAGTCGCTTATCGGTCGATCGTGAACCAGAAGATCCAACTAAGATAATGAGCATAATTTCAACTCTCCCTAAAATAGAAGGTCTGAATCCTAGTTATGATCTGTACCAATACCAAGGCTTCTGGATCCCTTTAGTCTATTTAAAAACAACTTTATCTATGCAAGAAAATTTCAAGGCTCAACCCTCTGACATTTATGTTTGTAGTTCTATAAAAACAGGTACCACTTGGCTTAAAGCCTTAGCTTTTTCCATTATGACTAGAGACATATTCGATGACTCCACAAACCCCTTACTCACTGAGGTACCCCACGAATGCCTTCCGTTTTTGGAAAATCATTACGCAACCAATCCTAAATTTTTAGACACTGATTTGTCCTTGTTGGCCACACATCTCCCCTACACTCTCTTACCGCAATCTATACTAGATTGCAAGATCATCTACATATGTAGGGAGCCCAAGGATACCCTTGTCTCTATGTGGCATTTTTTTCGAAGGATTAAAGAAGACAACTTCATTAATAATGGCGACGTTACGCTTGAACAAGAATTCAAGTGGTTTTGTGAAGGCAAATCGCCTTATGGACCTTACTGGGATCACGTGTTGGGTTATTGGAAAGCAAGTATAGAGAGACCCGATAGAGTGTTGTTCTTAAAGTACGAAGACTTGAAAAAGGACACGTTGTGCTATGTGAACAAGTTGGCCGACTTCATGGAGAAACCTTTCTCCACGGAGGAACAAGCGCGAGGTGTGCCTGAAGAAATTGTGGCTCGCTGTCGTTTCGAAAGCTTGAGTAATTTAGAGGTGAATAAGAGCGGGTCGCATCATCCTGAAACTCTGTCATTCAGTAACAGTGTGTTTTTCCGTAAAGGAGAAACTGGCGATTGGAAGAATCTTTTGACTCACAATATGGAAAAATCCATTGACAAAATATCGCAGGAAAAATTTCACAGTTTGGGCCTCACATTCCCCACACTGTGAAAATCATTGATCCCCGTTTCGTTTTTTATTTAAAACTAGTTTCTGAAAATAAAATACTAGTGTTTCATTATTTGTTTGTCCAATTCCATTGATGTACTTTCTTATTTTACCGCCCCTCAACCTTTTGTACTCTTCTCTTCGAGACATAATAAATAAACTAATAATTTTATGATATAATTCTAAATAATTATAAGATGTGATCCAAAATGTTAGAAAATAATTAATAGTTGATGATAAAGATAAAATAAGTTTAAAATAATAAATTATTTTTTAATTTTTAAATTAAACTTTAAATTAAATAAATAACAATAAATTATTTCTTAATTTTCTTGTTTGACAAAGATTTTTTTTACTAATTGAAAAGTTAATAAATTTTAAAAAGTAAAAAAAAAAAAAAATTTAAAAAGTCCACATGACAGGAGAGTGCATCTCACTCTCTTAGGATGAGATGAGGCAGGAGTTAAAGGCAATCAAATAGCTAAATTTAGGAGTAATTAAGACTGAGAATAATTTAGAGGGTATTTGATAAAAACACGTCAAATTTAGGGGAATTTTTGTGTATTCTCCCATATATATATTACTCTCTCTGATTCATTTTATTTGCTCTGTTCTTTTGTATGGCTTTAAGAAAAGGTAATTTGATTAACTAATTATTTAATTTAATAGCTTTCTTTTTCATTATATTAATTTCTCTTCACATACATTTATTGAGTAAGAATAAAAATAAAAAGTAATAGTTAATTATATTTTAATTTTTTAAAATAACAAATATTTTAAAAATTATCTATTTTAGTAATTACGATAAATAAAATAGATCAAAAAGAACAAACTACGTAACTCCAAAAAAAATATAAGAATGTATTTAATATATTAATAACTGGTGCGACGAAAGTCATTTTTCAAAAAATTACTTTTCTCACCTTTTTTTGGGGGGGTTTAATTTTTTAACTTTGAAGCAAAGCATTTACAATTCATATGCTCACATGTGGTTTACAATGAGAGGTGAACTCCTTAAGCAAAAAATGAGGCTCTCAAAAAATTTACAATGGTAAATTTTTCCCTTGTTTATGCCTGATTGATGTTATGTTTGCCTATCAAGAATATATGCCCTCGCAGCATCTTTAGCAAGATTTTTGGACTCAAAAAATTGCCCATCTTATTCTTTAATGCTTTATTTTGTTAGCAAGTTCGTGACTTGATTAGCTTCTTTATAACAATATTATATAATATAATTTGTCTGAAAGAGCATATGTTTAATATCATCTATGACGTCTTGGATAATTGTCATACTATTTTCGTATTTTCCTTAAGCATATTAATAATAATCAAGGAATCACATTCAAAAATTATATTATGAAAACCTTGAGAAATACACCATTACGCATTCAAGACTTTTCTCACTTATGCAACCATTATCAAATTTGCCCATCTCAACTTTTTCACTAACTACTAATTCCTTATTATTATATAAACTAATTTATTCAAATAATCAAAACTCAAAGTGAATCATAATTTACAGGTCTTTTTACTATAATTAATCACTCGATCAAAAATAATTACAGATAATAGTCATGAATATACAAATACATACCATGTTTTATCCTAGTTTGATTGTCCACATTGTCAATAAAGGAAATATAGCACAACCAATTATGCTTTTTTTCGATTCAAATTATTATATTTTTAACTTTAAATTTTGAATTTTTCCGCAGAGGTAAGTGCATCATGCCACAGGGGCGGTAGGAAATGGAGAAGCTGGAGCTATAGATCTACATGCAAGAAGTACAATTTGCACGTGGCATGTGTCAAAGAGATGCTTGTAGATAGTTGGCATGAGATTTGCTTTCGTTGTGGCAATATTTATAATGATAATAATAGTAATAATGATTATAGAAAATTGGAGAATAGGATCACAAGTCTGAAAGGTACAAGCAAAGGCAAAGCCAAAAAATGTTGAGAGGTGGCTGGTTTAGCGCTCCAGTTGACTATATCTGCACTTCTTGGAGACCCTACAACTCTACTTTTTAAAAGCTTAGTCAAATATTAATTACGGTATAAATATATTTGTTAAATTTATTAATTAAATATAAATTATTTCTTATCAAAAATATATTTTTGATAAGCACTTTAAATAAAAAAAATACTTTTCAAAGTAAGGTGATTTTAGAAGTTTGGTCAAACACGCTATAATCCGGAGTTATTTAAATTATACAATGTTATTGGTTTCTAGACAAGTCAAAAGTATTACTATTGGATCGATGAAGATTATACTACAGTGGGCTTGAATCTCTTCAAAGAGAGCGAGATATTCGCGCATCAGCCTGAACATATATTTATTTATTTATTCAATCATAATTTATGATATTTCACAAAATAATTGATATTCTAAAAATATAATGTTTATGAACTAATTTTTTGATGAACGGCAAAATTATACTATGTATATATAATATTATGCTAAATATATAAATAAAAAAAATTCATACATATTTATTAAATCTTGAACACCCTTAACGAAATTTATGACTTCGTCATTAATCTAAATCACCTCGGATAAATATCCTAGGCTATATGTTATACACTAATATGAGGCCAAACCCAAAAAACTAATTTATTAGGCGAAAAGCTTATTTAACTATTTAATTAGACCAAATAAGAGAGTTCAAATCAACAGACAGATCTATTAGATGAGAGAGCTCATTTAGCTATAAACTTATTGATTTTTTTTCCTCTTTTTAATTAATGAAGAATAATTGACACATGATAAGTGCCCCGGTTGAGAACCAACGACCTCGTTGGTTACGGTTGTCACCCTTAATTCTTTAATTGTATGATTTGGATTAGTCTGTAATTAGTTATATTTTGAACGGTCAACGTAAATTACTTTTTTCTTTAACCGTAAAATAGTCTTGATTGTGAGTGCTTGAAAAATAAATAAGGGAAAGGAATGAACAAGTACATGTTGGTTGTTGGAATTGCAAACAACCTGGTTTCTGTTGTAAATATTATTATTATTAAAGAGTGGATGTCCATCATTCTCATTATTACGTTAACAATATCCACTCCTTTATTATCTTACTCATTGCACTTATCATTTTCCTTATATTTTTAAGGGTTAAAATTATATTTAAGATAATTTTATAATTATTTTTTTTAATAATACAAGTAGGAGTACGATAATGATGAATGAAATATTTGAAGATACTTAAAAATAATTTTTTAAAAATAAGAAAATCTCTAAATATTCTTTTCTTATCTGTTTTTATAATTTATTTTGTTTTAGTTATTTAAAGACAACCTGTATTTTCGGAGTTATCATATGTAACGAACCACTCACTCCAAACGTGTTTTGCACGTAGTGTTCATGCGCTCGAAATCAAATTTGTCCACTCGCTCGAAATCAAATTTGTCTACTCACTCCAAACGTGTTTTGCACGTCGTACGCTCGAACTCAAATTTGTCTACCAGCTGTATGTTTAATAATTATCTAAAATAATTTATTCAATTAACAAAATTAAAGTCAGATTTGTCTACCAGCTGTATTTATTAAATCCCGCTTTTATCTGTTTTTGATTGAGAGTATTAATAGGACAATTAATTAGGAGCACGTCTAATGTTGACCAAAATTTAAGTTGACCTCCGGTGTGTTCGGCAAGAAGGAAAATGTTTAATATTTTTTAAAAAAATAAATTATTTCTTATTTATTTTTTCGTATTTGATATATGAGTAAAATATTTTATTATAAATACATTTGCATATAAGGTGGAGGTAGGGATAGGGTGATAGGTGTTGTGAGGTGAGTCAAGAGTGGGTTTAATCATTCTGAAGATGGTGACTTGTTTTTTTTTCTCACTTTTATATAAAAATTATTTTTCTTATTTTTAGAAAAAAAAATTAAAAAAAAAAAGAAATTTAGACCAACTTAATGTAAAAAAAAAATCAGAAAATATTTCCTTTCATTGGAACACACCATAAAAGTAAATTGAGTTTACTCCAAATAATTAAGCACTAGATTCAGGACTACTTAAATCTACGTGCAATAAAATCAAGGAAACCCTATAATCAGACATATATATGCACTCCGAAAAATACCATAGAGATAATGTTATATAGTTCCCCCATCTCAAATTGTTTGTGGTGATTTTAAAAAAAATCTTAAATTATTTATCATTATAAAAGTTGAAAATAAAATTAATTATCTTTTTTTCATTTCACCTCTAATAATTATTATTTTTAAAGACTATAAATACCTCAATTATGTATAAGGCAATATTATGATTGTTCAGATAATAATAATAAATAAAACAATTAAAAATATCTCTTAATTAATATTATTTCTAAGGAACATGTAATAAAACTATGTACAGTTACATGAGAATCGAGGAAACTGTAAGAATCTGTTTGAAAAAGCTACCTAAAAGTTGAATCCGAAGATAATTGAGTGTAAATGAGATCAAATTACTTGTGGCCTGGCAAATCATGATTCGATCATTAAACATTGTGGTTGGAACGCTAATCATGAGGCACAAAGCTTAACATTTTTTTATTTTTTATAAATGGCTCTAGGAGAAGTGTTTTCACTTTCTCTCGGGAATTGAAGCAAGGAGATCCTCTTTCCCCATCATTTTTTATTTTAGAGGCTGAGGTGCTTTCTAAGAAACTCAACAATTTGCATAATAATGCTAGTTGCACACATTTCTCTACGAGTAAGAATGGGCCACAGATCAATCATCTTACTTATCCAGAAGATATTATTATTTTCTGTGAAGGTGGTACTACATCCATCAAGATTGTAATGAGACAAATTCACTGTATGAGAAATGCCACGGGCAACTAGTGAATGATAACAAGAGCTTCTTCATCATTGCCTTAAAAAACATCCGATTACATGATCAATAGATTGAGACAGGTTACAAATTTCCTAGAAAAAGGAGTTTCTTTTTACCTATTTAGGTTGCCCATTTATACCAAAAGGAAGAATAATATCTATTTTGATGGCATGGTCAATAATATAGTAAGATATAATCAGTGGATGGCATACTAAATTGCTCTCTCATCGAGTAAACTCACTTTCACTCTCATTAAGCATGTTCTGCAGGCTATACTTGTTTACACAATGGCTACGATGAGCCTTCCACTATTGAGCTTATAGAGAAACATTTGTCTAGGTTCCTTTGAGATCTACTGGTGAGAATTATAACTACCACTGTAGCTCATGAGAAAATTTGTCTAATCCTAAAGATAGAGGGAGTATATACTAATGTAAAAACTCGTTCAGTCATTATGGGATGGTTAGGGCCATTGTACCCTGTTAGAGTCTCCATAGTGAAAGTGAGCAAATAAAAAACTCAAAATGGTGTAGTTAAAAACTGAAATATGTCTAATATTAATGTTGATTTTTGTGTGTTGTGTTTCGCTAGGGGGTAACCTAGTGAACTAAACCTCTATAGAAAATTCTACATCTACGAGTGAATTTGTAGTATCGTTTTACAGCTAAGTACACGTTTGAAAGGTGTTGTGATGCACCGATGAAAGACTTGTGCTTTGAGAGGGAAAAATATATAATTTTACTGAGCTACTGATTAATGGGGCGCTGCTGCAGCGGTGGAATGTCCGTCGCAGTGAGGTCACTGTAGCGGTAAGACAACATCGTAGCAATGGTTTGCAAAGTGCCAAAACTCACCATAGCGGAGCCTTGATCACTATAGTGGATCCGTTATAGCGAAGGTGGTGACTTCTTTAGTGGATGACGCAATTCAGAATGCATGCATAAGTAAGTATTTTGAGGTTTTCAGCTCATAACTCTAAGGCACAAACTGGGAGAGCTGAAGGGTGATTTTTCCAAAGCAAGGGCAAATTTCCTCTTCAAGGTAAGAACTCTCCATCAACTCTTCCACCTATCATTCCCCCTAACTCCCAGAATTATTGAAAGGTCACTAATGGTGGAATGATGATTAGAACCCTAGAACTATAAAAGGTAGGGTAAATTGCATGGGTGTTGGTAGTTATTAAGTTCTAGTCTTTTAGGTTATTAAATAACACTTCCTAGGATGAAATTGAATGTACAAGTTCATCATGGTGGTAACTTGAGACCTAGAACTTGATAAAATTGAGACCTTTGGTATCAAAAACCGTTTTAAAGGAAATTGAAGGAGTAAAAACTCCATGAACTAAGATAATATGATCATTGTGGGATTAGAGTATGGTAATTGATCCAGAGGTAAGAATTTGAACCTTGATAACGGGTAAAACTAGGTGGTTTTGAATTCCCAAGCCTATAACTGAAGAGCGGATGTATAATTAAATACTCTTAATTTATTTATTTCTATATATTGAGCATACTGAGGCATTGAAAAAAAGACAAAACTCCTGCGGAGTGGCTTCCACATTCAAGTCTTCAATTGAGGTAGGTCATGATTTATTTGGAGTTAGAATTTGCTTAGTCCCTTGTATGTATTATGAATTAAAAAGTATACTTGGTTGGTTTCCTGACATAGTTGCGATGAAATTTTTGACTTGGCAATGCTATGTGAATAAAGTTGTGGAAATTGTTTAAGTCTGTGAATACAATTTGAGATTTTGATATGCATTTATGATAATTCAGAGAAGGACAATGAAAGAGAAGATAATGATGAATGGAATGATGATGAATCAACTGAAGATGAAGAAAATAGAGAAGATAATTCACCTGAGCAGGGCCATGACCAGATAATGCAGAATGAAGAAAGTGAAGAAGAAATGAAATACTCTCAGAAGGAGATCAAGGAGAGATTCATGAAAAACAACCTGTCCCCTAGAGGTGTGGATAAAACCAAAAAAGGAGGAAGAATCAGAGGATCTCCCATCACGAGAAATCAGAAGAAGAATTTACAAACACCTATCCCTCCACCTATCAATGATTAGTATGCTCAACTAGATTATCAAGGCAATGAAGTCTCAAGCAGCAATAAAGAGACTAAAATTCTTCATTATACAATACAAGATCTCCTTCTTAGCAATACAAGAATCTTTTATAAAGGAGGACAAAATCGAGTCATGCAAGAACAACTTGGGAATGAACGGATGCAAGGCTAACAGTTGTAATAAGATCTGGATTTTATGGAAAGAAAACCTAGATTATATTATCAGTGCTAATGAAGATCAGATTATCACTTTTAAGATCAAGGATAAAGGTTTGGATAAGAAATTCTTTGTGGTATATACAAATCAAAATCTGCAAGTAGAGAGAATCTCTGGAGAGAAATAAGAGCAATCTCCTCTCATAGTGATCAAGCATGGATGAGTTATGGTGATTTCAATTGTATTTTAAATGAGGAAGAGAAGTTAGGGGAAAGACCATTCAATTTGAATAAAAGCATCCCTTTCATTAACTGCATCAACGACTATGCACTGACCAATCTTGGGTATAATGGTAATGTTTTTACTTGGTGCAATAAAAGAAAAGATCAGGATATAATCTGAAAAAGACTTGATAGAGTACTAGCAAATGAAAAGTGGGATGAAGAGATTAGGAACACTACTGTTCTATATTTTCCTAGAGTCAGCTCCGATCACCATCCCATTCTTATCAGATTCATCTTTGAGGAAAGAACCTATATAAGTATTTCAAATTTATTAACTTCTGGGCTAACCATGAAGACTTCATGGAGATTATCAACTCTCAGTGGAATACCGAAATAAAAGGCAACATCTTTTGGAGAGTACAGTAGAAACTTAAAATAATTGAGAAAGCCCTAAGTGAATGATCCAGAACAAATATTGGAGATATATTCTACAACCTCAGAGAAATGGAGGAAAAAGTGAATAATTATGAAGCTCAATACATGACATCCATGGATCAGAATGACAGGTTCAGGGTTCAGGGTCAGGGTTTGAAACTCAACAAGGTCAAAGCTGAACTTATTATTTATCATAAGAGAGTTGACATCTTTTGGAGACAAAAGGCTCATCTAAAATGGCATCTAGAAGGGGACAAGAATAATAAATACTTCCACAACATTGTCAAATATAGAGGGAAATTCTTGCAAATTAACAGGATATATGACAATGATAATTGGCTCGAAGAAGAGGAAGACATTGTTGCAGCTGTTGTAAGGTACTATCAAAACCTTTTCATTCATTGGGATGACATTTATGACCAAAATATTTATGTTTATATTCCTAACTTAATTAATCTTGATGATAATTGATGCTTATCCAACAACGAACATTAGAAGAGGTTAAAAAAGTTGTTTTTAATATTGACCCTGACAGTGCCCCTGGCCCTGATGGCTTTACTGCTTGTTTTTATCAAAAGACCTGGGAAATTATAGGGAATGACATGCTTGACATGGTGAAGGTTGTTTTTAATGTTTTTAAACTCACCAAATACTTTACTAGTACTTGTCTGGTGCTTATCCTTAAAGTCCAATCTCCTCAATCCTTTACAGATTTCAAACCTATTAGTTTAGCAATGTTTCTCAAAAAATTATTTCTAAGCTGCTTAATGATAGGTTGGCCAAGATTATCTCTAAGATCATATCTCTTAACTAAAGTGGTTTTATTAATGGGCGAGATCTCTTATCACAAGAAATTATTCATGATATTAGAAAGACTAACAAAGATAAATGTTGCTATTAATCTTGACATGGATAAGGTTTACGATAGGCTCTCCTAAAACTTTCTTTGCAATACCATGAAGAAGATGGGTTTTTTTGAGAGTTGGATCAACATTATTAGAAACTTTCTATCTACTATGTGGTATACTGTTATTATCAATGGTAAAAGATATGATTTCTTTAAATCTAAAAGGGGAGTCAAACAGGGTGACCCAATCTCCCCATATTTATCACTGCTTTTGAGGTGTTATCCAAGATGTTGAATAGCCTCTGTGAGAACCCAAGATTCAATGGCTTACACATGACAGCAAGATGGCCCCCAGATCAACCACTTGGCCTATGCAGGTGATTTAATTATCTTCTGATCAAGTAAGATTTATACTCTTCATCTTATTAATAGCATGCTCAACATTTATGAAAGGAGTTCTGATCAACTGATTAACAAAGATAAAAGTTATTTCTTAGTGGATGACAAAGTCTCTAATAAGAGAATTTTCATTATCTCTAAATGCCTGAATCTACAGAAAAAGGATTTTCCTCCTATTAACTACTTAGGTTGTCCTATGTTTATAGGAAGGAAAAAGATTAAATATTTTCCTGAAATTGTTAATAAGATTAATCTGAAAGTTAACTTTTGGAATAGTAATGTTCTATCCATAGGAGGTAAGATTATTTTGATCAAATATGTTTTATCTGCTAAGCCTATCCATTTACTTTTCATCTACCATCCTCCTACTACTATTTTGAATCAAATGGAGAGGATCCTTGCTAATTTCCTCGGGGAATGTGGATGGCTATCACAAGCATCATTGGGCAGTTTGGGATAAGCTGTGCCTACTAAAGAAGGAGGAATTGTCATTAGACCTTTACATGAAATATCCATTATTTTTGCTGCTAAATGATGGTGGAAATTCAGAACAAAGGATTCCCTTTGGACAAAATTTTTCAAGGCCAAATACAGTAGGAGAATCCACCTAATGGCTAGGAAAATCAAGTACACACAGTCCCATACTTGGAGGAGATTGATGAATATCAGGAGTAAGATTGACTATCTCATTCAATGAAGGATCAACTCAGGTAATTCCAATTTTAGGTGGAATAACTGGACAAGTAAAAGTCATCTTGCACAATATGGTAATGTCTCTACTTTTATTAATTTTCCAGTCAAGAGTTTCATTACCAATTGTAACTGGAATGTCAATAAGCTACTTTATAGTGTGTCTATGTTCATTATTAGTATGATCCAGAGAGTTAAAATACACTCTCCTGATCTTGAAGACCATCTATTTTGGTCTAATAACAGAGATGAGAGATTTTCTTGTAACTCTGCTTGGAATATTACTAGATCTCAGAATACCAATATTGTTTTTAACAGAATGACTTGGCATAAACACGTTCTTCTAAAAGTTTCTTTTTTTCTTTAGAGATTGTTCAGGAAAAAAATTGCAATGGATATGAATGTGATTAGATTTGGTGTCAACATCCCATCCAAATGTGTGTGCTGCTTAAACCATAGACAAGAAGTAAAGAGCACCTATTCCATGACAGTGACACCAGCAAGACCATCTGGACATATTTCTGCAACCTCTTTGGAGTCAACAATAACACTGCTACCATTAGACAGAAATTCATCAATTGATGGATGAAAGACACTCAAAAACCAATCAAGAAACTAGCTCCCCGGGCCCTCCCTCACATTATCATTTGACAAATATGAAAATCAAAAGATGAAATTACATAATATCATTATTCACATTTGTCAGCAATTGAACATTATCCTTCACAGACAATTCAAGATTATAAGCCCCTTTATGGACTGGAACCAACTGCTTGAGGTCTTTATGACAGCAGAATCTCTTTTGAAAATCACTATTGTGAAATGGAAAGCCCCTAAACAAGATTTTTTGTAAAATCAACTCAGATGGTAGCTCTAAGGGTAATCCAGGTCCAAGTGGGGGAGGAGGAATAATAAGGGATGAGCATCGAAGAATGGTAATGGCATATGCTGAACCATATGGCAATGGAGCCAACAACAATGTTGAGGCAAAAGCTCTGCTGATAGGCATAGAATGGTGCTACAACAGTATTAGAAAAGCGGAATTGAAAAGTGACTCTAAACTCCTAATGAATTGGATCACTGGCAAAGTGAACACACCGTAGAGCATTTAGGACACCATCCACCAGATCAAAACGTTAACAGAGAAATTTGAGCAAGCTACAACTCATCACATCTATAGAGACGGTAACAAAGTTGTGGATAGACTTGCAGAGCTTGGAGTTGAGAGCAATAGCATAACTTAGTTTGATAATCCTAAACAAGTACCTTCTGAGGCTAAAGGAGAATACACGATGGACAGAGCTCAATGTCCCTCTCTCAGGAGGAAATACAATTACAAGTATCTTCAAAGATCTAGTAGATTAAATGAAAATTTTGTAGGTTTGATGTTCACTGAAGATCTCATATGTTTTGCATAGGATCTCCCTATTTTTTGGGTGCTTCACTGGAAATCCTACTATTCTTTGTAATGAATGGAGCCTGTTCCATTCAAGTAGGTCCTGACTATTCCTCAACAGTCCTTTTGTATTTTGATTTTGATCAATAAAGTGCAAATTCAAATTTTAAAAAAAAAGTTCACTTTTTTGACTCACTTATACCCTTGAAACTAACAGCCCCCTCTTTATTTTATTTTTTAAAAATTATTTATTGAGTGCATTTTTCTTATTGGGTGGAATAAAAAATCCACCTCACCAATTTTTTTTTACCCAACCTAAAACAATATATTCCCCCTCCCTCCCCAACCCAAAAATCTCGAAACTTCAGCAAGTTCTTTTCACCCTATGAATCATAAAATATAGAAAACTTATTTATAGACATATAATCATAGATAAGACGGTGTTTATAGACAAACTTCAACAATTTCTCGAGTTCTGTCCATATTACGACAGGTCAAGTTTGAGTATTGCAAGTTCATTGTTCTTCCAAACTCCTCAATATCTCAAGCATCATTGTGTTAAGACTCGATTCAGCATCCATGAAAACTTTCTCCATCTTCATTCTCCTATACACAATTCTTCCTTCACTCTTTTGATAAAATATCAAATTCCACTCCATCAAGGCTTTCCATATTGTCTTGCTTCCCATATAGGTGTTGCTTCTCAATTTCATAGCTCGCATCTCCCCATTCAGCTAAGATCCTGGTGGGAACTGAAATTCAATCTTTATGATCAGTTTTAAATTTTTTGGGTCAAGGAGCAGGTATATTATTTCGGGTCGAGTTGGAAAAAATCTAATGGGACGATTTTTTATTCTATCCAATAAGAAAAGGGCATGTAATAAATAATTTTTAAAAAATAAAATAAAAATGGAGCTGTTAGTTTAAAGGGTATAAGTGAGCTAAAAAAGTGAATTGAGAACTATTTTTAGCCAAATAAGTGGATAGAGAGTATTTTTAAATTTTTTTTATAGTTCACCGGTACTTTTGGTCCTTTTTCATTTAAAAAATAATATTAAAAAAATAAAAAATACTCTCAACTGGTATTAGCGTAATTTATAAAAAAAAAAAACAATATCTGGTGAGTTTTGATTTGGTTTACGCGGTTTTATAATTTGGAGGTCTGAATCACGTGATCAAGGGTGAAGGGGAACTCCACTTATTCTTTAAGTAGGCCGTTGAGATCAGAAAGTAATTAACGGAAAAAATAATGTGGAACATTATTGGTTTATGGGGAGTAGGAGTAATAGTAATAGGAATAAGTCAATGGATATACAAATGGAGGAACCCAAAATGCAGAGGGATTCTGCCTCCTGGCTCCCTGGGACTTCCCATTATTGGAGAATCCATTCAATATTTCTCTTCCCATTCCTATGAAGGAATTCCACCCTTCATTGCCAAAAGGACTGCAAGGTTAGCTTTCATTTTTAGTTTCCATCTTATATTTGTTAGCACATACGGCCAGCAGAGAAAAAGAAAAATGTTATAGGCAGAATATAACATACCATCTTTAATTCAACTTTTCACATGATATACACGTTTAAAAACACAAGATCAAATAACATACCGATACATTCAACATATTTTTAGTTTAAAACTATTATATTGATCCAATGGCATCGCGTATGTACATATATAATCCAACCAATTATCCGTTTTCAGGTACGGTAAGCTATTTAAAACGAGTATACTTGGGCAGCCAGCAGTGATATCGACTGATCCAGAAATCAATCAGTACGTATTCCAACAAGAAGAGAAGTTGTTCCAGTGCTGGTACACAAAGAGTGCACTTGAACTCACTGGCATGCAAGGCTTGATTGCTAATGGGGGAGCTGTCCATAAATACCTTAGGAATTTTGTTTTATCTCTTATCGGCCCAGAAAGCCTAAAGAGAAATTTGTTATCTGAAATTGATCTCATAACTCGTAAACACTTGCATCACTGGGCGGCTACCCGTGCCGACGTTGACGTCAAAGAAGCATCTGAAATTGTGATTCTCTCTAACTAAATAACTAACTAACTCTTATCAAAATATAAATAAATATATGGCTGAATTTGTTGTGGTACATGAAGACAATTTTGATTTGGTTCTGAAGAAGTTGTTTTAATTTGCTATTTCAGATGTTATTTACATTCTTTGCGGAAAAGATGCTTGGGTGTGATGAACAAGAGGCATTGAAATTAAGAGAGAATTACAAAGCATTTTTCAATGGATTTCTGTCGTTCCCTATCAATGTACCTGGAACAGCTTTTCATGCATGCTTACAAGGGCGTAAAAATGGGGTAAAGATGATCAAAGAGATTATGGAGAAAAGGAAGTCATCCAATAAGGAGAAGAAAGCAAATAATGGGGGAGATTTCTTAGATTACATCCTTGAAGAAGTGGAGAATGAGGATGCACTTCTAACTGAACCAACTGCTGTGGATTTAGTGTTTTTACTTCTATTCGCTGCTTATGAAACCACTTCTTCCTCCATTACCCTACTCTTGAGAAACCTCACACGTCGTCCTGACGTTTTAAGCCAACTCATGGTTTGTACAATTTCAATGTTAATTAGCTACCTTCCCTTCCCTTCCCTTCACGTTATAATTATGTATAACATTTCGTAGGAAGAACATGGGCGAATTCGTAGGGATCGAGTAGATAAGGACGCTCCAATTTCATGGGCTGAATACAAGTCCATGACCTTCACACATATGGTAATGTTTTGTTCTATCCCTTGGTACCTAAATTTGATTTCACTTTTAATTACTCTACTGGTTTTATATTTTGAACAAGATACCATGTTCCTTGCGACAAGCTTTTTATATCTATTCCTGTTAGTGTTAGACATATAGTAACAATAAAAGTCTCACACTTGCATTGCATAAGCATGTAATTAATAGTAATAGTAGAACCCAATGTAAATAATAGATATTGATAATAATTTGTGAATACGTGTAACAGGTTACAAATGAGACAGTAAGGCTTGCTAATATCGTCCCAGGAATTTTCAGAATAGTACTAAAGGATGTGGAAATCAAAGGTAAATTTCTTTGCAACTAATCTGGGTTTTAATTTTGTCTCATGATAAAATAATGCTCCTCAAGAATTTGATTTTATGTAGCTAATTCCTTTGCAATCTTTTTAATCTTTTGAACAATATTCTCAGAGGGTCCCCTTCTTTAAAAAAAACTTTAAAAAAAATAAAAAGTTGAATTATTGCCCACAAAACAGTATTTTTAGCTTTCCTGTCTTGTAGATCAGATATATCTACCCTTAAATCGATATAATAGAATGTTTTTTTAATTTAAGAACACGTTAATTGAGATGATCAGATAATTAAACAGTGATGAACTAACTTGCTTTAGAAAATGTATCTATAATTTATAAGCAACGAACTAAAGACTGAATAACAATAACGAAATAAATTAAGTAATAGAATTAGTTTGAATTCCAGTGAGGCTGGCTGATAATGTCAGAGGGAAAATTGGTTTGGAGCCTTTGTATTATAGCACAGCTTGAAAGCTTTACATCATAACATGTAAGTGCATTATTAGTGTGTGAATAAAAATCAGATGTCTTACAAATAAGTAAGAAGAAGATATTTATGGCTAAACTCTAGAGAGCGCCATTCGTGAATCTTGCTCCGTACATTTACCTCAGTTACATGACTAACAGCTGTCGAGTCCGGATTTTACCCCGCAGTAGCAGCCAGCACAAAATTTCTGTAGCCCTTCCCTTTTGTAAGTCTGGCCAATCTTTTCCCTAAGGAATAAAAATTTAGGCGAGCTGATATTACCAAAATTACAAAACGACATTTTCACATTGATTTGCTTTAAACGTTTCTACATATAATTTGCCATTTATTTATTAAATTAGTTTTTGAATATGTGCGTGGCACATATATCTCATGCTAATTAGTAGATGTGCTCGTGAAAAACAGAACCAAATTGGGGGGAAAAAACACTTTTCTGTTTGATTTTATTTTAATTTTTAGGACATCATTTAATTTGGCTTTGATATTAAGCCCAAAAAAACATGAAAATTTCGAACCAAACCAACTATATAAATATCTTTTTTTTAAAAATAAAAAATAAAATATATATATATATATATATATAGGTGTTTGCTTTTGTAGTAATTTAATTTTTTGCCTTTTACTTTCTAGTTAAGAATCTATTTTATGTTCAAAATAATTTCTTTGAATTCTTTAGTTACGCATCATTATTTAATTCAATTATCGTCTGTGTGTCTGTCCAAACTTGACTACTGAATGTAGTTTAAAACTTGTCAAGTTACACAACTAAATATAGTTACGTAATTAAATATGATGTTTATATATTCAAAAGCCAATAGAAATTTTATATAATACTTTGATCCGTGCAACAATATGGCTATGTAGAAAAGAAAAAAGGTCTTGCTAGAGAAATAAATACAATCTTTTAAAATATTTACTTGATATATTTAAGACATCAATATATAACATCAAAACGAACATGAAACTTATTGTGGGATTTAATTTCTAGTGAATTCCACTATTTAAAGAAAAGATTAAGAATTGAGAAAGAATAATAACAACATGAATGTCAAGTAAAATTCAACCGACAAAAATCTAAGATAGGAAACTATACAAACTAAAGTACTGTTTTGAGTGTTTAAAGCTTTCCCCTTCAATAAATATTTGAAAAACAGAAAATTAAAAAAAAAAGTATAAATAAAGTTAAGGAATGAATTCTACTAAAAGTATAAAGGAAGATTTGCTCTAGTTAATGTTTCCACATATAATTTGCCATTATTTATTAAATCCTCCGATTATTTGTTGTGTTCATTCAAAATTTCTAACAGGACATGAGTTTTGTCAGAAATTGCTCTTTTTCTTTTTTAATTTGTGGTTTGGCTCAATATAATTAATTGACTTTCGCAATGGATCAACTTGAAATATATAACATTTGTGGAATTCAAATTTTAAATTGTTCCCAATTTCATGTAGAAAGTACTAAAAACAAGAACAATATATGATCATAGGATATACGATCCCGGCGGGATGGACATTTGTGGTATGTCCATCGTCCGTTCATCTAGATCCAAACAAGTACGAGGATCCATTTACTTTTAATCCATGGCGATGGAAGGTCAGTTAAAATTATATAAACCATATATTTATACGTCTGTTTTGTAATTCTCTCCTTTAAAATTTATAATATATAGTTTTTTTTTTCTATAAATAAATTGGACTTTAAAAGGATGAGGAACTACATAGTGCATCAAAAAAATTCATGGCGTTTGGCGGAGGAATGAGATTGTGTGCTGGAGCTGATGTCTCAAAGGTGCAAACATCCATTTTTCTCTATTACCTGCTGAAAAATTATAGGTATGTGTTCTTGCTTGTCCTTTTTAATAAGGAAAGTGTTATCTTTTTTAAAAATTTCAAAATCATCATGAAAAATTTCAGTGCATGAGTATAAAGGTCTTAAAATTCAATCTCATTTTAAAATTTCAGTTGGAAAGTTACAAATGAAGGAAATATTATACGGAGGCCTGGTTTGATCTTCACGAAGAGATTACGTATTCAAATCTGTGAGAATCAAAGAGAAAATAACAAGGAAGTGACTGCCTGAGTTGAAGATCCATGTTCTAAATGAATGTTCTTTTATGATTCAAAAAGTACTTTTAAATTGATTTGGCCAGCTTTTAAGCCAATTCAAACACTCTGTGTGTAACAAATAAGTTGTTCATGTATGAACAACATATAATATGCGTAAACGGTAATATGAATGTACATATTTAAAAAAAAGAAAGATGCTTTCCATATCCTCATGATCAACTTGATCAACCACTACAAATCAACAACAAATGTGATCTTATTAATAACGAAATTGTTAGCTATAATTAAAGAAATTGTCACTAATTAATAATTATTCACTTCCCATGACAAATGTTGCATGTGGTATTTAAGTTGATGAGTCACATATTTTCAGTGCCGAAACACAAGTTTCGTAGCAAAAGTTTTGTCCACTGACGCCCCCCGCCAGAAATACAGAATGGTGCCAATTATTGAATAACTAGTCTTTAGAAACATGTCTCGCACATTTGTCCTTTTATCATTGATGAGTATAAATGTTTGAATAATATTATAATTGGATCTGAAATATAAAATTTTAGGATAACTTTAAAAATCTCCATTTCCGATTTTGCTCCTAAAAAAAATTAGTGTTGATCATATTCATCTAACTCAACAAAACAAGAAATCATGCCCCATAAGAAGTCATGGTAGGCCTTATTGTAATGTTCTTCACATGATCGAGTAACATAGTATCCATTGACATTGCTATTCAGAATAACACCACTCATGCTACACTATTTGGTTGGCCAGTATTTGATCATCTATATCCTAGTGCGTGATGACATGGATTGGGCAACTTTGTGCAAAGCCTAGAAGACCAGCCTCTGCGAGATTTAATGAAATGATCCCTCTAGTCATTATAGGATGGTTAAAGCCTTAGCACCTTTAAAGTCCTCATAGTAGAAGTGAGTGAGTAAAAACTTCAAATGGGATGGTTTAAAAACTGAAATGTAGATAGCGTAGATTGAAATCTTCATGTGTTCTGTTCCGTTAAGGGATGATCTAGTGAATTAGACCTCCATGAAAAAATCTTAGACTACGAGTAAATTCGTAGCGTCATTTTACAACTAGGTGCACATTTGAGAGGTGCTGTGAAGTTTGAATGAAAGACCTGTGTTTTGGGAATGGAAAATTTTTAGCATTACTAGTCTACTGGTTAGGGGGCACCACTATAGAGGTGGAGTTTCCACTACAGTGAGACCGTCGTAGCGGTCTGAGTGTCCGTAGTAGCGAATGTGAAAATATCGTTGGGTTCTCCACGGCCAAAATTTTAATTGCCATAACGAATTCGTTGTAGTGGGAAGGTGGTCGCTGCAATGGACAACACGAGGGAAAAGCCTATTTAAATCAGAATTTGGAGGGTTTTACCCCATTATTCTAAGGCAAAAAAATTGAGAGCTTAAGGGTGATTTTTCAAGGGCTAAGCAGTTGATATATTTTCAAGGGCAAAGCAGTTGATTTTTCAAGGGCTAAGCAGGACGAGCGGTTGTGTATTGATGAAGTAATTTATTATTATTTAGAGATGAGTGGTTCGTGTTCGAGGTGCGCATGCAGGCGAGCGGTTGTGTTATAAGTGGCTCGTTTCCGAGGGGAGTATCCAGACAAACAGATGAGTAGGAGCGAATACTATGCCAGTACTGTACATATATTTTTAGAGTCCCCTGCAGGTCATGACTGGAAGGACAAATATACAACCCTCTGGCACATGTGTATAAATGTGAGAGGAGACTAGGTTTGGTGCAGACAAGAAACTGATAAGATACAGAGTTAAATAGTTGTATTTTCAGTATTGACTTGATTCCATTGCATTCATTGTGACTTGCTTGCATTATAGACTTGTGATTTTTGTTGTCTGATTTTGAGGGTCATACATATATATTTCTGTTGATCGGCAATGCTAGGCCTGATGATGTAAATATGACTGTTTAGCATTAGTGATTACCTGATTATGAATTGGATGATTTTCGTACCTGATTGTTGGTGTTTGTTGCTTCCTTGTGAGTTATAATATATACTTGTTATTATTCAAAGTTTGCCTATGATGTCTACCAATATATAGTGTTTGTACTTATGCTACTCCTGCGCTTTTTTTTTTACTGAGTGCGGACTGTGATTCAGGAAGCTCTTCGAGACTCCACCTCTAGCATTACTATCAAACGATCTGAGGGTGAGCTAATTCTCTCCAAGCTGCCACGGATCCTCTTTATTTCAAATGTCTATTCATTCCAAATATTGTTTATGTTTTCTATTGATTTATTCTCTCTTAGACGTTTTGGTTAGAGTTCTATACAGTGATATTTGAATTTTGGATTATGTAATAGATTAGTCTACTGCTACTAATTTAATTCTTTAAATATTTTCACATATTCAAAACATAATTATGCATTAACTTGGGATGTTTGGCAATTTCATAATTATATTATTTAAAATAACTAACTAATAATTATCTTGTTAAATAATCGACATAAGATAGAATGGACGAATAAACTATCGATTAACTAAAAATTTAAACCCTACAAAAACATAAGTGTTAGAAACTAATATTTTGTTAGTTAGGTACAAAAAAGAAAAATACTAAATATTGGAGTGATATTTAAAAACTTATATAGCACATGTGCTATATAACTTCATGACCATAACACACTACATTATTGTGGTCCATTACTTTGGTTAACTTTGACATTTTGTGCATCCTTTAGGTTACAAACTATCTCCAGAAAGTCTAGTCTAACATGATCCGTTCACAGGGCCGATCTAAATTTTCTGTTTTTCACCCCATAGCACGTTGAACATTGTTGAAACACTTTTATAAGGCATAATACATAAATAGATACTTAAGTTTGGTCTCAATTAGCAATTAAGCACTCAAATTTTGAGAATGCACATCTAGACACCTCAACTTAGTTTCACTGTGTCAATTAAGCACTCCAACTTACAAGATGATCATCTAGGCACCTCAACTTGGTTTCACTGTGTCATGTGTCACGTCAGCATCGTGTGCCTAAACATATAGTGGGGACTAGTTGGAGTGTTTGGTTGTCAATTGAGACCAAGTTGAGGTGCCTAGATGTACACTTTCAAAGTTTTAGTATTTAATTGTCAGTTGAGGTCAAATTTAAATGTCTATTTATATATTATGATCTTTTATAACTTTAAGAAGCAAAAAGAGAGAGAAATATTATTAAGTTTTTTTAAAAATCAAATCGATAACAACCAAATTGATTATATATATTATATTTGAGTTGGTTTAATTTTAATAATTTCTTTTTTTACTAAGATGGTAAATGCAGAGTACGTTTGCATCACATCCTACCAATTATAGTTGTCACTCTGTGCAATTAGTATTTAGTATTTAAAAATGACTACATGAAAAAATAAAGCAATTCGATATTTGTGATTGTGAGTTAGGCTTGATCAATATGTAAAGTTTAATATCTGAAATCCTTAAAAATAAAAAGGGAGAACGACTTGTCATCAGAAAATATTTTTTTCTTAAAATGAATTTATATCACTAGACAAAGGGTCTGAATTTTTTTTTTTTAATTAATAATAAAAACTAAGTCTCAAAAGGAAGAAGTAATAAGCAAAGGGGCTAGACCTTATCTTACCCACCCTAATAAGGTAATTAGCGTCAACTAATTAACAAACATGCAAAAAACCTAGATATTCTATGATGCATCATCTGACCTTTTTTTTTCTGTACTATATAACACCACTTGATGTTTACTTCATCAGAAAGAAGTAGTCCTAGTAAAGTGATTCAAATTTATGTCACAGGATTTTACTAAGTTCATACTTTAGCCTATCATCATATTTCTCAGAATGAACTGGTGGTGGTCAAGATCTATCAATACTACACTGCAGGTAAGAACAAATTGACCAGATCATATCGCAAAAGAACTTTGTTTTCGATCTTTGTAACTTGCATCTGCAATTATGATTCTGTTTGAGTGATTATATTCTGGCAAAATACTTAAATATTCCCTAAATTTGATGTATTTTCTTAAAAAAAAATTAAAACTATCAGTATTCTTAATTACCCCCTAAACTTATCTATCTGATAGTTTTTAACCTCCTGCACCATCTCAACCTAAGAAAGTGAGATACACTCGCATTTAGACTTTTTATCCATCATTTTTTAAAAAATATTTTTTTTAATTTTTAAAATTTATTAATTTTTCATTTAGCAAAAAAAAAAGAACTTTGCTAGAACTCTACTTTTTAAGCAAAAAAAAAATTATTTTGCTAAAAGTAATGAAATTATAATTTATTTTTTTTTAGATTTTTCTCGAAAAGAAAAAATTTACTGTTGCAACAAATAGTCATTATATTTAAATAAAAATTATATAGTTAAAGCTTTATTATTCTACTAAAAAAAATTATTTGACTAAAAACAAAGGAGCTCTAACCGATTTTTTTTTTGTTGTTCTAGATTTGACCTGAGAGAAAATAATAGTTTTTACATCTTAACAAGAAATAAAGATCACACAATTGTAACCCTATTATTGGGGTTAAGTTATTTTGTTATGTAAATAAAAATAACGGGACTCAAACTTTTTTTTAGTTGATTTAGGCCAGAAAAGAGAATACACAATTTAAATAATATTTCATGTAAAATAAATACACAGTTGAACCTTATTATTTTTTAAAAAAATTAATTTTATTTTTTTAGAATGATAAATTTCGAGTCAATTTTTCAAAATTGGCCCAAAAATAGAAACACACCATTAAAATAAATAATTGAGAGTTGATTTTTAATTGTTTTTCATCCCGCATGCTTAAAAGAGAGTGTAGTCACTCTGTCTACCACATGAGCACTTAGGGGGTTAAAAACTATTAAATATAAAATTTTAGTGAGTATTTAAGACTAATGATAATTTAGGAAATTTTGAAGAAAACACATATTCTGCCTTTAAATTTTCTACATCAAACGCTTAATTACAAGTTGCGTGTCAAAAAAATTTGGTTCGCAGCAAAATGTTGAGTACTGCGGAACACATCAAAGCTACGAAAATGTCGGCCTGGTCATTGGAGTCACTGGTGTTGTTGGCAACAGCTTGGCCGAAACACTCTCATCCACCGACACCCCAGGTGGTCCGTGGAAGGTCTATGGTGTGTCACGACGGGGGAGGCCAGTCTGCAGTATTGCTAAAGTCCGATATATTCAGTGCGACGTCTCTGTAGCAAATGATGCACAAGCCAAGTTATCGACTCTGGAAGATGTGACGCACATATTTTGGGTGACTTCGGCTTTTGACCTTTCTACCGCCAAATGCTGCGAAATCAATGGAGCCATGTTTCGCAATGTCCTCACTGCTGTCATCCCAAATGCACCCAATTTGCGCCACATCTGTCTCCAGACGGGCGGGATGCATTATATGGGGATACATAGATCAATTGATGGGAAAATTCATGTTATTTCTCATGATCCACCTTTTACCGAAGACATGGAAAGATTAGAAAACATTCACAACTTTTATTACTCGTTAGAAGATGTATTATTCGATGAGGTCTCTAGAAAGCCAAGCCTAACATGGTCCGTCCACAGGCCCGATCTAATTTTCGGGTTTTCACCGCATAGCACGTTGAACATCATTGGAACACTTTGCGTGTACGCAACGATATGCAAACACGAAAGCGTTCCGCTGAAATTTCCGGGGACAAAAGCCGTTTGGGACAGTTACTCTAACGCATCAGATGCAAATTTGGTGGCAGAGCATCAAATTTGGGCAGCGCTCTGTCCTCAGGGGAAAAACAAAGCATTCAACATTACCAACGGCGATGTGTTCAAATGGAAGCACTTGTGGAAGGTGTTGGCTGAACAGATCGGAGTACAATATGTGGGATTCGATGAGGCGGAGAAGAGTATTTCCTTGTCTGAGTTGATGAAGGATAAGGGGCCTGTGTGGGATAAAATTGTAAGAGACAATAACTTGGTTTCCACCACGTTACAAGAGGTTGGCTGTTGGAGATTTGCAGATATGTTACTGGCTGGAGGGACTAGTAGATTGAGCAGCACAAATCGCAGCAAAGAGAATGGTTTCATTGGCTTCAGGAATTCCACCAATTCCTTTATTTTCTGGATACATAAGGCAAAAGATAAAAGATTAATCCCATAAACTTTGTATTTTTACTTCATCATTTAATAAAAGAATTTGGATTTAAGTTTAATTTATTTTTATTCTATCAAGTGATTTAACCTGCCTTATTTTCTCGGTTACTAGTTTACATTCTAATAAACAGTTATTTCTGTGATCTTTTAATTAAATTCCTAATATAAAGATTTTCTTAGTTTGTTAATTTATTTAGTGCTAAAAGTCGTATGCATGTAGTTTGGGTGGATATTTGGACTAATTCAAAACGAAATTAGAGTTTAGGTGTCACATTTCTTAACCAATCCTCTCCAAATTTTACGTGGCGAGGCTTAATATCACTCTTACACAATATTCAAATGTTGTGGTATAATGAGGACAACTCAAAAAAAAAAAAAAAAAAAAAAAACAGAAACATTAAGACCGAATTAAAATAGCCTTTATTTATAACAGTGGGTACAATTAATTTCCACTTTGATCCAATATTAATGTCTTATTTGACCTTTTGATATTAGTGATTTTGCAATCGTAAAAGAGGGTAGAGATTAGAGAAGAATGAAGATACCGAATACTTGTAGATAGTAAAAGTTCAAGACAGCGGTTGCCTAATCTAAGGAAAATAATTGAGCAGAAAATATTTAAAAGCTCAAAGCTCAAGGTCTGAAAGTTGTCTCTTAGTGTCATAGAATAAATAAATAAAATCAAAACAAAAAAGCAGCATATTTTTATTTTTATTTTATCAGGACACGTAAAAGAAAAATCACTTAATTGGTGTTTGGACATGCGATTTCATCTCATAATTTTAGATGAAATTTTAAATTATCAAAAAAAAATTATTTGAGATTTCAAATCATGAGATGGACTTTTTTAAATATAAAATTTGACCCATAAGTTTATATTTTATTAAAAAAAATTACTATTTTATATTTACCAACCATTTATTTTAGATGTAAATAAAATTTATTGTTGGTATTATTATTCTGATCAGCATTTGCTAACTATTTATATCTAATATAAGTTTGCCAATTTTATGTGATAGGATAATATTAAAGACTAATATACTATAATTCATGTTCAATTTTATTTTTTATTGAACTAAACTTCAATTAATAAATGTTGTGTTTATTTTAGAAGAGCTTTCTGATACACTGTATTATAATTTGCAATGAACTTTTACTTATTTGATAAGATTATATTAAGAATTGTGAAAATTTTGATAGTTTTCATAACTTATGGGGTTTTCATGTTCATGAGAAAAAAAATATAATTTAAGAATTCCAAATTGCATATCCAAACAAAAATTTAATTTCATTCCATATGATTTTATATCATGATTTCATCTCATATGGTCAAATAGCCCCTTCATCTTTTTGTTTTTATAGGGATTTAAATTTAAAGTCTGATGATTCTCGCCCATTTAATTGACTACTATATCACTTTTAAATATAAAAAGCATGAGAAAAATCAAACTTCCAATTTTAAACTTTTTCCAATATAATGGAATAATTAGGATCTTTTCCTCCTTAATAAAAGTTTTTAATTTAAACTTTGGCGAAAGAAAAACTTTCTTGAGATTAAGCACTCTAAGATTTTCAATATTTAGTAGGTGTTTGGTTATGAAATTTGAAGCTCAAATTTAAAAGTCGGCTTTTATTTATGGTATTTAAACAAAACTTCAATTTTGATTTGAAAACTTAATTTTAAATCTCTAATCGTTTTAATTTCAAGTTTGTGACTTCAATGGTTTAAAAATTGAACTTTGATTCATAGATTCATATTTTGCCAAAAAAAAAAAAAAAAAGAGGATCTGTACTTAACGTGAAGAAATTATTTATATTATGTGAGAGGACTATATTAAAGAATAACTAGTTGTTAATATTGTATATTTATTGGTCTAAGAGATCTTTATTAAATTATGTGTATTTAAAAGTTTGTAGTAACATGTAATCGCCAATATTTATTTATAAAAAAAATATAGAGATATGCAATTTATTAATGTGACGCTTTAGGATATTTTAATACTCTATTTATAAACTATGGTTTATTATATTTGGTAAGAATGTAAGAATTGAATTTTTTTGATAATTTTCACAAATCATAGAATTTTCATATTTATAAAAAACAATACAACTTTTAATATTCAAATTGCATGTTCAAATAAAATTTTAATTTTCAACCAATAATTTCAAATCATGGCTTAAATTATGGCCAAACAAGCTCTTCGTTCCCAACCCGTCCCTATGTGAAGCAAGCCTACATCCTAGACGACATTCTTCTCCATTTTTATTTGATTTCCAAATCTCTTTTCTTCTCTTTTTTTTTTTTTACTTTTTTATAAATTAGTTGTGATTTATTAAAAAATTACTTTTACTTCGTTGAAATATTTTATGATACTTGGATAAAGTGTGAATTCATCTAAAGGTTCATCAAAGATATTTATGTATTAATAAAAATTATGCATAATATAAAAAATAGATGCACACATATGCTTCAATTATATAATATAATATATTGATACACATGTGCATAATATAATATATAATATATGGGTGTCTAATATATATATATATATATATATATATATATATATATTATATTCATAATCTTTATATGTGAAAGACTGAAGTAAAAGGAAAATTTATGGATTAAGAATATGAGAATAATATGATTTTTTTTTTTTTAAAAAAAAAAATATATATATATATATATATATATATATATATATATATATTAAATAAATTTAAAAAACAAGAAGAAGAAGAAGAAGAAGAAAGAGATTCTTGAGAAATTAAATAAAAATGGAGAAGAAGGAAGAATTTTTGAATTTTTTGAAAAAACAAAAATGGAGAAGATAGAGAAATTTTTGAGAAAACAAAAAATAGAGTAAAGAGAGGGATTATAAGAATTTTTTAAAAATAAATATGGAGAAGAGATGAATTTTTGAAGAACTTTTAAAATTTCTGTAAAAGAAAAAAAAAGGAAAATAAAATATTTTATATTATTTTCTGTATTTAAATTATTATATTAGGTATATAATTTTTTTAAATTTTAATTAGAATAGATATTTTAAAAAAGTAAAAATTATATAAAATGTAATTAAAAAATAAAATTTTAAATAATTTATATTTATATAATTTTATTAAATAAATTATCACTTTTGTAATTATAATTTTTAAAAAGAATATATTTGTAAGAAATCTTTAGTAAATATAACTTGTGAGTCAGAACTTGGCCAGAAGCCCTGGCGAATTGTCTGAGGTACTACTAAAAAAAAAATGCCAAAAACAAATTTAGAAGATCGATGATATTTTTTAAAAAAATAAACAGACCTACAGCGGGATTTAAAGTACATAATAATAAAATGCATTATGTGGGGTTTAAAGTCCCATCTTTATTGTGGTCACATATATTAAAGACTAATATACTATAATTCATGTTCAAATTTATTTTTTATTGAACTAAACTTCAATTAATAAATATTGTGTTTATTTTAGAAGAGCTTTCTGATACACTGTATTATAATTTGCAATGAACTTTTACTTATTTGATAAGATTATATTAAGAATTGTGAAAATTTTGATAGTTTTCATAACTTATGGGGTTTTCATGTTCATGAGAAAAAAAATATAATTTAAGAATTCCAAATTGCATATCCAAACAAAACTTTAATTTCATTCCATATGATTTTATATCATGATTTCATCTCATATGGTCAAATAGCCCCTTCATCTTTTTGTTTTTATAGGGATTTAAATTTAAAGTCTGATGATTCTCGCCCATTTAATTGACTACTATATCACTTTTAAATATAAAAAGCATGAGAAAAATCAAACTTCCAATTTTAAACTTTTTCCAATATAATGGAATAATTAGGATCTTTTCCTCCTTAATAAAAGTTTTTAATTTAAACTTTGGCGAAAGAAAAACTTTCTTGAGATTAAGCACTCTAAGATTTTCAATATTTAGTAGGTGTTTGGTTATGAAATTTGAAGCTCAAATTTAAAAGTCGGCTTTTATTTATGGTATTTAAACAAAACTTCAATTTTGATTTGAAAACTTAATTTTAAATCTCTAATCGTTTTAATTTCAAGTTTGTGACTTCAATGGTTTAAAAATTGAACTTTGATTCATAGATTCATATTTTGCCAAAAAAAAAAAAAAAAAAAAGAGGATCTGTACTTAACGTGAAGAAATTATTTATATTACGTGAGAGGACTATATTAAAGAATAACTAGTTGTTAATATTGTATATTTATTGGTCTAAGAGATCTTTATTAAATTATGTGTATTTAAAAGTTTGTAGTAACATGTAATCGCGAATATTTATTTATAAAAAAAATATAGAGATATGCAATTTATTAATGTGACGCTTTAGGATATTTTAATACTCTATTTATAAACTATGGTTTATTATATTTGGTAAGAATGTAAGAATTGAATTTTTTTTGATAATTTTCACAAATCATAGAATTTTCATATTTATAAAAAACAATACAACTTTTAATATTCAAATTGCATGTTCAAATAAAATTTTAATTTTCAACCAATAATTTCAAATCATGGCTTAAATCATGGCCAAACAAGCTCTTCGTTCCCAACCCGAACCTATGTGAAGCAAGCCTACATCCTAGACTACATTCTTCTCCATTTTTATTTCATTTCCAAATCCCTTTTCTTCTCTCCTTTTTTTTTATTTAATTTTTTTATAAATTAGCTGTGATTTATTAAAAAATTACTTTTACTTCGTCGAAATATTTTATGGTACTTGAATAAAGTGTGAATTCATCCAAAGATTCATCAAAAATATTTATTTTTTAATAAAAATTATGCATAATATAAAAAAAAAATGCACACATATGCTTCAATTATATAATATAATATATTGATACACATGTGCATAATATAATATATAATATATGGGTGTCTAATATATATATTATATTAATAATCTTTATATGTGAAAGACTAAAGTAAAAGAAAAATTTATGGATTAAGAATATATATATATATATATATATATATATATATATATATATATATATATACGTACTAAATAAATTTAGTATATATAAAATAAAATAAAAAGAAGAAAGAGATTCTTGAGAAATTAAATAAAAATGGAGAAGAAGGAAGGATTTTTGAATTTTTTGAAAAAACAAAAATAGAGAAGATAGAGAAATTTTTGAGAAAACAAAAAATAGAGTAAGGGATTATAAGAATTTTTAAAAAATAAATATGGAGAAGAGATGAATTTTTGAAGAATTTTTAAAATTTCTGTAAAAGAAAAAAAAAGGAAAATAAAATATTTTATATTATTTTCTGTATTTAAATTGTTATATTAGATATATAATTTTTTTAAATTTTAATTAGAATAGATATTTTTAAAAAGTAAAATTTATATAAAACGTAATTAAAAAATAAAATTTTATATAATTTATATTTATATAATTTTATTAAATAAATTATTATTTTTGTAATTATAATTTTTAAAAAGAAGATGTTAGTAAGACATCTTTAGTAAATATAACTTGTGAGTCAGAACTTGGCCAGAAGCCCTGGCGAATTGTCCGAGGTACTATTAAAAAAAATGCCAAAAACAAATTTAGAAGATCGATAATATTTTTTAAAAAAATAAACAGACCTACAGCGGGATTTAAAGTACATAATAATAAAATGCATTATGTGGGGTTTAAAGTCCCATCTTTATTGTGGTCACATATATTTATATTAGTGAACCATTAAAACTTGATGTTTAAATACCTTTTTTTTTAGTTTATATTTTTTAAAAAAAATTTCGTGAAAAAAGCCGGTATTTTGCAATAATAACTTTTTTTTTCAAAAAAACTAAAAATTTTTTAGGCCGGTTAGTGCAAATTTATTTTAAAAAGGAATGCATCTTCGAAGGTCGATTTTTTTGAAAAATTTTTTTGAGATCAATTTTTAACTATTTCTTAGTGGTAAAATTCTAATGTATAATAAAGACTTACCTCGCCGTAAGTCTTGGTGGATCTTTTAAAACTTTAGGCACAAATTGTCTCATAATTTTGAATAAATTGTTCATAAATTTTGATGGATCATTGAAAGTTCTAATGGATGGGTGTCTTGCCACAAGTCGTGGATCATCTCTATCGTATGAGTTTGTTGAAACATAATATATATTGAAGAGGCACTTGAAGAAGAAAGAGGTACAGATCAGAGTGATAACCATGCTGATGAGCCATATTTATAATTTCATTGAATTTTCTTAATTTCTACTTAGTGTCCTATTTTATTAATTTCTCATGTCTCTACTTCCTTTCACCAGTACTCCACGTACTATACAACTTGTTGCATTCATGTGAAAAATTTCTCTTTATTGTCATTTATTTGGAGCATTTAATTTATTCATAACCTCACTCCTATAGGATGATTTTCTTGCACCTACTTAATGAGAAGTTCTTTCATTTGGTGGAGTAGACATATGAAAAGAGCTTTTTCTCTCTTTTCAATATTTTTTTTGTGCTGGACTTTTTCTTTATTTAATATTTGTTAGATTCTAGCTCCTAATTTTATACTAGAAGAGCTTGTTGAATTGTAGAGTAAATTAGTAGATTAGCTTAAAAGTGTATTAAGACTAAATGTAATTACCAACTAGTTAGTTAGTCACTAACCACCTATAAATAGAGTCAGTTATAGAGAGATACGATTACATCATTCATTTGATGATAATATGATTGTAAAGCTGTTGTTGTTGCTGCTACTCTCTCTCTCTCTCTCTCTCTCTCTCTCTCTATATATATATATATATATATATATATATATATATATATATATATACTAACAGAATCATCCTCCTCTTCTTCTTCTCTATTGTATGGACATGATCTTGATTATATCTTGTTCTTGATCAAGCTGTATGTTGCTTAATGTTGATAAAATCACATGGTATCAGAGCAGGCCACTAGGCAGATTGATTGCATCAACTAGTCAATTAGTTTTTTTTTGCTAGATCAATTGTGAAATTGAAGTGATTGCTAAATTCAATCACAACTCAACTCAGGTTGAATTCTTTAGATTTAAAGAAGTTCTTCAAAGTTCTTCAGATCTAAGAAATATAAACGATCGAGATTGAAAAATGGCATTGCATGGAGGCATAAACAACATTTCAGCTGAACCTGGTACAACTGCTGGTGGAACAATGAGTTCATCTCAAACTATCGATTACAATCATCCTTTGTTTCTTCAATCCACTGATGTAAGTGAAATTTCTATAATTTCTTTTCAATTGAAAGGTGATACAAATTATACTGTCTGGAGTAGATTCATGCGAATTGCCTTATTAGGAAGGATTAAATTAGGATTTGTAGATGGAACTTGGAAGAAGGACTCATTTTCTGATAGTCTAGGATATCAGTGGGAGCGAGTGAATGCGATTGTGTTGTCGTGGCTTATGAATTCAGTAGCTAATAATTTGATTGGAGGAGTAGTATATGCAACTAGTGCACATGCAGTATGAGAGGATTTGAAAGAAAGGTTTGGTAAACTTGATAGTGCAAGGTCTTTCAACATTCATCAAGAAATTGCTACATGTAGTCAAGGCACTCAATCAGTGTCTATGTATTACTCTAAGATAAAACACTTGTGGGATTTCCTTTCATTGGAACACACCATAAAAGTAAATTGAGTTTACTCCAAATAATTAAGCACTAGATTCAGGACTACTTAAATCTACGTGCAATAAAATCAAGGAAACCCTATAATCAGACATATATATGCACTCCGAAAAATACCATAGAGATAATGTTATATAGTTCCCCCATCTCAAATTGTTTGTGGTGATTTAAAAAAAAATCTTAGATTATTTATCATTATAAAAGTTGAAAATAAAATTAATTATCTTTTTTCATTTCACCTCTAATAATTATTATTTTTAAAGACTATAAATACCTCAATTATGTATAAGGCAATATTATGATTGTTCAGATAATAATAATAAATAAAACAATTAAAAATATCTCTTAATTAATATTATTTCTAAGGAACATGTAATAAAACTATGTACAGTTACATGAGAATCGAGGAAACTGTAAGAATTTGTTTGAAAAAGCTACCTAAAAGTTGAATACGAAGATAATTGAGTGTAAATGAGATCAAATTACTTGTGGCCTGGCAAATCATGATTCGATCATTAAACATTGTGGTTGGAACGCTAATCATGAGGCACAAAGCTTAACATTTTTTTATTTTTTATAAATGGCTCTGGGAGAAGTGTTTTCACTTCCTCTCGGAGATTGAAGCAAGGAGATCCTCTGTCCCCGTCATTTTTTATTTTAGAGGCTGAGGTGCTTTCTAAGAAACTCAACAATTTGCATAATAATGCTAGTTGCACACATTTCTCTACGAGTAAGAATGGGCCACAGATCAATCATCTTATTTATCCAGAAGATATTATTATTTTCTATGGAGGTAGTACTACATCCATCAAGATTGTAATGAGACAAATTCACTGTATGAGAAATGCTAGGGGCAACTAGTGAATGATAACAAGAGCTTCTTCATCATTGCCTTAAAAACATCCAATTACATGATCAATAGATTGAGACAGGTTACAAATTTCCTAGAAAAAGGAGTTTCTTTTTACCTATTTAGGTTGCCCATTTATACCAAAAGGAAGAATAATATCTATTTTGATGGCATGGTCAATAATATAGTAAGATATAATCAGTGGATGGCATACTAAATTGCTCTCTCATCGAGTAAACTCACTTTCACTCTCATTAAGCATGTTCTGCAGGCTATACTTGTTTACACAATGGCTACGATGAGCCTTCCACTATTGAGCTTATAGAGAAACATTTGTCTAGGTTCCTTTGAGATCTACTGGTGAGAATTATAACTACCACTGTAGCTCATGAGAAAATTTGTGTAATCCTAAAGATAGAGGGAGTATATACTAATGTAAAAACTCGTTCAGTCATTATGGGATGGTTAGGGCCATTGTACCCTGTTAGAGTCTCCATAGTGAAAGTGAGCAAATAAAAAACTCAAAATGGTGTAGTTAAAAACTGAAATATGTCTAATATTAATGTTGATTTTTGTGTGTTGTGTTTCGCTAGGGGGTGACCTAGTGAACTAAACCTCTATAGAAAATTCTACATCTACGAGTGAATTTGTAGTATCGTTTTACAGCTAAGTACACGTTTGAAAGGTGTTGTGATGCACCGATGAAAGACTTGTGCTTTGAGAGGGAAAAATATATAATTTTACTGAGCTACTGATTAATGGGGCGCTGCTGCAGCGGTGGAATGTCCGTCGCAGTGAGGTCACTGTAGCGGTAAGACAACATCGTAGCAATGGTTTGCAAAGTGCCAAAACTCACCATAGCGGAGCCTTGATCACTATAGTGGGTCCGTTATAGCGAAGGTGGTGACTTCTTTAGTGGATGACGCAATTCAGAATGCATGCATAAGTAAGTATTTTGAGGTTTTCAGCTCATAACTCTAAGGCACAAACTGGGAGAGCTGAAGGGTGATTTTTCCAAAGCAAGGGCAAATTTCCTCTTCAAGGTAAGAACTCTCCATCAACTCTTCCACCTATCATTCCCCCTAACTCCCAGAATTATTGAAAGGTCACTAATGGTGGAATGATGATTAGAACCGTAGATATTGCATGGGTGTTGGTAGTTATTAAGTTCTAGTCTTTTAGGTTATTAAATAACACTTCCTAGGATGAAATTGAATGTACAAGTTCACCATGGTGGTAACTTGAGACCTAGAATTTGATAAAATTGAGATCTTTGGTATCAAAAACTGCTTCAAAGGAAATTGAAGGAGTAAAAACTCCATGAACTAAGATAATATGATCATTGTGGGATTAGAGTATGGTAATTGATCCAGAGGTAAGAATTTGAACCTTGATAACGGGTAAAACTAGGTGGTTTTGAATTCCCAAGCCTATAACTGAAGAGCGGATGTATAATTAAATACTCTTAATTTATTTGTTTATATATATTGAGCATACTGAGGCATTGAAAAAAAGGCAAAACTCCTGCGGAGTGGCTTGCACATTCAAGTCTTCAATTGAGGTAGGTCATGATTTATTTGGAGTTAGAATTTGCTTAGTCCCTTGTATGTATTATAAATTAAAAAGCATACTTGGTTGGTTTCCTGACATAGTTGTGATGAAATTTTTGACTTGGCAATGCTATGTGAATAAAGTTGTGGAAATTGTTTAAGTCTGTGAATACAATTTGAGATTTTGATATGCATTTATGATAATTCAGAGAAGGACAATGAAAGAGAAGATAATGATGAATGGAATGATGATGAATCAACTGAAGATAAAGAAAATGGAGAAGATAATTCATCTGAGCAGGGCCACGACCAGATAATGCAGAATGAAGAAAGTGAAGAAGAAATGAAATACTCTCAGAAGGAGATCAAGGAGAGATTCATGAAAAACAACTTGTCCCCTAGAGGTGTGGATAAAATCAAAAAAGAAGGAAGAATCAGGGGATCTCCCATCACGAGAAATCAAAAGAAGAATTTACAAACACCTATCCCTCCACATATCAATGATTAGTATGCTCAACTAGATTATCAAGGCAATGAAGTCTCAAGCAGCAATAAAGAGACAAATTCTTCATTATACAATACAAGATCTCCTTCTTAGCAATACAAGAATCTTTTATAAAGGATGACAAAATCGAGTCATGCAAGAACAACTTGGGAATGAACGGATGCAAGGCTAACAGTTGTAATAAGATCTGGATTTTATGGAAAGAAAACCTAGATTATATTATCAGTGCTAATGAAGATCAGATTATCACTTTTAAGATCAAGGATAAAGGTTTGGATAAGAAATTCTTTGTGGTATATACAAATCAAAATCTGCAAGTAGAGAGAATCTCTGGAGAGAAATAAGAGCAATCTCCTCTCATAGTGATCAAGCATGGATGAGTTATGGTGATTTCAACTGTATTTTAAATGAGGAAGAGAAGTTAGGGGAAAGACCATTCAATTTGAATAAAAGCATCCCTTTCATTAACTGCATCAACGACTATGCACTGACCGATCTTGGGTATAATGGTAATGTTTTTACTTGGTGCAATAAAAGAAAAGATCAGGATATAATCTAAAAAAGACTTGATAGAGTACTAGCAAATGAAAAGTGGGATGAAGAGATTAGGAACACTACTGTTCTATATTTTCCTAGAGTCAGCTCCGATCACCATCCCATTCTTATCAGATTCATCTTTGAGGAAAGAACCTATATAAGTATTTTAAATTTATTAACTTCTGGGCTAACCATGAAGACTTCATGGAGATTATCAACTCTCAGTGGAATACCGAAATAAAAGGCAACATCTTTTGGAGAGTACAGTAGAAACTTAAAATAATTGAGAAAGCCCTAAGTGAATGATCCAGAACAAATATTGGAGATATATTCTACAACCTCAGAGAAATGGAGGAAAAAAAGTGAATAATTATGAAGCTCAATACATGACATCCATGGATCAGAATGACAGGTTCAGGGTTCAGGGTCAGGGTTTGAAACTCAACAAGGTCAAAGCTGAACTTATTATTCATCATAAGAGAGTTGACATCTTTTGGAGACAAAAGGCTCATCTAAAATGGCATCTAGAAGGGGACGAGAATAATAAATACTTCCACAACATTTTCAAATATAGAGGGAAATTTTTGCAAATTAACAGGATATATGAAAATGATAATTGGCTCGAAGAAGAGGAAGACATTGTTGCAGCTATTGTAAGGTACTATCAAAACCTTTTCATTCATCAGGATGACATTTATGACCAAAATATTTATGTTTATATTCCTAACTTAATTAATCTTGATGATAATTGATGCTTATCCAACAACCAACATTAGAAGAGGTTAAAAAAGTTGTTTTTAATACTGACCCTGACAGTGCCCCTGGCCCTGATGGCTTTACTGCTTGTTTTTATCAAAAGACCTGGGAAATTATAGGGAATGACATGCTTGACATGGTGAAGGTTGTTTTTAATGTTTTTAAACTCACCAAATACTTTACTAGTACTTGTCTGGTGCTTATCCTTAAAGTCCAATCTCCTCAATCCTTTATAGATTTCAAACCTATTAGTTTAAGCAATGTTTCTCAAAAATTTATTTCTAAGTTGCTTAATGATAGGTTGGCCAAGATTATCTCTAAGATCATATCTCTTAACTAAAGTGATTTTATTAAAGGGCGAGATCTCTTATCACAAGAAATTATTCATGATATTAGAAAGCCTAACAAAGATAAATGTTGCCATTAATATTGACATGGATAAGATTTACGATAGGCTCTCCTGAAACTTTCTTTGCAATACCATGAAGAAGATGGGTTTTTTTGAGAGTTGGATCAACATTATTAGAAACCTTCTATCTACTATGTGGCATACTTTATTATCAATGGGAAAAGATATGATTTCTTTAAATCTAAAAAGGGAGTCAAACAGGGTGACCCAATCTCCCCATACCAATTTATCATTGCTTTTGAGGTGTTATCCAAGATGTTGAATAGCCTCTATGAGAACCCAAGATTCAATGGCTTACACATGACAGCAAGATGGCCCCCAGATCAACCACTTGGCCTATGCAGGTGATTTAATTATCTTCTGATCAAGTAAGATTTATACTCTTCATCTTATTAATAGCATGCTCAACATTTATGAAAGGAGTTCTGATCAACTGATTAACAAAGATAAAAGTTATTTCTTAGTGGATGACAAAGTCTCTAATAAGAGAATTTTCATTATCTCTAAATGCCTGAATCTACAGAAAAAGGATTTTCCTCCTATTAACTACTTAGGTTGTCCTATGTTTATAGCAAGGAAAAAGATTAAATATTTTCCTGAAATTGTTAATAAGATTAATCTGAAAGTTAACTTTTGGAATAGTAATGTTCTATCCATAGGAGGTAAGATTATTTTGATCAAATATGTTTTATCTGCTAAGCCTATCCATTTACTTTTCATCTAACATCCTCCTACTACTATTTTGAATCAAATGGAGAGGATCCTTGCTAATTTCCTCGGGGAATGTGGATGGCTATCACAAGCATCATTGGGCAGTTTGGGATAAGCTGTGTTACCCTACTAAAGAAGGAGGAATTGGCATTAGACCTTTACATGAAATATCCATTATTTTTGCTGCTAAATGATGGTGGAAATTCAGAACAAAGGATTCCCTTTGGACAAAATTTTTCAAGGCCAAATACAGTAGGAGAATCCACCTAATGGCTAGGAAAATCAAGTACACACAGTCCCATACTTGGAGGAGATTGATGAATATCAGGGGTAAGATTGACTATCTCATTCAATGAAGGATCAACTCAGGTAATTCCAATTTTAGGTGGAATAACTGGACAAGTAAAAGTCATCTTGCACAATATGGTAATGTCTCTACTTTTATTAATTTTCCAGTCAAGAGTTTCATTACCAATGGTAACTGGAATGTCAATAAGCTACTTTATAGTGTGTCTATGTTCATTATTAGTATGATCCAGAGAGTTAAAATACACTCTCCTGATCTTGAAGACCATCTATTTTGGTCTAATAACAGAGATGAGAGATTTTCTTGTAACTCTGCTTGGAATATTACTAGATCTCAGAATACCAATATTGTTTTTAACAGAATGACTTGGCATAAACACATTCTTCTAAAAGTTTCTTTTTTTCTTTAGAGATTGTTCAGGAAAAAAATTGCAATGGATATGAATGTGATTAGATTTGGTGTCAACATCCCATCCAAATGTGTGTGCTGCTTAAACCATAGACAAGAAGTAAAGAGCACCTATTCCATGACAGTGACACCAGCAAGACCATCTGGACATATTTCTGCAACCTCTTTGGAGTCAACAATAACACTGTTACCATTAGACAGAAATTCATCAATTGATGGATGAAAGACACTCAAAAACCTATCAAGAAACTAGCTCCCCGGGCCCTCCCTCACATTATCATTTGACAAATATGAAAATCAAAAGATGAAATTACACAATATCATTATTCACATTTGTCAGCAACTGAACATTATCCTTCACAGACAATTCAAGATTATAAGCCCCTTTATGGACTGGAACCAACTGCTTGAGGTCTTTATGACAGCAGAATCTCTTTTGAAAATCACTATTGTGAAATGGAAAGCCCCTAAACAAGATTTTTTGTAAAATCAACTCAGATGGTAGCTCTAAGGGTAATCCAGGTCCAAGTGGGGGAGGAGGAATAATAAGGGATGAGCATCGAAGAATGGTAATGGCATATGCTGAACCATATGGCAATGGAGCCAACAACAATGTTGAGGCAAAAGCTCTGCTGATAGGCATAGAATGGTGCTACAACAGTATTAGAAAAGCGGAATTGAAAAGTGACTCTAAACTCATAATGAATTGGATCACTGGCAAAGTGAACACACCGTAGAGCATTTAGGACACCATCCACCAGATCAAAATGTTAACAGAGAAATTTGAGCAAGCTACAACTCATCACATCTATAGAGACGGTAACAAAGTTGTGGATAGACTTGCAGAGCTTGGAGTTGAGAGCAATAGCATAACTTAGTTTGATAATCCTAAACAAGTACCTTCTGAGGCTAAAGGAGAATACACGATGGACAGAGCTCAATGTCCCTCTCTCAGGAGGAAATACAATTACAAGTATCTTCAAAGATCTAGTAGATTAAATGAAAATTTTGTAGGTTTGATGTTCACTGAAGATCTCATATGTTTTGCATAGGATCTCCCTATTTTTTGGGTGCTTCACTGGAAATCCTACTATTCTTTGTAATGAATGGAGCCTGTTCCATTCAAGTAGGTCCTGACTATTCCTCAACAGTCCTTTTGTATTTTGATTTTGATCAATAAAGTGCAAATTCAAATTAAAAAAAAAAGTTCACTTTTTTGACTCACTTATACCCTTGAAACTAACAGCCCCCTCTTTATTTTATTTTTTAAAAATTATTTATTGAGTGCATTTTTCTTATTGGGTGGAATAAAAAATCCACCTCACCAATTTTTTTAACCCGACCTAAAACAATATATTCCCCCTCCCTCCCCAACCCAAAAATCTCGAAACTTCAGCAAGTTCTTTTCACCCTATGAATCATAAAATATAGAAAACTTATTTATAGACATATAATCATAGATAAGACGGTGTTTATAGACAAACTTCAACAATTTCTCGAGTTCTGTCCATATTACGACGGTCAAGTTTGAGTATTGCAAGTTCATTGTTCTTCTAAACTCCTCAATATCTCAAGCATCATTGTGTTAAGACTCGATTCAGCATCCATGAAAACTTTCTCCATCTTCATTCTCCTATACACAATTCTTCCTTCACTCTTTTGATAAAATATCAAATTCCACTCCATCAAGGCTTTCCATATTGTCTTGCTTCCCATATAGGTGTTGCTTCTCAATTTCATAGCTCACATCTCCCCATGGTTTGTACAATTTCAATGTTAATTAGCTACCTTCCCTTCCCTTCCCTTCACGTTATAATTATGTATAACATTTCGTAGGAAGAACATGGGCGAATTCGTAGGGATCGAGTAGATAAGGACGCTCCAATTTCATGGGCTGAATACAAGTCCATGACCTTCACACATATGGTAATGTTTTGTTCTATCCCTTGGTACCTAAATTTGATTTCACTTTTAATTACTCTACTGGTTTTATATTTTGAACAACATACGATGTTCCTTGCGACAAGCTTTTTATATCTATTCCTGTTAGTGTTAGACATATAGTAACAATAAAAGTCTCACACTTGCATTGCATAAGCATGTAATTAATAGTAATAGTAGAACCCAATGTAAATAATAGATATTGATAATAATTTGTGAATACGTGTAACAGGTTACAAATGAGACAGTAAGGCTTGCTAATATCGTCCCAGAAATTTTCAGAATAGTACTAAAGGATGTGGAAATCAAAGGTAAATTTCTTTGCAACTAATCTGGGTTTTAATTTTGTCTCATGATAAAATAATGCTCCTCAAGAATTTGATTTTATGTAGCTAATTCCTTTGCAATCTTTTTAATCTTTTGAACAATATTCTCAGAGGGTCCCCTTCTTTAAAAAAGAATTAAAAAAAAATAAAAAGTTGAATTATTGCCCACAAAGCAGTATTTTTAGCTTTCCTGTCCTGTAGATCAGATATATCTACCCTTAAATCGATATAATAGAATTTTTTTTTAATTTAAGAACACGTTAATTGAGATGATCAGATAATTAAACAGTGATGAACTAACTTGCTTTAGAAAATGTATAATACTATAATTTATAAGCAACGAACTAAAGATTGAATAACAATAACGAAATAAATTAAGTAATAGAATTAGTTTGAATTCCAGTGAGGCTGGCTGATAATGTCAGAGGGAAAATTGGTTTGGAGCCTTTGTATTATAGCACAGCTTGAAAGCTTTACATCATAACATGTAAGTGCATTATTAGTGAGTGAATAAAATTCAGGTGTCTTACAAATAAGTAAGAAGAAGATATTTATAGCTAAACTCTAGAGAGCGCCATTCGTGAATCTTTGCTCTGCACATTTACCTCAGTTACGTAATGACTAACAGCTCCGGATTTTACCCCGGATTTTACTCCGCATAACAGTTACAAAATTTCTGTAGCCCTTCCCTTTTCTAAGTCTGGCCAATCTTTTCCCTAAGGAATAAAATTTAGGCGAGCTGATATTACCAAAATTACAAAACGACATTTTCACATTGATTTGCTTTAAACGTTTCTACATATAATTTGCCATTTATTTATTAAATTAGTTTTTAATATGTGCGTGGCACATGTATCTCATGCTAATTAGTAGATGTGCTCGTGAAAAACAGAACCAAATTGGGGAAAAAAACACTTTTCTCTTTGATTTTATTTTGATTTTTAGGACATCATTTAATTTGGCTTTGATATTAAGCCAAAAAAAAAATGAAAATTTTGAACCAAACCAACTATATAAATATCTTGTTTTAAAATTAAAAAAAAAAAAAAATATATATATATATATATATATATATATATATATATATACACACACACTCTTGGTTCTTAATAAGTGTTTGCTTTTGTAGTAATTTAATTTTTTGCCTTTTACTTTCTAGTTAAGAATCTATTTTATGTTCAAAATAATTTCTTTAAATTCTTTAGTTACGTATCATTATTTAATTCAATTATCGTCTGTGTGTCTGTCCAAACTTAACTATTGAATGCAGTTTAGAACTTGTCAAGTTACACAACTAAATGTAGTTACGTAATTAAATATGATGTTTATATATTCAAAAACCAATAGAAATTTTATATAATACTTTGATCCGTGCAACAATATGGCTATGTAGAAAAGAAAAAAGGTCTTGCTAGAGAAATAAATACAATCTTTTAAAATATTTACTTGATATATTTAAGAAATCAATATATAACATCAAAACAAACATGAAACTTATTGTGGGATTTAATTTCTAGTGAATTCCACTATTTAAAGAAAAGATTAAGAATTGAGAAAGAATAATAACAACATGAATGTCAAGTAAAATTCAACCGACAAAAATCTAAGATAGGAAACTATACAAACTAAAGTACTGTTTTGAATGTTTAAAGCTTTCCCCTTCAATAAATATTTGAAAAACAGAAAATTAAAAAAATGTATAAATAAAGTTAAGGAATGAATTCTACTAAGAGTGTAAAGGAAGAGTTGCTCTAGTTAATGTTTCCACATATAATTTGCCATTAATTATTAAATCCTCCGATTATTTGTTGTGTTCATTCAAAATTTCTAACAGGACATGAGTTTTGTAAGAAATTGCTCTTTTTCTTTTTTAATTTGTGGTTTGGCTCAATATAATTAATTGACTTTCGCAATGGATCAACTTGAAATATATAACATTTGTGGAATTCAAATTTTAAATTGTTCCCAATTTCATTAAGAAAGTACTAAAAACAAGAACAATATATGATCATAGGATATACGATCCCGGCGGGATGGACATTTGTGGTATGTCCATCGTCCGTTCATCTAGATCCAAACAAGTACGAGGATCCATTTACTTTTAATTCATGGCGATGGAAGGTCAGTTAAAATTATATAAACCATATATTTATACGTCTGTTTTGTAATTCTCTCCTTTAAAATTTATAATATATAGTTTTTTTTTTCTATAAATAAATTGGACTTCAAAAGGATGAGGAACTACATAGTGCATCAAAAAAATTCATGGCGTTTGGCGGAGGAATGAGATTGTGTGCTGGAGCTGATGTCTCAAAGGTGCAAACATCCATTTTTCTCTATTACCTGCTGAAAAATTATAGGTATGTGTTCTTGCTTGTCCTTTTTAATAAGGAAAGTGTTATCTTTTTTAAAAAATTCAAAATCATCATGAAAAATTTCAGTGCATGAGTATAAAGGTCTTAAAATTCAATTTCATTTTAAAATTTCAGTTGGAAAGTGACAAATGAAGGAAATATTATACGGAGGCCTGGTTTGATCTTCAAGAAGGGATTACGTATTCAAATTTGTGAGGATCAAAGAGAAAATAACAAGGAAGTGACTGCCTGAGTTGAAGATCCATGTTCTAAATGAATGTTCTTTTATGATTCAAAAAGTACTTTTAAATTGATTTGGCCAGCTTTTAAGCCAATTCAAACACTCTGTGTATAATAAATGAGTTGTTCATGTATGAACAACATATAATATGCATAAACGATAATATGAATGTACATATTTAAAAAAAGAAAGATGCTTTCCATATCCTCATGATCAACTTGATCAACCACTACAAATCAACAACAAATGTGATCTTATTAACAACGAAATTGTTAGCTATAATTAAAGAAATTGTCACTAATTAATAATTATTCACTTCCCATGACAAATGTTGCATGTGGTATTTAAGTTGATGTCACATATTTTCACTGCCGAAACACAAGTTTCGTAGCAAAAGTTTTGTCCACTGACGCCCCCCACCAAAAATACAAAATGGTGTCAATTATTGAATAACTAGTCTTTAGAAACATGTCTCGCACATTTGTCCTTTATCATTGATGAGTGTAAACGTTTGCATAATATTATAATTGGGTCTGAAATATAAAATTTTAGAATAACTTTAAAAATCTCCATTTCCGATTTTGCTCTTAAAAAAATTAGTGTTGATCATATCCATCTAACTCAACAAAACAAGAAATCATGCCCCATAAGAAGTCATGGTAGGCCTTATTGTAATGTTCTTCATATGATCGAGTAACATAATATCCATTGACATTGCTATTCCGAATAACACCACTCATGCTACTCTATTTGGTTGGCCAGTATTTGATCATCTATATCCTAGTGCGTGATGACATGGATTGGGCAACTTTGTGCAAAGCCTAGAAGACCAGCCTCTGCGAGATTTAATGAAATGATCCCTCCAGTCATTATGGGATGGTTAAAGCCTTAGCACCTTTAGAGTCCCCATAGTAGAAGTGAGTGAGTAAAAACTTCAAATGCGATGATTTAAAAACTGAAATGTAGATAGCGTAGATTGAAATCTTTATGTGTTCTGTTCCGTTAAGGGGTGATCTAGTGAACTAGGTCTCCATGAAAAATTCTTAGACTACGAGTGAATTCGTAGCGTCATTTTACAACTAGGTGCACATTTGACAGGTACTGTGAAGTTTGAATGAAAGACCTGTGTTTTGGAAATGGAAAAGTTTTAGCATTACTAGTCTACTGGTTAGGGGGCACCACTACAGAGGTGGAGTTTCCACTACAGTGAGACCGTCGTAGCGGTCTGAATGTCCGTAGTAGCGATTGTGAAAATATCGTTGGGTTCTCTACGGCCAAAATTTTAATCGCCATAGCGAATCCGTTGTAGTGGGAAGGTGGTCGCTGCAGTGGACAACGCGAGGGGAAAAGCCTATTTAAATCAGAATTTGGAGGGTTTTACCCCATTATTCTAAGGTAAAGAATTTGAGAGCTTAAGGGTGATTTTTCAAGGGCTAAGCAGTTGATATATTTTCAAAGGCTAAGCAGTTGATTTTTCAAGGGCTAAGCAGGACGAGCGGTTGTGTATTGATGGAGTAATATATTATTATTTAGAGATGAGTGGTTCGTGTTCGAGGTGCGCATGCAGGCGAGCGGTTGTGTTATAAGTGGCTTGTTTCCGAGGGAAGTATCCAGAAAAACAAATGAGTAGGAGCGAATACTATGCCAGTACTGTACATATATTTTTAGAATCCCCTGCTGGTCATGACTGGAAGGACAAATATAAAACCCTCTGGCATATGTGTATAAATGTGAGAGGAGACTAGGTTTGGTGCAGACAAGAAACTGACGAGATACAGAGTTAAATAGTTGTATTTTTAGTATCGACTTGATTCCATTGCATTCATTGTGACTTGCTTGCATTATATACTTGTGATTTTTGTTGTCTGATTTTGAGGGTCATACATATATATTTCTGTTGATCGGCATTGCTAGGCCTGATGATGTAAATATGATTGTTTAGCATTAGTGATTACCTGATTATGAGTTGGATGATTTTCGTGCCTGATTGTTGGTGTTTGTTGCTTCCTTGTGAGTTATAATATATACTTGTTATTATTCAAAGTTGGTCTATGATGTCTACTAATATATAGTGTTTGTACTGATGCTACTCCTGCGCTTTTTTTTTTACCGAGTGCGGACTGTGATTCAGGAAGCTCTTCGAGACCCCACCTCTAGCATTACTATCAAACGATCTGAGGGTGAGCTAATTCTCTCCAAGCTGCCACGAATCCTTTTTATTTCAGATGTTTATTCATTCCAAATATTGTTTATGTTTTCTATTGATTTATTCTCTCTTAGACGTTTTGGTTAGAGTCCTATACAATGATATTTGAATTTTGGATTATGTAACAGATTAGTCTACTGCTACTAATTTAATTCTTTAAATATTTTCACATATTCAAAGCATAATTATGCATTAACTTGGGATGTTTGGCAATTTCATAATTATACTATTTAAAATAACTAACTAATAATTATCTTGTTAAATAATCGACATAAAATAGAATGGACGAATAAACTATCGATTAACTAAATCTAAACCCTACAAAAACATAAGTGTTAGAACCTAATATTTTGTTAGTTAGGTACAAAAAAGAAAAATACTAAATATTGGAGTGATATTTAAAAACTTCATGACCATAACACACTACATTATTGTGGTCCATTACTTTGGTTAACTTTGACATTTTGTGCATCCTTTAGGTTACAAACTATCTCCAGAAAGTCTAGTCTAACATGATCCGTTCACAGGGCGGATCTAAATTTTCGGTTTTTCAACCCATAGCACGTTGAACATTGTTGAAACACTTTTATAAGGCATAATACATAAATAGATACTTAAATTTGGTCTCAATTGACAATTAAGCATTCAAACTTTGAGAATGCACATCTAGACACCTCAACTTAGTTTCACTGTGTCAATTAAGCACTCCAACTTACAAGATGATCATCTAGGCACCTCAACTTGGTTTCACTGTGTCATGTGTCATGTCAGCATCGTGTGCCTAAATATATAGTGGGGACTAGTTGGCGTGTCTGGTTGTCATTTGAGACCAAGTTGAGGTGCCTAGATGTGCACTTTCAAAGTTTTAGTGTTTAATTGTCAGTTGAGGCAATTTTAAATGTCTATTTATATATTATGCTCTATTATAATCGTAAGAAGAAAAAAGAGAGAGAAATATTATTAAGTTTTTTAAAAATCAAATCGATAACAACCAAATTGATTATATATATTATATTTGGGTTAGTTTAATTTTAATAATTTCTTTTTTTAATAAGATGGTAAATGCAGAGTACGTTTGCATCACATCCTACCAATTATAGTTGTCACCCTGTTCAATTAGTATTTAGTATTTAAAAATGACTAGATGAAAAAATAAAGCAATTCGATATTTGTGATTGTGAGTTAGGCTTGATCAATATGTAAAGTTTAATATCTGAAATACTTAAAAATAAAAAGGGAGAACGACTTGTCATCAGAAAATATTTTTTTCTTAAAACGAATTTATATCACTAGATAAAGGGTCTGATTTTTTTTTTATTAATAATAAAAACTAAGTCTCAAAAGGAAGAAGTAATAAGCAAAGGGGCTAGACCTTATCTTACCCACCCTAATAAGGTAATTAGCGTCAACTAATTAACAAACATGCAAAAAACCTAGATATTCTATGATGCATCATCTGACCTTTTTTTTTTCTGTACTATATAACACCACTTGATGTTTACTTCATCAGAAAGAAGTAGTCCTAGTAAAGTGATTCAAATTTATGTAACAGGATTTTACTAAGTTCATACTTTAGCCTATCATCATATTTCTCAGAATGAACTGGTGGTGGTCAAGATCTATCAATACTACACTGCAGGTAAGAACAAATTGACCAGATCATATCGCAAAAGAACTTTGTTTTCGATCTTTGTAATTTGCATCTGCAATTATGATTCTGTTTGAGTGTTTATATTCTGGCATAATACCTAAAGACCCCCTAAATTTGATGTATTTTTTTTAAATTTTTTTTTAAACTAGCAGTATTCTTAATTATCCCCCTAAACTTATCTATCTGATAGTTTTTAACCCTCTGCACCATCTCAACCTAAGAAAGTGAGATACACTCTCCTGCATTTAGACTTTTTATCCATGTATCTTTTTTTAAAAATATTTTTTAAATTTTTAAAATTTATTAATTTTTCAATTAGCAAAAAAAAAACTTTGCTAGAACTCCGCTTTTTAAGCAAACAAAGAAATTATTTTGCTAAAAGTAATGAAATTATAATTAACTTTTTTTATAGATTTTTTCCGAAAAGAAAAAATTTACTGTTGCAACATATAGTCATTATATTTAAATAAAAATTATATAGTTGAAGCTTTATTATTCTATTAAAAAATTTATTTCACTAAAAATAAAGGAGCTCTAACCGAATTTTTTTTTCTTGTTCTAGATTTGGCCTGAGAGAAAATAATAGTTTTTGCATCTTAACAAGAAATAAAGATTACACAATTGCAACCCTATTATTGGGGTTAAGTTATTTTGTTACGTAAATAAAAATAACGGGACTCAAAGTTTTTTTTAGTTGATTTAGGCTAGAAAAGAGAATACACAATTGAAATAAATAATATTTCATGTAAAACAAATACACAGTTGAAGTTTATTATTTTTTACAAAAATTAATTTTATTTTTTTAGAATGATAGATTTCGAGTCAATTTTCAAAATTGGCCTAAAAATAGAAATACACCTTTAAAATAAACAATTGAGAGCTGATTTTTAATTGTTTTTCATCTTCGCATGCTTAAAAGAGAGTGTAGCCACTCTCTCTACCATATTAGCACTTAGGGGTTAAAAACTATTAAATATACTAATTTAGGGAGTACTTAAGACTACTGATAATTTAAGGGGATTTTGAAGAAAACACATCAAGTTTAAGGGGCACTTAGCTATTCTGCCTTTAAATTTTCTAGATCAAACGCTTAATTACAAGTTGCGTGTCAAAAACTTTTGGTTCGCAGCAAAATATTGAGTACTGCGAAACATATCCAACCTACCAAAATGTTGGCCTGATTATTGGGGTCACTGGCGCAGTTGGCAACAGCTTGGCCGAAACACTCTCATCCAATGACACCCCGGGCGGTCCATGGAAGGTCTATGGCGTGTCACGACGGGGGAGGCCAGTCAGCAGTATTGCTAAAGTCAGGTATATTCAGTGCGACGTCTCTGTAGCAACTGATGCACAAGCCAAGCTTTCGACCCTGGAAGATGTGACAGACATCTTTTGGGTGACTTGGGCTTTTGACCTTTCCACCACCAAATGTTGTGAAATCAATGGAGCCATGTTTCGCAATGTCCTCACTGCTGTCATCCCAAGTGCACCCAATTTGAGCCACATCTGTCTCCAGACTGGCGTGATGCATTATATGGGGATACATAAATCAATTGATGGGGAACATCAGGTTATTTCCCACGATCCACCTTTCATGGAGGACATGGAAAAGATTGGATAACATTCACAACTTCTATTACACGTTAGAAGATGTACTATTCGATGAGGTCTCTAGAAAACCAAGCCTAACATGGTCCATACACAGGCCCGATCTAATTTTCGGGTTTTCACCCCGTACACGTTCAATATCATTGGAACACTTTACGTGTACGCAACAATATGCAAACACAAAAATATTCCACTGAAATTTCCAGGGACAAAAGCCGTTTTGGACAGTTACTCTAACCCATCAGATGCAAATTTGGTGGCAGAGCATCAAATTTGGGCAGCACTCTGTCCGCAGGGGAAAAACAAAGCATTCAACATTACCAACGGAGATGTGTTCAAATGGAAGCATTTGTGGAAGGTGTTGGCTGAACAGATCGGAGTAAAATATGTGGGATTCGATGAGGCAGAGAAGAGCATTTCCTTATCTGAGTTGATGAAGGATAAGGGTCCTGTGTGGGATACGATTGTAAGAGACAATGACTTGGTTTCCACAACATTAGAAGAGGTTGGCTTGTGGGAATTTGCAGATGTGTCACTGGCGAGAGAGACTAGTAGGTTGAGCAGCACAAATCGCAGCAAAGAGAGTGGTTTTATGGGCTTCAGGAATTCCACCAATTCCTTCATTTTCTGGATACAAAAGGCAAAAGACAACAGATTAATTCCATGAAGTTTTTACTTTTACTTATCATTCAATAAAGTTTTGCACACCAACAATCTTTTACAAGCCCATGCCATCTGGCTCCACTTTTGTGTAATTGTATTGCTTGTAACAGTAACCTTACTTCCGTATGTTCATTTGATTTGGAGCACATTTAATTGTGGCTGGCATTTTATATACTTCTTGTTTATTTTATTTGTTATGATTATTAAAAATAATTGATTTAAAATATTTATTATTTTAGAAAATTAAATAAAATTAGTTATTTCTTTTCACCTTTGACCTTATTCAAATAAAATGTGGAGCGAGATTAATGAAGTGAAAGAAAAAAAACTACTCTCAATGTTTATTTTTATTTATCCGCTATATTAAAAATAAATTTTCACTTTTACTTGTCCTATTTAGCATATCAAGAGAAAAAAAATTCTTTTCTTCAAAAAAGAAGTAGCAAACGAGGATTCAGTAGTTGGATCCAAGAATACCCGATGGAAACTAAAGGAGGGGAATAGAAGGCTGTTGCAAGATCGCGAATCCGATATCAACAACTTGGCAAGAAGGCATAGACATCGACACGTGGCCAAATACAAAGGATGTGCACATAACAATAATATAGCAGCTGGCATTAGCAACAGGCTAGTACTACAATCATGATTATCCCTAATATGTACGAGTAGGTCATCTGGAGTCTTGTATCTACTAATGGAAATAGAGATTTTTTTCACCACAAATCAATAAAAAATTTATGTTGTAAGACATGATTTTCCCACTCATTTTCTACCGAACTTATTCAGTGGGAAAATGCATGGTGGAAAACAACTTTGCACTGAAATAGTGAGAAATTCCATGATTTTTTCATGTGAAAACACTATTTTTTTCTTTTCCCACCGATTATTGATTGGAATAGTCACTTAACATTTTCCAGTGAGAAATCAGTGAAAAAATAATAATTTTTTTAGTAGTGATCTAGTAGTAGTGGAAAAACGCATGGATGAAAAGTGAAATTACTACTTTTACTTTCTAGTCATCTCTTGCTCTGATTTTTATTATTATTGCTTCTTCTTCATATCCGAATCATGCATCTCATTCACTATCATCAAGGGGTCTTCAAGATTATAAAGAGTCATCTCAATCAACCTGAGCGACTTCAGAGAGTGTCTTATCTTTCACAATATTTACTTGCTGATTAGCTGGTTTACTCGTTTGGGCTGCTACAGCGGCATTGAGAATGGATGACAGAATAATTACCGTGAGTGATACTGATTATAACTTAATATAGTTCGTTAATAGAGCAACTGAAGCAATGACACAGGATGACACTGAGGGAGAGGAATTTATGAGGATGATGAGGGAAAACTCAGCTGTATTTACTTGCTCACAGGGGTCGGACATTCATTGTCCTTCTGTCAGCTTAGACCATTGACAGCCTTTTTTTTTAAATCTTCCATACTCAAGGTATGTCTTCTCTACATCTCTCTCTGTTTTTGCGTATATATGATAATGTGGATTTTATGTTACTTCTATTTGTAAGCAATATTTTACCCCTCTATTTGATCTTTTCAATTGAAATTTAGATTAATCCATCGACTCTTAAAGTTATGGGTGTGTGTAATTTTTAATCTTGAAAATTACATGTCTCAAGCTTATAACGTGCCATATAACTATTTAAAGTTTCTTCTTTTCCCTTTTTTTTAACAGCCTCATTAGTTAGTCTTGAGGTCATATTCGGGCCAAAAGAAAATGTTAAGGGGATTTAGGCCATCTCCAATCCAACGTCAAATTTTTACAAAATTTTATTTTGTGTAAAATTTAATGTATTTCATCTCCAATTCAAAATCAAATTTCACACTATTATAGTGTTGATGAATAGTGTCACATATTTTACATCAAATTTTATTTTGATGTAAAATTTGGTGTTTTTTCATCTCCAACCAAAATCAAATTTCACTCTATTATAGTGTGTGAATAGTATCACACCAAATTTGGTGTGACACTATTCATCAACACTAATTGTACTTTTGATTATCTTATTATTTGAATTGTATATTTTTAATTAAGTCTCTAATATACCTAATTATTTTTTAATACTTTTAAAAATATTTTGTGATGAAATAAGAATCATGTCAAAAAGATGTTGAACGTGCATTCGGAGTTTTATAACTATCGCAGGGCAAGATATATTAACTATATGTATTATATGGCACAATATGATAATCGAGGATGAGCGTGATCCTAATGCACCAATTCAAGATGTTTGGGAAGGTCCAACTCCAATAGTAGAAATGGTAGTAGATAAAAATTATTGATTTGAACAATCTTTAGCTTGACATTAAAAAAAAATTAAACACCAAGATGATCATTTTGAACTTCGTAATGCATTAATAGAGCATTTATGAGAGTAACGTACTAATCTTGGAAGTTGAATATTTATGTAGAAATTAAATAAATTAAATCATAAGGTAATATTTATTTAATTGTATTTCATCAATAATTTCATCTTTATTTGACTTATCCAAAAATATGTATAATGTATAATATTATTTACAATTTTATATTATATAAAAATTTATGATAAAAAATAAATTTATATTAAATAATTATGTGCGAAAAGAATATGAATTAAATAAGGTAAATATGTAAAAAAAAAAAAAAAAGAAGAAGAAGTAGTAGTAGAAGAAGAATTTGTTTTTATGAAATAAAATAAATTAATAATAATAATATAATATTAAAGAAAGAGAAATATAAAAAGAATATTATATATATAGTGTAATACATTGAAATTGATTTACATCATTTTGAGTGTAAGTTGGTATTATAAATTGGAAATGGTCTCATGGATCAAAAGGTGAATGGGGGAATTGGTGAACCATTTTCATTATGTAGGGTCGTTTTGGGCCTTTCCGAGTTTAACTCAAGTATTTTATAGTCAACCTAGGTTATCTCAAGGTAAAACGAGAAACTTATGATTTCCGATTTCTCTCTCTCTTCAAACAAATTTTTTTTCTTTAAAATAAGTTTGAATATCGATTTTGGAGGTGTCCGGAGATAATTTGAGGGGGATTTTAAATGATTTTCAGATTGATAACTTGATATTGAAGAAGATTTCATTTGGTGTTTTCTTTCTATATATCCGTGCAATAACCTTATACAGCAGTGTATATTACTTTATATATCTATTTGCATATTCAGGTATACCAGTAAAAATATTATTTGATATATTTTTTTTTAGTCGATCCTGAAAAGAATGAAACATTTTTATATTTAGTAATAATTTAATTTTAAAATGTCTATTACATCATCTTTATAGCCACATAGACATTTACAACTTGTTTTAAAGCAGAAATTTCAAAAGTATTCTCATATTTCTTAAACTTCATGCTCAATCAAAATATATCGCATAAATTGAATCGGAGGGAGTTAAAACAATAGGGGAGGAGCATGACACGAACACCCGTGCTAACCATTCCTTAAACATCCTTAGTATCAATCAAACGTACGTAAATTAAGGAGTTTAGTAAGGATTTTGGCTATTATTGTCAATGACGTTACATGTCCCCTTCTCAATCCATATCATTACGGGTTTTTCTTTCAAGAAGGTTCAAAATAAAAGAAAGACGTAAGTGACAAAGAACAAATTGATAGATGTGAGAGTTTGAGATAAAACACAATCAAAAGGACTAGGAAGCCCAAATCATCACGAAATTAAAGCTTCACACGGATCCTACTAGTTTCATAAATCATAAAAAAAAAATTAAATTCTCCCATACCCAACCAGACCAATACTACAAGAAAATCAAGGACCAATCGGCTCATGGTAAAATTCAAATTGCACAAATCTATGATCAGATTCCAATTGGTTTCTTCAGTCATTTCTTCAACACTAACATCTATACTCTGGTTTCTGTACCAAATTTTGCATTTCACAGTATGTAAAAGTAAAATTTTACAAGCCGATTCGAAAGCGAAATAGCAAGAGAAAAATCTCTGTGAAAAAACCTCAATATCCACTTGTTGTTTATTTTGAAGCTAAGCCAAAAGGTAGAGAGGTTGATGAAAAATCATAAGCGCCTATAGAACAAACAAAAATTTATCAACAAAGGAAGTAAAGAATTGGCCAAGATTGTAAAACTATAGACTCATTGTTTATCTTGATCAGGTGGCGGTGCTGTCCAATACTGCTTAGTAGCAATTAGGAGCTTTTCTCTAACATGAGGACCGCCTTCGTGATCAACCATCCTGCTATCCCATTGTAGTCTGTCTACTATGTCCTTCACGTTCACCAGAACATCCACGTCGTCTCTGAATATCACACTGCCTTGTGGCCTTAATACTCTGTCCATTTCCAATAATATATCTTCCATTTCACATCTGCAATACATAAACTCAAGTCAATCAACTATCAAAAAAACGTGTAACATCTGATGAACCTTCCAATGGTTAATTACCTGTCCTGGCAGAGGGTGAAGACTGAATCGGCATGTATGAAGTCATAAGTTCTTGGATAAGTAGACATTGCCTCGCACCTGAACAAAAAGAGCAAACATCAGTAACAAGCAGGAAATAGCAAAAGCAAACTATATACAGGAGCAGTGGGCTTACCAGCTTTGGTATGTCCCGATTAATCCACGTTCATAGATAACTCCAAGGGTATTGATGTCAGCCTCAACGGGGACAACGTTCATGACCCAAACTGGATCATCAACAAGTGCAGCTGCAAATCCTCCCAGCCAAGCATTCATGTCAAGTATGTTACGGTACCTTCCACGCTCTGCTAATTGACTGTCCAAGGCCTTGTAGTGTGCGACTCTCTTCTTCCACAATTCGGTATCTTTAGAGAACGCCTCTGCCGTAACTCCCTCTATACTGGCACTAGCAATCCTAGGAGGGACTGCAGTCAATCTTTCCGGCCAATTTACCAGTGGCCCTCCAGCGATATCTTTAACGTTGGACACTTCAGGAAGGGGACTCAAACAAGCATCTATCTTGGTGTACCTGGAAGATTAAAGAGTCTTTGTATATAAATACATTTAGGAAATACTAACTTACTCTATTCCTCATTTGTGGAGTATAGTTTTGACTTCATGAAGTTGGATGCTTTTTCATCAGGTAACGTAACTTTCTAGACTAAGTTTGTCAAATAGCCTGGTACTATTGACAAAAGTGTGGAATATTGTAAAACAGTTTCAATGAAAATTAATATGACAAAGGTTTTAGAATAACATAAACTAGTTTGAATGTGACATAGGCCACTGCTTTTTCTATGAAAATGTATTAGAAATTTTGTGCATGAAATTCATATGTGAAGGAACAATGCATCATGTGCTGCAACGGCGTCGACAAGGGAAGCAACAAGGAAGTCTTCTAAAGTCTAACCTCGGTTGAATTATAATCATTCGAGAAGTAGAACATTACCATGCTTTGTCGGGATCTTCTTCTTGGCAAAAAGGAGGCTTCCTGAAGACCTTTCGGTTAATTTTGCAATGCATATGATTAGTAGGCTTCTGCCAAATTGCTAGGTCACCTTTCTGAGTTAATTTCTTCCAGCACAGGCTTCTTGCAACACTCTCAATTTGATCTTGCTCTGCTTTCAAATCGTCAGCTGTTCTGTTCCAGCCCCTCCAGTGATCTTGCCAGTTAATAGGTGGTCCAGAAAGAATCCAGTATCCACCAGGACGTAAAATTCGATCAACCTCAATCAAATATAGCCCATCTGCTCCATACCAAATGGATGAAGAGTAAAATACTAGTAATTGAAAAGATTGATCTTCCTTCATGAAGAATGAGTAAAAGAGCAAAGGTATGTCATTTAAATTACCATAGTTTCCCCAAGGGATGAGACAGCGAGAACAATGTGCCATATCGAATGCCCTTGCAGGGTAAGGTAGCCTATTAGTAGCTAATATGCCAATCAATGCTGGAACTCCTCGCTCGAGAGCAAATTGAACTTGAGCTTCATGTGTGTCTTTGGGTGCAAATGAAATTGGAAGGATGTCTCTGGAAAGCAAGTAAGCACCCCAACTAGCAACCTGAAGTTGTGTATGGTAAGATTTAGCCTCATATGATTTAAGGAAAACAAAAGAAAAAGAAACCAACAGCTAGACATGATAGACCTCCAAAGAAGAAAAACATAACTCCTGTAATTGGATGTATAGGGTGTGGATGCAACCACACTAGTAAACTAGGGTTACAGTCAGTGGTGGAACCAGAATTTTTACTTAAGAAATTTTAAACTAAAAAAAGGTAAATGCATGAAAGAGCTAAGGGGATTCAACATTTACTATAGATACATACAAAACTAATTTTGATTGTGTATACAATTTAGTTTTTCTTATGAAAGAGGTTCAGATGACCCCCTTGCGGCCTCTAACTTGGCCCGTGGTATACGAATACTCCCCATTAGATTGTGGATCCTCCGTTGATTGTTCATATGGGGACTAAAAGAGGTTATATTTCATGAGCATGGACTTTCCACAAGTTGTAATGGTGGTAGAAAATTTTGCTCAAAATTTTGGATCCTACTAATGCAAATTTTGAGAATTCAGTTCAACTTCCCAGTCAAGACTAAAGTTATTTGTTGACCACTTTTAACTGAAATAGTCAGTGGGCATCCTATCTGAGACTGTGTAATGTGTATTTCTAAATAAGCACACTTTGCTTTTATAAATTTAATGCAACTTTTATATTAACAACATACTCTCTTGTTTGTTTCAATAAAATTGTAATTTCAGAATAGGAGGATTTATAGGATAAATGTGAAAGCCATAAATAACTTTTTCTTTCATTGCAAGTTAATCTAGAAGTGATTAGTTTGTGCTGCTACTTTTTTTGGCAAATCAATAAAACATATTCTTTAAGTGCAATTGAAGGAAACGAACATTTTGAGTGTCTCAACCAATTGTGGATTCCACTAAGTTTACTAAACCAACCTACCAACATTTATTTTTTCAAATCAAGTAAAACAAAATTACTACCAACATTTTACTGTAAGTCCACTAATTTCAACGCTAGAAATGAAAATTCCGCACGAAATGTATGACAATATATTTCTAGCAATCATCTTGTTCAACCACCCCCCACCCCCACACTTAAAACCAACTATCTAGGGCCTCTTTCATATGAACTCTCCACTTAAGTAAACTTTCCTTTAACTGGGAAAATAAGAAAGTCAAATTTATGAAATTCATCTCTCTTTTAAATTGAAAGTATGTATCTTTTTCTTTTTTTCTTTTAACAACTTCCTAACCAACACGTTGGAAAACCCATGTGCATTGCCACAAAACTTACCTAATCTATTACTATTCATTTTTCTTTTCTTGAAAAGTCAAAGCTTCAAAAAGAAATGTACTCAATAAACTACTTATCGAGATAATACCATGAAACACAACATATTGTATATGCTATAGATTTTAAAAATCCAATGTAAAATTTTTCATCCTTACTTAAATTTGTTAATAAAATGAAAATAACATTAATGACGTAAAAATTTTCTAAAAGTCAGTTAATCTTGCATTTAATTGACAAAAAAAAAAGGGAATATTACTAAGCAAATACAGTTTTTACCAAATAGTCTCACAATTATCAACCACATGTAGACATTATTATGTATCTCTAACACTCAAAATTTTAATTGCAGCAGTGTGAGGTTGCACAATACCAAGTCTTAAGACTCACAAAGGAGGAGGATTCCAGTAGGCTAACAGCAACAGTAAAAATAATTAATTCATGACGAATCATCCGTTTTCACCAAAATATTATCTGATTTGCTAACATTACTGTTAATATTTAATAAATATTCTTTTTGGAAATTATGTTTGTTATTTACTAACCAAATACCAGAATTTTTTTGAAAATTAAGTGTGTCCCAAAATAATGGTCAACATACAAACAGACAACTAGGAAAATTCCAAATGAATTTATAAAATTACTAAAAACGTACCCCACAACCGGTATCAATGGCGGTCCTGATAGAACCATCTTTAAGCTTGATCAATTTTCCGATATCGTCTATATAAGCATCGGCGCCACGTGGGAACATGGTGCCGCCTCCGGGGAACGTGAACCGGTCACCTTTGAACCGGACCCAATTCTGACCGGCTTTCTCAACCGTGAGATGTTTATGCGGAACATTCGCATACCAGACCGAGTCCCGACTTTCCGGCCACCGGAACGGCGGTTTGTACCCAAACGGCGCCGGAATTCTGCACTTCAACAACTCGCTCTTCTCGGGACAGTGCCTTTCTCTATAAATAAGCATGTTTCTATCGAATTTCAATGATCTCTTTGAGTCCTGACAGGGGGTGTATTCGGACAAGTCGGGCTTGCACGAGGGGAAGTGTTCCACACGCGCCGATGGTGAGAGCGGGACAAGGTCCTCGGCGGTGTGGCGGGCGGTGAAGTCGATGGAAATCGATGAACCGTAACTGGGAATATTTGAGGTTTTGATTGATGGATTGCATGGGAGGGTGGGTAGGATGGCGGTGGAGGATAATTGACGGCTGGTAACATCACCGCCTTGGGGCCAAAGTCCGATGACATAGAAAATGCAACAGAGAACAATGGTGGCAGCCACGTAGTAGAGATTAGCTTTCTTGAATTTCGATGTGAGGGAGTGTGACAAGTTGGCCCATATCGCCATTGCCACACCAACTCAACAACAACAGATTAAAAAAAAATGGCAATTAATTAAGTTGATAGAAACAGAGCTCTCTGTTGCGTATGTGACGAGACTTTGACGAATGAAATTTCTTGGGGAGGTGATGAGTTATTTGAAGGAGTGGAGTTTGAGGGGGGGAGGGGGGTGGAAGACGCGCTAACGCGCCGACGCTCCCTCGTGAGTAAACTTAATTGAAGAGAGGGAGGAGGGAAATGGAGAAGATGAAAAGGCCACAAGGAAGGGGGAAGTATATTTATGGATGATGTCTGGCTTGCTTGTGCAATTGTAAGAACATTTATTTTTATTTTTATTTTAATCTTATGAAATTTGGAGTTTCGGATCTCTTTACCTTTTTTAAATTCTTCTTCCAAAGTTCTCAATTCTATTTTCAAAAAAAAGAGTTTTAAGTTATATGAGTGGTAAATTATCCATATATACTACTCTCCACTTCCCATATAAATATTTTTTTTTGGCATATTTTCCTGATTTAAAATAAATAAATTTTTAAAAGTTTAAAATATATTAATTTTTTAAAAAAAATTATCCTTCTCTTTAATAAGTTTTTCGACTTTGCAACATTAATTAACTCTAGTTTTTAAAAAAAAATTGCAAAGAGACACAAAAGGATAAACCTAAAAATTATTCTTTAATTAATGTTCTTAACTAATTTTTTTCTAATGAGCGTGTCATATCTCAAACATTTAATTATTTTAAAATGAAAAAGATATAATGTAATTTGATCTATAGTCAAACCTCGTTATAACATCATTTATCGTAAAAGCATTTTAATATAACGGTATGATTTTCTTTAGAATCGATTTTTCATGTTATATTTTACTTCTCTATAATAACATTCTAGCTATAATACCAACAATGTTCAGTATAGCGGTACACTCTTTGTAAAATTACTCTCTTATAACAGTTATACTCAAATATTATGCAATGTTATTTTATAAAAAATATATTATGTATAAAATTAAATATTAAAATATTTATGATAATCATCATAAATATCATGCGCGTACTAAATTTCAATTATGAATATATAAAAAATATATATATTAAAACAGCACCCATCTTCTATGGTCGTAACTTCACGAGAAAAGGCTACGGATATTTACCTTTTCTATATTATACGTTTTTTTTTATTGATTAAATTGGTTAATAAATACATTTATTTTTTTGATACACAAAATCATTAAATTAGATTTTTCCTTACTTTTGTTTATAACAGCTAAATGAGAAATAAATATTAAATATCAGTATACATATATAATAAAACCTCACTGTTTCAAAAATGACATTAAATATTTTCTTTATTATTGTTTGTTGCTTAAAAATTATTGATTCGATTAACTCAAATTTGCATTATAAAAATGTCACCGTTGAAACTTAGTGCTCTTAACCCAAAAATGATTATGTTTCAAAAATTTGAAATTCTTAATTAAGAATAAAGTAATTTTTATCGCTTTGCTGTATTTTTTTAATAGTAAAAAAAAAATAATAATAATAATAATAATAATAAAAGAATGATGTAATTCAAAGCACACCAATCAAATGGTCAAAATTTTCAATCTAATTCAAACATTAACTCTTAAAATTTGTAAAATAATTTTTTATGCATTTACATACAGATATTATGAGTTATAACCTTTCGTAATTATATATGCCTAAAACGCAAGGAAATAATTAAAAAAAAATTTCTGTTTGATTATCATCAGGAGTTTATAGTGTATTTTTTTTAAAAAAAAAAGAGTGCACTATTATTTTCCCTAATTTCATATGAAGTTGTCAATTTGAAACGCATATTATTTTGTCAATTTGGTATTTATAAAATAAATACCGAATATCACACTAAAGTTTTATAACAATATATATACCATTCATATATATTAAGTTTATATTATTAAATAATTAAGCTAGTTTAGTGGTACAAAATTATATCACATTTAATTTAATGCTAATTTATTTTTAATAAAGGGTAACTAATCTTTTATCCAAAAGTACTAAATTTTTTCGAACAGTTTGATCTTTTAGGCCTACTCCAAATAAAATTATATTTGGAGTAAGTTCAAGAGAAATAACTACTCTACCGTGATTGAATAACATTTTTATGTAATTGACTAACGAATCTAATTGTTAGTCTAATATATAATTGAGACGTTTTTTTTGAAAAATAAAGTCATAGTTCTTTATTATATGAATACATATAAGTCGAAAAGCCAAATAAAATATAATTACCGACTTACCATACCGCAAAACACCGATACCGAAATTAAAATTTCTGAACCATATCGAATTAATTTAATATGGTAATGATATAAAATTTTTAGTTACTGAAAATCGAAATCAAGTCAACCGAAGTTTCCAATTCATACCATGTTCATCCTTATTCATAATTAATTAAAACTAAATGATCTTAGGTCTAAATTTTCAGAATGAAAAAAAATTTAATAAACAATATTTGACTTTTGAAATGAAATATTCAATTCAAATCTAAATTAATTGAATTTTAAAATAAGTACCATAACGTGTGACAAATCAAAATAAAAACAAATCGACAAAAGAAGAATTAATTGACGTAAAACAATTCGACCAAAACTAGATAAATTAATTGTACCAACCGCTAAAGAACGAATATGTCAAATATATTAAGCTATTGAATGAAAAAAAGAAAGAAAAAAAAAAGATTAAAAAAGTTTTATGTCTTTCTTTTTCTGCCAGATACTCTAACATGAGTATAAGAAACAATTTTATTATTCTCACATTTGTTTTTGCTTTTGCTCTCGTACGCAAGGTACCTATTACACTCTTTTTGTGTTGTTTCCAACGTAAATATTCGGTATCTATTTTAAAATTTAATTAATTTATATTTATATTGTGAAGTTTTATTTTAAAGAATATAATATTATTTTTATTAAAAATAATTTTATATTTAAAATTAAAAATTAAAAATTTTAATTAAAAATACCAAAATACTTATTAGTTATCACTTTATCACAACTTTTAATACGGCAAAAGATGAACATCTTCTTATCAAAATTGGATATTATTAAGTTGTGCTGCAGATGTTGGTCTGGTCAATTTTTGCACATTTTAGTAGCTAGTACTACTTATTTATTTATTTTACTCAGCACAAATACTAAATAATTTATATTCATAAAAAATTTAAGCAGATATAAGGAAAAGTTCGGAGCACAATGGTAATTGTACTTATAGGCTACAGTCAACTCTCAGCAGCTTTATAGTTGGCCTTGTGCATTTACATATTGTTAACGTTAGATCTTACTGGCACAAGCTATTAGCTAGTAGAATTAACTCTTACTGCGGAACAGTATTGGATTACGGCGGAATGATTAGGATTTTTTTATTTTTAATTAGAGGTTTTAAATTTAAATTATTGAGAATGAAAAAATCATGTTGGCAGGTTTGGGCAATGAGCCAGGCGAGCTGAGCCTAACCGAGCCGAGTGTATATCGAGCTTTAAATAGTACTGAGCCGAGGTAAGCTCAATCGAACTTTTCTAAATTTTGACCGAGCCGAGTCGAGCCGGTTTTCTTTTATCTAGACTTTTTTATATTTTTTGTAAATTTTATTTACCTAATTAATATTTATAGATCTCAAGACACTTTCTCAATAGTTCAAAGAAATTATACCCACCTTAATAAAAGGATATCAAAGGATTATAAGTTGACAAAAAATATTTTTTTTATAATTGTAGGAAGAAAAATAAAGAGACGAATAATATTTAAATTTTTTAAAAATTAGAAAAAACATAACCACATTTCTCAACAACCAAATCAATGAATATGTATTATGTTTGATTTGATTTAATTTTAATAATTGAAAATTTAATTTATTTTGATTATAATAAAAAATCGACCCAAATCGAATTATGAATGCTCATACTCATATAGTAGGCTTAAGTTGCATTGTGGTTAAAAATTTACTAACATTGGATAAATATTAATTATATAATGTTAAATTAATATAATATGTTAAGTTAATTTTTTAATGTACTTCGTAATTGAGCTTAATGAAAGGATATTATTTCTTAAATCGAGCCAACCAAGCCAAGTCGAGCTAGCTCGATCGAGCCCGAGCTTTGACCGAGCCGAGCTTGATCAAGCTTTTATCGAGCCAAAACAAAATTTAATTGAAACCGAATTGAGCCGAGTCAAGCCGAGCATTTAAACAAACCGAGTCGAGCGAGCTAAATACATGCGAGCCGGAGCTCGGCTCGACTCTTTGCCCAGGCCTAGTTGGTAGTGTTGCCCTAAAAAATAAATCATGTAATTCGCAAATTCAAATTTGATTGGGCTACAATATAAATCTCATTTAATTCAATGAATTTTTAAAAAAATACTAATTTCACCATCTAAACTATTGATATATCTTTTTTTCTTTTACTTCTTTAATATCGTCATAATTTTTTCCTTTTTAATCTATGTTATGATTTTACCTATAAAACTAATAAATTATTATTGAATGAGTTTCTAAAAGATTATTTATTATATGTTAAATAAATTATAAATTTAATAAATATTTCGTTAATGATAATTAAAACTCAAGGTAATCTATATAAGATAGAAAATAAGAGAGAAAATAGATTTTACATAGACGTAGAAAAGATGAAATTAGATCTTTTGTCTTTTTATTAGTTAAATAGAAAAAAATGATCTTTTCAAATCTTTTATATATGAAAATGAAAATTTCTTTTATATAAAAATGAAAATCTAAGGTCGGCTAGTTAAGGAAAGCTCAAGTTATGAAATTGCTTAGCCGTTAATTACAAAATGAAAATAGTAGTGAAGTATCAGTACGGAGTTGCATCAGTTGTGGACAAAAGACTATAAAAAGCTAAGGCTATAAAACTAAAAAATTTGTAAAAGAATAGAAAATTATTTTTTTTAGAAGAGAGAGAGAAAGGAGGAAATAAACTCTCTTAACCATTTCCGAATTGAATAGAAGAAATATTTTCAAATCTTCTTGTATAAAAATAAAAATTTTATAAAAATTCATAAAATTGAAAAAAAATTATAAATGATCTATAAAATCAATTGAGCATGGTACCGAAACAGATAAAATTATTTTTAAAAGTTTCAAAACAGGCTATTGCTTTTTGAGGTAATCAAAATGAACAGTTCATTGGACATCCAACAATGTTGTACTTATGTTTTTTTTAAAAAAATTATTGAACCTCGTTGGACATCCAATGAGATTCTATTAATTTTTTTTTTCTTCTGCATCAACTGAAACTTAAAAAAAAATTGGAGAACCTCGTTGGTTGTCCAATGAGGTTCCTTTAATATCTTTTTTTTGCTTCTGCATCAACTGAAACTTTAAAAAAAAAATTGAAGGACCCCGTTGACTGTCTGACGAGTTTTCTTTAATTTTATTTTTTTTAACTTTTACATGTTAAATACATGAAAAGAAAAAAGGGTTGCTTTGTAATTTATCTACTTTTACATGTTAAATAAATGAAAAGAAAAAACTGTTGCTTTGTAATTTTTTTTTAAATTCTTCATATACTGAATAAAAGAATTTGTAAAAGTCCGTTTACTTTTTTTTAATTCCAAATAAAACCTAAAAAATTCTAAAGAACCTCGTTCAACAACCAACTATTCAACTTGTACCATATATTATGGATTCAATTACAAAAAAAAAAATTAATTTTTTAAGCAACAATTAGACAAAAATAACGCACGACGTTTTGGATGAGGTAGCCCACATCCCCTCAAATCAATCTTAAGATTATGCGCTTTGGCAAGACGGTAATTCCACCTTTTGACTGTGCATTATTTTTGTCTAATCGTTGCTTAACTTTTTTTTTATAATTGAATCCATGACATATGATATAAGTTGAATAGTTGATTATTGAACGAGATTCTTTAAAAAAATTTACATTTTATTTAATATTAAAAAAAGTTGAATGGACTTTTACAATTTTTTTATTCAGTATATAAAGAATTTTTTTTAAAAAAAATAAGATTAAGTTAGAGATGAATCATGAAGGAAAATGTTTATTTTGAGATTGGAGGAAGAATTTAATTTTTAAAGTAAATTTGAAATTTAAATTATTTCCACCCGAATAATACCCAAAGTCACTCTTTTTTTAACATTAAAACAATTCCTAAAAATAAGTACTTTGTTATAAACATATCTGTGTTGTAGTGAATGTCTATAAAAGTATTTGTATTGTACTAGATATATGTGTTTATATCATTGTGAAAGTCTATCTTTTGGAGAAAAGTTAGGAGAAATTATCCCTATAAATAGAGAGGTCTCCTTCATTGTATTTAATCCAATCAAAAAGAGAAATAAGAACTTCTCTCCTTCTTTCTTTCTCTACAATATTCTTGTTCTTTCTTTATTATTTCATAACATACTTAATAAACTTGTCAGTACAGCAGGAATTGAAGTATCTTTCCAGAAATGGCAGTACCACAAATTCAATACCATCAGATTTACTCTGACCGGTAAATAGTAGCAGTAATAATTGCAATAATTCAATAGTCAAAAATCCCTCAATTCTATGGCTATATATATATAATATATACTTTTTTTTATGTTTATATAAAAATTTCCTCAATTTTTATTTTTGATTCAAGAATATTTCTCCAACTTTAATTTTTTGGTTTAAAAATATTCTCAATTTTAAAAATTTAATATTTAAACGTTTGAAATTTTATTTTTTTACTTTTTATTTTAGAAATTAATAAAATCGATATAATTTGCACATACAATCAAAATTTTAAAATTTAAAGAGAATTTAGAAATTTAAAAATATATATATTATAATGAGTACCTTTCTAGATTGTCTTGATTAAAAGTTGAGGAATCATTTTTTATTTTATTTTAAATATAGATTTTGTCAAACTTAACAAATACCAAATATGATTGCCCACAAAAAAAAATGCATAATTGAAAATAAATTATTATTACATTAAATATTCACATTTTAATATGCAAAACAACCTTTGGATTTTTTATTTTTGATTGTATGTGTAAATTATATTGGTTTTTGTTAATTTCTAAAATAAAAAATAAAGAAAAGAAAATATTTTTAAATCTCTAAATATTAAAATTATTGAGGGCATTTCTAGTTAAGCATTTAATATCAAAACAAAGAAAGTGTGTAGCCAAGTATTTCTCATATGTTAAGGATATTTTTGGCATTTTTCATATATTTTTATAAAAAATTTAAGATGAATTTAAGTTTGAATAGATGTTAAGTAAAATTATTTTTAAATGTATATTTATAACTTAATACTTTGAATACAAGTTCAGCAATGTAACACAAAAGGTTGGCCATTCCTAATAGAGGAAGTTTCAAGTATTTTGAATCTTAATTTTAAAAAATAGGATATCACGACAATTTCACATATCGTATTAGAGCGAGATGAAATGGAGGCTCGCTCCCAAAGTCTTGTGCCACAAGAATTGTCACGCCCCGCCTTGGAAGGCATGATTGGCACCTGGTGCCTTAGTAGGACCTGGACTGCTGGATTACTGAGCCTAAGCACTTCTGGTGTCAGGCTGACTCTAATTCTGAATTTATGAAAACAACGGGCTATATAACGGCTGTAAATACAACCTCCGGCCGACAAGGCCTATAGCCACCTATAGGAATATAACAGCTACCCAGAACAACTGAACATAAGGGAACCTATGCAGGCCGACAAGGCCACCATGCTGACTAGTTATCACTGAAAAGTAGAATTAAGCGCTAAACTAATCTGTGACCGACAAGGTCACCAACTGACAACTGAACAAGGCCCCCTACGGCCATCACATGCAAACTAAAAACATATACACAGCCCCACACGACCGGTGCAACTAACCACAGGGAATATACAATCCGCAAGCCTCAAAGAATAATAAGATGGTCGGGACAGGGCCTCGGCCTACCCATACTGCACAAACAAAAAGGGAAGTAAAACTTTAGCTGTCAATCTCTGAATGATAGGAGCTGAAGACTCTGTACGCTGGCTGGAACTACGAGGGTCTGCTCCTCGTCTATGAGTAACTGCAGACAAGTAATGCAGCGCCCCAAAATGGGCGTCAGTACCACTGGTACTGAGTATGCAAAGCAATAACTGAGAATAACTGAAAGCAAACAATAATACTGATAGATACTGAAGTAATAGGAGACGGGCTGAGATTGACTGAAAAGAGCGTAACTTTACTGAAGAGAGTAAGAGTCATACCTGATAACATGACGTTCTACTTTCTATCTATTAATAACTAACACAACATAGCATACAAGAACCTTAGCAGCCCCCATAAGCCGTAAGGTACCAACCAGCACACAATCTATATACCCTTACCCAGGTCATACCATCCACCTAGTAACTATGATCTGTCAGCCCCCTGGGTATGCAACTTGAGCTCGCTGGGCCCCTCACTATAGTTGTGTCTGAGTTCGGAGGACTCCTGAAATCTGAAATTTGCACCCCGGGCGCAAGCGCTCGATAGGGGGTGTGGTATAGCGCTGATCAGCCTGCTATGGGGAATCTGCATCCCATCTTCGTCCGCTAGCGGATGGCATGCCACTCCGTAGAGCGACATATCCTCACCCTCTGGCGGGCGAGTTGACACAACTATTAACCATGGGGCGGTCAAGGAAGCTCTAAGGGTGCCCAACACAGAATAATCATGTCTCCACAGATAGCAATAGGCACATGTAATATATATACTGGATCTGATAATAATATTTATGTTCTGGTATTCTGTTCTGAATCTAATATTGAAATGTACTAAATCTAATACTGAAATATACTGAATCTGTAATAATATTTCTGGAATATTTGCTGGGACTTATACTGTTTTACTGAATTTCATGCTGAACACTGCATTATATTTCTAACATGCTTACTAAATTTCATACTGAATATAATATACGACTTCTGAAACACTTTACTGAAATTTATACTATTTTGCTATACTAGAACTACTAGTTTGCCGAAAGAAACTGGCTTTACATACCTCCACTGCCGACTTTCTGATTAACTGGTGTAGCTCGGCTAATATTCAGCTATTTCTCCCAATTGTATTCATATTCACGAAGAATAGAATTAATTCTACTATTATTTTGGAAAGAAACCATACTTATGGATATACCTACTGCCTATTCTTCGACTTATCGAAGAACGACCAAAAATTTGCTATTTCTCGGAAGTCTAGAAGGGAGAAATACTCACTTTAATGTTGGGAGTATATTAACACTAGTTTGGATCAATTCCACTTACCTTGGCTCGGCGTGACGACGATTCGCCGGCCGAATTTCGCGAAACTAACTCCGCAGGAATGCTCCCTGCAGCTTTATACTTCGCTACCTGAAGTTAATTTGAGTTTTGACTGCGTTTGACGGCTTAATCGGACGGAAATTAATGAAAACCCTTCGTCTCCCCTGTTTATTGGTCGTTCACTGGAAATTAAATGTAAGGAAATGATTTAAAACAAGGTGGGAGGCCTTATATACTTGGGCCCGAACCCCTCCTGTTTAAGTCGTATTTGTCGAATGTGATTTATAAGTCGCATTTGTCGAATGCGATTTATAAGTCGCATTTGCCTTGCGACGCTCCGACTTGGCGCTTGTCCGATCTCCCCGGGCCCTTTTCTCGTACGTATGGCATTCTAAAACTCTTAACCAACATGCGAATAGGCCAACTAAGTGTCAAGAACTTACGGGGTGTAACAAGAATGTCCCTCCAAAACTTAAATGTAAGTTCTACAGAGTAGTCATTAGGGAGATTATGCTGTATGAGGTGGAATGTTGCCCAGTTAAAAACTCTCGTGTTCAGAAGATGAGAGCTGTGAAAATGAGGATATTGAGGTAGATGTGTGGGCATATTAGGAGAGATAAGATTAGAAATAAAGATATTACGAATAAGGTAAGAGCAGTCTTTGCAGAGGACAAGATGAGGGAAGCTAGACTGAAACAGTTTATACATGTGAAGTGGAGATGTGCAAATACCCCAGTGACGAGGTGCGAGAGGTTGGCTTTGGGGGTGTAAAAACAGGTAGAGGTAGGCTGAAGAAGTGTATTGGGAGAGGTGATTAGATAGGACATGACATATCTTTAGCTTATCGAGGACATAACCTTAAATAGAAAGATATGGAGGTCGTGGATTAAGATACAAGGTTAGTAGGTAATTATGAGTTGTCTAGCTTTTGGGCGGGTTAGGCATGGTGGTAATTTTGTACACTATACAATATTTCTCCTTCCTTACCGATAGTAATAGCATTATTTTCATAGTTCCTTATCATTCGATTCATGTTACTATTTTTTTTCTTGTGCTTCATTTATCGTGTTATTTGACTATTCTTACTGTTTTTTTTCTATGTATGTCTTGACTATGTACAGTCAGACCATTTTATAGTGACGACGTTTGTCTGAAAACTTCATGACTGTTATAGTGAGGTGTTGTTATATATGTATACTGACATTTGACGTTTAAATCTCATTTAGTTGTTATAAACAAAAGTATGCAAATATCTAGTTTAATGATTTTGTGTACCAAGAAGAAAGAATGTATTTGTTTATCAATTTAACCAAAAAATAGAAAGAGTATGAATGTAAAAAAAATTTTTTAAAAATATCATTAGTCTTTTCTCGTGAAATTACTACCATAACCAATGGATACTGTTTCGATATAATGTTTTCGTTTTAGATATTCGTACTTGAAATTTACTATGTGCATGACATTAATGATGATTACCATAAATATTTTAATATTTATTTATACATAATAAATTTCTTACAAAATATTATTTTATAATATTTAAAAATTATTGTTATAGAAATGTATTTTTATAAAGAGTTTAATACTATAATGAACGCCACTATTGTTATAGGTAGAATATTGTTATAAAGAAGTAAATTATACCATAAAAAATTGGTGCTGGAGAAAATCAGACTGTTATAGTGAATTGCGTTATAACGAATGGTTATTATATAGAGGTTTGACTGTAACATTTTTCTTATGATTTACTTCATCCTCTTTCATTTTGTATTTTTCTTTTTCTATTGGCTTTGATTGCGTTACTTGAGCTAAGGGTCTTTCGGAAATAATCTTTCTACTTTCACATAATAAGAATAAAATCAACATATACTCTACCCTCCTTAAATGTCACCTTTATACGAGGTTCCTATTTAAGAAAGTGGCCTTACATTATTATAAATTAAATGTACTATCGAATGCAACTTAATTTTTAATTTGTTTTTTCTTGTCATTTTTTAGCGCGTGATACACGTAAAATTGGATGATTTTAGTAAAGAACAAAAATACTACCCGTGATTAATAACTTTGTTTTGTCACTATTACAATCGAGTAGTTCAGAGTTCGAATGTCATGACAAGTGCTGCTTTATTTCCGGTTAAGTATTTCCTCACTTCTTGTCATCTTATGTGACACTTCATTTTATTAATCTCTTCTTTAAAAATATTTTTACATTTGAAAATAATTAATTTAATTTTTTTTTTAAAAATTTTAGTAACACCTTTTATAATTGCGCAAAAAATAATACATTTAAAACTATAAATTTTAAAAATCTTTTTTAACTTTAAAAGTCCATATTGATTCAAATACTAACTCATAAATTGAAATAAGGGAATACATTTAACATTTTAAACTTTTTTTTTCAAGTGATTGATTATTTGTCCTGCAGAAATAGATCGACGATGAAGGAGGGACAGCGCCAATTGAAGTATTTTTATGAGTTGGATACCAATGAAAGAGTAGTGGCTGTGCATGAATGTCCACGTTGCAAAGCCATGCACCTTTCTTCACTATTTTAATACCCAATTCCACCCCATTACTATTATTTGAGCGAGCAAAGTGAATTAAATTAATAAGTGGGTGAATTTTAATTTAATTCACTTAATTTTTATAAAATTTTAATTTATTTATTTATTAATTCTATAAATTTTTAATAAGTATCTAATTATTATTTTTATTATGATTGTACATTATATTAAATAAAAAAATATTTTTTTGATAAAATTTTTTATGAATCAAATTAAAATATATATCAATTGAATTTTTATAAGCTAAATAAGTTAAATTAATATATAAATGAATTAATAACTATTTTAAATATAAATAAATTGAACGAATTATATTTTTATGAGTTAATTGGACCGCTCCGGGTATTCAGACAAACAGGAACAACAATATCTTTCAGCTTCCATGTTATCCACTAAATATTTTATGTATGAAACATAATAGTGTTTATTTTAGTTAATTGTTTATTAAAAGGTGCAGAGGGACATGAACTGCATGTCGTAATTTGGGCTGGTTGACTTCAGCTTGGCTGATCTTGATTCCTTTCTTTCACCTTTTGCCTCTGATTAGCTTTTTTTTTTTAATCACTCGATATTAAAGTTGGTCTATTAGATTAATTAAAAGCCTTTTAAAGTTTTTAACGTATTATTAAGTGTCATTATTTTAATATGTTTATTTAATACCTTTTTTTTATTTTGTGGAGGATATGATAGGCGTACAAAGATGTATTACTAATTTCGGTGTCAACAGACATAAATAATCTTAAAATTTGTTCAAATGTACAAAAAGGGTTTAAATAAAATGAACACTTATAATATACATATAAGGGAAATAATATATACTCTCTTTACTGTAATCTAATTAACCTCATCTTTCTCTAATATATTCCTTCCTGCCAAACATATCTTTTATCTTCAATTTTTAAATTATGGAGAGGGTACAAATTAAATTTGAAAGTAAATCTCAGTTAAAAGGAGAAAATATAGGACAATATATCCAATTCCCATGTGGTTAGTTGATTCAGCTACAAGTGCACATGAATTGTCCCTGCATCTAATTATCAAACTCAAGTATATAGTCTCATTTTTTTTTTTCCAAAATTTTCAATTTCAATTGAGTTTCAGTTTTTTTTTTTTTTTTGGTTAACCAAGTCACCCTTGTCCATTATAAAAGGGAGGTGTAGGGGGGTCTAGGGCTTGGGGCTAGGTTTTTAGGAATTCTATAATTTTGTGTAAATTTAATATTTATATTGAAAAATTCATCAAATATATAAAAAATATATATTAAAAATCTAGTAACAAAATAAATTCTTGATCCAACCGTAGAAATAAAACCCGTTTAAATTTTGTTGTTCTCTTTGATATTCCTTAGACACTTGTACTTTTTTATTTTTTGATATTTCAGATAATAGACTTCCATTAAAGAATTATTTTTATTTTGTTCAGAACATGATTACTCAATGATTACGTACAAGACCACCTAAACTTATTTTATGATTTTAAATAAATATTAAAAAAAATTTGCTGTCAACGTTATCCACCTATTCATCTTCATTACTGCTAATTTTCATTTTATTTGTTCTTAAAAATGATTTTAAATAAATATAAAAAAAATTGTTGTCAACATTATCCACCTATTCATCTTCATTATTGTTAATTTTCTGGGAGATACCCAATTACCAAGTGGCCGGGCAAAATGCTCGACTCTACGCACCAATTATAACATACATATTTAAGAATTTAAATAATCTGATTGTTATAAACAAATAAAGAAATCACTCTCACCGGCATATATAACATAGCTATTTCTTTCTTCTGTATTTTAAAGAGAAAAAAAAATAATAATTAATCTAAATAGTTATCTATGTAATCGCTTAAACTAAAAATATATAATTATATAAAAATAATATATTATTTATATATAATAGGTCAAGAAAATAAATAGTACATTTTACAAAGATTCTTTTAAATTTTTGTAAGGAAAAAATGGAAGATAACACCAAAAAAACTTCTTCGACGTGTAGTTTGCAAAGTTGGCTCGAGAAATATTCCTTTAATAATTATTAGATTACAAAACAAAATAATTAAGAAGAAGGAAAACCTGTGCAACTTTAATTTCTTAATTCCCACTTCATTAACATGTACAATTTTCATATAATTAATCAGGAAGATAATTCTGTTTAAATGTTGATCACTTGCACACTAGCTTGTAGTTGTCAAAGATTAGGAAAATAGAGCACCATATTTGTCCTTAATTATATTTCTTTTTCGAGAAACTAAACATATGCACAATTCCATTCAGACCAGTTGTGCATTGGATCAGCCTGAGGGTATTGTCTAGTTTTATCCTACATAATGAAAGATAACGACTCTATCATCAATACTCTAATTGAACGTAGCTCTAAATTACAAAGCATCAATTACATCATCATGTGGACTAGGATTAATCTTGTTACGAATTGAATTTATCCCATATAAAAAGTATCGGTGAATATATCATGAATTACCGTTGAAAATGAAATAGACGAAAATAAATAAATAATATATTTAAGTTAAAGGCGTGGATATCTCGCTCTCTTTAAAGAGATTCAAGTCCACTGTGGTATAATTTTCACCGATCCAATAGTAATACTCTTAACTTGTTCCCTCTGAGATACAACAACCTAACAATGTCGTACAACTTAAACAACTCTGGATTAATTAAAGAGTTCAAAGCTCCACCAAAAATAATACATTCCTTCTTTATAAAATTACTCTTTTTTGTATTATGAATTAATTGGAGACTTAGAATATTATTATTTTTTGTCTCAATTTTTTCTTTCACTACACTAACCTCGTGTATAAACACAATACAATATATTTTTAGTATCTACATAATACTTCTCATCTATTTCTTGTCTCATACACCATCACAAGAAAAAAGCATCAGTAGTTATACCGGTAACAGGATTCTTCCAAAAATTAAATGTCAAGATAGTGGAATAATCATTTGAAATAATTTAATAGGATAATTAGTAGAAAATAGTGGGATGTTATGTAAATTATTACTTTCTTATCAATTTATATCCACTAATATAATGTATTTTAATATTATAATTTAATATTAAAATATTATCCTCTAACAGAAAGTATAGAATATTCACTCACTCAGCAATTTTGAATATCAAATCCAGGGTAAAGTAGTCATTTTGCATCCTTAATATGGATAATATTTAAATAATATTGTTCGTAATGTTTTTTTTTTGTTGTTGTTGGGAGGTTTTCAATATAATTTCTTTTCGAAAGCTTAAATTCAAACTATAATTAAAAATAGAGAAATTTTAATTATTTCATCATTATCCGTGGATAATAATTTTTTCATTCTTTGCAAGTTTCTGAACAAAAGTTCAGGATTAGTAAATACTTTGAAATTCACCCTCACGATAGGGAGTATTTAGTCTATTGTTTGTACGTATTATTTCCAAAGAAGGTGTGCAATCTTTATTTATTCATTTAGTAATTTACCTCATATTTTTATGTGTCTCATTTTAGATTTTCTCTTAAAATTGTTGTTTATTTGAATGAATACTCAATTATATTATTATAATTTATAGATATCAAAATTTGATGGGATTCTACGAGATGAGTTCAATCTTTGTTAGGGTTCTTGAAGACTATTCTACCATAAACTCTCGCTCAGACTTATAAAAAGCGATACATATTCTCTTGAAGAGACATCTTGAATATTTCATATAATTAGAAATAGAATTATATTCACAAATATTCATAGACAAAATCTCTATTTAATAATATTATTTTATTTGTGATTGCAATTTATTTTTGTCACTTTATAAATTGTTACAAACAGATTGACACACCACTGGAACCAAATCTTTATAAACATCGAAATTTTGTAGGATTCTATGAGACCAACCCAATCTCTGTTAAGGTTTTTGAAGACTACTCTATCCTAAACTCTGGCTCACGCCTATAAAAAGGGAAATATCAAGACAAAAGATATTGTCTTTATCAAAACAAAGTGTTGCCCGCCATTTTTTTACGACCAAATATATCACAAGGAGGTTAATATCATCCTATATTCGAGAAATAAACTAAACGGCCCTTGAATCATGGAGAAAATTTAGAGTGAACAATCAAGAGACGAACAAAATTTTACTCAAAAATATTTATCCAACAAAATTTCTATATCATCATATTTTATTTATAATTACAATTCATTTTTCATCATTTAAAATTTATTACAAGTAATTACTTCAATTTGTTTTAATCACATATTTTAATAAATTAAATATTAGATTGAAGAGAAAAACATTGCATATATTGGCCCAAGGGTGTTATTAGACAAAATTTTGCTCAATTTAAAACAAAACATATTTAAATTATACATGTATTTTAATTAGATGAACAAAATATCTGACCACAAAATAGATTTACTATCTAATTCATCAATTACTATACTCCATTTAGATTATATGTATTCAGATTCCACACAACCCTTTAGATACTTTTGCTTTAAACTAATTAAATCCTTAATTTTGAATTAATCATCTAGGCATCGCCCTTTCAAACTTTGGCTTATTCCAAGACAATTAACTGAAGTGCATAGATATTTAATTTTTGAACCATTATTTAAGTTATATTTGTAGTGAGAAAATTTATAAGTTTTTCGCTTTGAAATAAGTTCTAATATACAATGTCTAAAGTTTTATAATTGAATTCAGCTATAAGAAACTTAGCATTGCATACCTAAAGTTATTTTGAAATAGTTGAATGAAACATTTGAGGGATAGATAAATGGTAATTTGGATAAATACTCTTATAATAAAGATTATTAAATGGTTTTTATTATGAAATATGCAAAACTTTTAAAAAGATAATATGAATCGAATGAAGTACATTCTTTTTAAAAAAAAATCAATTCTACCATCTCAAGAGTGGTAGTAATATATTGAAACTCCAAAGCAAAACAATACAGAGAAGCATAGCTTCACTTGAATGGAACATGCTCCATTCATCAAGAGATAGTAGGATTTCTAATCAGCTCACAAAAATATACAAAATATATGAGAGACTTCACTAATCTCTCCTATACAAAAAAAGAATCCACACTACGGTACATCAAAACTGTACATTCTGTGCATATTTCTTTCCAAGCAAAAGGATTTCTCGTTGATCTTCTTTCTAAAGGAAGGGAGTTGCAATTTGTCCAGATTGATTTCCCCTCTGATCTCCCTTGGGAGCTCATGAAAATTAGTAGTATGCAGGGAGCTCAAACAATCTATACCCCAGTTGGCTAGTTTGTCAGCTACTTTGTTTCCTTTTCTGAAGCAATGATGAATAGACCAATTGTCAAGCCTTACCAAAAGCCCTTGGATGTATATGATAATGTCCCAAAGTTCCCACGGAGGCTGTTTCCTGTTTCAAATCCACTCTGTCAGCATCATAGAGGCACATTCTATTTCAATCATCTTGATATCATTCCTGCTACACCACTCTATCCCAATACTTAATGCCATTGCTTCAGTTTTATTGTTAGTCATCGTGCCAAAGGGAGCAGCGCAAGCACCTACCATGTTACCTTTATCGTCTCTTATAATCCCATCTCCTGCACTTAAACCAGGGTTGCCTTTTGAACAACCATCCGTATTGAGTTTCATGAAGCCAACCCTAGGATAAGACCATTTAACAGTTACAATAGAAACCTGGTTCTTGGCCATATCCATAATCTTCTGAAGATGATCCCAGCTGATGAAAGGGGAAATTTGTTGGTATTCCTTGTGAATGATGTTGGTGAGTTGTTGACAAGCTTGTGCAATATTCCTGTTGGGGTGCATCTTAATGTTCTAAAACCTGTTCTTGCATCTAGCTTTCCAGATTTGCCAGATAATAATGTCAGGCATAATTTGCAAAGCCATCTTCTTTAGATCATTTTCCCCTTTACTCAACCACCATCTGATAACTAATTGTCTGATGTTGTATGACCCTGGGATGAAGCCGAAGTGTTGATTGAAGAAGTGCCATATCTTTTGACTCACCATGCTATTGAGGAATAAGTGTTCCTCAATTTCTTGTTGATGGACATTACAACACGAGCACATAGAGGGGATGTTAATGCCAAATCTGGTCAGATTCATATCAACTCCAACCTTGTGATTTAGAAGTCTCCAAAGAAAAAGAGCAATTCTGAAAGGTGTTCCGGCAATCCTGAAGGAAATAATCTGAGACCTGCCCCTTGACTGATGTAGAAGCATGCACAAATTGAGATAATCTCTCTATTTCAGTCCATTTGCCTTCTTGAACCTTCCACTGAATCAAATGTTCAACTTTATCTCTACTTTTTAGAAGCCTTCTCCAGCAGTGTGATTGGTTGTAATTCCATTTCCTTGCCACGAGATGAATTCTTCTAGTATACTTGCTGTTGAGGAATTCAGTCCAGATGGAGTTATTGGTCCTGTATTTCTACCAAAGTTTTGCTCCAAAGCCATCAACAACATCTTGCTAAGACCTTATGCCTATACCTCCCTCCTTAGTTGGGTAACATAGCTTCTCAATGTAGCTTGTTTCTCCTATCCTTATTGCCCCATAGAAAGTTCGCAAAAATTTTCTCCATCTGCCTTATAATATTAACCTTTAGGGGGCTCACACATTGAGAGTAAATATGCATTATATTCTAGAATTTTTTTTAAAAATAATTCTTCAAAGTATAATGATTAAACTTAGTTTAGTATATCTTGGGTAGGTGTTTTCTGAAATTTTTTTTTAACCCTTTTCTGAAATCTTTTATTTTTTTTAAATTTTTTGGATTATTTTAAAATGAAAAATATTTATTATCTGAATAACTCGCTTTTGTCACATCAATATGAAGTCATCTCAAAGTTTCAAAAACTTAATTGAATTGGACTAAGACTAAGAAGCAGCATTCTTGGTCTTTTATTGTAAAGTCAAATCAAAGATCAAAAGAGGTATAACTATATGTGAAAGAAATTTCAATATATATATATATATACGTAAGCATTCAATTTCTTCATAAAACAAAAGCATGAACAACTTTAATGTTTGACTTTGTTGCCATATATGATACTAAAACAGAAACACACAAAAGAGTAATTTGGACCACTAGCAAGGAGCAACCAGATCATTCAAGAGTTTCTTATATATCATAAAAGTGGTAATATACTTGGTTATGAATTAGAATGCTAGTTGAGTATATTAAAATTTTTTAGAAAAGTAATTAATAATTTTGATATGTATTTTATTTTGTTATCACTAATATAGAAAATTCTTTATTTTTAGTCTTTTATTCATAATTAAAAAATAATAATGGTATAAAATCATATATACCTTATATATATAGACTATAGAATATATATTGTAGATTATGTTATTTAGTTATTAGCTGTAAATTATGAAATATCTTACTCATTTACTAATATGTAACTTCCCCATAATCTTTTTTTTTATCAAGCCCATAATTCAATCTTTGAACGATATATCCTGGGCCTATCTAATTGTATCCCATTTCAGTATCCAGTTGCCAAATTTAAGCCTGCGAGAAGGAAAATGTTGGTTTAGAGCCCAAGCCAGATGTACGATTACTGGGCCAGCCCAACCTATCTTTGCATAGCTTTTAGGACTTGTCCATCACACAACGGATTTGTGAAAAAAGAGATTGGGTCATTCACAACAAACAGTCTTTAAGTTTTACTCCTCAAATTTGTGGTCTTTAAGTTTTGCTCTTTGGCACTTTAAGTGATAAAAAATGCTTGTAATAGCAAAAAATTAAAAGTTCGCAAGGCAAAAAAAAAAAAAAATCGCAAAGTATAAGTTTTGGCACAAGTTATGTCTCAGAGCATAAGTTCACACAGTTTATGCCTCAAGGGCATAAATCCAATAGCATGGCAGAAGTTCAGCGATATGAACTTGTGTATAGGGGGAAGAAGCTCATCAGCATGAATTTGTGCCTTGGGGCATAAGTTCTAGTAGCATGAACTTGTACATAGAAGGCAGAAGTTCAGTAGCACAAATTTGTGTCTGGGACATATTTAAGCATGATTAGTACAAAAAAATTCTGTTATATTTGTGAAGTCTAGACATAGCAACCATAACTGCATAAATTGAAAACATTGTGTTAATCTTTATTAAAAGATGAGTTTTAAAATATTATTGACTGCGAGATGAAGAGTAAATTTTAATTTACATAAAAATTAAATCAAATTGCCTGAATTAATATGTAGTATAATTTTCTCAAAGTTAAATTGAAGATTGGTGTCTGTTCGGACATGGACAGCTGCACGTTATAGTTAGTACCGTATGGTTGAATTGTTAGAAAAACATACATTCCTACACATGACATGGACAACCACGATACCTTCGTGCATTCGATGTTTTTCTGTTCCTTCTTCTCATAATAAAATAATATTTTTTGCTTCTTTCTTTTTCTGCACACATTTTTTCTAAAAAAAAAAATTAACAGTCTTTCGTAGCAAACGCTTTGCTCTTATAATGAAAACTTTCTCATTACAAATTTAAATCAATCGCACCCTAAATCAGACATTGAAAAACAAATCGACGCATTTTAAGCGACCAGAATAAAGATATCAACTTTGCGTTTTGTTGTTAGCCCTTTCTGCACCATCTAAGATATGTTTTGGATAATAGTTTGAACAATTTCAAGAGTCTTGGTTAAGTTTAATTGTGAGAGAGGTTTTTATTTACTGAAACAAGTAACTGTGATGAGATTGTAAAAGAACCAATTCTATTTAAACAATAATTAATTACTGTTCATATGATAGTTATATACTAGACTAGATGCAGACAAGTATATATTTAAGAACTCGAAGAAATTCGAAGTTTATCCTTTTTGGATTGTACTGTTTAACTTGAATATTTAGTCGTGCGGTATTTACTCAAATAATCTAGTTTTATAACATTAAAAAATGAAAAAAAAAATTATAATATAATTCTTTATTTATATCAGTTAAGTATAAATTAAATATTAAATATTATTATAATGTATAACGATGTGTAAAGCTATCAAAACAGGTTAGTCTAACCTAATTTAGTCCAAGTCTCGCGGGCCAAAGATTTAATGGACTAGGAAGGACCGACCCTTCATTTTAAAGGATCTTAAAATGGCCACCTAGCCCAGCCGTAAAATGGACGCGAGCTGAGTCGAGCTAGCCCTTTGCTTTTCTGATGGCCTTTTTTATAAGAAAAAATTCTTTTCAATATACATTTGAACTTATGTGTATGACAATTTGTTAAAATTTCTAACATATGTGTTGACACCCAATTTTGACCTACCTGCGTCTTAATATGCTGCTTATATATGTATATATTTATTTATTTATTTATTTTTACGCAAAAATTCGACTTACTTTTGTATTTATAAAATAATTTATTATCATAATGTTGTGAAAATTATTTCAAGTTACATATATATGATTCATATTAATTTTAAGTTTTGATATTAAATAATTACGTCGTATATAATATATTTCGTATTAATATGCGCCCTTATTTTTAAATATATCCTTTACTTAATAAATTATTTACCTAATTTTACTAAATTTTACAGATTTATTTGACTAATAATATTACTCGAATTTATAAATTATTTACGTTAATAATATGATTTTTATAATATTCGATAACTTAATTTTATTTTCTAGTCATTACATTATTTATAAATGTAATAATTTAATTATATGATATTTACATAAGTATACTTAAATTTAGGATTTATTTATTAGTAATAATTTTATATGATTTTCCTATAATTTAAACTATTTTTATTATCTATTTATGAAATTATCTACAAGTGTAGTATATTTATTAATTTAATAGCAGCTAAATTCAATTTCATTCAATTTATTTACATTATAGCCATTTCTATTCAATTTATTTCAAATCTGGCCACTTTCTATTCAATTTATGTCAATTTTAGCCAAGTCTGATCAATTTTGGCTATTATTTAAATTCAATTTCAGCCTAAATTAAATTCAACCCATTGGTCCAAATCCGGACGACCCGTTTGACCCATAAACCGACCCATTATCCCAGAATCAATCCTAGCCGTTCATCTAATTTAATCTAACGGTCCTAATTAGCCCTAACATATTTCCTTATTTAACTACTTAACCCCCCCCCCCCCCCCCCAAAAAAAAAAAAAAAAAAAACCAAAACACTTTCATTCTTCTTCCTCTCCACTACCTTAGCCGCCCCTATCCTCTCTCCCTCTTCTCTCTTCCCATCGCCGGCCACCACCAACCTCCATTAACGCCGGCAACCTTCCTTCCCCTCTCACCACGTCGCACACCACCGGAAACCCCACCCAAAAATCACAAACCCACTTTGATTTATTCTCTCAACTAAAGAATCATGCCCAATTTACTGGTTTTTAATATGGTTCCTTGTCTGCTACCATAACTTCAATAGGAATCTGTCTTTATGTCCTTAATTTGGAATATGTTTATGTTCAAACTTCTTAAACACTGCTTGTAGTTATTAAAACAAATCTAATTGTTATAAATTTGCCAATGCATACAAGATCTTATTCAACATAGAAATCATGCTAAGATATTAACTTGTTTAAATCGTACTTCTTGTTTAGCCATCCCATTATATTCACCTATTTCAAATTGGTTATACTCTAATTCTGTTGATCTGCGTTCCTGCATCTAGTTCAGGCTGCCACTATGTTTGCATTAAATTTCATTCCAATTAATCTGCATTTCTGAATCTACTTCAAACTAGCTTTATTTTCACATTAAATTTGTTTTCTTTAATCTGTGTTTTGCCTCTATTTCAAACTGGCTCTGTGTTTACACTAAATTTGGTTTTCATATATGAAGTCGACATATTTGCATTAGAAATCATGTTCATAAGATTCACTTGCACCCATTTTACAAATCATGCTCATAAGTTTAAACAAAGAGGCCTATTCGAAACCTTTATATGCTCGTTGTGAGAATTATTGTTTTGTTTGTCGTTTTCTTTAATAAAGCCTTAGGAATTCTAGATCCCAAATCCAAAGTAGATGTCCAATGCCTCTTGGACTTTAAGATCGGGGTTGGTAGGCAAATATTAGGACGATAGTATATCACATAGAACGTTTTAGGTTAATAATCAACTAGGGGGTAGATGGGAAATGATAGTCCGTGCTCGCTGAATAATACGAGCAATTCAAAAGATTGCGAAATATTATTTAAGTTGCACGGGGTGATCCCATTAGGTCAAACATTTCTAGGCGTAGAACTACGTTTGGCCTGATTCCCTTAAGGGATACGTAGGCGCCTCACCGAGGCTCGGCCCCATAATTAAAAAAGTGTTTATTTGTTTTTGTTTAATATTAATAAATGATTGTTTGCCACGACTTTTGTATTTATTTAAGAAATTAAAATAAGATAAATTTATTTTAACTTTCATTTCGTTCAAATTTCCTTCCGTTTGTCCAAACTTTGTTATTTTTAATTTTATCATTTTAGTTTAAGCATAATATAGGTTAAAATCAACTTTTCGTGGCTCACTTAGATAATCTTCCCCATTTAATGAGTCCGGCCGGGAACCACATTTGTGGACCTCGAAAGGTGCCTAACACCTTCCTTTCGAGGTAATTAAAGCCCTTGCTCAACTATGGTGACTTAGGTAATAAAAAATAGACTTTTAACTTAGAACGGTGTCCTAACGCACCTTAATTCGTTAGGTGGCGACTCTTCAAATTCATAAAACCAATAAGAGTTGTCACATGTTGTATCCCGCTTTTCCGCGAGGGAAAATGGGGCGCGACAAGGAGCATTAACTAAGGCCTGTGACCTTGATTTAACAAGAGATCAATATGATAAGTTGCTGAAGTTTTTGGGCAATATTCATGTGAATGAGGGCAACTCAGCAAATAAAGCATATACAGACAACCTGTTCAATGGACAAGCTGTGGCAAACCTTGCAGGTATATTAGCATGCCATTCTTCCATAACTGAGATTGGTGACTTATCTTGTAAGTGTGTAAACTTGTCTGCTGAATCATGGATCATAGATTCAGGAGCCACAAACCACATGACATTCAATAAGACTCTTCTAGCTAAAATCAGAACTTTGCCCTATCCTTTCCTAGTCACATTACCAAATGGCTACAAAGTTAGAGTGACTGAAGTTGGAGAAGTCTATTTGAGTCCTGTCTTAACCTTACAAAGAGGATTATTTGTGCCTAGTTTTAAGTTCAACTTGATTTCAGTCCATTGTTTGGCTACTCAACTTGAAGGAGTTGTTAGTTTTAACAGTATTGCTTGTCTTATGCAGGGGCCTTCACTGAAGAGCCCTCAGAAAATTGGTAGAGCAAGGAATGGACTGTATTACGTCTGTCCAAAATGCCATACTTCTTCAGATCTTCTAGACACAGCATCCAGATGTGTTAACTTCACTCACCAGTCTCTGCCTAGTTGTTCTTCTTTTCCTTTTCTTTCTTCTTCTTCTGCAAATAATCAGGCTTTTATTCCATCATCTATGTCATTTGTAAGATCCAATACCTCAAGTAATAAAATAGCTTGTTCTGTGAATAAATCTGTCCCTGCACTTTCTACTGTTAATTCTCATGACATAACTACTTCTTCTGCAAACAGTATGGATTACTTATGGCACACAAGACTAGGCCATGTACCTTTTAGTAAGATGAAAGATATCACTGCTATACCATTTTCTTTTGCTCCTAAAAAACCTTTTTCATGTACCATTTGCCTCATGGCCAGACAAACAAGATTACCTTTTCCTTCAAAAACTGCCTCTCAATCAACCAAACTACTAGACTTACTTCATATTGATATATGGGGACCATACCGCACACCAACACATGAAAACCATAGGTATTTTCTCACTGTTGTGGATGACTTCAGCAGGTCAACTTGGACTCAATTACTTAGCTGCAAAAGCAATGCATTGTCAGCTATCAAAAGTCTAGTTTTCTTGATGGAGAATCAGTTTACCACCAAAGTAAAATGTGTTAGAACTGATAATGGTTTAGAGTTCCTTAATAAAGAAACCTCTGATTTTCTGAATTGCAGAGGAATTTTACACCAGAAAACTTGTCTTTACACACCACAACAAAATGGTGTAGTAGAGAGGAAGCACAAACACCTGCTTGAAACTGCTAGATCCCTATTATATCATTCCAAACTCCCAATGCAATACTGGGGTGAATGTATCCTAACTGCCACTTACTTGGTAAATAGACTACCTTCCACTTCAACACAATGCAGTACTCCTTTTGAAAGACTATACCAAAAACAGCCCACATACTCTCATCTAAAATCCTTTGGGTGCCTTTGTTTTCCTACAAATGTAAAGCCTCACAAATATAAGTTTGCACCAAGATCCACTCCCCATGTGCTTGTGGGATATCCATTCAGTACAAAAGGTTACAAGGTCGTAGACTTGAGCAAAGAAGGTTCACATTTGCAGAGATGTGTTATTTTATGAGCATGTGTTTCCTTTCAGTTTGACTTTTCCTGTTTCTGATTTCAGTTCTGTCTTAAAGAAGTTTGATCCCACTTTTAATTTGTTGAACTCTAACAATAATATTTCTAATGATGGTTTTAGTCTGGATGAGAATATCCCCAATTCAGTCACTCCTCATCCCACCATATTAGAACACTTCTCCACTAATACACCTGGAAATACAATAATTACACCAGCTACTTTATCTAAAACTCACACTGCTATTCCTACTCCTTCCAATTACTCTACTCAAACTATCAACCAGAATGTTAGAAGATCCAGTAGAACACACAACATACCAACCTACTTGAAAGATTACACATACAAACTTCCTACTTTCCAGTCACCTTTTACTAATCCTACTATACCTGTTGCACGACATACTTCTCTTGCATCTATCACTCCTATTGTTCAGCAGCAAGCACACTTGCATGATCATGAGCCTTTTTCATATGAAGAAGCTGCTTTACACCCTGAATGGCAGGCAGCCATGGACCTTGAGTTCCAGGCTTTGCATGCAAATCACACTTGGGATTTGGTTGTTCTTCCACCTGAAAAGAAAACCATAGGCTGCAAATGGGTGTATAAAATCAAGCATAAGACAGATGGGACTGTGGAAAGGTATAAGGCCAGACTTGTTGTGAAAGGATACACACAACAAGCTGGAATTGATTATAATGAGATATTTTCACCGGCTGTAAAAATGAATACAATAAGGACTTTAATTGGATTAGCAGTCAAGAAAGGTTGGGATTTATACCAGCTGGATATAAATAATGCTTTTCTCCATGGAGATTTGCATGAAAAGATGTATATGGCCTTCCCTCAAGGATTGATGGTACACGATAGCAGGGTAGTTTGCAAACTAAACAAGTCACTGTATGGGCTGAAACAGGCAAGTCGACAGTGGTATGAAAAACTGGCAACATCATTGTCTTCTAGAGGTTATACACACTCTACTAGTGACTACTCTTTGTTTTTCGGGAAAGTTGATGCTTCAGTGATATTTGTAGCAGTGTATGTTGATGATATCATTGTGACAGGGAATCATAAGGTAGAAATTGAGTCTTTAAAGTCTTTCTTGCACAACCAGTTCAAGATCAAAGACTTAGGTAAACTTCATTACTTTCTGGGAATGGAAATCAGATATCAAACCAGTGGAGTCCTCATTTCACAGAGGAATTTTGCTACTAAATTGGTAAGGGACTTTGATTGTTCTACTTACAGTTCAGCAACTTCACCACTTGATCCAACAGTTAAGTTGAAATCTGATGAAGGCCAGCTTCTTGAGGATCCAACATACTACAGGAAGTTGATAGGAAAACTGAATTTTCTCACACATACAAGGATTGATATTGCCTATAGTGTGCAACATTTTAGTCAATTCTTACAAGCACCTAGAGATACACATCTAAGAGCAGCCATACATGTGCTTAGGTACCTCAAAGGAAGTCTGGACCATGGTCTATTTCTGTCCAATAAGCCTGGCTGCAGTATCACTGCTTATTGCGATTCAGACTGGGCTGCTTGTTTAGACTCAAGGAGATCAGTGAGTGGTTATGTTGTATTCCTAGGAGACAGTCTCATAGCCTGGAAATCCAAGAAACAAACTACAGTTTCTTTATCCTCAGCAGAGGCAGAGTACAGGGCGATACGAATGATGGTTGGAGAGCTGGTTTGGATGCATAGGTTGCTGGTGAGTTAATTGGTGCTTCCTCACTGCCTATAGATGTGTTTTGCGACAGCCAAGTTGCTATCCACATTGCGAAAAATCCAGTGTTTCATGGGTGAACCAAGCATATCGAAGTAGATTGTCATTTTGTGCGTGATAAGCTTCAGGAAGGTTTCATTATGCTTCATAATATTCCCACCACTGGTCAACTAGCAGACATATTAACCAAAGCATTAACTGGCCCAAGTCATTCAAATCTACTTGGCAAGTTGTCGTCGGCTCCAACTTGAGGGGGGGTGTTGAGATTTGAAAGTTAGTTAAAGTTAGTTACCAAAAGTAGTTGGAGTTAGTTGTACTTAGTTGTTAATTAGTTCAGGTTAGTTAGAGGGTTAGTTTAGTCATTAATCCTCAATTAGTTAGTTGCACAGATCACCTATAAGAGGTGAAAGATAGGAAGAGTTAGTTAGTTTTTCAATCATCTCAAATATGTAATTTTGATCTTTATCTTCAATAAAGCTTTCTTCTTCAAATGGCAGTAAAATTCTGCCATAGTTTTAGTTGTCAATGGATGTTAATGGCTGAAGTTTAACACGTGCAACCGATTTTGAGTTGCAACAAGTGTTTGGACATTTTTATAATGGATGAAATTTTTATACCTGGTGATTAGAAATTTTAATATTAGAAATTTAACACTAAATGAATAAAGTATTATGTAAGATATTAGAATATATCTGATAATCACCGTTCCTAGTTTTACTTCTTTTTTCATAAATTTCTTTTATTTGTAAGTTTAAATTGAACCGGTCATGAATGCAACTTATATATACTTGGTGATTAGACTTTAATGCTGAATAAGTAAAGTATTGTTTAAGGTATTACGACTTAATCGATAATCACTATTCTTAGCTTTTACCTTTTTTGTCACAATCTTCTTTTTAATTTTTAATTTAAATTAAATAATCTTTTGATCCACGTGTCAGTCTCAACTACGCCTCAATAACCACCGGGCTGACTTAGGCTGAATTTATAAACTAAAATCTAACCTAACGCTACCATAATAGGAAATTAAATTAGGCCGGCCTCAATGGCTACCTTGACCGCTCTAACGATGTGTAGGCTGACTGTATTCTTCAACACCATTTAAATTGTTACGAATCGAAAAAGTGCAGTATTTTAGTAATTACTACTCATGTGTGCGTCGAAAAAGTGTAGTATTTTACTAGTAGTCATGTGCGTGTGCCAGCAGCTTAGTTATGTGTTAGTGGATGGAAACGGAAGCCATTTGTGGCCTAGATTCTATTTGCTGACTCAATTACACATGTAAAGTTATTGGATTTATCTATTTATGTCTATTGTCTTCTGCTGAAACCCCTCATTAATTAAAGAGCAACATTGATGATTCTGATTAGCAATACGACACAAACTAGTTGCACAACAGGGAGGCCCGACCTAACATTATTAGTTACTAAAATATTAGTATTACTACTACTTTGTTGCTTTTCCCATTAATTTAATCTTAAAAAAGTTTTGTGGTTAAGAGAGTGATTGGTGGATACTTTTTCTTTTTAATGCTAATTAACAATGAATGTTCTTTTCCCTGTGGAAAGAAAAAGTGCAATGGTGAAAAGGAAAGATGGACCATATATTTACTAAAAATAAATTGATAGCTAACCGGCCAGCATAAGAATGATTTTTTCTTGATTTGGATATAATGTCGATGTCCTACCAAAGATTATAAGTATTAATTTTGGTTTGATCATTTTTGTTCTTCTCTAAAAAGTCATATTAGTATTCATTTGGGTTTGCTTCCGGATAAGTACAATTATACTGAATGGAGAAAAGAGTACACGCATTCAATGGACTGATGAAAATATAAGTAAGGTATACAATCAAGAATTTAAGCGGTTTACGTATAATTAATTTTGAGGTAGTGAGAGTTTCGAAGATTACAATAGAATAGACATAGTCGTCTAATCTTCTTTTATCATTTCTAACGTATGTGTGTTATATAATTGACTCAAGTGGTGTAAGGTGTTACTTAGCTACTTCTTTTATTTCAAAATAAGTGGTATTTTAATTTTTTAGTTTTGTTTTAAAATTAAGTGGTATTTTACATGATTAAGAAGATATTAATGATGTTTTTTCAATTTTATCTTTATTTAAATAGAGAGAGTTTTACGTAATCAAGAAAAATACTAAAAAATTATATTTTTTCTAAGATATTTATTAAGAATAAATGAATAAAAATAATTTTTTATTTTTTAAAAATAAATAATTTTCTTTAAAGATGTGACCAAATTAAAAACATTACTTATTTTAAATATTAATATTGAGTTATTGTAGCTTAGGCATTCATTATGGTGAGTTCTATAAATTTCTTGTGGTTGCCACTTTTTTGGGGCGCAAAATTCATAATTTGGAAATGATAAAGAGAAAAAGGTTGGACTAATTACTGTGGATATTCTGATCAAAAAATTAGACATTTCATGTCATATTATATTATTATATACGTCGAAAGTTAAAAAAGTAAAAAAGTAAATTATAATTTATGATTTTGTTTTTATTATAAATTAAAATATTTTACAACTTTTAATTAATTAAATATTAATTAGTAATAATTTTTTATTAAATATTTGAATATTTAATTATATATAATAGTGAAAATAATTGATTTGTATCTTTCAACCAAGTAAAATAATTTATCCTCTCCTTTTTTCTATCATTTTACAGTCACAGTTTATAATTTTTTAGTAATCTTTTTCAAGTTATCTTAATGACTCATTATATTCAATCAATGTTGAGTAACTATCCTATATGTTCCAATTCAACCATTTTAATTCTTAATGCTAATTTAAGTTATGCATTAAATTAATTTGAAGGATGCAATAAAAAAGGATTAAAAAATATGTGATTAATTATTTTCGTTATTTTATCCTCCTCATTTGTTTCGATCAGTTTACTTATTTTAATAATTCAGATGTCACTAATAATAGAACAGACATTAATTTTCTTTAATTTGAAAGCACAAAAAGTTATCAATTTTTGCCTTATAAAGTGCGGGTAGTATATATAATACTACTAGTATTTAAGTATGTGCGTTGCACATATAATTCAAATAATTATAAATTTATATTATTTTAAAATAATAAAATGTTAATCGTATATATAATATATATATATATATAAATAATATTATGTGTAGAGAAAAGTTAAAATCACCTCATATTTGTAGCATCTCTTTGAATGATATCTCGTTGAATAACTTTATCTCCATTTTATTTTGTCTATTATTTATATCATTAAATATACCATCATGTATTTTCATAATGAAATTTGATGCTATTTTTTCATGTCAAATATCTAAGTAATTTTCACTTATAAAGTTCTCAAGCTTTATGTGCACAAAAAGAGAAGAAGATTGAACTTATATTTTAATATTTTAATATTTTAATATTTTACTCATTTTTTATGTACTATTTATATTTATTTTATTATTATTATTTAAAGTATTTAATTATATTTTAAGTAAGGAATGCCAAAGTAATTTAGCTTTTTATCTTTTGGCTTTTTATTTATATAATAAAATATATGATATAATTAAATTTTATGAACTTTTCAAGTATATCTTTTTATATTAATTGACTTTTAACAGTAAAAACTTCATTCAAATGAAATAGACATTTCAAGTTCTAGTTCTCATTAAAATATAAAATTAGTCAGCTGTCTCAATAAGTGTGTGATTTGCTCCATCCATGAATTCTATCTTCTCAGAACAATAAAAATTTGCGATATTCAAGAGAGTATTTTAACATGTAGAATAACTGAAATACTATTGTAAGTAGTGTGAATACAAGTCAACACATTATATTCTATTTTGCTTAGCTTAAGTTTCTAGAGCAAATACATAATTCATATATCCATTTTTCGTACAATAGGCATTTGAATACTCTTGCGCGACAATGTTTCTTCCTTCAATGAATAGTTTTGCTAAAGATAATCAACATTCATTATTTTTATAATAATAGATTTTTTCCCGTAACTTATTTATTTTATAACTCAAAGACCTTTTTAGTAATACTTGTATAATTTATTTTCAAAAATTCATCCATTAATATTGGGTACACACGTAAAACATGTGCTAAAAGTAAGAAGGTTTTAAGGGCAAAATTAAAAAAGACTATTTTATCCTTCACTTTAAACTTTATTCATATAATATTTTTGTACTAAGACGTAAATGCCTCTTTCTTTAAATAATAAAGTAAATAGTACAAAGTAGAAGATGAAGTCAATCATTACTATTAAAATTTGAAGAATGTGAAGAGTTAATATTGTATTATAGTCTATAGACGCAATAAAAGACCATATTCGTATTAAAACCACATTATTATTAAAATCTGAAAAATATGAAGTGTTAATATTACATCAAGAACACAATAAAGGTCATATTCATATATTAAAACTATCAAATGTTACTATACTTTTTGTGCTTCAACTTATCAAAATAAATTGCTAATTAATTATTTTCTCCCTTAAAAAAAACTATCAAATTGACAAGTAAATTCTGATTAATGTCGAGTTTATATAAAAGGACTTACAAATCAGCAATGTGCATAATCATCACCAATAGTAAAGGAAAGTTGTCGCTTTATCAGGAATTTCTTTTTATCACTCTCTATAACTATAAGTATTCATGAAACTGTATACTCTTATTTATGCACATTTTTATTAAGTCATATTCTTCACTTTATAGAACTTTTAAGAAATTTGTTTGAATACTTTAATTTTTTGGTCATATCTATTTTATAAAGTTTGTAATGAGTACCTGATGTTAGATTTAAGATATAATTATCGTGTTATATTCATTAATATATAATATTATATTTGTATAATACTAATATTCTTTTGCTTGAATTATAAATGAAAGTAGTGATAATTTTGTATCAAATAAATGATCTGTGTACGTACAACTGTGATATCAATAAAAAATTTTGATGTCCTATAATATTCAAGTATCTCTATTGCAAAATTATTTTTTATGTAATTTTACACCAAAAAATTGATAATGATATACCAGTCATCCTAAGGAAGACATTTTGATTAAATTTCTGTATAACTTCTACAAATACTACTTTCATTCGACAACAACTTCTTGATATGTATGCGATTATAAAAGGAAGACAACTACAATTTTTTCAAGACAAGGTAAAATCTTTTGCACATGAAATATTTGCAATTTTAGCTAACGTTGCTCATATTCATATATAAACTATATGTTATTGAAATATAAAAGAAGCAAGAAAATTGTCAAGTTGAATATTTGGTATGACAATCGATTCACGTAACTAAATAAATTTAGGTGTTTAAACATATCTAATCATCTTACATTCAACTATTAATTTAGTAGAATTGACTTACCATTCATCAATTTAAACTTGTCTTTTATTATTTCAAATTTAATATAGCTCATTACAAATATATTATAGCATAATTAGTATATAGAATACACGTGCAATACATATGACTAATGACTAATTAATTTAAAACATTAGAATTGATCATTTAAAACATTCAAAGACATAACAACAATAACAATTATATACCTTGATCATTCAGTGGGGGTTACGTACCGTTAATGGTAATTGATATTGTCATTAAATATTTGTCAAATAAGAAAATGCATCATTCTTTTTGAGATCAATTAAAAATAAAAATATATCATATAAATTAGGACAGAAAAATACTCCATATGTTTATTTTTACTTGTCCTGTATTTTACAAATAATTTTTATTTTTACTTATCACTTGTAGCATATCAAAAAATAATTATTATTTTTTTAAATTTTATTCTCAATATTAATTACTTATTCTCTAAGTTATTTTTCAAAATATAAAATTATATACCAATTAATATAAATATTATAAAAAATATTAATATTAATTATTATTTCTTAAAAAAATGCAAAATTCAAAATAAACATGCTAAAATGAATGAAGTTATGGCATTGTTCATACAAATTTATAAGGAGAGAAAGGAAATGAAATTGGACAAGACTGATGAAGAAATTAATTCAATTCGGACTTGTAAATTCTTGCTCGAATTGACCATCGATTGGCACTTCTTTTGAGTAAAACATTAATGCATTATCCAGAACATCAATTTCTTTGGAATAATTTTGTTTTGACAAGTGGCAACTACTCCTCATCGAATTTAAGCCAACTTGGCCAGTTGTGCGCAACAACCGCCGTAACACCTCTACTTCTACAGTACACCTGATAAGCCAACTAGCTAATGAAGACCAAACAACTTATCATTTAAGGGGTTGTTTGGTTGCTCTTTAAAATTATGCACAGATTAATTATGTACTCATTAATAATAAAGATATTTGAATTTATTTATGTCTTTATTTTTATAATCAAATAATATAAGCGAAAATCTATTTTTATTTTCTAAAATTTTATACTTCCGATTTCGCTAACGGAATATTTAAACTCTTTAAAATTTAATATTTTAAATTTTTTTATCAATTGATCATCCTATATGATATATTTGATCAAAAAAACGTATTTGACATGCCTTTAAGGGGCATGAAGCGTATTAAAAAGACACCACCAATTAATTTTTAGCCTATTTAACAGTCAATCTTCTTCCACATCGTTCATTCTCAATTATTGAACAGAAAGAAGCTTTTTTTTCTTTTCTCTTCAAATTTTTTTGTCCGAATTGTTTCTGTCTTTATTTTGTTAATAGAGCTTATTTCACTGGAGGACCATAATTCTCATTTCAAATTCAAAAGGTAGAAGATGAAAAGAAAAAAATAAAATTCCACATATCTCTTTCTGTTTTCTGTATTTCTCCAACACAAACGCTGTCAATTTTTGAAATTAACCCAATAGTTGAACATAAAAAGTGGGAGAAGAAAGAAAGAAATCAACAAGCATATTAAGTTGAAGGAGAAAATAAATTATGAAATAACTCCTCTCTAATCATAATCAAACAACCCTAAGGTACGTGTACGTGTAAATAACGCTCGACATGAGCGAGTAAAGAACTTTGGATAGTTGTGGATAAGAATACTTCTTCTCTCCTCCTCGTCATACAAACAGTCAGAGGCTATTCTGACATCTCTCTCTCTCTAGAAAACATCAAAATCCACAATTTCATATATTGTCTCCTCTTCCTTGTTCCACCAGACACAACACAGACATACAAATCCCCTCTAAAATCCTCCACCATTCTTTTCATTTCATTTCATTTCATTTCACTCTTCTTTTGTTCTTCTCATACATATGGGTGCTAATGCATCTTCCTTTGACACCAAATCTGATGATGGGTTGAATTTTCTGCCGTTAAAGCCTAAGCTTGATGATATACCAGAGGCTTGTGTTGCTCTTGTACTTTCGTACCTTGATCCGCCTGAGATATGCAGTTTGGCCCGTATTAACCGGGCCTTTCGTGCTGCTTCTTCTGCTGATTTTATTTGGGAGTCCAAATTGCCCTCCAATTACAAGTATATTCTTCAAGAATTGCTTGGCCTGCAAGTTTCCGGCGTGGATAAAAAGGACCTTTTTGCCAAGCTTTCTCGTCCCAGGTCCTTTGACGGTGGCAAAAAGGTCTGTTCTTTTTTTTTTTTTACATTTTATATTAAAAATGCCAACTTTATGAAACTTCTTCCTTTGTGCTCTTTTTTTGTTTTCTTTTTCAGTTCTTTTGTGAGTATGAGTTTTGAAATTTGGAGTTGATGATTATAATTTGGGCTACAGGAAGTATGGATTGACAAGAAAAATGGAGGGGTTTGCTTGGCAATTTCATCCAAAGGAATGGCAATTACCGGCATCGATGATCGCAGATATTGGAATCACATTCGGACGAATGAATCAAGGTGTGTTTAACTGTTTATTACTACTATATGTTATTTTATGTTTTTTTTTTTAATTTATTTTGAAACAAAAAAATGACTACAAATAGGAATGTTGTTTTCAATTTGTTTCCTCCCTTGGCATAAATGCATAATTAAGGGCCTTCTTATGAGTATGATTATATATTAAGGCTTTGAATAAAGCTTCAGTTTTAGCACAATTTCTGTTTGTTTGGGGAGACAGAGAGAGATGTCCGTTGCATTTGCAGGCTGATCCCCTGTTTCCGACCTCTGAATTTCAAGTAATCACCTAACATGAAAGAGAAGTTCAAAGAAGGCTACTAAATTCCCTGTGAATTTCATATAGTGACGACTTGTTGTTCTTTACCCAATCTGAAGTACAATGAGGTTGATGAAAGACTCAGGTCTTTGGCTGCAGTTGTAAGAAAATGCAATTATGCAAATATGATCTCTTGTTAAACTGAGAGATCAATATATATTGGTCAAGTGATGTTGAGCCTGGTCATCAAGTTCCTAGTGAGTGAATCCTCAAGATTTCCTTCCAGTCACAAAGTTGGGGGCCAATTGGGGTGGACAATGAATGTTACTACATAGTAACAAAGTTAAATCCTAGTGGAAGGTTTTGGCTTAGGAATTCATTTGATAGATTTCATAGATCTGTTTGCTCTTTCCCTTGTTCAGCAATATTGTAGAGCTTGGAGTTAATTCATACTTCCATTTGATACTGATATATATTCTCATTCCTCATGTAGATTCCAAACTGTAGCTTATCTTAAACAAATCTGGTGGCTTGAAGTGGATGGGGACCTCGAGTTCCAATTCCCAGAAGGGACATATAGCCTATTCTTCAGACTTCACCTTGGTAAGGCGACAAAGAGGCTCAGTCGTCGAGCCTGTAACTATGAGCACGTCCACGGCTGGGACTTGAAACCTGTCCAGTTTCAGTTAACAACGCCCGATGGTTGTCGTGTGACATCCCGGTGTTATCTGGACAATATAGGAACTTGGATGCACCACCATGTGGGAGATTTTGTTGTTAAGGATGCCACTGTTCCAACAAAGATCAAATTTTCATTGACACAGATAGATTGCACACACACAAAAGGTGGTCTGTGTGTTGATTCCGTGTTGATATGCCCTAGTAGCTTAGCTAAACAATTGAGTTCTTCTTGACTGCTTGCTTTACTGCCAAATATCTTCTTAGGCGGTCAGATTATTTTTCTTTTCTTTTTTGTTCTTTTTCCTGCCTAGCTGTGGAAAAAGGGGGTGGGGGACAATTACTTTTGTATATTGTTTGTTTTCTCCCCCTAAAAGTCCTCTGTTTTTCTAGTAGTTCCTATTTAGTACCTAGAGGTTTCAGTCTTTTGTACATTAGTCCAGGAAATGAAGGTAGTTGATTTTAAGCATAGATGATGATACTTTCTCTTATTTTTCCGTTTTGATTATTTTCACTTTTGGAATCAGAATTTTTACTAAAAGAAAGTCAAAAAATAAAGAGTTGAACACACACACACATATAAAATTAAAAATCTCTGCAATATAATTTTCTAGTGAAGGAGCATCAATTGAAACCCCTCGAATAAGGATGGCTCTGATATTCTTTTGAAGTTTTTATTTTTTATACTTGATTTCAGCTAATGAGTAAGCACTCCAATTTTAAGTACGAAAATTTAGACACCTTTCTATTATGTCATTTGAACACTCATAAAGACACCTCCAAAATTTATGTGTCACGTTTGTGTTGGGTATCCATCAGACACACACAATGGAGAAGAGTTCGATTGTTTAGGTGTCAGTCGAGATCAAGTTAAAGTGTCTAGATGTACACTTTCAACATTAAAATGCTTATTTGCCAGTTAAAATCAAATTTTTATATCTATTTATTATATATTATGTCTTTTATTTTTTATGTTATCTTTTAGCTCTTATACTTTGGGGGTCATTAATTGGTTGGGAAATTCCTGAAAATTGAACAAGAGTTGCCTTATACTTTTGGTGGTTCAGAATCACTTCAGATTAGTGAAAGCCTCAAACGCCTATTTGGATAAGGTCATTGACTTGATGGTAAAGAAAGTTGCCAGAAGGTTTGAAAAGGACTATTGCAATTCTTATAATTTCAAAATTGCGACATAATAATATTCTTTAAAAGTTTGCGTGATAACTGAAACAATTGAAAGTTTTGAATAAAGTCGATTACATTAGAATAAAATGAATAAATAACCAAATTGAAATATTATATTATTTTGTTTTTTACATCTAAAGACTGTTGATTTCTTCTATGATGGCAGTGAATTGTTGGTGGCAATGTAACGTGAAAAAGACAACAAAGCTCTCCAAGTACAATGTGGGAAAGTGCATGTAATTGTTTGTAAAAATATCTGAATTATCAGTTCCCAATATCCAAAATAGTGGTCCATCTCCATCAACCTACGTCCTTGAGCCTTATTTTTCGACTTACGTTGTTGTCAAGGAAACTTTCCTAATTTCTTTTTCAGTTTTTAGACTTTTAGCTAGTCTTTTGATTATAGATGTTGAAAATTTATTTTTATATAATTTTTTTAGTCATAAAATTTGATTTTTAAATATTTTCAAGTTGTTAAAAGTTGAATCAGATTAGTTTTTGGGACTTTCAATCACAAAAATTTTAAATTTTTTTTTTAGTAAAATGCATGTTCAAAATATAACTTGAAATTCTAAAGATTACAATTTTAAAAACTTAAATTCTTAAAATTTAACTTCAAAATCTATAACCAAACCGAAGCTTAAATCGTATTTCGTTTCGAAGAACGCCAAGGTGGACAGAACATGGGATTTTACTTCTATTGGCTGCTTCGCACTAATTCATAAAGGTACGCTTGTATACTGACTAATTTTTTGGGTAGATTTCCTCTAGAAGGCCATATTTAATTAACTATACTATTCTAAACTCGAGACTAAAAAATGACTCTATTTCAATTTTAGGCTGTCAGAAACAAAGGTAAAATAGAGCTGCTATCAACCTAACTTCGTAGTCATGCACACATGTTGTTGTCGAAGGAAATTTCCTATACCAATCATAAATGTCCTGTTTATTCAATTATGTTGGATTCGCAAACTCGAAAGAGTGAAAAAGAAAATATCTGGTCTGATAGAAGACAAACCCTATATATTTCGGATGCAATAAGATAGCAGAATAGACAGGATCAATCACATGATTTTATCATTCAATGATACTATAAATCAAAACACGTAGCATCAGAGGATATCGTAATATAGATAACATCTTTTTTTTTACACTTAATTAAAAATTAAGTATTTTAGTTTGAGAATAAAGAAATTTCTAGTCGGGAATATTTTTCTCATAATTAAGTCATATGCAATACAAATCTGAATCAGTAAAAGAATCTTAACCCGTTTTTTTATTAATTAATCTCAACTTTTTTCGATCGCGCTGCATATTAAGAGATTTTCAAAGTTACTGAAGAACACCAAGGCAGACTTGTAGATTTGACTCTTTCTGGAAAGATCTTAATTAAACTTCTTTAGGTCTATTTAATTTATTAACAGGCTGCACTAAAAATTATTCTTAACTACTCAAAACTCTAATCTTTCTTGTGAAAGATGATAAAAATATCCTATATATCTTTATGTTACGGCAGTTTTTTATTAAAAAAAAAATAAGAAAAGAAATTATAACATGAAAAATTGAATCATTACCAATAAAGTGAAAACATTAAGTGCTGTCAACTAATAGATGTACTGAGATTCCTCCAAATAGGTCTTTCGTTCAATTACATATAGATACTTTTTTTATATATGTATATAATTTTATTTTGGAATGTCATAGAATCTTTGATTAACTTTTACAATCTTTGAGAATTATATTCATAACTAAAACTTGTGATTTTTTCCGATTAAACTAACTTTTTCAACTATTAATTTGATATTCTCTAATACCATTACAGATAAACTACATAAGTCGAATTAGCATATTTAAATTTATATCTAATTAAACCGTGCATCATCATATAAAATAAGACAGAATATTTAAAGAATTCTCTAAAATAACAGTAGTCTTAATTATCCTCTAAATTTATTTATATAATAGTCTTTAACCTCCTACATCATCTCATCCTAATAGAGTAAGATGCACTCTCCTGTCACGTAAACTTTTTTTATTCATGTGTCATTTCTAAAAATATTTTAAATTTTTTAGATTTAATTTTTCAAAATTAGTAAAAACAAAACCTTTCTAGAACTCTATCTTTTAAGCGAACAAAAAAATTATTTTGCTTAAAATAATGAGATTATAATTAACTTTTCTCTTATAGATTTTTCCAAAAAGAAAAAAAATTACTATTAAAAAAAATAGTCATTATATCTAAATAAAATATAATAAAAATTATATAGTTGAAGCTTTATTATTCTGTTGAAACTTTTTATTTCACTAAAAATAAAAGAGTTCTAACCGAGATCTTTTTTCTTGTTCTAGATTTGGCCTAAAAGAAAATAATAGTTATTGCATCTTAACAAGAAATTAAAAATTACACAATTGCAACTTCATTGTTGGGGTTAAATTACTTTGTTATGTGAATAAAAATAACGGGACTCAAGTATTTTTAGTTGATTTAAGCCTGAAAAGAGAATACACAATTGAAATAAATAGTATTTCATATAGAAAAATACAAAGTTGAATCTTATTATATTTTTAAAAAATTAATTTGATTTTTTAATAATGATAGAGTTCGACTCAATTTTTTTTAATTGGCTTAAAAAATAAAAATACACCATTAAAATAAATAATTGAGAGCTGATTATTATTATTATTTTTTCATCCTCACATGCTTAAAAGAAAGTGACTAATAATAATTAAATTAAATGAGAAATGAAGTCATTTATGGTTAAATGTCATAGTAGAGGGCAACGCAACATAATCTTAAACAAGAATCAAACTTTGATTTTTAAATTTCGTTGTTTGAACATAATAACCCATTTTAAATATTTTTATTTATGCTCAAATTAACTTTCAATTTTCAGTTTTTAATCTAAAAAGAAAACGAAGTAACTAGTAACATAGAATAGCCGTGAGTGCTTAAACACGTGAAGTAATTCAAAACTTAATATTTAAAGAAGCCTAACTTCTTCAACGACTCTTTAATAAAAAAGATGATCTTTTTAGAAAAATCGAAGAGCATAATTATGAGGAATTTAAATCTTTTCCTCATTTAATTTCTCCCTAAGTAATTCAGGTTCAAATCAGAGTATTCCAAATATTTTTCTATCTTGATATGAGCACCCACCTAACTAGTAAGCAGTACCTAGACCAATATTATCAGTTGAGGTGAGATAATTGAGATTTCTTTATTCTTAATTAAAGATTTTGAGTTCGAGCTTTTTAGAATGAAAAAAAATTCTGCTGGGAGCATTGTTTCCAAAAATGAGCTCAGCAATATGTCAATTCGAATTTAATCAAACCTCAATACGAATATTCAACATTTTGATAAAAAACCAAAAAGTTAGTAGGAGTAACTAGTATTATTAATAAAGCTTCGAGAGGCTCAATTGATATTCTTTTCTAGATGATTTACACCTCTACCTAATTGGTTTTACCTTGTGTATCTCTGGAGTTATCAAATGTACTTTGACCTTTATCTGTTATCAAACATTTCAAATCCTCTTTGTCACTGTATTTTCTCATCAAATAAAAGAATCTGAAGAATGAAGTACTATTGCATAACTCATCTTGGTGCAGCTATTAAATGCATCTGCATTATAAACTAAAGGATAACTGCACAAATATACACTTCACAACACGATATTGCAATTATATATTTAACTTTTTAAGTTTTCAGTCGCATAGTTCACTATTTTCTCAAAGCAGTGGTTAAAAAAATTTGGTATATAATATTATACACCTGTGTAAAACATTATACAAAATTTTAAAAAGTATTTATACACTCATATACACTATTATACAATATTATACAAAAAATTGACTTCATCTTCTTTCTCGAATCTAAGCACTAGATCCATCCAAAACACCTCAAAAACTACACCAAATCACCTTAAATTTTAGATTTAGGCTCCTAAATATGTATCTGATCTTTTACAACAATACCCACTCGAGACAGAGCTTATTTACGAAAATCTAATTTTCAAATTTTAAAGCCTTGAGCTTCAACAATGGACATCTATGGAGTTTCTGCTTACAATAATACCAAAAGAAAAGAAAGGGAAGGAAAAAACGAGAATGCAAAGGAAGAAAAACGAGCATAGAGGAAAAGATTGATGTTTTTAGGTTCTTGAGTTAAGGGATGAAAAGTAAATTTGAAATTAGGCTAAATAAGATAAAAAGTTAAAAGATGACCTAAATTTGATAGCATCATTGTCTTATTATATACAATGTAATTTTTTCATAAACTAACGTATAAAAACAACAATGCAGGTTAAGAAAGAGAGTTAGCATTCTTAAACCAAGGTTTTGTTTTTGTTTTTAATTTATGAATTAACTCTTTTACTAATATCAAATTAGAAAATTTCGGTAAGGTTTTCCATAATCATTCTCTTTTATATGTTCAATTATAAATAAAGACTTGCTTATATCCTATCTTTTCAAGAATTCACTTGTGAAGTCTCACTGAATATGTTATTGTACTTAAAGAATATTTTGTGACACAATTTTATCGTTGTTAGCTATCTGTGATTTTTTTAAGATTTTGAACTAATTAAGCAAAAACCGACGAACTACAAACAATTGAACTTCATGGCACTACAGAACTACCATAGCCAAACTTGAGATCTAACTTCTTTGCCTTTACCTTTTTGATTCTCAAAGTTGTGTCGCAGTTCTCCAAGACAAGAAAAAGATGGTAGAAATTAAAAAAAAAATGATAGAAAAAACAATTCTTTCTTCTCAACTAAATTTCTTGACTATTTTTTTGTGTGTGTGTATTAGATCTTCTGAGAACTTTGAAATTGAAAAAACTAACAATCTAAGAATTCATAAATTAAAAATGGAAGAAAGTAGAAGGGGAGGAGGAGAAGAATGTCCTGAGCTATTAAAATTTCATAACTGTGTTGCGAACTTTGAAGTTCTTACATGTAAGATCAAGATTTTTAAAAAAAAAACTAGGAAAGATGAAGAAGAATAATTATCGAATAATATACTGTTATTATAGATATATAAGAAGTTTCTAGATTGTTTTTTTAATATAAATTTTTTAAAATTTATTAGAATTTCATGTATCGATTTTTGAACACCTCGTTATGTTTCCTTCTAATATTTTTCAAATAAAGTTTCTTTACATTCCAATGTCTATTGTGTTAGCTTCAAATTTTGTACATGTGATATATATTTTTATAATTTTTTTTCAAGTAAAGTTTCTTCTGCAACAAATATATCGTTAAATGCCACTAAGAAAAGCAATTAGGTATATTACGGGTCTGTTTAGCCATGTGAAATAAAAACATGATTTGAAATTATTATATAAAATCATATGAGGTGAAGTTTGAAGTTTTGTTTGGACATTCAATTTTAGATTTTTAAATTATATTTTTCCTCATGGATATATGAACTCCATAAGTTGTAAAAACTAATCAAATTGCTCAAATTCTTATACAATCTTATCAAATAAGTAAAAGTTCATAATGAAGTATAATACACTATCACAAAATCATTTTTAAAAAAAATACAACTTAAGAATCAAACTTTAGTTCAATAAAAAGTAAAATTAAAAATGAGTTGTAGTGTGCTACTCTTTAATATAATTCTCCCACATAGTACGGACAATATAATAGTTGACAAAAGTTATTTACATTTATTAAATAAATGGTTGATAAATATTGTTGGTATATAAAATGATGAGCTTTTTTTTACAAAATATAAACTTATGGGTTAAATTTTGCATTTGAAAAATCTCATCTCATGATTTGAAATCGCAAATCAATTTTTTTGGAGAATTTAAGATTTTATCTCATGATTTAAAATTATGAAATAAAATTACATATCCAAACACTGATTTTATCTCAAAATTTCAAATCGCGAAATAAAATCAGATATTCAAACACCTATTAAATATTAGTTATATGTAAAATTCCAAATAAAATCAAACTTTAAAGACCTATTATATTTAATTGTATATTTATAAAATACTGTTAAATAATTACTACATAACGAATTAATATGTTGGCTGCCAAAAGTTATTAATAAATTTTTTTAAAAATTCCGGCATAATCCAAACTTCAGAAAAAACTAATGAAGTTTGAATTAACATGATTCAAACTCCCAGTCTTTTTTCTTGGAGCTTGCACAGTTCAGACTCCATAATTTTTTTTCCTCGAAATTGTTTGTTTTTTTTTTTTTGGTTGAAATTTGAAAAAAACGAGAAAAAGGAGAATAAAAACTTTTTCTCCCTTTTAAAGTTATGGTTATTTTTAATTATTTTATGTATGCTGATTATATTTTAAACAAGCTATGTAAAGGTAGTGATGTGTTGTCTTATTATTCATTTATGTTAATACTTGTGGTATTGCTAATTCAGTTATTTGTTGTTTAATTTTTGTTATTATTTTTTTATTTTTTTATATTTTAATTATCATATTATTTTATTATAATTATTATATAATATTTATTGTGCTTTTTTACTTTTTAAAAAAAATTTATTTTAAATTTTTTTTGAGCCGAAGGTTTATCAGAATTTTATTTTTTTAAAATAAGAATAAAATTTATATATGAGATTATATTATTATTGTTATTATTGTTGTTATTATTATTATTATTATTACTATTGTAAGTGATGTAAAGATAACTTTGAGGCCACGTGGTTTATAATTTTTCAATCATCTCATTGTATTTGCGTAAAGAAAGATTTACATCTTATGTGTAAATTAAGTCATAACACCATAACTCTATTTAAATTTGAATTGATTATTAATTAATTTATTTATTAACTTAATTTATTTTAATCAATTATTTAGCTACCTCAAATTAATTCATGAATCTTTTTTGTCAAAATATTTTAATTTTTTTATTTAACATATTAAATATAATCATAATAATAAGTAATTTTTTATCAGATTCTAAAAAATTATAAAAGAACGAATAAAACAGTTAATGTAGTAAGAATTGAGAGGGATGAGTTCTGACCTATTTTTTTAGCTTCAGTTCAGTCCAATTCATTTCAATTCAAGTACCTTTTAGGCGATCAATAACCAGCCCAAATTCAGCCCAACTCAGCCATTTGAAACCTCTAATCTACATTGAGAAAATTACGCCTAGTGCCCGTCAAAGTGTTTGGTCCTGAATTTTTGAACCTGTTTAATAAAATATTTTAAAAATAACTTGGACTTTAAAAAAATTATTTGAGAAGAATTTATTATGTTGTCCATCAAGCATAAGGTCGAACTTGTGGTCATTGAACAAGTTCACTCTTTTAAAATATATTGTACGTCTACCTTATAGACAAAAGTTAAAACATATGTCTGGTCGTTTCAATTTTTGTCCATAGCACAAAGCTTCTGATTAATTGAGCATGTTCACTGTCTTAAAGTATTTTAAACTTATGCCTTATGAGTAAAAGTTAGAACTGATGCATGATATGCAATGTTATACCCCGTAAAATTTCCGGCACCTAGATGGCCTATTCGCGCGTTGGTTAAGCATATTTAAAATTCATACGTGCTAGAGAAAGTCCCGGGAAAAGATCGGACAAGCGCCAAGTCGGCGCGTCGCAAAGCAAAATGCAACTGATAAATCACATTCCAGGAATGCAACTTATAAATCGTATTCCAGAAATACAACTTATAAGTTGCATTCCTGGAATGCGACTTATAGCCTCCAACTTCGGTTTTTGCTCCATTTCACTTGTAATTTCCAGTAAACAACAGAAAACAGAGAGGGCGAAGTGATTTGAGGGATTTCCTTCCGATTACGCCGTCAAATGCGGTCCAAACTCAAATTAACCTCAGGTACCGAGGTATTTAGCAACAGGGAGCATTCCTACGGATTTTGTTTCGCGAAATACGGCCGACGAATCGTCGAGCTACCAGGATAAGGTAAGTGGAATTGCTCCAAACTAGTGTCTATGTATTCCTAGCTGTAAAGTGAATACTCCTCCCTTCTAGACCTTTGAAAAATAGCAAGTTTTCGACCGTCTTTCGATAAGCCTAAGTTTAGGCTATAATTATATGGAAAGTGATGTTTTCTTTCAGAATAGTGTTGTATTTAGTACTAATTGACATATATATGAATGCAGTTGGGAGAAATAGCTGGAGTACTGGCCGAGCCTCGTTCGACAGTCGAATAACTCGAGGTTGAGGTATGTGAAGTTGTTCTTCGGCAAGTTAGTAAGTATTAGCTTTGTGAATCATAGTAAACTCCGTATTGAAATTCTCGGAGTTGAATGTTGGGAATTGAATAAGTTTAGTAAATTCTGGTTTGCGTTGCCGTATCGTATCTTAGTCCGAAAGATAGGAAAACATGCGCCAAAGGGCGAGTTAGCATTTCAGATTCAGTATAGCTTATTGTATGAGTAACAAGCATGTTATAGAATAAAAAGAAACAGATTTTCAGAATATAAGCTAGTAAAGTAAAACCATATAGACAGACAGTTTCATGGCTATAGACTAGCCATTCAAACAGACGAGATATTGGCTACAGATTAGCCATTCAGACAGATAATACCCTGACTACAGATTAGCCAATAGTTAAAGAAAGATTTCAGAATCAGTATAATCAGTAAAGAATCAGTTTAGTACAGAAACAGATCAGAATAAGAAATCAGATTTCAGATAGTCTTTTTCAGTTATACATGCTTGCTATTTATATGTGCTATTTGTTTGTAGAGACTTGTTGTGGCGTGAGGGCCCTTTATTGTGCGTCTTCGCCGCCCCTGGGTTGGTAATCGTGTCACCCACTGAGCGGGTGGGTTTACGTCACTCCAAGGAGTGACATGCCGTCCCCATCTTGGACGAAGATGGGATGAAGCTTTCCCCATAGCAGTCTGATCAGCATTACAAGTGCAGCTCCGGTTTCAGATAGCCCTGTTGAGTTTTGTGTCCAGGGATCCAGATCCTATCTGTTACTGTCTGTACATTTAGTTATTATAGGTGTAGCTCCGGTTCCAGATAGCCCTGTTGAGTTTTGTGTCCAGGGATCCAGACCCTATCTGTTGTTGTCTACATAGGAGTCCTCCGGACCCAGACACGGTTGCTTATATCAGAGGCCATGGCCCGAGCCGGAGACCCAGGGGGCCGGTAGAGGAGCTCCGAAGTGAGCAGATGAGTGGAGTGACTTATTTTTGGCTGGTTTTGCCCGGGTAGGGGTATATAGATTGTTTGCTTGTTTGGCGCCGTCCGGCTTATGCGGGTTGGTATCGGCTCTTGTTTGCTATATATATATATATATATATATATATATATATATATGTGTGTGTGTGTGTGTGTGTGTGTGTGTGTGTGTATGTGTGTGTGTGTGTGTGTGTGTGTGTGTGTGTGTGTGTGTGTGTTTTATATATATACTAGATTATAGACAGCAGGCCGCCGTGGCTACAGACACGCTCCTGCCTATCAGTGCAGAAAGGTGTGATCTAGTTCCTATCAGCTCTTCAGATTCAGTTATCTTCTGCTCACAGGCTTGTTAGTTATGATATCTGTATTCAGTTGTATTGTTTCATTTGCTTTGCATACTCGGTACCAGCGGTACTGACGCCCGGTGGGGCGCTGCGTTACTTGCCTGCAGGTACTCATAAACGAGGAGGCGATCCCTCGTGATCCTAGCCAGCGCAGAGTCATCAGCTTCTGTCATCCAGAGCTTGATACTTCAGAGGTTTATATCATTTCCTTTTGTTGTACAGTATGGGTAGGCCGGGGCCATGTCCCGACTATCTTATCAGTATTCTTAGAGGCTTGCAGCCTGTATATATTTCCTTGTGGTCAGTTGAGCCGGTCGCGTGAGGCCGTGCAGTTTGTTATATCTGTTTAGCATTTCAGTTTATGTTGACCGTGTGAGGCCTTAGTTTGACAGTAGTGGTGACCTTGCCGGTCACGTAGTCTTACAGTAGTCTTGTGTTAAAGTTTCAGATAACTAGACAGCATGGTAGCTTTGTCGGCCGGCATAGGTTCCTTGTTTGAGTATGTTTTTGGTTAGCTATTATTACAGGTACAGGTGGCTATAGGCCCGTTGGCCGGAGGCTGTGTTTACAGCCGTTATATAGCCCTTTGTTTCCAGAAATCTGAGGTAGAGCTAGCCAGGCACCAGACGTGCCTAGGCTCACCAGTTAGCAGTCCAGGTCCTGCTAGGGCACCAGGTGCCAGTCATACCCTCCAAGGCGGGGTGTGACATGCAACATGCCTAATGTCACACCCCACCTTGGGGGGTACGACTGGCACCTAGTGCCCTACTGGGACCTGAACTGCTGAACTGCTAAGCCTGGGCACATCTGGTGCCTAGCTGGCTCTAACTCATATTTCTGGACACAAAGGGCTATATAACGGCTGTAAACACAGCCCCCGGCCCAATGGCCTATAGCCTCCTGTACCTGTAATAACAGCTGACCAGAACATGCAACTATAGGGAAACCTATGTGGGCCGACAAGGCCACCATACTGTCTAGTTATCTGCAACTCAGCAATGAAATACTAGAAAGCTACGTGACCGGCAAGGTCACTACTACCGTCAAACTTATGGCCCCACACGGCCAACATAAAGGAGTAAAAGTACTACCAGCTAACAACTGCACGGCCCCACACGACCGGCTCAACTGACCACAGGGAAATATACAGACTGCAAGCCTCTAGGAATAGCAATAGAAATGATCGGGACAGGGCCCCGACCTACCCGTACTGTACAACAAAAGAAAACAAAATACACCTCTGGAATTCAGACTCCGGATGACAGGAGCTGAATACTCAATAGCTGGCTGGAATCACGAGGGATCGCCTCCTCGTCTATGAGTACCTGCAGGCAAGTAATGCAGCGCCCCACTGGGCGTCAGTACCACTGGTACTGAGTATGCAAAGCAACTTAAATAGTACAACTGAAAACAACTGAATATAGATAGCGTATCTAGCATTTCTGTATAGCAGGAGATAACTGAATCTGAAGAAGCTGGTATGAACTAAATCAAGCTTTCTGTACTGATAAGGCAGAGGCGTACCTGTAGACGCGATGGCCTGCTGTCTAGTAGCTAGTATATAATATATAAAGCACATAAATGGATATACAAGTAGCAAGCAAGAGCCAATACCAACCCCCATAAGCCGGATGGCGCCAAGCAAGCAAACAATCTATATACCCCTACCCGGGTCAAAACCAACCAAAAATAAGTCACTCCACTCATCTGATAACTGTGAGCTCCTCCTACCGGCCCCCTTGGGTACGTAGCTCAGGCCTTGGCCTCTGACAATAAACTGTGTCTGAGTCCGAAGACTCCTGCCTCTGGGCGCAAGTGCACACGGGGTGTGTAATAAAAACTGCCCCTGGGTGCAAGCACGCAACAGGGTAATTTTATAAAAATCTGTATCGGAGTCTGCCCCGGCCACAAGCGCACACAGAGTGTTCTGCCCCTGTAAACAGGGTGGACTGGCTCTGCGCAGAGTAAACTGAACTACCCCTGCAAGCAGGGTGGTCTGGACCGTATTATCATGGTGGTCGGCCATCATCGTCCTCTAGGCGGACGGCATCGCCCAGCTGGTGGCGGTATCTGAATTTGGTATCGACACAGCTATAACCCAGGGGCGGTGGGGATGCTAAAGGGGTGCCCACATGCCACAACAAGTCTCAACAAACAAATCGCACATAGAAATAGCAAGCATGTATAACTGAAAAGACTATCTGGAATCTAACTTCTTATTCTGATCTGTTTCTATACTGAACTGATTCTTACTAATTATACTGATTCTGTAACCTCTGTTTAACTGTACGGCTACTCTGTAGCCAAGATACTGTCTGTCTATCAGATCTTTCTTTACTGACTTTTATTATGAAAATCTATTCCTTTTTATTCTACAACAGCTTGCTATTCACATAATAGGCTATACTGAATCTGAAATACTAACTTGCCCTTGGGCACATGCTTTTCTAACTTTCAGACTGAATATGATATCACAACGCGAACTAGGTTTACTGAACTCGCACAATACTTAACATTCCACTTCCGGAAATTCTACTACGGAGTTTATTGTATTATACAAGGCTAAAGCTACCAACTTGCCGAAAGAACTAGCTTTACATACCTTAACCTCGAGTTATCCGTCTGTCGGACGAGGCTCGGTCAATACTCCAGCTATTTCTCCCAACTGCATTCATGTATACGCTAATTAATACTAAATATAGTTTTATTCTAAAGAACGACGTCACTTTTGATATAATTGTAGCCTAAACTTAGGCTTATCGAAAGACGGTCGAAAACTCGCTATTTTTCAAAAGTCCAGAAGGGAGAAGTATTCACTTCACAGCTAGGAGCACATAGACACTAGTTTGGAGCAATTCTACTTACCTTAGCTCGGTAGCTCGACGATTCGTCGGCCGTATTTCGCGAAACAAAATCCGTAGGAATGCTCCCTGTTGCTAAATACCTCGGTACCTGAGGTTAATTTGAATTTGGACCGCATTTGGCGGCGTAATCGAGCGACAATTTATCCATATCCTTCGCCCCCTCTGTTTTCTCTCACGTTTCTGGAAAATATAATGAACATACTAAATTAAAACCGAAGTGGGAGCATAAATATAATTGGCACTATAAATCGCATTCATGGAATGCGATTTATAAGTTGCATTCTGGAAATGCGATTTATAAGTCGCATTCCTGAAATGCGATTTATAAGTCGCATTTTGCCTTGCAACGCGCCGACTTGGCGCTTGTCCGATCTTTCTCCGGGCCCTTTTATAGCATGTATGGCTTCCAAATATGCTCAACCAACGCACGAATAGGCCATCTAGGTGCCGGGAATCCTACGGGGTATAACATTCTCCCCCCCTTAAGAACATTCGTCCTCGAATGTAAACTTCTATCTAAAGGACTACTCAACTAGCTTAACTTGTTCTTAGGAAAATTTCGGCAGAGTTTCCCCTGTAATCTGGACTATCCTGAAATCCTGAAACACAGAAAAGTCCAATACAGGTACTCCACACGATACTATAAGATTCATTCGATAACTAAACATCAATCTTTCTCACTTATATATAACCTGCATAGGTAACAATACTGACATACCTGTCGCCTAGCTAGGCCTGAAATAAGTGAGGATATCTAGCTTCTATATCTACCTTCGCTTCCCACGTCATCTCTTTTTGGTTCCTGTTACGCTACAATACTTTGACAGACGCAATATCCTTAGTTCTCAATCTACGAATCTGTCTGTCTAAGATGGCTACCGGAATCTCTTCGTAGGCCAGCTCTTCTGTAACCTGGATATCCTGGACTGGGACTGTTCTGGATGGGTCTCCTATGCATTTCCTCAGCATAGATACATGAAAGACCGGACGAACGGATTCTAATTCTGGAGGCAAATTCAATTAACGGTAAATGCTCACTTTGGCTACTACCGAAATCTAGTACACACGCTCGCAACATACTTTCGAGCGTCTGAATTATGTGCTCAGCCTGCTCATCTGTCTGAGGGTGGAATGTTGTGCTCAAATTAATCTGCGTTCCTAGACCTTTCTGAAACGACTGCCAGAATCTAGCCGTAAACTGTGCTCCTCTGTCTGAAATAATGGATACTGGTACTCCGTGCAACCTGACTATTTCTCGGATATACAACTCCGCATAATCTGGCCGAAAAAGTAGTTTCCACTGGCAGGAAATGAGCTGATTCGGTCAATCTGTCAACTATCACCCATATAGAGTCATGTCTATATTTAGTACGGGGTAATCCTGCCACAAAATTCATATTTACTGCTTCCCACTTCCAAAGAGGCAGAACTATGTCCTGAGTTAACCCGCCTAGTTTCTGATGTTTTGCTTTCACTTGTTGGCAGTTAGGACACTGGCTACAAATTCAGCAATTTCCCTTTTCGTACCTCGTTCATAATCTGCTGGTGGAGGTCTGAAACATCTGGAACATATAGACGGCCTTTACAACGCAGCACTCCATCCTCTGTTACTTGGAAATCTGGCACTTTCCCTTGTTAACCAGGTCAGGATTCTTATACTACCATTCTTTTTTTTTCCTTCACAACTGATGACGACACGGCGATGTTCTAGATTACCGCTCTGTTGTCCTTCATTTCTATTACACGAACGGCTAAATTGACCAATTGATGTATCTCTCTGACCAACTTCCGTTGCTTGGGTTGCAAATACGCCAGACTCCTAATAGATCTATAGCTAAGAGCATGTGCTGCTCCATTATCTCTTCTTGACTGATATAACATATTCATACTTAGAGAGCTCGGCATATAATTGACGGTCATACTGGCTTGTCTTGCCGAAGAGATCGACAGGTAGTTTACAGGCGTAGCTAGAGCTTATCTGGCCTTCCGGCCACATGCTAAGGCTACTTGTTGCTGGGATAACCTGAACGACCGTCTGCGCACCTTGTGCCTTTATCTGATCAGAGGATCCTGATATTGATCATGAACTCTAATGATCTGGCTGCATAACCTTAAATAACTGAATAGTCGGGTTGAATGACCCGAATGTGGCAGTAGTCTAACAATGCTCTAACTGTTCTACTTGAGTACTTATAGTTCATGCATAACTGCAGACTTGTGGGCATCTAATTGCTTTGTTATTTTGCTTGAACCACTGTAAGGCTGGGCTTAATCAAACTTACTCCCAGGCGATCAATCTCTGGATCTTCACGGGGAGTCTACTGATCTCCTGGTCTTAATAAACACTGTGCTAGCAGGGTACTATCAATTTCTTACGCCTTGTGTGTATCCACTTGTATTTATACTGCTATTCTGGGGAATTCTCGGTCTTATGAGCTATTCTGTAAATACTGGCCTTCTGCTAGGGCTCTGTATCTGAATATCTTACGAGAACCAGCTGAAGTACTAGTCTGTCACTGACTGCTGATGTGGACCCCTTTCTTGGGGTGCCCACGGGCTTGTCTGACTTGCGGGGTATTCCTTGTAATAACTGCTCGGTTGACTAAGGTCGACTCTCACCTACAAGGCTGGGAAAATGATGTATGGCCACTTAACATACTGGAACAATTCTAGTATTGCTAATCTTTGAAGTATACCTATTCAGTCTCTAATTCTGGTTCTGGCACATGCGCTAGTGTTATTGATCTTTAGAGATGCTTCCCTGCTAATACAGGCGCCAGCTGGTCGGTAGACCGTCTAACTGTGCCCTTATCATCTAATTACCTGATTCAGGTACTAACTCTTATAAGCTTCTAAAACCTAGATCTGGAAACAACATATAAGTCTATTAACTGAATAACTAAGAGCTGAGACTGTTTCTATGGATTCATATGTAAATCACACTTAACTTGCCCCTTCTTTTAGCTTTTCTCTTTTTCTTCTCTCTCTTTTCTCTTTTTTTTTTTGGCAAAGGGTCCTGCAATGCAATTTGTATATACTTCCCAGCACTAATATGCATCTGTGTGATTGTAACCCTTATTAGCAGCTGCTCACAGCATATTTATTATCTGCACAGATATATATTAATAAATACATACAATACATACTGAATTCTGTAGTGATACGTAATCTCTGACACACTTTGCTAAATTTCATATTGTACATGATATACTGCTTCTATGGTCTAATAATACCTCCTGCCTTCTCTTAACATTTCATTGTATTGTCACCCCATTCTGAAAGTAACAAACATAAACACTTTAGTTATTGTCTGCTGTTTGAAATTCCGCCACTCTTGCGATGTGGGGTCAACGTTCGAATCTTGTGGCCTTACTTGGCATATATTGAGAGCCCATGACTGTCTGCTGGGCCTTATCTCTAGGTCACACTAGATTAGAATTGTTGTATCGGTAACTTCTTAACTTCTTCATAGCGGACATACTGCGGTATTCTGAACCGCAATCTTACCGTCAGCCCGAGGCTTAATCCTTAAAACGATACTCTATTAATCTGGGGGGGGGGGTAACCCTGATTTCCCCATCAAATCTGGCATTCCTGCTTCTTCCCCTCATCTTATTTAAACTGAACTCTGGGGTTCAAGGTACCTGCCTTTCGTTGCTAATGAGATCACTGATCAAGCCTCGACCTATACTTCTTCTGGCATATATTCAAGCCCATCTGATTCACAGGACCTTTATATCTTTCGATGTCACAACTAGATCATAACTATAATCTTACCGGTATATCTTGCTATCTGTTAGCATATATGGCGGACTTGGCCCTCTTCTGACTCAAACTCGACTATTATTAGGCATTCATCACTAGCAGGTCTGTTACCCCTACTTCAGGTAGGCTAACAGTCTTACTTTCTCTACTGGCTTATTATCATAAGGGTCTGCACAAGTTACGTAATCATAGGGGCTCTTTATACTTTCTAATACTTACTAGGATCAATCAGCCCATCTTTACTTACTGCTTGATTTGGCAACCTCATCTCAAGTCTTATGCCCCTTTACTATACTGGAATCAAAATCGAGAGGTAGAAATAGCCCCTTTTTTTTGTAACAAATAGAAACATTTAACTGTACCATATCGAAAGGATGTATTCGGGATTCCCGCATTTCCCTCTCTTTCTCATACTTACCTGGTGGTCTGACCTTGGCTGTAATCTTAATCAGATCTTATATAACTAATAAATAAGTCAACTCGTATGTACATTATACTTCTGACTTCCTATTCTGACGTTATCAACGTATACTGGGAATAGTACCGATAAAGGTATCACGCTGGGAGGTCTCTGGTACCTCCTCCTGCTGTTGTAGTTATCATGTAACTGGCTGATGCCCTCTTCTGTTGCTATATCTGATCTTCTGCCTGTGATAGGGTAATGCTGATCTGCCCTTTATCTGTAATCAAAGAATACGGTAAGTTCTCAGGGACTCAACCCTATACTGTACCGCTCTAAAGCACGACTGACTGAGAAGGAAGGGTAACCATCATATCATGCCTCGCAGCCTCCTGCCTATAGTATGTGGTGCACAACACATCCATAGACAAGACTCTACTTAGCACGGCTTGCAGACTCCCTGGGACACGACCTGCTCTGATACCAAGTTTGTCACACCCCACCTTGGGGGGTACGACTGGCACCTAGTGCCCTACTGGGACCTGAACTGCTGAACTGCTAAGCCTGGGCACATCTGGTGCCTAGCTGGCTCTAACTCATATTTCTGGACACAAAGGGCTATATAACGGCTGTAAACACAGCCCCCGGCCCAATGGCCTATAGCCTCCTGTACCTGTAATAACAGCTGACCAGAACATGCAACTATAGGGAAACCTATGTGGGCCGACAAGGCCACCATACTGTCTAGTTATCTGCAACTCAGCAATGAAATACTAGAAAGCTACGTGACCGGCAAGGTCACTACTACCGTCAAACTTATGGCCCCACACGGCCAACATAAAGGAGTAAAAGTACTAACAGCTAACAACTGCACGGCCCCACACGACCGGCTCAACTGACCACAGGGAAATATACAGACTGCAAGCCTCTAGGAATAGCAATAGAAATGATCGGGACAGGGCCCCGACCTACCCGTACTGTACAACAAAAGAAAACAAAATACACCTCTGGAATTCAGACTCCGGATGACAGGAGCTGAATACTCAATAGCTGGCTGGAATCACGAGGGATCGCCTCCTCGTCTATGAGTACCTGCAGGCAAGTAATGCAGCGCCCCACTGGGCGTCAGTACCACTGGTACTGAGTATGCAAAGCAACTTAAATAGTACAACTGAAAACAACTGAATATAGATAGCATATCTAGCATTTCTGTATAGCAGGAGATAACTGAATCTGAAGAAGCTGGTATGAACTAAATCAAGCTTTCTGTACTGATAAGGCAGAGGCGTACCTGTAGACGCGATGTCCTGCTGTCTAGTAGCTAGTATATAATATATAAAGCACATAAATGGATATACAAGTAGCAAGCAAGAGCCAATACCAACCCCCATAAGCCGGATGGCGCCAAGCAAGCAAACAATCTATATACCCCTACCCGGGTCAAAACCAACCAAAAATAAGTCACTCCACTCATCTGATAACTGTGAGCTCCTCCTACCGGCCCCCTTGGGTACGTAGCTCAGGCCTTGGCCTCTGACAATAAACTGTGTCTGAGTCCGAAGACTCCTGCCTCTGGGCGCAAGTGCACACGGGGTGTGTAATAAAAACTGCCCCTGGGTGCAAGCACGCAACAGGGTAATTTTATAAAAATCTGTATCGGAGTCTGCCCCCGGCCACAAGCGCACACAGAGTGTTCTGCCCCTGTAAACAGGGTGGACTGGCTCTGCGCAGAGTAAACTGAACTACCCCTGCAAGCAGGGTGGTCTGGACCGTATTATCATGGTGGTCGGCCATCATCGTCCTCTAGGCGGACGGCATCGCCCAGCTGGTGGCGGTATCTGAATTTGGTATCGACACAGCTATAACCCAGGGGCGGTGGGGATGCTAAAGGGGTGCCCACATGCCACAACAAGTCTCAACAAACAAATCGCACATAGAAATAGCAAGCATGTATAACTGAAAAGACTATCTGGAATCTAACTTCTTATTCTGATCTGTTTCTATACTGAACTGATTCTTACTAATTATACTGATTCTGTAACCTCTGTTTAACTGTACGGCTACTCTGTAGCCAAGATACTGTCTGTCTATCAGATCTTTCTTTACTGACTTTTATTATGAAAATCTATTCCTTTTTATTCTACAACAGCTTGCTATTCACATAATAGGCTATACTGAATCTGAAATACTAACTTGCCCTTGGGCACATGCTTTTCTAACTTTCAGACTGAATATGATATCACAACGCGAACTAGGTTTACTGAACTCGCACAATACTTAACATTCCACTTCCGGAAATTCTACTACGGAGTTTATTGTATTATACAAGGCTAAAGCTACCAACTTGCCGAAAGAACTAGCTTTACATACCTTAACCTCGAGTTATCCGTCTGTCGGACGAGGCTCGGTCAATACTCCAGCTATTTCTCCCAACTGCATTCATGTATACGCTAATTAATACTAAATATAGTTTTATTCTAAAGAACGACGTCACTTTTGATATAATTGTAGCCTAAACTTAGGCTTATCGAAAGACGGTCGAAAACTCGTTATTTTTCAAAAGTCCAGAAGGGAGAAGTATTCACTTCACAGCTAGGAGCACATAGACACTAGTTTGGAGCAATTCTACTTACCTTAGCTCGGTAGCTCGACGATTCGTCGGCCGTATTTCGCGAAACAAAATCCGTAGGAATGCTCCCTGTTGCTAAATACCTCGGTACCTGAGGTTAATTTGAATTTGGACCGCATTTGGCGGCGTAATCGAGCGACAATTTATCCATATCCTTCGCCCCCTCTGTTTTCTCTCACGTTTCTGGAAAATATAATGAACATACTAAATTAAAACCGAAGTGGGAGCATAAATATAATTGGCACTATAAATCGCATTCATGGAATGCGATTTATAAGTCGCATTCTTCAAATGCGATTTATAAGTTGCATTCTGGAAATGCGATTTATAAGTCGCATTCCTGAAATGCGATTTATAAGTCGCATTTTGCCTTGCAACGCGCCGACTTGGCGCTTGTCCGATCTTTCTCCGGGCCCTTTTATAGCATGTATGGCTTCCAAATATGCTCAACCAACGCACGAATAGGCCATCTAGGTGCCGGGAATCCTACGGGGTATAACACCTAAGTTCTAACTTTTGCTTATAAGATAAAACTTCTGATCAATTGAGTAGGTTCACTATCTTAAAATATCCAAAATATTTATCTTTTTGTCAAAAATTATAATTTTCTGAAACAAAAACTATTTTAAAATTTTTTTGTCAAGCAAACCAAAAAAATAAAGACCTTTCTTTTACAATATTATTTTTGTTGGACATTTCTTATGGGGGACAAAATATAAGAGGAAAATTTTCATATATATACATAAATAATACTTAATATTAAAAAATATATCATGATTTTTCAGTTTACAAAATATACCAATATTTCTTTTAAAATTTGTTCAAATTTTTATGTATAAAAAGGTATAAAATGTGTATATCTCGCTCAAAATTATGTGTATAAAACTTATATATCTCGCCCAAAGATTAAAAAATTTGCTCAGATCGGTATGAAATGTGTATCTAGTAATATAAAATTTGTAGCAAAAGTCATATTACATTTTTAAAATTTTAATATATCTACAACAAAATATTGCAGACAACTTTCATACAAATTAATACGACCACAATGACAAAAAGTTAAATTCATAAAACTTTAATACAAGTTTAGTCAAACCACGTTAAATTTACATCAAATCATTCTAAAATTGAGATACAAGCTTCCCAAGGTGTTCTCTAATTTTTGGAACCACACAATTTCAAAATTATTTTAATTTTTCAAATTCAAGTTTCAACTTTGAAGATTCAAGCTTAATCCATGGTAGAGTTCGAAATTAAATCTGAGATTTTATTTAAAACCACATCAAATTTGCACCATATAATCATAAATTTGAGGTATAAACTCTCTAAGATGTTCTCAAATTTTTGAAATCACGTCCAATCTGAAATTATTTTAATTTTTTAAAATCAAATTTCAACTTTGAACTTCAAAAATTTGTCAATGTTAAAATTTGAAATTTAATTTATAAAGAAAAATTTAATAAATTGGAGAAATAAAGAAGAAGGAACAAATAAAATAGAAGAAATAAACAAGAAGGAAGAAATAAAAGGGAGGAGGAGGAGAAGAAGAAGAAGGAAAATGATTTATTTATTTATTTTAAAAATTCATCAATGGTATTCGAAATTTTAATTTAAGAAAAATTTAATAAATTTAAGAAATAAAGAAGAAGAAAATAAAAAAGATAGAGAAAAAAGAGGAGGAGAAGGAGGAGGGGGAAAATAATTTTTTTTAAAAAATTATTATATTTTATAATATATTTATTATATTTTATAAGAAAAATATGACTATATTTAAATTTCTCAATATAAAATTCGATCATTTCTAAATCTTGACCCATCTACATTTCTGAACTTGACCCATCTACATTATAGGTCCGGCCCAGGAGCCAGATCGATAAAATTAATAAATAAATTAATTAAAGGCAGAGTAAATTCTGGTGTTTCTTCACTGCTTAAAGAAAACTGTAGAAAAAATTTCATCCACCAATTAAATTTGGAAGCGTAGAAAAATGGTATATGGGTGATTGAAGCACCAAATCCATTTTCACAATAGTTATCTGTCGGCAACCGTTTCCATTTCTAGATAACTCCATGCATTTCTGCTCTTCTTTCTAGGGTTTTCTTCTCTTTCTTCAATTTAGAAGGTACAGAGATTCTTCATTCTCCACTCTGTCTATTGCTTGGCATTTTTGTTCAATGCATTCTTGAATCTATCGGGTTAATCCAGAATTTTAGATTGTTCTTGAGTTGTATGCTACTTTTCTTTGCATTTATTTGAGCCCCAGATTGTTAAATCTTTCATATGTTTATTTTTCTTGCCTCTTTTCTGCTTTCCCATTTTAATTGGTAGCTTGCATTTCCATATATTTTATTTCTTTCAGGGTTTTGTCAGAAAAATGGTTAATTTTGTGAAAGATGAGATTTTTATGTGAGTTCTGACTTAAAGAGGGGACCTGAAACAGAAGGGATTGGATATAGAAGATTCAAATAGTCTGACTCCAAGTAATTTTGTACTGAGGTGCAGTTAATTGATGGACTTAATGTGAAAGTTTCATTCTTTGGAAGCCGCTTAAGAGAAGACAATTTACATGATCCATTTTGAAAGCCTGAGCACAAGTATAAACTGGTATTTAAGTTCATGCATTTATGTTATTTGGGATATATTTGCTGATTTAACTCTGAATTCCCTATATTAGTGCTGATAACCTTGTTGTTTACTTCCCTCTCTTTTTAATGATTTTTTGCTTATTGCATCATTTGTTAGTGTTTGTTGACGATTTCAGGTTTTGGAACTTTGAATTTATCTAGGGATTATGCTTTGGTCGTGCCATGGAGACACATATTGATTTCGTGCAATGGCTTGACACCGACGTGTCTCTGAACATTATGATGTGTTTGAATGATCCAGCTGATGTGATCCGCGCTGGCTCTGTTTCACGCCTTTGGCGTCAATTTGGTAAGCTAATCGAGCTTCCTTTCTTCCTTAAGCAGTCTGCTACCGTTGTTTAGGATGTGAGCCTGACCTGGTATTTTTATTTTTCATCATTATATTACACCATTTCTCATGTTGTTAAGTTTCATAAACTGCAGACTTTTCCTTGTTTTCATTACAAGACTCTTCTACTCTTGTTTAATTATACTTGGTATACTTCATCCCTTTACATCGTGTGATTACTGTGCATAAAGGCTAATAACTACTTTATTGGCATCTAGAATTATTTAAGCAATGAGTCTCTATCCTCGATTTGAATATGCCTTGATAAAAATTATCCGGGATGGGTACAAAATAATAAGTTTTGGAAAGATGAAAGGAGAGGCGAATCCTTTAAAGAGTAACAAACTTAATCATAATCAGATTTTTATTTCACTAAAGTGTCAAATACCAATCGCTCAAATGAAGTGATGTCTTGGATTTGGTTTTAGGAGGATGTGTTCTGTGGTTTTGTGAATATTTGGATAACTTTCACCAAAGCTCTAAAACATTTTTGTAAGTTTCGTATGGTGAAACTAAATTCAACCCGATTATACATCTTTGGTGCTATAAAATATTTCTTTAAATAATTTTTTGGATGAAGGAAGTAGACATTCCACAATTTTTTAAAAAGAAACCTTTGGGGATCTTTGCATTTTTCAGTAACTGTAAGGGTAGGTTCAGCTTTTGGGCATGCCTGGTACCATTGTTCGTCCCTAAACACTAAAAAGAAACGTCGGTTTTCTTTCTATAAAGAAAAACTATTGAATTGGCTTTGAACACAAGAATGCCGCTAGTATAGTTTATATTTATACAGTGATAACTATCTAGAAGTATCATATAGTAATGTGATACCATACTTGGCCTTGTTTGCTTATCCTCGAATATAGTACCTGAACTATCTAGTTGAGTGGAGCTTGCCCAGTTGCATGTTGTGAAGTAGTTAATTAATTGTTTGTATTTGTTTAACTCTTTTGAAAATCATATTTTTCTTCTGTGAGTGGTGTGCAATGCAATTAAGTTGTTTTGATGTTGGCACTGTACTCTACTCTGCCGTGATCTGACTTTGCTGCCTTTTTGGCTTGACGATGTGGCATCAATTTCTAGGAACTTTACAATCTCTTTCTTAAGAAACTGGCTACATTAAGCCTTTCTTCGAGAAATCTTGGCATGCCAGTTTTTATCCTTGAAAGTTTAGTACCATTTGGAAAAACAAACAGGTTGATGATTTACTTTATTTGCAGTGGTCACCAACGGACTCTCTAAGAAACTCTGTGTGGGAAGGTTTCAGCAGCTTTCTAGGATTGCACGCATAACAGAACTAGATTTGAGTGCAGCAGAAGCAAAAGATGTTGTGTCTAGCAATTCCAACTGGGAGAATTTAAAAAGAGATCATGAAGTTTATGCTTCTCTACTTCAAGCTATTGAAACATCAAAGTCATGTCGAAGCGATTGCATAGGTTATGCAGTCAGTGCTTCAAGCACGGACAATTATCCAGATGAAAGTATTGTTAATACCTTAATTCCAATGGACAAATATCTAAATAGACCTTCATACTGGTCAAGTAAAGGGCACAGTGATCCAAATGCCCCAGAGACGCTAATTTACAAATTGAAAGCTGATCTATGCGTGATCACCGAAGTTTATATGCAACCTTTCGAAGGTGATTGTTAAACTTCCTTTCATTATCTTCTATCATCATCCTGGGGGATTAAATGCCCCTCAAATTTTCAATTTGAGTTTCACAGGCTTCTGAAGCTTTATTTGCTCCTTTTGACTAATACATAATTTTCCAATTCAGCTTATTTCCAGCCCGGCAAGCCCATATATTCTGCAAAATCTGTTCGATTTCGGTTTGGGTACCCCAAGTCCTCGAGAGATGAGAGTGATCTCCTGAAAATGCCCCAGCAACAGCCTGCTGATGACAAGTTTATATGGACGTATACTTCTGAAGAATTCCCTATGAGACAGGTCTTGTTTTTATAACTTTCTTTAGTTTTTTCCTGAAAAAGATAATGTTTTGGTGGAAGGAGTGGTCCTGGCTTTGTTCTGTTTAAGTCTTGTTGCAAGTAAAAACTAGTCTTTTTTTCTCCAAGTCCTTGAAAGGGGTGTCATAGACTAAATTGCTTGAGAAGGAGAATTAACAGATCAAACTTTAATGGCCAGGAAAAATGCTTTCAGCGGTTCAACCTGCCAGAACCTGTGCTTTGCGTTGGTGGATATCTGCAGATTCAACTTTTGGGCAGAGTTCAGAGACAAGAAATGGATGACTTGTTTTACATATGGTATGTGTTTATCTTTTCTCTCTTTGTTTAAAAGGTCTACTTAATATTTGCTGTTCTATGCAAGTGGTAGTGGACTTGCATGTGCACTACCAATAATGCTTTTTTTTTTTTTTTTTTTTTTTGGAGATGAACTAAGAAAGTTCCATTAATAGGCATCAAGAAGATGCAAAAGTACAAAACAAAGATTGAGCTCCATTACAAAAGAAATCTAAGCCAGTGATAAGGAGCTTATAAAATCCACAAAAGCATCTGCATTAGTTACAGTGGTAAGGAAATTCCAACTAAACAGATTAACTTAACACTAAGACTTCAGAGAAGAGATTGGAGTTGATATGCCATCAAAGTATCTGGTGTTCTTTTTTGTCCATAAACACCAAAAGATGACTGCTGGGACCAATGTTTTAAAAGGCGAGGGTGCAAGGTGAGACATTTTAGTTAGCACGGTGCTCTAATTTTATAATCTTATTACTAAAAAAGTAAGAAAAAACAATAGAAAAAAATATTTTTGTTATTATATAAGAAAGGTAACAACACAATAAATGATAATAACCGAGATAATCTATAAAATGAAATCACCTTCTAATTCATCATCGATCTCCACATTTATTAGTTTTTCACTTTCTACTAATATTTGCACTAATTATTGTTTATATATTTCAAAGAAGGAAAATGATAAATAGTGTAAGAGCAACAAAAATATTGATAAATAGGGATGACAATGGGGCGGGGCAGGTTTAGCCTTCCCCTATTAAAGTTTTGCCCTGCCCTGCCCTGCCCTGTCCTATTTAATTGTTTGTGCTATTTAGATTCGGCCTTGCCTTACCCCATTTAGTCCTGTTTTTCCCCGCCCCACTTAACCCCTATTTATATATTTTTTATTTTCATTATTAAAATTTAACGTTTCTTTCGATTTAATTATTTTAATATCATCTTCAATTTCTTTTTATTTATTTAATAATTTTATTTATTAGTAGTTGATTATTTTTTTATGGTAATTTTATAACTTACTACATTTTGATTTTGTAAATATTCTCACATAGATTATTTTAATAAACACCTTTTTGTTTAATTTTATCTCATGATTTAAAGTGATTTAAAAATATATTTGCTCAATCATCTCATCTTCAAATATTTAAGTAAAGCAATTCTTTTTTTATTTTTTGAAGAAAATAAAATCTTGATTATGGAAGATCAAAATAACTAAAGAAGCTCAAGCTCAGATCGGCCTATCATCTGTCCTGCCCCATTCAATTTTTAAAGACAAAAGCTTTGACCCGCTTAGCCCCGCCCAGCCCCGCCCTGCCTTGCCCCCATTGTGCCATCCCTATTGGTTGTTGCCTCAGGAATATAATTGCTATGGAATCTCTATCCTATCAATTTTAAACATAATCATCTAAAAAACTATTTATGACGACGATATTTTTTATGAGAATTACTTTCTTTATTGATATATTTTAGGAAAAATCACTACAATATTTTTTTTTTGGTAATTTAGAAAAATCATTACAATATGAAAACATGATAGCATAAATTATAAATATCATTACACCAATAATAAGAAATGTGATTGGTAGCGAAAATACTTTTAAAACGATAAGAATCAAATTTAACGCCTGGGATACGCTTTTACGCTTGGGACATACACTTTTAGGCCTGGGAAAATGATAAATATCATTAAACCAATAATAAAAATATGATTTATAGAGAAAAACTTTTAAAATGATAAAAATCAAATTTAACATCTGGGACTTACGCTTTTACGCTTCTACGCCCGCGCCTTATGCCCCAAATTTTGGGGCTTACGCTTTATGCATCACTCTGGAGTGTTTTTGATACATCCCATCCCGAGACTTGCCCCGAAAACGCATTTGGAACCACTGGCTGGGACCATTCTCCAGATTTTTCTGATGATTTTATCAACACTCCAAAAATACCAACATTCATAGGCTTGCTTCAGTGACTGTGGTGTGACCCATTTCAATCCAGAAGCAGTGAGGAAGAAGTTCCAAACTTCAGCATAACTGGACAGTATAGAAGGAGATGGTTTATACTTACTGAGTTTTACTGAAACAAATAGCATACCAGTGTGAAATTTCTTTTTTGCATATGTTGTCTTGGGTTATAGATGCCCTTCTTAGAGCTGTCCATGTAAAGCATGTAAATATCATGGGAAGGATTATCCTTATTGTTCTTTCTTTCTTTCTTTTCTTTTCTTTTCTTTCTTTCTTTATTTATTTTTATTTTTGGGTGAAATCATATTATAGTTTCTTAATCCATAAGCCTTATGGAAGTCAATATGGGAATTGAAGGCTCCCAAGAACTTGTCGTTCTTCAGATGTTGCAAAATTGAAAGACTGATAATTCTGTAGTAATCACCAAGAGGGCGTTTGATATGGAGGAAAACATAATGTTTTTCAATCTTCTCATGTTTGCTTGGAAAACATTTTCTCTGAGAAAACAAGTTCCTTATTATATAATTCTGTAGCAATCACCGAATGTTCTTTTATTTCATTTGTTTCTTTGGGGTAAACCAGAAGTACTATTACTGATAGATGGTTTATCTTTGGGATGCCAAGTACGAACTTGTACTGTATTGACAAAATTCTAATCTTATGTGCAGTGTTAGTCATGTGAGAGTTGTAGGGCGACCTCTCAGCCCTGCGTTCGACGTAGAGGTCCTATATCCATCTCAAGAATTTGTGTTAAAGTACAATCGGGATGTTTTCGGATGCATGTTGCAAAGCTTGTCTAATGGAAGTCCTCAAGACTCAAATATGCCTCCAACACTATCAGAGGAATTTGTGGTTGATGCAGGCATTGTGGAGTTTTTTTTACAGAACCACCAGCCGGGTTTCGAACTCGTGGGATGGGGAGACGAAGACGATGATGATGAAATGGATGAAGTGGGAATATTGTAATTTAACACGGCGATTTTCTTTTCTTTACAAGTGATTGATGCATGCCCGCTTGTCTTTGATGGTCCTTTATTAAGCAGTTTTGGCTGCAGTTCTTTCTGTACTTGAAAAGTTAAACCTTTGAAAAAGGAAACTGTTTTTTTTTTTTTTTGGGATGATTTGTTGTAGATGCTTCTACTTTGCTTTTGCATATTTTTCAGTAACAAAGTCAAACATATAGTTGAGAGTAGAATGCAAGATCAACTTACAAAACAGTAAGGAGTTGCAGTCGTGTGCATGTCAGTGATTAAGTTATTAACTGGAATTGTCTAAATGGCATATATATTATACATTATGTTTGATGAAATTTATTCTAAAACCGGCAGTGTTTGTACGACGACAAAATAACGCTGTGTCCTTTGTATCACATTGTTTCCTTCCTATGCCCATCTATGAGGTTAGCCTTTTCTCTGTCTGTTAAAGTTTAGAGAAAAAAAAAAACAAGCTACAGTGTTAATTTCATCTACAAATTACTGAGTAAAGGAATTTCATGTGAATATTTCCCAGTTCAACAATATTTCTCTGTTTATTATTTCTTTTAATTTCTACCGTCTTATAGTGTTACTACCGCTGCCTATGTTACTTCTTGATAGCCTTGCTTGGAGAATGTTTAAGAGTCCACACACTCTATGGGCTTCTACTCTTATTAATAAGTATTGCACGCCAATATCAGGAACATCATCAAAGACAACAAAGTACCTTGATGACTCAATGGCTTGTTGAATGAACTCTGCCAACATTTTAGCATCCATGGCTTCAATTGCTCGACGGGATTGGTCATTTTTAGCTCCTTAACATTAGAAAACCTTGAAATCTCAATCCACAGTATAGGATTGAAATGCTTCCCTATACCTCTAGTTCCAACTACACACTGCAATTTCCATGTTTAAGAATCTACACACTCTATGGACTTCTACTCTTATTAATAAGTATTGTCCTTTCCTTAACTCTACTAAAAACATAAGAAAATCCTTTTCACATACTTGGTTGAATATTCTTCAAGGATGGAAGACTTGTTCCAATAATATGCAATGGATAGTCGAAAATGGCTCATGTATAAATTTTTGGAATGATTCATGGACCCTTCATAAAACACCCTTAAAGAAGCCAAATTCAAGAGCCACTAACATTGAGGGAAACCAATATCAACTTAAATCAAATTATTATTAATGAAAAAATTAGCTTAAATTCAATCTCCTTCCATCTTTCAAGCCATATTATTGATAACATTCTCAACACACATATTTCCACATATGCTGCAGTAGATGTGCCCATTTGGAGCTTGACATCAGATGACATCTTCACTGCAAACTCAGCCTACACAGCTATTAACTCAACTACTCTTCCACAAACTACTCAAAAGGATTTCAAATGGATTTGGGAACTCCAAATATCCAACAAAATAAAGTTTTTTCTTTGGCTCTGTTATCACAATAGACTACCTTCAAAAAATCATCTCCATTTTATCGGTATTAGCCCCGATAACCTGTGCACTATTTGCAATAATACTATTGAAACTGCCGAGCACATATTACTCTATTGTCATAATGCCCTTTCATTCTGATATAATTTAGAAATTACTTTAGATGAGTTGAGGCCAAGTTTAAGTGCCTATTTATGAATTATGCCTTAGTAAATTTCATTGAAAAAAAAGTATGCCAACATAGGCACCACATAGGAAAATTAAGGTCGGATATTGAGATCTTAATGCAGTAGGGACAATTATGATTTTTTTAGAGTACAAGGTCAAATATGATCATAAAGTTGGATGAAACGGGCAAATATGTTAAATGCATAGTGATTTAACAGTGTAGGGGTAAATATGATTTTTTTTAAGAGTACAAGGGCAAATATGACCATAAAGTTGTATCAAAAGGACAAATATGTTGAAAAAGTATAACGAAGGACAGATATAATTTATTTGTAAGAGAACAAGCTAAGGGCAAATATGACTCTTCTTCCTATATAATTTTATTTAGTTAATAAATTATGATGGTCCACATTTTACTAATTGTACGTGCACTCTTTAATTTTTAAATATCTCACATTTTACTGTTATATTATTTTAAAAGTTTACATTAAATAACATGAAATATGCAAGCAACGCACATATTCAAAACTGATAAAAATATAAGAACTAATTTAACTGGAATTATCCTTTATGAGATAAATGACATATAATTCATCAAAAATGTTATAAAATAATAAAACAAGAAGGAGAATATTGTAAAAAAGAAAGAAGAGAGAAAATTTATTATTTATCTTGAAAGATGAATGCTAAATGGCCACAAAATTTGTGTCCACAATTTGGCCATAAAAGTTAAAAGACAATATTAACCTTTTCCTTCCAAAATAATATTTATCCTTTATTAAATTTTATTTTATTCCCAATTTCCCATGTTGGGAGAATGCTTATATGGTCAACAAAAACTCTTTAATACTCGGAATATCAAGAGGTTATTAAAAATAAGAACAAATACATTAATCTTTATGGTGTATTATAAGTTGGAATAAATACAATAATATTTTTTTAAAAAAAAATATGGCTTTCTCTAAATACACTCAAATACAGTTAAATTTTTCTTTAAAAAAAAATACATCAAGAATTCACTAGTCTTCTCGACTTTCTCTCCTCCTTTATGTGAACATCAATTTTGAAAACCTATAATATAATTGAAGAAAATATGAATCCGAATGAAGAAAACATGAATACAATCGAAGAAACTTCGGCGGCGCTAGTACACATTAATACAGAAGAAGAAACTGTAGCTTGTCCGGCAAGCATGTATATGAACTAAGAAAATATGTATGAGCGGGTTAGGGAGGAGTTGTAAGATCTTTAGGGATGAATTGGGTGATAGTTTGATGAATGAAAATGAACGGATCGATATCGATTCACATGATAGTTTCAACAATGTTATACATTTAGACGAGGATGGAGAAGTTGATGAAGAATACAATGAAGTTGTTGAAAGTGACGAGGAACACATTTTAGGAGATGAGTTTGAAGAATATGATGTTGATCGTGAACCGGAGGATGTTTTCACCGAAAAGGATGTGGTTGCAGGTCCAATCTCCGGAATGCAATTTAGAGATAAAGATTCTTTGTTTGCATTTTAAACTAAGTATACCACAAAGAGTAACAATTGTAAAGCTAGGATCACACCCATTTTTGATAATTATGATTGTTGGCGTGTTACACCCTGTAAATTTCCGGCATATAGATGGCCTATTTGCGTGTTGGTTAAGAGTATTTGAAAGCCATACATGCTATAAAAAGGCCCGGGGAAAGATCGGACAAGCGCCAAGTCGACGCGTCGCAAGTCAAAAAGCGACTTATAGATTGCATTCCAGGAATACAACTTATAAATCGCATTCCAGGAATGCGACTTATAAACGCATTCCAGGAATGCGACTTATAAAACACATTCCCTGAATGCAATTTATAGTGTCTATTATATATAAGCCCCACTTCAGTTTTAAATCAGTTCATTCATTACAATTTCCGGAGAATTCGCAGCAAACAGAGAGAGACGAAGAGGGTGAAGATATTATCGTTCGATTACGCTGCCAAACGTAGTCCAAACTTAAATTAACCTCAGGTACCGAGGTATTTAGCAGCAGGGAGCATTCCTTCGGATTTTGTTTCGCTCAATACAACCGACGAATCGTCGAGCTACCGGACTAAGGTAAGTAGAATTGCTCCAAACTAGTGTCTATGTGCTCCTATCCGTAAAGTGAATACTTCTCCCTTTTGGACCTCTGAAAAATAGTAAGTTTTCGACCGTCTTTCGATAAGCCTAAGTTTAGGCTATAATTATATCGAAAGCGAAGTCGTCCTTCAGAATAGTGTTGTATTTAGTACTAATTGACGTGTATATTAATGCAGTTGGGAGAAATAGCTGGAGTACTGATCGAGCCTCGTCCGACAGTCGGATAACTCGAGGTTAAGGTATGTGAAGTAGTTTCTTCGGCAAGTTAGCAGCTTTAGCCGTATAAATCATAGTAAACTCCGTATTTGAGTTCTGGGAGTACATATTCTCAGAATAAAGTTAGTAAAGTAAAATCAGATAGACAGTCAGTATTATGGCTACAGGCTAGCCATTCAGATAGTCTTATGGCTACATATTAGCCATTCAGACAGATAGTATCCTGGCTACAGATTAGCCAAACAGATAAATAAAGATTACGGTAATCAGTAAAGAATCAATATAGTAAAGAAAGAGATCAGAATAAAAAATCAGAATTCAGATAGTCTTTTTCCAGTTATACATGCTTGCTATTTATATGTGCTATTTGTTTGTTGATACTTGATGTGGCGTGAGGGCACCTTGTTGAGCGTCCTCGCCGCCCCTGGGTTGGTAATCGTGTCGCCCACTGAGCGGGTGGTTTACGTCACTCCAAGGGGTGGCATGCCGTCCCCAGCTTGGACGAAGATGGGATGAAGCTTTCCCCATATCAGTCTGATTAGCACTACAGTACCGACAGCCCTGTTGAGTTTGTGTCCAGGGTACTGTCCAGTACAGATATTCCTTGTTGAGTAGTTCCAGGGAACAGGTACAGTCTCTGTTTCAGATAGCCCTGTTGAGTTTGTGTCCAGGGAAACAGACCCTATCTGTTACAGATACTGTACAGGAGTCCTCCGGACTCAGACACGATTATTTATATCGGAGGCTATGGCCCGAGCCGGAGACCCAGGGGGCCGGTAGAGGAGCTCTTAGTGAGCAGATGAGTGGAGTGACTTATTTTTGGCTGGTTTTGACACAGCTAGAGGAGCTCTTAGTGAGCAGATAAGTTTTTCTTTAAAAAAAAATACATCAAGAATTCACTAGTCTTCTCGACTTTCTCTCCTCCTTTATGTGAACATCAATTTTGAAAACCTAGAACACAATTGAAGAAAATATGAATCTGAATGAAGAAAACATGAATACAATCGAAGAAACTTCGGCGGCGCTAGTACACATTAATACAGAAGAAGAAACTGTAGCTTGTCCGGCAAGCATGTATATGAACTAAGAAAATATGTATGAGCGGGTTAGGGAGGAGTTGTAAGATCTTTAGGGATGAATCGGGTGATAGTTTGATGAATGAAAATGAACGGATCGATATCGATTCACATGATAGTTTCAACAATGTTATACATTTAGACGAGGATGGAGAAGTCGATGAAGAATACAATGAAGTTGTTGAAAGTGATGAGGAACACATTTTAGGAGATGAGTTTGAAGAATATGATGTTGATCGTGAACCGGAGGATGTTTTCACCGAAAAGGATGTGGTTGCAGGTCCAATCTCCGGAATGCAATTTAGAGATAAAGATTCTTTGTTTGCATTTTAAACTAAGTATACCACAAAGAATAACAATTGTAAAGCTAGGATCACACCCATTTTTGATAATTATGATTGTTGGCGTGTTACACCCCGTAAATTTCCGGCATATAGATGGCCTATTTGCGTGTTGGTTAAGAGTATTTGAAAGCTATACATGCTATAAAAAGGCCCGAGGAAAGATCGGACAAGCGCCAAGTCGGCGCGTCGCAAGGCAAAATGCGACTTATAAATTACATTTGTGGAATGCGACTTATAAAACGCATTTAAAGAATACGACTTATAAAACGCATTTATTGAATGCGACTTATATTTCGCATTCTATGAATGTGACCTATAAATCGCATTCCCAGAATGCCACTTATAAAACGAATTCCACAAATGCGATTTATAGTGTCTATTATATCTAAGCCCCATTTCAGTTTTAAATCAGTTCATTCATTACAATTTCCAGAGAATTCGCAGCAAAAAGAGAGAGACGAAGAGGGTGAAGATATTATCGTTCGATTATGCTGCCAAACGTAGTCCAAACTTAAATTAACCTCAGGTACCGAGGTATTTAGCAACAGGGAGCATTCCTTCGGATTTTGTTTCGCGCAATACAGTCGACGAATCGTCGAGCTACCGGACTAAGGTAAGTAGAATTGCTCCAAACTAGTGTCTATGTGCTCCTAGCTGTAAAGTGAATACTTCTCCCTTTTGGACCTCTGAAAAATAGTAAGTTTTCGACCGTCTTTCGATAAGCCTAAGTTTAGGCTATAATTATATCGAAAGTGACGTCGTCCTTCAGAATAGTGTTGTATTTAGTACTAATTGACGTGTATATTAATGTAGTGGGAGAAATAGCTGGAGTTGTGATCGAGCCTCGTCCGACAGTCGGATAACTCGAGGTTAAGGTATGTGAAGTAGTTTCTTCGGCAAGTTAGCAGCTTTAGCCGTATAAATCATAGTAAAAATGTTGAGTATTGAGTAAGTTTAGTAAATCTGGTTTGCGTTGCCATATCGTACTCAGTCCGAAATTAGTAAAGCATGCGCCAAAGGGCGAGTTAGCATTCCAGATTCAGTATAGCCTATTGTATGATTAGTCAGGCATGTTGTAGAATAAAAAGATACAGATTCTCAGAATAAAGTTAGTAAAGTAAAATCAGATAGACAGTCAGTATTATGGCTACAGGCTAGCCATTCAGACAGTCTTATGGCTACAGATTAGCCATTCAGACAGATAGTATCCTGGCTACAGATTAGCCAAACAGATAAATAAAGATTACGTTAATTAGTAAAGAATCAATATAGTACAGAAAGAGATCAGAATAAAAAATTAGAATTCAGATAGTCTTTTTCAGTTATCCATGCTTGCTATTTATATGTGCTATTTGTTTGTTGAGACTTGATGTGGCGTGAGGGCAGCTTGTTGAGCGTCCTCGCCGCCCCTGGGTTGGTAATCGTGTCGCCCACTGAGCGGGTGGTTTACGTCACTCCAAGGGGTGGCATGCCGTCCCCAGCTTGGACGAAGATGGGATGAAGCTTTCCCCATATCAATCTGATCAGCACTACAGTACCGACAACCCTGTTGAGTTTGTGTCCAGGGTACTATCCAGTACAAATATTCCTTGTTGAGTAGTTCCAGGGAACAGGTACAGTCTCTGTTTCAGATAGCCCTGTTGAGTTTGTGTCCAGGGAAACAAACCCTATCTGTTACAGATACTGTACAGGAGTCCTCCGGACTCAGACACAGTTGTTTATATCCGAGGCTATGGCCCGAGCCGGAGACCCAGGGGGCCGGTAGAGGAGCTCCTAGTGAGCAGATGAGTGGAGTGACTTATTTTTGGCTGGTTGTGACCCGGGTAGAGGTATATAGATTGTTTGCTTGCTTGGCGCCATCCGGCTTATGGGGGTTGGTATTGGCTCTTGCTTGCTACTTGTATATCTGTCTCTATGATCCTTGATTCTGCGAAGTTGTAGTTTTCTTTTCCTGTCTCTAATGAGACTATGGAAGTATTTATTGTTGTAGTCTCCTTCCTCAAACCATTGTGCTCGTGCTTTTTGTTTCAGGAGGTTTTCCTGAATGTTCATCCATCTAATGTATTCCGCTTGGCCTTTGTGAAGGTCCTCTCGGCTGTGTTCATTGGTGAGAAGGACAAGTATGTTGAAGACATAGTGATTTAATGTCGTAGAGGTAAATATGATTTTTTCTAAGAGTACAAGGGCAAATATGACCATAAAGTTGTATCAAAAGGGCAAATATGTTGAAAATATATAACGAAGGATAGATATAATTTATTTGTAAGAGAACAAGCTAAGGGCAAATATGACTCTTGTCCCTGTATAGTTTTATGTAGTTAACAAATTATGATGGTTCACATTTTACTAATTGTACGTGCACTCTTTAATTTTTAAATATTTTTTTAATATCTCACATTTTACTATTATATTATTTTAAAAGTTTACGTCAAATAACATGAAATATGCAAGCAACACACGTATTAAAAACTAATAAAAATATAAGGACTAATTTAACTGGAATTATCCTCTATGAGATAAATGACATATAATTCATCAAAAATATTATAAAATAATAAAAAAAGAAGGAGAATGTTATAGAAAAAGAAAAAAGAGCAAATTTATTATTTATCTTGAAAGATGAAATATCATAACTTTTCTCTAAAAAAACAAAATAGATGTTTAATATAATATAAAGGTGATGCTAAATGGCCACAAAATTTGTGTCCACAATTTGGCCATAAAGGTTAAAAGACAATATTAACCTTTTCCTTCCAAAATAATATTTATCCTTTATTAAATTTTATTTTATTCCCAATTTCCCATGTTGGGAGAATGCCTACATGGTCAACAAAAACTCTTTAATACCGGGAATATCAAGAGGTTATTAAGAATAAGAACAAATACATTAATCATTATGGTGTATTATAAGTTGGAACAAATACAATAATATTTTTTAAAAAAAATATACGGCTTTCTCTAAATACACTCAAATACAGTTAAGTTTTTCTTTAAAAAAAAATACATCAAGAATTCACTAGTCTTCTCGACTTTCTCTCCTCCTTTATGTGAACATCAATTTTGAAAACCTAGAACACAATTGAAGAAAATATGAATCCGAATGAAGAAAACATGAATACAATCGAAGAAACTTCGGCGGCGCTAGTACACATTAATACAGAAGAAGAAACTGTAGCTTGTCCGGCAAGCATGTATATGAACTAAGAAAATATGTATGAGCGGGTTAGGGAGGAGTTGTAAGATCTTTAGGGATGAATCGGGTGATAGTTTGATGAATGAAAATGAACGGATCGATATCAATTCACATGATAGTTTCAACAATGTTATACGTTTAGACGAGGATGGAGAAGCCGATGAAGAATACAATGAAGTTGTTGAAAGTGACGAGGAACACATTTTAGGAGATGAGTTTGAAGAATATGATGTTGATCGTGAACCGGAGGATGTTTTCACCGAAAAGGATGTGGTTGCAGGTCCAATATCCGGAATGCAATTTAGAGATAAAGATTCTTTGTTTGCATTTTAAACTAAGTATACCACAAAGAGTAACAATTGTAAATCTAGGATCACAACCATTTTTGATAATTATGATTGTTGGCGTGTTATCCCCCGTAAATTTCCGACATATAGATGGCCTATTCGCGTGTTGGTTAAGAGTATTTGAAAGCCATACATGCTATAAAAAGGCCCGGAGAAAGATCGGACAAGCGCCAAGTCGGCGCGTCGCAAGGCAAAATGCGACTTATAAATCGCATTCCAGGAATGCGACTTATAAATCGCATTTCAGGAATGGGACTTATAACGCATTCCCCGAATACGACTTATAAATCGCATTTGGAGAATGAAACTTATAAAACGCATTCTATGAATGCGACTTATAAATCGCATCTCCTTAATGCGATTTATAAAACGAATTCCAGAAATGCGATTTATAGTGTCTATTATATATAAGCCCTATTTCAGTTTTAAATCAGTTCATTCATTACAATTTCCAGAGAATTCGCAGCAAAAAGAGAGAGACGAAGAGGGTGAAGATATTATCGTTCGATTACGCTGCCAAACGTAGTCCAAACTTAAATTAACCTCAGGTACTGAGGTATTTAGCAGTAGGGAGCATTCCTTCGGATTTTGTTTCGCTCCATACAACCGACGAGTCGTCGAGCTACCGGACTAAGGTAAGTAGAATTGCTCCAAACTAGTGTCTATGTGCTCCTAGCCGTAAAGTGAATACTTCTCCCTTTTGGACCTCTGAAAAATAGTAAGTTTTCGACCGTCTTTCGATAAGCCTAAGTTTAGGCTATAATTATATTAAAAGTGACGTCGTCCTTCAGAATAGTGTTGTATTTAGTACTAATTGATGTGTATATTAATGTAGTGGGAGAAATAGCTGGAGTACTGATCGAGTGTCATCCGATAATCGGATAACTCGAGGTTAAGGTATGTGAAGTAGTTTCTTCGGCAAGTTAGCAGCTTTAGCCGTATAAATCATAGTAAAATTTTTGAGTATTGAGTAAGTTTAGTAAATCTGGTTTGCGTTGCCATATCGTACTCAGTCCGAAATTAGTAAAGCATGCGCCAAAGGGCGAGTTAGCATTCCAGATTCAGTATAGCCTATTGTATGATTAGTCAGGCATGTTGTAGAATAAAAAGATACAGATTCTCAGAATAAAGTTAGTAAAGTAAAATCAGATAGACAGTCAGTATTATGGCTACAGGCTAGCCATTCAGACAGTCTTATGGCTACAGATTAGCCATTCAGACAGATAGTATCCTGGCTACAGATTAGCCAAACAGATAAATAAAGATTACGGTAATTAGTAAAGAATCAATATAGTACAGAAAGAGATCAGAATAAAAAATCAGAATTCAGATAGTCTTTTTCAGTTATACATGCTTGCTATTTATATGTGCTATTTGTTTGTTGAGACTTGATGTGGCGTAAGGGCACCTTGTTGAGCGTCCTCGCTGCCCCTGGGTTGGTAATCGTGTCGCCCACTGAGCGGGTGGTTTACGACACTCCAATAGGTGGCATGCCGTCCCCATCTTGGACGAAGATGGGATGAAGCTTTCCCCATATCAGTCTGATCAGCACTACAGTACCGATAGCCCTGTTGAGTTTGTGTCCAGGGTACTGTCCAGTACAGATAATCCTTGTTGAGTAGTTCCAGGGAACAGGTACAGTCTCTGTTTCAGATAGCCTTGTTGAGTTTGTGTCTAGGGAAACAGACCCTATCTGTTACAGATACTGTACAGGAGTCCTCCGGACTCAGACACGGTTATTTATATCGGAGGCTATAGCCCGAGCCGGAGACCCAGGGGGCCGGTAGAGGAGCTCCTAGTGAGCAGATGAGTGGAGTGACTTATTTTTGGCTGGTTTTGACCCGGGTAGAGGTATATAGATTGTTTGCTTGCTTGGCGTCATCCGGCTTAAGGGGGTTGGTATTGGCTCTTGCTTGCTACTTGTATATCTATTTATGTGCTACTTACTAGCTACTAGACAGCAGGCCGTCGCGGCTACAAGTACGCCTCTGCCCTATCACAGTATAGAACAGTATGATTCAGCTTTCGTCAGATTCAGCTATCTCCTGCTATTCAGAGTTGCTAGTTATGCTATCTATATTCAGTTGTTTTCAGTTGTATTATTTCAGTTTCTTTGCATACTCAGTACCTGTGGTACTGACGCCCAGTGGGGCGCTGCATTACTTGCCTGCAGGCACTCATAGACGAGGAGGCGATCCCTCGTGTTTCCAATCAGCTATTAAGTCATCGGCTCCAGTCATCCGGAGTCTGATATCCAGAGGTGTAGCTCTTTTCCTTTTGATGTACAGTTTGGGTAGGTCGGGGCCCTGTCCCGGTCATTTCTATTGTTACTCATAGAGGCTTGCAGATTGTATATATTATCTCCCTGTGGTCAGTTGAGCCGGTCGTGTGAGGCCGTGCAGTTGTATAGCTGTTTAGTATCTCTGTTTTTATGTTGGCCGCGTGGGGCCATAGTTTGATAGTAGTGGTGACCTTGTCGGTCATGTAGCTGTTCAGTATTCCCTTTGTTGAGTCTCAGATGACTAGACAGCATGGTGGCCTTTTCGGCCCGCATAGGTTCCTTGTTATGAGTACGTTTCTGGTTAGCTAAAATTATATACAGGTGGCTATAGGCCCAATTGGCCGGAGGCTGTATTTACAACCGTTATATAGCCCGTTGATTCCATGAATCTGAGTTAGAGTCAGCCAGGCACCAGATGTGCTTAGGCTCAGTAGTCTAGCAGCCCAGGTCCTAATAGGGCACCAGGTGCCAGTCATACCCCCCAAGGCGGGGCGTGACATGGCGTGTCTCTACGGTAGTTAATGAGCACCAATCATGAGTTGCTTCCTGCATTATCGCTGTTGATGGCTGGACATAGGTCCATTAGTGAATCTTTGAAGAGGGATGTTATAACTCATGATCGATCTGGCATTAGATCCTCCAAGAACATTAGACTTGCTGAGGTTTAATGTAGAACTTTTTATTTTGATGAGCAGGAATTTTGAAATGCAAGAAGGGGACGCACAATCATCACTCAACTTTTTTCATGGAAAGCAGGTAAAAGATAGGGAGTTTTTCTATTCATAGACGTTGATAATAATGGTTTGGGTGCATTCACACTGTAAGGCTGCCTATGAGCACTTTCATGATGCGATATGCTTCAATACGACGTACCTTGTGAATCGGACCAATATGCCATGTGCTTCATTTGTTGGCATCAATCACCACAGACGGTCCATACTAGCTACTAGGATGTCCTCTCATGTCTCACGAAGATATCCCCAGTTACAAATTGGTTTTTAGAACTTGGCTTGAGGCCATGGGAAACATTCAACCTGACCATTGCTGAAGTGATGCCACACACAAATCACAATACATAGATATTGTATTTGGCACAAATTCTCGAAGTTGCCTCTTTACTTAAGTGGGATTCCTGATCCTACAATTGCACGTGGAGAATTTAAGTCGATGATCCTTGATAGCATATATTAGCAAGAGGAACATGTAAATTCAGTGTTATGCTCGTACAATATTAGTTAGGTGCAAAAAAGTTGGTTAATAATATTATAAACCATATAAAATTGATCTACTAATTAACAATTTACCCACTTAGCTTTTAAAAAGAACAAAAGCATCTCATGTGTAGGTTCATAAATTCTAATCTAATAGTAGCCCAAAAGAAAATTATTCTTCCAAAAGCTTGTGGAGTACATGAACCGAATTACTTGATAGCCTTGAAAGTGAGTCAGCTTATTGTAGCATTGATCAGTTACAAGATGATAACATAAAAATCCTTGGTTGAAGTTAAAACAAGAAAGCAATAGAAATTGCCTTTAACTAACTTTATCATGTTTCAGCAGTGTCATTGCTCAATCCCATTAATTATGTAACAACCATGAATTATATCACTACATTTACACAAGTTACGAACCTCACTCTGCATTTTCATTAACAAATGCAAAGCTCATTCAAGAATGTCATAAATTTGCAGTTAATGGATACTCTTTTCATAAAATCAGTACCAACGTTTTGCCTTTGCATAATGTTGTTATATAGACTCATTTTAGGGTTTTGGTTGCAACGTTTCTTTCTTCAAGAATTTATTGGTAATGGTAGTTTTCTTAGTCCCAAGTCTATCTCATAAATATTGGCTCACATTACTTGCAAAATCAAAATCAAAGTTATTACATCTTCTATTACGAAGAAAGGAACTTCTGCGGATTACGATAACACTATTAAAAATATTATCAACATTAAGGGAATAAAAATCGACGGACAGAGTTGGTTTAAAAAATTAATGAAAAACTGATTCAGTTCAAAGGTTTTTTTCTTATTAAATTTTTTAAAAACCGACGGACAGGATCGTTTTCAAAATTTCATCGATTTTAATTTTTAATTGCTTTCTGATTTATCCGCAAGATGTACCCCCATCTTATACACACACACACGCGCGCACTTATAAAATTATTTTCATAAAAAATAAATGAATTTTTTTAAAAATTATTTTCATAAATAAATTATATTCTAAAATTTTAAATTTTGTCCAATTTCTATATCGGGGGAAAATTTTCATGTATTGGGAAACAACTAATAAATAAACTAAAGAAAATTTAAAATTTGAGTAATATATATACTAACTTCCTATAATATATTTGTGTAAACAAATATTCATAAAAAAACTTTCATAAATAAAATAAAAAATTTTCATAAATAAATTGATTAGAAAATTTAGATTTTGTCCAATTACCATGTATGTATATACAACTTTCTATAAGTATTATTTGTGTAAATAAATACTAATAAAAAATTTCATATATAAATTATGTTACAAAATTTTAAATTTTGTTCAGTTCCATGTAGGCAGAAAGTTTCCGTGCATTGAAAAACTAATAAATACATTAAACAAAATTTTAAATTTTAAAAAAAGGTTAAAAATATCAAAAACAAACAATTTATAGTCGGATATAGATTGATCTTCAGTGTTGTTGATTCATTTGATACTCCATATGATTGAGCCTTGCAATCCAAGAAAATTTTACGAAAGATTAATAAACATTGATTTTAACGAAACATATCTGAACTATCAAGTATGTAAGTTTTCTACCTGAACTATTGCCAATTATTTATCGAAACTTGTTAAGTATTGACTCGATAGATCTTTTAAATAAGAATAAAAAGTGAAAGCACATTTAAAGTATCACATTTTTTTGAGTTTCGTATCTGAACTATCAGATGTGTGAGTTTCATACCTGAACTATCATCAAATGTTTATCGAAATACATCTAAACTATCCATTGTTCCATTTTCCTATCTAAACTGATGATGATATTTCAGGTAAGAAAAGTGACCAATTGGTAGTTAAGGTATGTTTTGGTTAACATTTGGTGATAGTTCAAGTAGAAAAAATAAATAATGATAGTTCGAGTGGATATTTTAGGTGTGTTTTTTATCATTCGCTCTTGAAACAACAATAAATAAAATAACAATTTTATTATGTTATTTTTTGATATAATTAGAGGTGAATCTAGGATCTTTAACACATGAATGCACTACTGAAAAAGAAGGAAAAAAATGTACTAAGTAAGAATTAATGTCCTCTAGATAAATGATTCAACAATCAATCAAGTACACTATTTAGCTTTTTTATAATATGAATGCCATCAAATAATATTATATCAATATATATGTATATGTATATATATATGTATATACACACACATACATATACATATACATATACATATACATATACATATACATATACATATACATACATACATACATACATACATACATACATACATACATATATATATATATATATATATATATATATATATATATATATATATAAAGTACTTAATTTTACGGAAGACCATATATTCATGTGCTTCATTTTTTAGGCGATAAATTCATCTTTGAATATGATAAATTTAATATTTTGAGAAATGATTATAATTGATAATAAGATAAACTAAGTAACAAATTAGTTCTTAATTTTTCAAAGACTGAGTAAATAAAATTAAATATTTATTTTTAATGCAGTGAATAAGTAAAAATGAAGAGAGAAAATATTTACTTTCTTTTCAGTATTTTCTTATGATGTATGAATAGTTATTATTGGTTGTTTCATTTATTCCTATTATTTACATGGCATAAAAAAATGTGTTTGAGAAATTAATCAATGTGTCAGTGAAAGAATAAATGCTGCATAAGATTCCTGGATATTGACATTTATGAATTACTCCTATATAAATCTATCCATAAATCTATATCTTAATGATCACAAGGGTAAAAATGTCTAAAACAAACTAGTTCAGAATATGAACACAAGTTTGGTGGCTGTTGTGGTCAAAATCTTTGTGGTCATTTAGATTTATCCATAATATAAATGCAGACATTCAATATAATGCAAAACATTTATAACAAAAAAGAATTAGTTAAATTTATTCACTTTAGTTAACTCCCGTAATCTCTTTTCCCATTTTGTAGGCCTATGTAATAAAAATACAAAAAGAAACTGGCCTTTATATATAAGTGTTGGTTCGACAAAAACTAGGTTGTTCTTTTTATATCAGATTGTGTCTTTTTGCTTCTACTTTGCTTTTACATATTTTCCAATAACAAAGTCAATCATATATATCATACATCATGTTTGATGAAAGTAAGAGCTGCAAAATATCCCTACCTCTATGTATCTATTTAGACATTTTCAGTGTACTAATCCTTTCTATGGCTTCTTTCTTTATCCATGTTACCACTAACTCACTATTTACAACTACACCTCTATATGCTTTCCAGTTCCTAGCTAGTTGCCCAGGTATGGTAAATCATGGCACTCTAACTAGCTGCTAACACCTCCTTTTTAAACTGAGGTCAGTGCTTTCCTTTAATGCTATTCATAACCATCTTTCGGATGCATGTTGCAAAGCTTGTCTAGTGGACGTCCTCAAGACTAAAATGTGCCTCTTAACACTATCAGAGGAACTTGTAGTTGATGCAGCCTTTGCGGAGTTATTTTTCACAGACATAAACCTTTGAAGAGGAAAAGCTGTATTTTTTCGTGAATGATTTGTTGTTGATGCGTCTTCTTTGCTTTTGCATATTTTTCAGTAACAAAATTAAATATATAGTTGAGATCAGTAGAATGCAAGATCAACTTATAAATCAGTAAAGAGTTGCACTCTTTTGCATGTCAGTGGGTTTCAACTACTTGTAAAAGATATCACTCCTCTTTGGGTCCTTTGCTTTCCCCTAGTTACTTGCTTAAGTCTGAAGGCTGGACCACCACCTCCTTAATAATAGTAATAAATTAATTAAAAGAAAGAGAAGAGGTGGTAGTCTGCAAGCGTAAAAGGACGCTGTTGGGTTCAAACTAAGCTATCCAGCAACAGTAGTTCTCCAGAAAAAAAAATCAAAAAAGAAGAAAATAGGAGAGAAGCGATCATACAACAAATCCCAACCCAAGCTGCTGCCTCTAAAATATCAAATACTCGTTGAGGAAGAAGACCCAATCCCTGTACCCTACTTTCAATTTTCAGCAGTAAATTTATTCACCAATTAACTTTTTTTTTTCTAGGTAAATAACTTCTCGGGAGCACAAGAAATTTAGGTTATTGACAGGTTCTAGCATTGACGCAACAAATTGGTATTGAATTCCTTAGCTAGACAAGTACCGTTAAAATTAGGTGAAAGATAGGTTCTATAAGAGGTATTTATGCGTGGATTGAGAGCTAAGTCTAATTAATGGCAGGCCTTATATGTTGCTAGCCATCTAAAATAGTTGATACTACTATCCAAATTTCAATGCTTGGGCAGTTGTTTATGTCTTCTTTTTTTTTTAATAATAATTATTATTATTTTAAAAAAATAATCTGACTTGAACTTTTGTAGAAGGAATATAAGAATTTGTAGGGAGACGGTTGTGTGCAACGAAATTTTATTAAAGTTGAATTCACAAGAAATTTGGATTATATTAAATTTAAGATATATTTATCCAAATAAATAATATGAATTACTATAATGGGATTAATCATTTGAGTCCAATAAATATGGATTTAATAAATGGTCCAATTTCATTGGGTTAATCCATCAAATTGGGCTACAAATGATAAGCGCATTTTAAGGAGCCCAAGATGTCATCTTTCTAGAGGTCCAAATTGGTGCCATGTGTCAAGTGACGTGTCATGCCAAGTCAAATTAAAGAGCCAATGGGATCATGCCACATGTCAAAAACGGCACAGCATGCCTAGTCAAATCAAAGGCCAATGAAAATACGCTACGTGTATAAATGACATGTTCCGACCAATCAAATATCGATATGTCAACTTAAATCTGATTGGTTGAAAGAAGTTCGTCCTTATCACAACTCTTCCATTCTACAACTATAAATAGGGGTCTCATAATCCAGAAAAGGGACCTGAATTCCAACAACAAACCAGATAGAGCTCGTGGATCAAACGCCGTAGATTAGATAAAACTCAAAAGCCCTTGAATTCAAGTACAAGTCAAGATCAAATTCATCAAGTTCAAGATCAAGCTCAAACATCCTTGAATTTGTATTCGAAAAGAAGAACCAGAGGATTAATAGAGATTGTAACACTCATATTCATAATAAATACTATGATTGTTGTGATATTTTTTTCGTCTTGATTATTATTTTTTCGGCACGAGATTTTATTATCTATAAAATTGGCACGCCCAGTGGGACAATTTCTACCTCTCATCTCATCTCTTCAACATTCAAGAATCAAGAACATCGAAACATTGAAATAACTTTCAAGAAGATCAACCCAAATTCAACTTCCCCTAAGATTGGTAACTCCAAGTTTTCTGCTGAGATGGAAAGCATCCTCGATGTTACTTTTGGAAGTTTTGGACCCGTCAGGAGAAGCAAAGCAAACATGCTAGGACAACAAGCACTCCAAGTGCCGTCTGCATAAAATCCAGTCTTTGGATCTTCATCCCCAAAAGGAGCAAGATCTTTTACCAACACATCAAAAGAAGAAGATAATGTGGCTGAGAGAATCAAGAAGACTCTGGCTCTACTTGACCTCTCTATAGCAATGACTGATTTTGATATCTGCACTCTTATCGTAGTTTATGATGTTGTCTACAATCTGCTTTAGCTTCAAGTTGGGCGTGTCCTCCTTTGTCACCATGTTGGCCACAAGCATTGAGTCAAGTTCTAAAGTGAAATTAGTGTGCCCATTAAGACAACACCATTTCACTCCAAACTCTGCCGCCATAGCTTCAACCATGTTACTAATGCTACATTGGATTGAGATAGAAAAGACCATGATTCAGTCCCCTTGACTATCCCTAACAATTCCTCCTATGCCAGCTCTACCCAAATTTTGAGAGAAATTCCCATCGGTGTTAACTTTGATAGTGCCCTGTGGAACTTTGTTCCAACATACTTGTTTTCATCTTTGTATAGGTGTAAGCGTTTCCACCATGTTGTAGACATCTATCCATTTGGCAATAAGCTGAAGAGAGTGAATAAAACAGCCTTGATATTCCACATGGTTTGATGCTCCATTTTGATATGATATATCCTCCTCTGCTCACCATACTTACAAGCACATCCCTGTTTCCATAATTCCCAATAGATGTGCAATGCTGCGATTTGGAGCAAAATTTTGTGAATTCTATTTGCTAGTTTGGTGGTCCACCAGTTTTTGAAAATGTTGACAATAGGTTGATTGTTGTGTTGTACTCCAATTGGATTCTCAATCACATTCCAAATCTAGTTTTTCTGCCTCATCATCAACAAACACGTGTTGTATTGTTTCAATATGTGGAATCCTGCAACACAAACAATCTGTACTTGAGTTAGTATTAAATTTGTTAATAGTGTCCACAAAAGGCATTCTCCTTTTAAATATCCTCCAACTAAGGAAAGGGACATTGGCATGCTATAGATTATAAAGGAAAGGATTTTTCAAAGCTTGATTTTTAATAATATGCCAAGCACTACTATTAGAGAAAACACCATTTTGGGTAGGGTTCCAAATAGGTAGTCAGGTTTGTTATGATTGCCTATCGCAACAGTGGAGATATGGTGTACCATCTGATCAGGAAGAATATTAGCAAGTTTAACAGTGTTTTATCCATCATTCAAGATAAATTTACTAACAGTTAATTTGACAGACTTGTGCCTTGGTATAGCTTAGCTAAGACCCTTTTACCTGTCCAGCTGTCCCACCAAAAGCTAGAGTTTCCTGATTGAATCTTTTAGAGAATATGACATTCAGCTTTGATCTTGATTTTCATCAAGTTTTTTCAAGTGGGAGAATTCGCATTAGTAACAATTTTTCCCACAGGATGGGATCTTTTGCAATACTTATTTCTCAAAAAATCAGCTCATAAGGAAGGTTGAGTTCTAAGCCTCCACCACCTCTTTAGGACCAAGGTGTTAGCAATATCTTCCATGTTTTTTTATACCAATTCCACCTTCATCCTTAAGAAGAGCAAGTTTATGCCAAGCAGACCAGTGATATTTGTTTTTACTTTCACTTGCACCCCAAAGAAAGTTGGCAAATTTTTTTTAATAAGATGAAGGGTTACTATAGAAGGCTTTAAAGAAGATAGAATATACATAGAAATAGATTGTAAAACATGTTTAATAAGCATAATTTTACCACTGTGTGAGAGTATGTTACTTTGCCATCCATTAAGTTTCTTAACTATTTTAGCAAGCATTCTATCAAAATGACAAAGCTTTTTTTTTTACCACTAATGATATGGCAACCCAAATTAGTAAAAGACAATCTCTTATCCATATAGCCAATGGCTCTTCTCATCCTATTAATTCTGCTAGCAGCCGTGTTACAAGCTATGATGAAGAATCTCTCTTATCCTGGTTAACTTTTTGCCCAGAAGCCTTTTCATACCTCTTTACCTATTTCTGAACTATTTTAATGGATTTGTTGTTACCAGCGCTGAATATCACTATATCATCAGCATATGCTAGATGATTAATGATAGGTTATCCGGTGTCCATGCTGAAAGGAGTGAAATTACTATTAGTAGTAAGATTATTCAGTAATCTGGGTAAAATTTTAGAACCAATAATGAATAACGAGAGTGAGAGTGGGTCTCCTTGTTTAAGATCATGTGACGAGGTAAAGAAACCAACTCTGGAGACATTAATGAGAATTGAGCACCATACATGGACACTAATCTCATAATGATATCCAACCATTCTTCAGAAAAGCCAAATTTCCTCGTGACAGCTACAAGAAAGTCCCATGACTTCCTGTCATAAGCTTTGGCCATATCGAGCCTAATGATGGTATTCCTGCCTTTGTTAGTTTTTTGATGCCATGAACAATTTCTTGAGTCAAAAGCACATTCTCTGTAATAAATCTTCCTTTCATAAAATCACTGCGATTTTCAGAAATCAGTCTTTTCAATATGGTATTCAGCCTTCTGGAGAGAATATTAGATATAATTTTACTGGAGAAATTGCTCAGACTGGTTGGTCTAAGCTCAAAAATATTGGTAGGGGAGTCCGCCTTAGCTATGAGAACCAGACTAGTGTGTGAATAATATTTTGTGAGGTTTTTTCCTCTGAAAAATTCATGGACGAAGTTCATGACATCTTCTTCTATAACGTACCAACATTTATGATAGAAGGTACCAGTGAAACCATCAGGACCAGCCGCACTTGAAGTACTCATGCTGAATATAGTATCTTGTATTTCTATTGAGTCAGGCGTTGCAACAGCAAAATAATTATGAGAGTCAGTAGTGGTGGGAATGTAATCCAGGATATCTTGGTCGTTGAAACGATGAGGTAAATTAAATTGATGTTTGAAATGTTGAATTGCAGCCTTTGCAATTTTTTCATCTCCTTCGACCCATCTGTCTCTATGATCCTTGATTCTGCGAAGTTGTAGTTTTCTTTTCCTGTCTCTAATGAGACTATGGAAGTATTTATTGTTGTAGTCTCCTTCCTCAAACCATTGTGCTCGTGCTTTTTGTTTCAGGAGGTTTTCCTGAATGTTCATCCATCTAATGTATTCCGCTTGGCCTTTGTGAAGGTCCTCTCGGCTGTGTTCATTGGTGAGAAGGACAAGTATGTTGAAGACAAAGTGATTTAAAGTCGTAGAGGTAAATATGATTTTTTTCTAAGAGTACAAGGGCAAATATGACCATAAAATTGTATAAAAAAGGGCAAATATGTTGAAAATATATAACGAAGGATAGATATAATTTATTTGTAAGAGAACAAGCTAAGGGCAAATATGACTCTTGTCCCTGTATAGTTTTATGTAGTTAACAAATTATGATGGTTCACATTTTACTAATTGTACGTGCACTCTTTAATTTTTAAATATTTTTTTAATATCTCACATTTTACTATTATATTATTTTAAAAGTTTACGTCAAATAACATGAAATATGCAAGCAACACACGTATTAAAAACTAATAAAAATATAAGGACTAATTTAACTGGAATTATCCTCTACGAGATAAATGACATATAATTCATCAAAAATATTATAAAATAATAAAAAAAGAAGGAGAATGTTATAGAAAAAGAAAAAAGAGCAAATTTATTATTTATCTTGAAAGATGAAATATCATAACTTTTCTCTAAAAAAATAAAATAGATGTTTAATATAATATAAGGGTGATGCTAAATGGCCACAAAATTTGTGTCCACAATTTGGCCATAAAGGTTAAAAGACAATATTAACCTTTTCCTTCCAAAATAATATTTATCCTTCATTAAATTTTATTTTATTCCCAATTTCCCATGTTGGGAGAATGCTTACATGGTCAACAAAAACTCTTCAATACCGGGAATATCAAGAGGTTATTAAGAATAAGAACAAATACATTAATCATTATGGTGAATTATAAGTTGGAACAAATACAATAATTTTTTTTAAAATAAATATACGGCTTTCTCTAAATACACTCAAATACAGTTAAGTTTTTCTTTAAAAAAAAATACATCAAGAATTCACTAGTCTTCTCGACTTTCTCTCCTCCTTTATGTGAACATCAATTTTGAAAACCTGGAACACAATTGAAGAAAATATGAATCCGAATGAAGAAAACATGAATACAATCGAAGAAACTTCGGCGGTGCTAGTACACATTAATACATAAGAAGAAACTGTAGCTTGTCCGACAAGCATGTATATGAACTAAGAAAATATGTATGAGCGGGTTAGGGAGGAGTTGTAAGATCTTTAGGGATGAATCGGGTGATAGTTTGATGAATGAAACTGAACGGATCGATATCGATTCACATGATAGTTTCAACAATGTTATACATTTAGACGAGGATGGAGAAGCCGATGAAGAATACAACGAAGTTGTTGAAAGTGACGAGGAACACATTTTAGGAGATGAGTTTGAAGAATATGATGTTGATCGTGAACCGGAGGATGTTTTCACCGAAAAGGATGTGGTTGCAGGTCCAATCTCCGGAATGCAATTTAGAGATAAAGATTCTTTGTTTGCATTTTAAACTAAATATACCACAAAGAGTAACAATTGTAAAGTTAGGATCACAGCCATTTTTGATAATTATGATTGTTGGCGTGTTATCCCCCGTAAATTTCCGGCATATAGATGGCCTATTCGCGTGTTGGTTAAGAGTATTTAAAAGTCATACATGCTATAAAAAGGCCCGGTGAAAGATCGGACAAGCGCCAAGTCGGCGCGTCGCAAGGCAAAATGCGACTTATAAATCGTATTCCAGGAATGGGACTTATAAAACGTATTCCCCGAATGCGACTTATAAATCGCATTTGTGGAATGCGACTTATAAAACGCATTTAAGAAATGCGACTTATAAAACGCATTTATTCAATGCGACTTATAAAACGCATTCCATGAATGCGACCTATATTTCGCATTCTCTAAATGCGACTTATAAATCGCATTCCTAGAATGCGACTTATAAAACGAATTCCAGAAATGCGATTTATAGTGTCTATTATATCTAAGCCCCATTTCAGTTTTAAATCAGTTCATTCATTACAATTTCCAGAGAATTCGCAGCAAAAAGAGAGAGACGAAGAGGGTGAAGATATTATCGTTCGATTACGCTGCCAAACGTAGTCCAAACTTAAATTAACCTCAGGTACCGAGGTATTTAACAGTAGGGAGCATTCCTTCGGATTTTGTTTCGCGTAATACAGCCGACGAATCGTCGAGCTACCGGACTAAGGTAAGTAGAATTGCTCCAAACTAGTGTCTATGTGCTCCTAGCCGTAAAGTGAATACTTCTCCCTTTTGGCCCTCTGAAAAATAGTAAGTTTTCGACCGTCTTTCGATAAGCCTAAGTTTAGGCTATAATTATATCGAAAGTGACGTCGTCCTTTAGAATAGTGTTGTATTTAGTACTAATTGACGTGTATATTAATGCAGTTGGGAGAAATAGCTGGAGTACTAATCGATCCTCGTCTGACAATCGGATAACTCGAGGTTAAGGTATGTGAAGTAGTTTCTTTGGCAAGTTAGCAGCTTTAGCCGTATAAATCATAGTAAACTCCGTATTTGAGTTCTCAGAGTTGAATGTTGAGTATTGAGTAAGTTTAGTAAATATGGTTTGCGTTGCCATATCGTACTCAGTCCGAAATTAGTAAAGCATGCGCCAAAGGGCGAGTTAGCATTCCAGATTCAGTATAGCCTATTGTATGATTAGTTAGGCATGTTGTAGAATAAAAAGATACAGATTCTCAGAATAAAGTTAGTAAAGTAAAATCAGATAGACAGTCAGTATTATGGCTACAGGCTAGCCATTCAGACAGTCTTATGGCTACAGATTAGCCATTCAGACAGATAGTATCCTGGCTACAGATTAGCCAAACAGATAAATAAAGATTACGGTAATTAGTAAAGAATCAATATAGTACAGAAAGAGATCAGAATAAAAAATCAGAATTCAGATAGTCTTTTTCAGTTATACATGCTTGCTATTTATATGTGCTATTTGTTTGTTGAGACTTGATGTGGCGTGAGGGCAGCTTGTTGAGCGTCCTCGCCGCCCCTGGGTTGGTAATCGTGTCGCCCACTGAGCGGGTGATTTACGTCACTCCAAGGGGTGGCATGCCGTCCCCAGCTTGGACGAAGATGGGATGAAGCTTTCCCCATATCAATCTGATCAGCACTACACTACCGACAACCCTGTTGAGTTTGTGTCCAGGGTACTATCCAGTACAAATATTCCTTGTTGAGTAGTTCCAGGGAACAGGTACAGTCTCTGTTTCAGATAGCCCTGTTGAGTTTGTGTCCAGGGAAACAAACCCTATCTGTTACAGATACTGTACAGGAGTCCTCCGGACTCAGACACAGTTGTTTATATCCGAGGCTATGGCCCGAGCCGGAGACCCAGGGGGCCGGTAGAGGAGCTCCTAGTGAGCAGATGAGTGGAGTGACTTATTTTTGGCTGGTTGTGACCCGGGTAGAGGTATATAGATTGTTTGCTTGCTTGGCGCCATCCGGCTTATGGGGTTGGTATTGGCTCTTGCTTGCTACTTGTATATCTGTCTCTATGATCCTTGATTCTGCGGAGTTGTAGTTTTCTTTTCCTGTCTCTAATGAGACTATGGAAGTATTTATTGTTGTAGTCTCCTTCCTCAAACCATTGTGCTCGTGCTTTTTGTTTCAGGAGGTTTTCCTGAATGTTCATCCATCTAATGTATTCCGCTTGGCCTTTGTGAAGGTCCTCTCGGCTGTGTTCATTGGTGAGAAGGACAAGTATGTTGAAGACATAGTGATTTAATGTCGTAGAGGTAAATATGATTTTTTTCTAAGAGTACAAGGGCAAATATGACCATAAAGTTGTATCAAAAGGGAAAATATGTTGAAAATATATAACGAAGGATAGATATAATTTATTTGTAAGAGAACAAGCTAAGGGCAAATATGACTCTTGTCCCTGTATAGTTTTATGTAGTTAACAAATTATGATGGTTCACATTTTACTAATTGTACGTGCACTCTTTAATTTTTAAATATTTTTTTAATATCTCACATTTTACTATTATATTATTTTAAAAGTTTACGTCAAATAACATGAAATATGCAAGCAACACACGTATTAAAAACTAATAAAAATATAAGGACTAATTTAACTGGAATTATCCTCTATGAGATAAATGACATATAATTCATCAAAAATATTATAAAATAATAAAAAAAGAAGGAGAATGTTATAGAAAAAGAAAAAAGAGCAAATTTATTATTTATCTTGAAAGATGAAATATCATAACTTTTCTCTAAAAAAACAAAATAGATGTTTAATATAATATAAAGGTGATGCTAAATGGCCACAAAATTTGTGTCCACAATTTGGCCATAAAGGTTAAAAGACAATATTAACCTTTTCCTTCCAAAATAATATTTATCCTTTATTAAATTTTATTTTATTCCCAATTTCCCATGTTGGGAGAATGCCTACATGGTCAACAAAAACTCTTTAATACCGGGAATATCAAGAGGTTATTAAGAATAATAACAAATACATTAATCATTATGGTGTATTATAAGTTGGAACAAATACAATAATTTTTTTAAAAAAAATATACGGCTTTCTCTAAATACACTCAAATACAGTTAAGTTTTTCTTTAAAAAAAAATACATCAAGAATTCACTAGTCTTCTCGACTTTCTCTCCTCCTTTATGTGAACATCAATTTTGAAAACCTAGAACACAATTGAAGAAAATATGAATCCGAATGAAGAAAACATGAATACAATCGAAGAAACTTCGGCGGCGCTAGTACACATTAATACAGAAGAAGAAACTGTAGCTTGTCCGGCAAGCATGTATATGAACTAAGAAAATATGTATGAGCGGGTTAGGGAGGAGTTGTAAGATCTTTAGGGATGAATCGGGTGATACTTTGATGAATGAAAATGAACGGATCGATATCAATTCACATGATAGTTTCAACAATGTTATACGTTTAGACGAGGATGGAGAAGCCGATGAAGAATACAATGAAGTTGTTGAAAGTGACGAGGAACACATTTTAGGAGATGAGTTTGAAGAATATGATGTTGATCGTGAACCGGAGGATGTTTTCACCGAAAAGGATGTGGTTGCAGGTCCAATCTCCGGAATGCAATTTAGAGATAAAGATTCTTTGTTTGCATTTTAAACTAAGTATACCACAAAGAGTAACAATTGTAAATCTAGGATCACAGCCATTTTTGATAATTATGATTGTTGGCGTGTTATCCCCCGTAAATTTCCGACATATAGATGGCCTATTCGCGTGTTGGTTAAGAGTATTTGAAAGCCATACATGCTATAAAAAGGCCCGGGGAAAGATCGGACAAGCGCCAAGTCGGCGCGTTCGCAAGGCAAAATGCGACTTATAAATCGCATTCCAGGAATGCGACTTATAAATCGCATTTCAGGAATGGGACTTATAACGCATTCCCCGAATACGACTTATAAATCGCATTTGGAGAATGAGACTTATAAAACGCATTCTATGAATGCGACTTATAAATCGCATCTCCTTAATGCGATTTATAAAACGAATTCCAGAAATGCGATTTATAGTGTCTATTATATATAAGCCCCATTTCAGTTTTAAATCAGTTCATTCATTACAATTTCCAGAGAATTCGCAGCAAAAAGAGAGAGACGAAGAGGGTGAAGATATTATCATTCGATTACGCTGCCAAACGTAGTTCAAACTTAAATTAACCTCAGGTACCGAGGTATTTAGCAGTAGGGAGCATTCCTTCGTATTTTGTTTCGCGCCATACAGCCGACGAGTCGTCGAGCTACCGGACTAAGGTAAGTAGAATTGCTCCAAACTAGTGTCTATGTGCTCCTAGCCGTAAAGTGAATACTTCTCCCTTTTGGAACTCTGAAAAATAGTAAGTTTTCGACCGTCTTTCGATAAGCCTAAGTTTAGGCTATAATTATATTAAAAGTGACGTCGTCCTTAAGAATAGTGTTGTATTTAGTATTAATTGACGTGTATATTAATGTAGTGGGAGAAATAGCTGGAGTACTGATCGAGCCTCATCCGATAGTCGGATAACTCGAGGTTAAGGTATGTGAAGTAGTTTCTTCGGCAAGTTAGCAGCTTTAGCCGTATAAATCATAGTAAAAATTTTGAGTATTGAGTAAGTTTAGTAAATCTGGTTTGCGTTGCCATATCGTACTCAGTCCGAAATTAGTAAAGCATGCGCCAAAGGGCGAGTTAGCATTCCAGATTCAGCTATCTCCTGCTATTCAGAGTTGCTAGTTATGCTATCTATATTCAGTTGTTTTCAGTTGTATTATTTCAGTTTCTTTGCATACTCAGTACCTGTGGTACTGACGCCCAGTGGGGCGCTGCATTACTTGCCTGCAGGTACTCATAGACGAGGAGGCGATCCCTCGTGATTCCAGTCAGCTATTAAGTCATCGGCTCCTGTCATCCGGAGTCTGATATCCAGAGGTGTAGCTCTTTTCCTTTTGATGTACAGTTTGGGTAGGTCGGGGCCCTGTCTCGGTCATTTCTATTGTTACTTATAGAGGCTTGCAAATTGTATATATTATCTCCCTGTGGTCAGTTGAGCCGGTCGTGTGAGGCCGTGCAGTTGTATAGCTGTTTAGTATCTCTGTTTTTATGTTGGCCGCGTGGGGCCATAGTTTGATAGTAGTGGTGACCTTGTCGGTCATGTAGCTGTTCAGTATTCCCTTTGTTGAGTCTCAGATGACTAGACAACATGGTGGCCTTTTCGGCCCGCATAGGTTCCTTGTTATGAGTATGTTTCTGGTTAGCTAAAATTATATACAGGTGGCTATAGGCCCAATTGGCCGGAGGCTGTATTTACAACCGTTATATAGCCCGTTGATTCCATGAATCTGAGTTAGAGTCAGCCAGGCACCAGATGTGCTTAGGCTCAGTAGTCTAGCAGCCCAGGTCCTAATAGGGCACCAGGTGCCAGTCATACCCCCCAAGGCGGGGCGTGACATGGCGTGTCTCTACGGTAGTTAATGAGCACCAATCATGAGTTGCTTCCTGCATTATCGCTGTTGATGGCTGTACATAGGTCCATTAGTGAATCTTTGAAGAGGGATGTTATAACTCATGATCGATCTGGCATTAGATCCTCCAAGAACATTAGACTTGCTGAGGTTTAATGTAGAACTTTTTATTTTGATGAGCAGGAATTTTGAAATGCAAGAAGGGGACGCACAATCATCACTCAACTTTTTTCATGGAAAGCAGGTAAAAGATAGGGAGTTTTTCTATTCATAGACGTTGATAATAATGGTTTGGGTGCATTCACACTGTAAGGCTGCCTATGAGCACTTTCATGATGCGATATGCTTCAATACGACGTACCTTGTGAATCGGACCAATATGCCATGTGCTTCATTTGTTGGCATCAATCACCACAGACGGTCCATACTAGCTACTAGGATGTCCTCTCATGTCTCACGAAGATATCCCCAGTTACAAATTGGTTTTTAGAACTTGGCTTGAGGCCATGGGAAACATTCAACCTGACCATTGCTGAAGTGATGCCACACACAAATCACAATACATAGATATTGTATTTGGCACAAATTCTCGAAGTTGCCTCTTTACTTAAGTGGGATTCCTGATCCTAATATTGCACGTGGAGAATTTAAGTAGATGATCCTTGATAGCATATATTAGCAAGAGGAACATGTAAATTCAGTGTTATGCTCGTACAATATTAGTTAGGTGCAAAAAAGTTGGTTAATAATATTATAAACCATATAAAATTGATCTACTAATTAACAATTTACCCACTTAGCTTTTAAAAAGAACAAAAGCATCTCATGTGTAGGTTCATAAATTCTAATCTAATAGTAGCCCAAAAGAAAATTATTCTTCCAAAAGCTTGTGGAGTACATGAACCGAATTACTTGATAGCCTTGAAAGTGAGTCAGCTTCTTGTAGCATTGATCAGTTACAAGATGACAACATAAAAATCCTTGATTGAAGTTAAAACAAGAAAGCAATAGAAATTGCCTTTAACTAACTTTATCATGTTTCAGCAGTCTCATTGCTCAATCCCATTAATTATACAAGTTATATCACTATACTTACACAAGTTACGAACCTCACTCTGCATTTTCATTAACAAATGCAAAGCTCATTCGTCTCTCTATTATACAACAAAACCCGCTATCTTCGCAGCCCAAGATTTAGAATTTCTTACACACATTGTATGTAATGTTCTTAACAAAAATGAACTCAGCTAACGTGAAGGAAATCATAAATAACAATCTAGCGGAAAAATAAAATATTTAAACAAATGAAACAGAGGATAATATAATAATGATAACTTTATTCAACTCTTCATAAGTTTTCATAGGAGAGATTCTAGCATAGTACGCACAATAACAAAAACTTAAAAAGATCACTCAATTTTTGAAGTTCACGAAGGGAGACTTTGATGATGATAAGAGATCGATTTGTCTTCTTCATTTGGCTGAGTAGCCGTAGAGATCACTTCTTCAAGAATGTCATAAATTTGCAGTTAATGGATACTCTTTTCATAAAATTAGTACCAACGTTTTGCCTTTGCATAATGTTGTTATATAGACTCATTTTAGGGTTTTGGTTGCAACGTTTCTTTCTTCAAGAATTTATTGGTAATGGTAGTTTTCTTAGTCCCAAGTCTATCTCATAAATATTGGCTCACATTACTTGCAAAATCAAAATCAAAGTTATTACATCTTCTATTACGAAGAAAGGAACTTCTGCGGATTACGATAACACTATTAAAAATATTGTCAACATTAAGGGAATAAAAATCGACGGACAGAGTTGGTTTAAAAAATTAATGAAAAACCGATTCAGTTCAAAGGTTTTTTTCTTATTAAATTTTTTAAAAACCGACGGACAGGATCGTTTTCACAATTTCGTCGATTTTAATTTTTAATTGCTTTCTGATTTATCCGCAAGATGTACCCCCATCTTATATATTTATATACACACACACACACGCACTTATAAAATTATTTTCATAAAAAAATAAATGAATTTTTTTAAAAATTATTTTCATAAATAAATTATATTCTAAAATTTTAAATTTTGTCCAATTTCTATATCGGGGGAAAATTTTCATGTATTGGGAAACAACTAATAAATAAATTAAAGAAAATTTAAAATTTGAGTAATATATATACTAACTTCCTATATATATTTGTGTAAACAAATATTCATAAAAAAACTTTCATAAATAAAATAAAAAATTTTCATAAATAAATTGATTAGAAAATTTAGATTTTGTCCAATTACCATGTATGTATATACAACTTTCTATAAGTATTATTTGTGTAAATAAATACTAATAAAAAATTTTCATATATAAATTATGTTACAAAATTTTAAATTTTGTTCAGTTCCATGTAGGCAGAAAGTTTCCGTGCATTGAAAAACTAATAAATACATTAGACAAAATTTTAAATTTTAAAAAAAGGTTAAAAATATCAAAACAAACAATTTATAGTCGGATATAGATTGATCTTCAGTGTTGTTGATTCATTTGATACTCCATATGATTGAGCCTTGCAATCCAAGAAAATTTTACGAAAGATTAATAAACATTGATTTTAACGAAACATATCTGAACTATCAAGTATGTAAGTTTTCTACCTGAACTATTGCCAATTATTTATCGAAACTTGTTAAGTATTGACTCGATAGATCTTTTAAATAAGAATAAAAAGTGAAAGCACATTTAAAGTATCACAGTTTTTTGAGTTTCGTATCTGAACTATCAGATGTGTGAGTTTCATACCTGAACTATCATCAAATGTTTATCGAAATACATCTAAACTATCCATTGTTCCATTTTCCTATCTAAACTGATGATGATATTTCAGGTAAGAAAAGTGACCAATTGGTAGTTAAGGTATGTTTTGGTTAACATTTGGTGATAGTTCAAGTAGAAAAAATAAATAATGATAGTTCGAGTGGATATTTTAGGTGTGTTTTTTATCATTCGCTCTTGAAACAACAATAAATAAAATAACAATTTTATTATGTTATTTTTTGATATAATTAGAGGTGAATCTATGATCTTTAACACATGAATGCACTACTGAAAAAGAAGGAAAAAAATGTACTAAGTAAGAATTAATGTCCTCTAGATAAATGATTCAACAATCAATCAAGTACACTATTTAGCTTTTTTATAATATGAATGCCATCAAATAATATTATATCAATATATATGTATATGTATATATATATGTATATACACACACATACATATACATATACATATACATATACATATACATATACATATACATATACATATACATATACATATACATACATACATACATACATATATATATATATATATATATATATATATATATATATATATATATATATATATATATATATATATATATATATATATAAAGTACTTAATTTTACGGAAGACCATATATTCATGTGCTTCATTTTTTAGGCGATAAATTCATCTTTGAATATGATAAATTTAATATTTTGAGAAATGATTATAATTGATAATAAGATAAACTAAGTAACAAATTAGTTCTTAATTTTTCAAAGACTGAGTAAATAAAATTAAATATTTATTTTTAATGCAGTGAATAAGTAAAAATGAAGAGAGAAAATATTTACTTTCTTTTCAGTATTTTCTTATGATGTATGAATAGTTATTATTGGTTGTTTCATTTATTCCTATTATTTACATGGCATAAAAAAATGTGTTTGAGAAATTAATCAATGTGTCAGTGAAAGAATAAATGCTGCATAAGATTCCTGGATATTGACATTTATGAATTACTCCTATATAAATCTATCCATAAATCTAAATCTAAATGATCACAAGGGTAAAAATGTCTAAAACAAACTAGTTCAGAATATGAACACAAGTTTGGTGGCTGTTGTGGTCAAAATCTTTGTGGTCATTTAGATTTATCCATAATATAAATGCAGACATTCAATATAATGCAAAACATTTATAACAAAAAAGAATTAGTTAAATTTATTCACTTTAGTTAACTCCCGTAATCTCTTTTCCCATTTTGTAGGCCTATGTAATAAAAATACAAAAAGAAACTGGCCTTTATATATAAGTGTTGGTTCGACAAAAACTAGGTTGTTCTTTTTATATCAGATTGTGTCATTTTGCTTCTACTTTGCTTTTACATATTTTCCAATAACAAAGTCAATCATATATATCATACATCATGTTTGATGAAAGTAAGAGCTGCAAAATATCCCTACCTCTATGTATCTATTTAGACATTTTCAGTGTACTAATCCTTTCTATGGCTTCTTTCTTTATCCATGTTACCACTAACTCACTATTTACAACTACACCTCTATATGCTTTCCAGTTCCTAGCTAGTTGCCCAGGTATGGTAAATCATGGCACTCTAACTAGCTGCTAACACCTCCTTTTTAAACTGAGGTCAGTGCTTCCCTTTAATGCTATTCATAACCATCTTTCGGATGCATGTTGCAAAGCTTGTCTAGTGGACGTCCTCAAGACTAAAATGTGCCTCTTAACACTATCAGAGGAACTTGTAGTTGATGCAGCATTTGCGGAGTTATTTTTCACAGACATAAACCTTTGAAGAGGAAAAGCTGTATTTTTTCGTGAATGATTTGTTGTTGATGCGTCTTCTTTGCTTTTGCATATTTTTCAGTAACAAAATTAAATATATAGTTGAGATCAGTAGAATGCAAGATCAACTTATAAATCAGTAAAGAGTTGCACTCTTTTGCATGTCAGTGGGTTTCAACTACTTGTAAAAGATATCACTCCTCTTTGGGTCCTTTGCTTTCCCCTAGTTACTTGCTTAAGTCTGAAGGCTGGACCACCACCTCCTTAATAATAGTAATAAATTAATTAAAAGAAAGAGAAGAGGTGGTATTCTGCAAGCGTAAAAGGACGCTGTTGGGTTCAAACTAAGCTATCCAGCAACAGTAGTTCTCCAGAAAAAAAAATCAAAAAAGAAGAAAATAGGAGAGAAGCGATCATACAACAAATCCCAACCCAAGCTGCTGCCTCTAAAATATCAAATACTCGTTGAGGAAGAAGACCCAATCCCTGTACCCTACTTTCAATTTTCAGCAGTAAATTTATTCACCAATTAACTTTTTTTTTTCTAGGTAAATAACTTCTCGGGAGCACAAGAAATTTAGGTTATTGACAGGTTCTAGCATTGACGCAACAAATTGGTATTGAATTCCTTAGCTAGACAAGTACCGTTAAAATTAGGTGAAAGATAGGTTCTATAAGAGGTATTTATGCGTGGATTGAGAGCTAAGTCTAATTAATGGCAGGCCTTATATGTTGCTAGCCATCTAAAATAGTTGATACTACAATCCAAATTTCAATGCTTGGGCAGTTGTTTATGTCTTCTTTTTTTTTTTTAATAATAATTATTATTATTTTAAAAAAATAATCTGACTTGAACTTTTGTAGAAGGAATATAAGAATTTGTAGGGAGACGGTTGTGTGCAACGAAATTTTATTAAAGTTGAATTCACAAGAAATTTGGATTATATTAAATTTAAGATATATTTCTCCAAATAAATAATATGAATTACTATAATGGGATTAATCATTTGAGTCCAATAAATATGGATTTAATAAATGGTCCAATTTCATTGGGTTAATCCATCTAATTGGGCTACAAATGATAAACGCATTTTAAGGAGCCCAAGATGTCATCTTTCTAGAGGTCCAAATTGGTGCCATGTGTCAAGTGACGTGTCATGCCAAGTCAAATTAAAGAGCTAATGGGATCATGCCACAAGTCAAAAACGGCACAGCATGCCTAGTCAAATCAAAGACCAATGAAAATACGCTACGTGTATAAATGACATGTTCCGACCAATCAAATATCGATATGTCAACTTAAATCTGATTGGTTGAAAGAAGTTCGTCCTTATCACAACTCTTCCATTCTACAACTATAAATAGGGGTCTCATAATCCAGAAAAGGGACCTGAATTCCAACAACAAACCAGATAGAGCTCGTGGATCAAACGCCGTAGATTAGATAAAACTCAAAAGCCCTTGAATTCAAGTACAAGTCAAGATCAAATTCATCAAGTTCAAGATCAAGCTCAAACATCCTTGAATTTGTATTCGAAAAGAAGAACCAGAGGATTAATAGAGATTGTAACACTCATATTCATAATAAATACTATGATTGTTGTGATATTTTTTTCGTCTTGATTATTATTTTTTCGGCACGAGATTTTATTATCTATAAAATTGGCACGCCCAGTGGGACAATTTCTACCTCTCATCTCATCTCTTCAACATTCAAGAATCAAGAACATCGAAACATTGAAATAACTTTCAAGAAGATCAACCCAAATTCAACTTCCCCTAAGATTGGTAACTCCAAGTTTTCTGCTGAGATGGAAAGCATCCTCGATGTTACTTTTGGAAGTTTTGGACCCGTCAGGAGAAGCAAAGCAAACATGCTAGGACAACAAGCACTCCAAGTGCCGTCTGCATAAAATCCAGTCTTTGGATCTTCATCCCCAAAAGGAGCAAGATCTTTTACCAACACATCAAAAGCATTGACTCAAGTTCTAAAGTGAAATTAGTGTGCCCATTAAGACAACACCATTTCACTCCAAACTCTGCCGCCATAGCTTCAACCATGTTACTAATGCTACATTGGATTGAGATAGAAAAGACCATGATTCAGTCCTCTTGACTATCCCTAACAATTCCTCCTATGCCAGCTCTACCCAAATTTTGAGAGAAATTCCCATCGGTGTTAACTTTGATAGTGCCCTGTGGAACTTTGTTCCAACATACTTGTTTTCATCTTTGTATAGGGGTAAGCGTTTCCACCATGTTGTAGACATCTATCCATTTGGCAATAAGATGAAGAGAGTGAATAAAACAGCCTTGATATTCCACATGGTTTGATGCTCCATTTTGATATGATATATCCTCCTCTGCTCACCATACTTACAAGCACATCCCTGTTTCCATAATTCCCAATAGATGTGCAATGCTGCGATTTGGAGCAAAATTTTGTGAATTCTATTTGCTAGTTTGGTGGTCCACCAATTTTTGAAAATGTTGACAATAGGTTGATTGTTGTGTTGTACTCCAATTGGATTCTCAATCACATTCCAAATCTGTTTTTCTGCCTCATCATCAACAAACACGTGTTGTATTGTTTCAATATGTGGAATCCTGCAACACAAACAATCTGTACTTGAGTTAGTATTAAATTTGTTAATAGTGTCCACAAAAGGCATTCTCCTTTTAAATAGCCTCCAACTAAGGAAAGGGACATTGGCATGCTATAGATTATAAAGGAAAGGATTTTTCAAAGCTTGATTTTTAATAATATGCCAAGCACTACTATTAGAGAAAACACCATTTTGGGTAGGGTTCCAAATAGGTAGTCAGGTTTGTTATGATTGCCTATCGCAACAGTGGAGATATGGTGTACCATCTGATCAGGAAGAATATTAGCAAGTTTAACAGTGTTTTATCCATCATTCAAGATAAATTTACTAACAGTTAATTTGACAGACTTGTGCCTTGGTATAGCTTAGCTAAGACCCTTTTACCTGTCCAGCTGTCCCACCAAAAGCTAGAGTTTCCTGATTGAATCTTTTAGAGAATATGACATTCAGCTTTGATCTTGATTTTCATCAAGTTTTTTCAAGTGGGAGAATTCGCATTAGTAACAATTTTTCCCACAGGATGGGATCTTTTGCAATACTTATTTCTCAAAAAATCAGCTCATAAGGAAGGTTGAGTTCTAAGCCTCCACCACCTCTTTAGGACCAAGGTGTAAGCAATATCTTCCATGTTTTTTTATACCAATTCCACCTTCATCCTTAAGAAGAGCAAGTTTATGCCAAGCAGACCAGTGATATTTGTTTTTACTTTCACTTGCACCCCAAAGAAAGTTGGCAAATATTTTTTAATAAGATGAAGGGTTACTATAGAAGGCTTTAAAGAAGATAGAATATACATAGAAATAGATTGTAAAACATGTTTAATAAGCATAATTTTACCACTGTGTGAGAGTATGTTACTTTGCCATCCATTAAGTTTCTTAACTATTTTAGCAAGCATTCTATCAAAATGACAAAGCTTTTTTTTTTTACCACTAATGATATGGCAACCCAAATTAGTAAAAGACAATCTCTTATCCATATAGCCAATGGCTCTTCTCATCCTATTAATTCTGCTAGCAGCCGTGTTACAAGCTATGATGAAGAATCTCTCTTATCCTGGTTAACTTTTTGCCCAGAAGCCTTTTCATACCTTTTTACCTATTTCTGAACTATTTTAATGGATTTGTTGTTACCAGCGCTGAATATCACTATATCATCAACATATGCTAGATGATTAATGATAGGTTATCCGGTGTCCATGCTGAAAGGAGTGAAATTACTATTAGTAGTAAGATTATTCAGTAATCTGGGTAAAATTTTAGAACCAATAATGAATAACGAGAGTGAGAGTGGGTCTCCTTGTTTAAGATCATGTGACGAGGTAAAGAAACCAACTCTGGAGACATTAATGAGAATTGAGCACCATACATGGACACTAATCTCATAATGATATCCAACCATTCTTCAGAAAAGCCAAATTTCCTCGTGACAGCTACAAGAAAGTCCCATGACTTCCTGTCATAAGCTTTGGCCATATCGAGCCTAATGATGGTATTCCTGCCTTTGTTAGTTTTTTGATGCCATGAACAATTTCTTGAGTCAAAAGCACATTCTCTGTAATAAATCTTCCTTTCATAAAATCACTGCGATTTTCAGAAATCAGTCTTTTCAATATGGTATTCAGCCTTCTGGAGAGAATATTAGATATAATTTTACTGGAGAAATTGCTCAGACTGGTTGGTCTAAGCTCAAAAATATTGGTAGGGGAGTCCGCCTTAGCTATGAGAACCAGACTAGTGTGTGAATAATATTTTGTGAGGTTTTTTCCTCTGAAAAATTCATGGACGAAGTTCATGACATCTTCTTCTATAACGTACCAACATTTATGATAGAAGGTACCAGTGAAACCATCAGGACCAGCCGCACTTGAAGTACTCATGCTGAATACAGTATCTTGTATTTCTATTGAGTCAGGCGTTGCAACAACAAAATAATTATGAGAGTCAGTAGTGGTGGGAATGTAATCCAGGATATCTTGGTCGTTGAAACGATGAGGTAAATTAAATTGATGTTTGAAATGTTGAATTGCAGCCTTTGCAATTTTTTCATCTCCTTCGACCCATCTGTCTCTATGATCCTTGATTCTGTGAAGTTGTAGTTTTCTTTTCCTGTCTCTAATGAGACTATGGAAGTATTTATTGTTGTAGTCTCCTTCCTCAAACCATTGTGCTCGTGCTTTTTGTTTCAGGAGGTTTTCTTGAATGTTCATCCATCTAATGTATTTCGCTTGGCCTTTGTGAAGGTCCTCTCGGCTGTGTTCATTGGTGAGAAGGACAAGTATGTTGAAGACATAGTGATTTAACGTCGTAGAGGTAAATATAATTTTTTTCTAAGAGTACAAAGGAAAATATGACCATAAAGTTGTATCAAAAGGGCAAATATGTTGAAAAAATATAACGAAGGATAGATATAATTTATTTGTAAGAGAACAAGCTAAGGGCAAATATGACTCTTGTCCCTGTATAATTTTATGTAGTTAACAAATTATGATGGTTCACATTTTACTAATTGTACGTGCACTCTTTAATTTTTAAATATTTTTTTAATATCTCACATTTTACTATTATATTATTTTAAAAGTTTACGTCAAATAACATGAAATATGCAAGCAACACACGTATTAAAAACTAATAAAAATCTAAGGACTAATTTAACTGGAATTATCCTCTATGAGATAAATGACATATAATTCATCAAAAATATTATAAAATAATAAAAAAAGAAGGAGAATGTCATAGAAAAAGAAAAAAGAGCAAATTTATTATTTATCTTGAAAGATGAAATATCATAACTTTTCTCTAACAAAACAAAATAGATGTTTAATATAATATAAGGGTGATGCTAAATGGCCACAAAATTTGTGTCCACAATTTGGCCATAAAGGTTAAAAGACAATATTAACCTTTTCCTTCCAAAATAATATTTATCCTTTATTAAATTTTATTTTATTCCCAATTTCCCATGTTGGGAGAATGCTTACATGGTCAACAAAAACTCTTTAATACTGGGAATATCAAGAGGTTATTAAAAATAAGAACAAATACATTAATCTTTATGGTGTATTATAAGTTGGAATAAATACAATAATTTTAAAAAAAATATATATGGCTTTCTCTAAATACACTCAAATACAGTTAAGTTTTTCTTTAAAAAAAAATACATCAAGAATTCACTAGTCTTCTCGACTTTCTCTCCTCCTTTATGTGAACATCAATTTTGAAAACCTAGAATACAATTGAAGAAAATATGAATCTGAATGAAGAAAACATGAATACAATCGAAGAAATTTCGGCGGCGCTAGTACACATTAATACAGAAGAAGAAACTGCAGCTTGTCCGGCAAGCATGTATATGAACTAAGAAAATATGTATGAGCGGGTTAGGGAGGAGTTGTAAGATCTTTAGGGATGAATCGGGTGATACTTTGATGAATGAAAATGAACGGATCGATATCGATTCACATGATAGTTTCAACAATGTTATACATTTAGACGAGGATGGAGAAGCCGATGAAGAATACAATGAAGTTGTTGAAAGTGACGAGGAACACATTTTAGGAGATGAGTTTGAAGAATATGATGTTGATCGTGAACCGGAGGATGTTTTCACCGAAAAGGATGTGGGTGCAGGTCCAATCTCTGGAATACAATTTAGAGATAAAGATTCTTTGTTTGCATTTTAAACTAAGTATACCACAAAGAGTAACAATTGTAAAGCTAGGATCACAGCCATTTTTGATAATTATGATTGTTGGCGTGTTACACCCCGTAAATTTCCGGCATATAGATGGCCTATTCGCGTGTTGGTTAAGAGTATTTGAAAGCCATACATGCAATAAAAAGGCCCGGGGAAAGATCGGACAAGCACTTATAAAACGCATTGCAGGAATTCGACTTATAAAACGCATTCCCTGAATGCGACTTATAAATCGTATTCTATGAATGCGACTTATAAAACGCATTCTGTAAATGCGCTTATAAAATGCATTTCCTGAATGCGACTTATAAAACGCTCTCTAGCTTATAAATCGCATACGAGTAATGCAACTTATAAAACGCATTCTCTGAATGCGATTTATAGTGTCTAATTATATATAAGCCCCATTTCAGTTTTAAATCAGTTCATCCATTACAATTTCCAGAGAATTCGCAGCAAAAAGAGAGAGACAAAGAGGGTGAAGATATTATCGTTCGATTACGCTGCCAAACGTAGTCCAAAGTTAAATTAACCTCAGGTACCGAGGTATTTAGCAGCAGGGAGCATTCCTTCGGATTTTGTTTCGCGCAATACAGCCGACGAATCGTCGAGCTACCGGACTAAGGTAAGTAGAATTGCTCCAAACTAGTGTCTATGTGCTCCTAGCCGTAAAGTGAATACTTCTCCCTTTTGGACCTCTGAAAAATAGTAAGTTTTCGATCGTCTTTCGATAAGCCTAAGTTTAGGCTATAATTATATCGAAAGTGACGTCGTCCTTTAGAATAGTGTTGTATTTAGTACTAATTCACGTGTATATTAATGCAGTTGGGAGAAATAGTTGGAGTACTGATCGAGCCTCGTCCGACAGTCGGATAACTCGAGGTTAAGGTATGTGAAGTAGTTTCTTCGGCAAGTTAGCAGCTTTAGCCGTATAAATCATAGTAAACTCCGTATTTGAGTTCTCAGAGTTGAATGTTGAGTATTGAGTAAGTTTAGTAAATCTGGTTTGCGTTGCCATATCGTACTCAGTCCGAAATTAGTAAAGCATGCGCCAAAGGGCGAGTTAGCATTCCAGATTCAGTATAGTCCTATTGTATGATTAGTCAGGCATGTTGTAGAATAAAAAGATACAGATTCTCAGAATAAAGTTAGTAAAGTAAAATCAGATAGACAAAATAACGCTGTGTCCTTTGTATCACATTGTTTCCTTCCTATGCCCATCTATGAGGTTAGCCTTTTCTCTGCCTGTTAAAGTTTAGAGAAAAAAAAAACAAGCTACAGTGTTAATTTCATCTACAAATTACTGAGTAAAGGAATTTAATGTGAATATTTCCCAGTTCAACAATATTTCTCTGTTTATTATTTCTTTTAATTTCTACCGTCTTATAGTGTTACTACCGCTGCCTATGTTACTTCTTGATAGCCTTGCTTGGAGAATGTTTAAGAGTCCACACACTCTATGGGCTTCTACTCTTATTAATAAGTATTGCACGCCAATATCAGGAACATCATCAAAGACAACAAAGTACCTTGATGACTCAATGGCTTGTTGAATGAACTCTGCCAACATTTTAGCATCCATGGCTTCAATTGCTCGACGGGATTGGTCATTTTTAGCTCCTTAACATTAGAAAACCTTGAAATCTCAATCCACAGTATAGGATTGAAATGCTTCCCTATACCTCTAGTTCCAACTACACACTGCAATTTCCATGTTTAAGAATCTACACATTCTATGGACTTCTACTCTTATTAATAAGTATTGTCCTTTCCTTAACTCTACTAAAAACATAAGAAAATCCTTTTCACATACTTGGTTGAATATTCTTCAAGGATGGAAGACTTGTTCCAATAATATGCAATGGATAGTCGAAAATGGCTCATGTATAAATTTTTGGAATGATTCATGGACCCTTCATAAAACACCCTTAAAGAAGCCAAATTCAAGAGCCACTAACATTGAGGGAAACCAATATCAACTTAAATCAAATTATTATTAATGAAAAAATTAGCTTAAATTCAATCTCCTTCCATCTTTCAAGCCATATTATTGATAACATTCTCAACACACATATTTCCACATATGCTGCAGTAGATGTGCCCATTTGGAGCTTGACATCAGATGACATCTTCACTGCAAACTCAGCCTACACAGCTATCAACTCAACTACTCTTCCACAAACTACTCAAAAGGATTTCAAATGGATTTGGGAACTCCAAATATCCAACAAAATAAAGTTTTTTCTTTGGCTCTGTTATCACAATAGACTACCTTCAAAAAATCATCTCCATTTTATCGGTATTAGCCCCGATAACCTGTGCACTATTTGCAATAATACTATTGAAACTGCCGAGCACATATTACTCTATTGTCATAATGCCCTTTCATTCTGATTTGAGGCCAAGTTTAAGTGTCTATTTATGAATTATGCCTTAGTAAATTTCATTGAAAAAAAAGTATGCCAACATAGGCACCACATAGGAAAATTAAGGTCGGATATTGAGATCTTAATGCAGTAGGGACAATTATGATTTTTTTAGAGTACAAGGTCAAATATGATCATAAAGTTGGATGAAACGGGCAAATATGTTAAATGCATAGTGATTTAACAGTGTAGGGGTAAATATGATTTTTTTTAAGAGTACAAGGGCAAATATGACCATAAAGTTGTATCAAAAGGACAAATATGTTGAAAAAGTATAACGAAGGACAGATATAATTTATTTGTAAGAGAACAAGCTAAGGACAAATATGACTCTTCTTCCTATATAATTTTATTTAGTTAATAAATTATGATGGTCCACATTTTACTAATTGTACGTGCACTCTTTAATTTTTAAATATCTCACATTTTACTGTTATATTTTTTTAAAAGTTTACATTAAATAACATGAAATATGCAAGCAACGCACATATTCAAAACTGATAAAAATATAAGAACTAATTTAACTGGAATTATCCTTTATGAGATAAATGACATATAATTCATCAAAAATGTTATAAAATAATAAAACAAGAAGGAGAATATTGTAAAAAAAAAAGAAGAGATAAAATTTATTATTTATCTTGAAAGATGAATGCTAAATGGCCACAAAATTTGTGTCCACAATTTGGCCATAAAAGTTAAAAGACAATATTAACCTTTTCCTTCCAAAATAATATTTATCCTTTATTAAATTTTATTTCATTCCCAATTTCCCATGTTGGGAGAATGCTTACATGGTCAACAAAAACTCTTTAATACTCGGAATATCAAGAGGTTATTAAAAATAAGAACAAATACATTAATCTTTATGGTGTATTATAAGTTGGAATAAATACAATAATTTTTTTTTTAAAAAAAAAGGCGTTCTCTAAATACACTCAAATACAGTTAAATTTTTATTTTAAAAAAAAAACATCAAGAATTCACTAGTCTTCTCGACTTTCTCTCCTCCTTTATGTGAACATCAATTTTGAAAACCTAGAATACAATTGAAGAAAATATGAATCCGAATGAAAAAAACATGAATACAATCGAAGAAACTTCGGCGGCGCTAGTACACATTAATACAGAAGAAGAAACTGCAGCTTGTCCGGCAAGCATGTATATGAAATAAGAAAATATGTATGAGCGGGTTAGGGAGGAGTTGTAAGATCTTTAGGGATGAATCGGGTCATAGTTTGATGAATGAAAATGAACGAATCGATATCGATTCACATGATAGTTTCAACAATGTTATACATTTAGACGAGGATGGAGAAGCCGATGAAGAATACAATGAAGTTGTTGAAAGTGACGAGGAACACATTTTAGGAGATGAGTTTGAAGAATATAATGTTGATCGTGAACCGGAGGATGTTTTCACCGAAAAGGATGTGGTTGCAGGTCCAATCTCCGGAATGCAATTTAGAGATAAAGATTCTTTGTTTGCATTTTAAACTAAGTATACCACAAAGAGTAACAATTGTAAAGCTAGGATCACAGCCCCTTTTGATAATTATGATTGTTGGCGTGTTACACCCCGTAAATTTCCGGTATATAGATGGCCTATTCGCGTGTTGGTTAAGAGTATTTGAAAGTCATACATGCTATAAAAAGGCCCGAAGAAAGATCGGACAAGCGCTTATAAAACGCATTGCAGGAATTCAACTTATAAAACGCAGTCTCCGAATGCAACTGATAAATCGCATTCTAGAAATGCGACTTATAAAACGCATTCGAGGATTGCGACTTATAAATCGTATTGCAGTAATGCAACTTATAAAACGCATTCTCTGAATGCGATTTATAGTGTCTAATTATATATAAGCCCCATTTCAGTTTTAAATCAGTTCATCCATTACAATTTCCAGAGAATTCGCAGCAAAAAGAGAGAGACGAAGAGGGTGAAGATATTATCGTTCGATTACGCTGCCAAACGTAGTCCAAAGTTAAATTAACCTCAGGTACCGAGGTATTTAGCAGCAGGGAGCATTCCTTCGGATTTTGTTTCGCGCAATACAGCCGACGAATCGTCGAGCTACCAGACTAAGGTAAGTAGAATTGCTCCAAACTAGTGTCTATGTGCTCCTAGCCGTAAAGTGAATACTTCTCCCTTTTGGACCTCTGAAAAATAGTAAGTTTTCGACCGTCTTTCGATAAGCCTAAGTTTAGGCTATAATTATATCGAAAGTGACGTCGTCCTTTAGAATAGTGTTGTATTTAGTACTAATTGACGTGTATATTAATGCAGTTGGGAGAAATAGCTGGAGTACTGATCGATCCTCGTCTGACAATCGGATAACTCGAGGTTAAGGTATGTGAAGTAGTTTCTTCGGCAAGTTAGCAGCTTTAGCCGTATAAATCATAGTAAACTTCATATTTGAGTTCTCAGAGTTGAATGTTGAGTATTGAGTAAGTTTAGTAAATATGGTTTGCGTTGCCATATCGTACTCAGTCCGAAATTAGTAAAGCATGCGGCAAAGGGCGAGTTAGCATTCCAGATTCAGTATAGCCTATTGTATGATTAGTCAGGCATGTTGTAGAATAAAAAGATACAGATTCTCAGAATAAAGTTAGTAAAGTAAAATCAGATAGACAGTCAGTATTATGGCTACAGACTAGCCATTCAGACAGTCTTATGGCTACAGATTAGCCATTCAGACAGATAGTATCCTAGCTACAGATTAGCCAAACGGATAAATAAAGATTACGGTAATTAGTAAAGAATCAATATAGTACAGAAAGAGGTCAGAATAAAAAATCAGAATTCAGATAGTCTTTTCCAGTTATACATGCTTGCTATTTATATGTGCTATTTGTTTGTTGAGACTTGATGTGGCGTGAGGGCACCTTGTTGAGCGTCCTCGCCGCCCCTGGGTTGGTAATCGTGTCGCCCACTGAGCGAGTGGTTTACGTCACTCCAAGGGGTGGCATGCCATCCCCAGCTTGGACGAAGATGGGATGAAGCTTTCCCCATATCAGTCTGATCAGCACTACAGTACCGACAACCCTGTTGAGTTTGTGTCCAGGGTACTGTCCAGTACAGATATTCCTTGTTGAGTAGTTCCAGGGAACAGGTACAATCTCTATTTCAGATAGCCCTGTTGAGTTTGTGTCCAGGGAAACAGACCCTATCTGTTACAGATACTGTACAGGAGTCTTCCGGACTCAGACACGGTTATTTATATCGGAGGCTATGGCCCGAGTCGGAGACCCAGGGTGCCGGTAGAGGAGCTCCTAGTGAGCAGATGAGTGGAGTGACTTATATTTGGCTGGTTTTGACCCGGGTAGAGGTATATAGATTGTTTGCTTGCTTGGCGCCATCCGGCTTATGGGGGTTGGTATTGGCTCTTGCTTGCTACTTATATATCTATTTATGTGCTATATACTAGCTACTAGACAGAAGGCCGTCGCGGCTACAGCTACGCCTCTGCCCTATCACAGTATAGAACAGTTTGATTCAGCTTATATCAGCTTTCTTCAGATTCAGCTATCTCCTGCTATTCAGAGTTGCTAGTTATGCTATCTATATTCAGTTGTTTTCAGTTGTATTATTTTAGTTGCTTTGCATACTCAGTACCTGTGGTACTAACACCCAGTGGGGCGCTGCATTACTTGCCTGCAGGTACTCATAGACGAGGAGGCGATCCCTCGTGATTCCAGTCAGCTATTCAGTCATCGGCTCCTGTCATCCGGAGTCTGATATCCAGAGGTGTAACTCTTTTCCTTTTGATGTACAGTTTGGGTAGGTCGGGGCCCTATCCCGGTCATTTCTATTGTTACTCATAGAGGCTTGCAGATTGTATATATTCTCTCCCTGTGGTCAGTTGAGCCGGTCGTGTGAGGCCGTGCAATTGTATAGCTGTTTAGTATCTCTGTTTTTATGTTGGCCGCGTGGGGCCATAGTTTGATAGTAGTGGTGACCTTGTCGGTCACGTAGCTGTTCAGTATTCCCTTTGTTGAGTCTCAGATGACTAGACAGCATGGTGGCCTTCTCAGCCTGCATAGGTTCCTTGTTATGAGTACGTTTCTGGTTAGCTGAAATTATATACAGGTGGCTATAGGCCCAGTCGGCCGGAGGCTGTATTTACAACCGTTATATAGCCCATTGATTCCATGAATCTGAGTTAGAGCCAGCCAGACACCAGATGTGCTTAGGCTCAGTAGTCTAGCAGCCCAGGCCCTAATAGGGCACCAGGTGCTAGTCATACCCCCCAAGGCGGGGCGTGACATGGCGTGTCTCTACGGTAGTTAATGAGCACCAATCATGAGTTGCTTCCTGCATTATCGCTGTTGATGGCTGGACATAGGTCCATTAGTGAATCTTTGAAGAGGGATGTTATAGCTCATGATCGATCTGGCATTAGATCCTCCAAGAACATTAGACTTGCTGGGGTTTAATGTAGAACTTTTTATTTTGATGAGCAGGAATTTTGAAATAAAAGAAGGGGACGCACAATCATCACTCAACTTTGTTCATGGAAAGCAGGTAAAAGATAGGGAGTTTTTCTATTCATAGACGTTGATAATAATGGTTTGGGTGCATTCACACTGTAAGGCTGCCTATGAGCACTTTCATGATGCGATATGCTTCAATACGACGTACCTTGTGAATCGGACCAATATGCCATGTGCTTCATTTGTTGGCATCAATCACCACAGACGGTTCATACTAGCTACTAGGATGTGCTCTCATGTCTCATTAAGATATCCCCAGGTACAAATTGGTTTTTAGAACTTGGCTTGAGGCCATGGGAAACATTCAACCTGACCATTGCTGAAGTGATGCCACACACAAATCACAATACATAGATATTGTATTTGGTACATATTCTCGAAGTTGCCTCTTTACTTAAGTGGGATTCCTGATCCTAAAATTGCACGTGGAGAATTTAAGTCGATGATCCTTGATAGCATATATTAGTAGGAGGAACATGTAAATTCAGTGTTATGCTCGTACAATATTAGTTAGGTGCAAAAAAGTTGGTTAATAATATTATAAACCATATAAAATTGATCTACTAATTAACAATTTACCCACTTAGCTTTTAAAAAGAACAAAAGCTCTCATGTGTAGGTTCATAAATTCTAATCTAATAGTAGCCCAAAAGAAAATTATTCTTCCAAAAGCTTGTGGAGTACATGAACCGAATTACTTGATAGCCTTGAAAGTGAGTCAGCTTCTTGTAGCATTGATCAGTTACAAGATGACAACATAAAAATCCTTGATTGAAGTTAAAACAAGAAAGCAATAGAAATTGCCTTTAACTAACTTTATCATGTTTCAGCAGTCTCATTGCTCAATCCCATTAATTATACAAGTTATATCACTACACTTACACAAGTTACGAACCTCACTCTGCATTTTCATTAACAAATGCAAAGCTCATTCGTCTCTCTATTATACAACAAAACCCGCTATCTTCGCAGCCCAAGATTTAGAATTTCTTACACACATTGTATGTAATGTTCTTAACAAAAATGAACTCAGCTAACGTGAAGGAAATCATAAATAACAATCTAGCGGAAAAATAAAATATTTAAACAAATGAAACAGAGGATAATATAATAATGATAACTTTATTCAATTCTTCATAAGTTTTCATAGGAGAGATTCTAGCATAGTACGCACAATAACAAAAACTTAAAAAGATCACTCAATTTTTGAAGTTCACGAAGGGAGACTTTGATGATGATAAGAGATCGATTTGTCTTCTTCATTTGGCTGAGTAGCCGTAGAGATCACTTCTTCAAGAATGTCATAAATTTGCAGTTAATGGATACTCTTTTCATAAAATCAGTACCAACGTTTTTCCTTTGCATAATGTTGTTATATAGACTCATTTTAGGGTTTTGGTTGCAACGTTTCTTTCTTCAAGAATTTATTGGTAATGGTAGTTTTCTTAGTCCCAAGTCTATCTCATAAATATTGGCTCACATTACTTGCAAAATCAAAATCAAAGTTATTACATCTTCTATTACGAAGAAAGGAACTTCTGCGGATTACGATAACACTATTAAAAATATTGTCAACATTAAGGGAATAAAAATCGACGGACAGAGTTGGTTTAAAAAATTAATGAAAAATCGATTCAGTTCAAAGGTTTTTTTCTTATTAAAATTTTTAAAAACCGACGGACAGGATCGTTTTCACAATTTCGTCGATTTTAATTTTTAATTGCTTTCTGATTTATCCGCAAGATATACCCCCATCTTATACACACACACACACGCACTTATAAAATTATTTTCATAAAAAAATAAATGAATTTTTTTTAAAATTATTTTCATAAATAAATTATATTCTAAAATTTTAAATTTTGTCCAATTTCTATATCGGGGGAAAATTTTCATGTATTGGGAAACAACTAATAAATAAATTAAAGAAAATTTAAAATTTGAGTAATATATATACTAACTTCCTATATATATTTGTGTAAACAAATATTCATAAAAAAAACTTTCATAAATAAAATAAAAAATTTTCATAAATAGATTGATTAGAAAATTTAGATTTTGTCCAATTACCATGTATGTATATACAACTTTTATAAGTATTATTTGTATAAATAAATACTAATAAAAAACTTTCATATATAAATTATGTTACAAAATTTTAAATTTTGTTCAGTTCCATGTAGGCAGAAAGTTTTTGTGCATTGAAAAACTAATAAATACATTAAACAAAATTTTAAATTTTAAAAAAAGGTTAAAAATATCAAAAACAAACCAATTCATAGTCGGATATAGATTGATCTTCAGTGTTGTTGATTCATTTGATACTCCATATGATTGAGCCTTGCAATCCAAGAAAATAACTTTTACGAAGGATTAATAAACATTGATTTTAACGAAACATATTTGAACTATCAAGTATGTAAGTTTTCTACCTGAACTATTGCCAATTATTTATCGAAACTTGTTAAGTATTGACTCGATACATCTTTTAAATAAGAATAAAAAGTGAAAGCACATTTAAAGTATCACAGTTTTTTGAGTTTCGTATCTGAACTATCAGATGTGTGAGTTTCATACCTGAACTATCATAAAATGTTTATCGAAATACACCTAAACTATCCATTGTTCCATTTTCCTATCTAAACCGATGATGATATTTCAGGTAAGAAAAGTGACCAATTGGTAGTTAAGGTATGTTTTGATTAACATTTGGTGATAGTTCAAGTAGAAAAAATAAATAATGATAGTTCGAGTGGATATTTTAGGTGTGTTTTTTATCATTCGCTCTTGAAACAACAATAAATAAAATAACAATTTTATTATGTTATTTTTTGATATAATTAGAGGTGATTCTAGGATCTTTAAAACATGAATGCACTACTGAAAAAGAAGGAAAAAAATGTACTAAGTAAGAATTAATATCCTCTAGATAAATGATTCAACAATCAATCAAGTACACTATTTAGCTTTTTTATAATATGAGTGCCATCAAATAATATTATATCAATATATATATATATATATATATATATATATATATATATATATATATATATATATATATATATATATATATATAAGTACTTAATTTTACGGAAGACCATATATTCATGTGCTTCATTTTTTAGGCGATAAATTCATCTTTGAATATGATAGATTTAATATTTTGAGAAATGATTATAATTGATAATAAGATAAACTAAGTAACAAATTAGTTCTTAATTTTTCAAAGACTGAGTAAATAAAATTAAATATTTATTTTTAATGCAGTGAATAAGTAAAAATGAAGAGAGAAAATATTTACTTTCTTTTCAGTATTTTCTTATGATGTATGAATAGTTATTATTGGTTGTTCATTTATTCCTATTATTTACATGGCATAAAAAAATGTGTTTGAGAAATTAATCAATGTGTCAGTAAAAGAATAAATGCTGCATAAGATTCCTGTATATTGACATTTATGAATTACTCCTATATAAATCTATCCATAAATCTAAATCTAAATGATCACAAGGGTAAAAATGTCTAAAACAAACTAGTTCAGAATATGAACACAAGTTTGGTGGCTGTTGTGGTCAAAATCTTTGTGGTCATTTTGATTTATCCATAATATAAATGCAGACATTCAATATAATGCAAAACATTTATAACAAAAAAGAATTAGTTAAATTTATTCACTTTAGTTGACTCCTGTAATCTCTTTTCCCATTTTGTAGGCCTATGTAATAAAAATACAAAAAGAAACTGGCCTTTATATATAAGTGTTGGTTCGACAAAAACTAGGTTGTTCTTTTAATATCAGATTGTGTCTTCTTGAGCAGAGTGTAGATCCACCCACCCGACCATCTCCAAGGTTAGCTTTTTTCCTTCTCTTTATTCAATCCAAGAGGTACAACAACCTTGCTTTACTACTCTCTGCTAGATCTACTGGTCTTTGTGTTCAACTGGCCTTCATTCTTTTGGGTTGTGAACTCCAGATGTGTAGGTTTTTCAGATTTTCTTTTTTGTTGTTTTTCTGAATTGAAAAATTGATTAATGTTATGAAAGATGAGATATTACTTGATGAAGAGGTTTCTTTCTTTTAAAGCGCCTTTTTTTTTACTTCCCTCTGTGTAGAATTTGAAAATTTGATAAAATGGACTTTGGTGTGGAGGCTCAAGTTGATTTTGTGTTGTGGCTGGAAAATGACGTGTCTCGGAACATTCTAATGCGTTTGCATGATCCAGCTGATGTGGTTCGTGTTGCCGCTGTTTCACGCCTTTGGTACCAATTTGGTGAGCCTTTCAATTTTTCCTTTTTTGTACTCTTTATGTTAGGAAGGAAGTGAAACTAAAAAAGAGTATTTTAGGTAAGTCATAGATTGCATTTTGGATTTTAGTTGCGCTCTTTCATCCTTATACATACTTAAGTAAACCCATTACCAATCAAAAAGATAGTATGGTTAGAGCTTAGACCAAATTACCTGTAGGTCCTTTTTGTTTTACCCATGCGGTATCACCACCAACGTAACCTACTTCTCATGTGATAAGTTGAAATACTAATATGTCTCCCACTTGGGCTGTGAAGAACCATGTAACTCTAACGTACAACCTACATTACTTCGATCTTCTGGCTCTTTATGATATGTGACATCAGCAATTTCTTTCATAGAGAAAATTGATGCTATGTGTGTGTGTGTGTGTATATATATTAAGCATTTATTATTCAGAAAATCTTTGGATGCATGCCATTTTTTTCTACTTGAAGGTTTACTATCATTTGAGAGAACAAATTAAATTAAATGTGTTGAAGGTCGTCTACTTATTTATTTTTGCAGTGGTTACTAATGGAATTTCCAAGAAACTGTGTTTGCAAAAGTTTCCGCAGCTCTCGATAATTGCACGTGTAACGGAAGCAGAAGAAAATGATGTTGAGTGTAGCAATTCCAGTTGGGATACTCTAAAGAGAGAGCATAGTGTTTATGCTTCTCTACTTGAAGCTATTGAAAAACCAAGCTCATGTCCAATTAGTAATTGCATACGTAATGCAGTTAGCGCTTCAAGTACGGACCATTATCTAGCTCGAAGAGACAGATATGGAAGTAGTATGCCTCCATTCTGGTCAAGTATAGGACACAGTGATCCTAATGCCCCTGAGACGCTAATTTACAAACTGATGGCTGATCTTTGTGTCATCACTGAAATTCAAATACAACCTTTAAAAGGTAAATATTGTTCAATTTCTTTCTCTTATCATCCATCACTTCTGGGCAGTACTACTACTATTCCCCATCAGAGCTAATATGCAAACATTTCCAAATCAGTTTCTTTCCTTCCAGGCAAGCCCATATGGTGCTCAAAATCTGTTCGATTTCGATTAGGACACCCCAAATCCTTAAGAGATAAGTGTGATCTCCTGCACTGGTCCCGGGAACAGCCTGCTGATCACAAGTTTATATGGACCTATACCTCACAAGAATTCCCTATGAGACAGGTAACTCCTGTCATAAATAAAAAGTATAAAGGTCTTGACATCATCCCCAGACCTTCCAAAGGAGTACTGTCATAGAGAATTAACAGATCAAACTTTGATGGACAGGAGAACTGCTTGCAGAATTTCAAGCTACCAGAGCCTGTGCTTTGTGTTGGTGGATATCTGCAGATTGAACTATTGGGGAGAGCTGTGAAATGTGACCTCGACGACTTATTTTATATATGGTCAGTGTTCAACACTTTTCTCTCTTAAAATTGAAAGTTATTTATTGGTCTATCCATTAGCAAGATGTTGTACCTAACTTGTCTCTCTACTAATAAAGCTGGTTATAGAGTTAGTTATCAAAAACACACCTGAAATATTGAGTTTCCTATCTTAACTAGATATCACCAATATTTATCAAAACAAACCTCAACTATTAGGTTATATTATGCATTCTTCTGAATGTCATTGCGGAGGAACTTAGATGAATGTTGGTTTCCATAGTGACGATCAATATTCACTACCTTACCAGTTTATTTACAACCCAAAGTTCTACTAAATTAAAAAAACTTTTCGATTAGGAAACATGAAGCGCAGACTAGGAGGGGAAAAAAATTTAAGTGCTCGGGTCATCACTCCAACCCCCAAGATACTAAAATCTTAAGAAATATATCGTCTCGGTGGGGACTAGAATAGTTATCAATAAATTTCTTCTTGGCTAAAGTGAAGATATACAAAGGTTTTGGTATGACTTTGTAAAGATCTAAAACAAGAAGTAAAGGTGATCTTAGAGTTAAAATAAATAATTAATCACAGAGCTTACCGAGAAAAAAAGATAGGAAACATGATTTGAGATAATTAATAAAGAACTTGCTCCTTGATTAATATTTATTGTTGAAAATAATTGCTGATTACTTTCTCGAATATAATCATGAATATAATGGAGTTTATATCTGGGAATATACCATCAAACATACACAACAGGTGCTAAACCAAGAAACCAAGAAAATTGAGTGTTGGTTAACAAATAAGTATTGAAATTAAAAATGGTGATATTGACTTGGTCAACTATAAATAAAAAGTAGATATAATTAGAGTGATTAAAAACTTTAGGTGTAAATTAAAATTTTAATAACTTTAGAAAAACTTTCCTCCTAGATTTTCAATTTCAAAATTTAAATTTCCCTTCTCTTTTTATCTTTTCATGTCACTTTATTTTTTTTCTTTCGCTTCTCACTCCAAATTTCTCTCCCCCATCTCCTCCTCCTCCTCCTTCTTTTTCCTCCTCCTCCGTCTATGTCGTTGTTGTTGTCGCCGCTACCGCTACGCTAACGCAGCCACCATCATCGTTGTGTTCATCTTTTTTACTGTGTTATTCTTATTCTCTTCTTCTTCTTCTTTTTTCTTATTTCTTCGAGCTTTTTTTGCTCTAGTTGTGAGCTTGAATATATATATTTTTTCAAATCATTGAGAAAATTCTATAGAAAATAGCAATTGCTGCAGTTGTTTCAGCAGCCGTTGAAAAATATGCACCAACTGCTAAAAACTATGCAGCAACTAAATATGTTTCAACAGTTGTCGCATCTATTTTAACACTTGCTGCATATGTTTTCAGCAGTTACTGAATCTGTTGCAACAGTTGCTACATATGTTGTTGCAAAACCGAAATTCTAATTCTCTAGGAAAAACAAGTCACTTACTATATAATTCTATAGCAGTCACCAAATTGTTTTTTTTTTTGTTTTCATTTGTTTCTTTCGTATAAACAGGAGATACTATTGTTAATTAATAGATGGTTTATTCTTGGGATGCCAAGTACGTACTTGTATTGGTATTTACCTTTTATGCTTGGTGCATCAATACAATTATTTGACTTATCAAATAGTTAATGTACTTATCAAAAATAGTAAAATACCATATTGTAGATGTTTTATAAGAAGGCTGGTTGATTATAATTACATATGTGATTTTGACAAATAATGTTTCAATCTTATGTGTAGTATTAGACATGTGGGAGTTGTAGGGCGACCTCTCAGTCCTGAGTTCGACGTAGAGGTCCTAGATCCGTCTCAAGAACTTGTGTTGAAGTACAATCGAGATATTTTCAGACTCATCTTGCAAAGCTTCTCTAATGGAGGTCCTCAAGACTCAAATATGCGTCTAACACTATCAGAGGGGCATATGTCTGATGCAGTCTTTCAAAAGTTCTTTTTACAAAATCACCAGCCGGATTTCGAGGACGAGGACGAGAACGATGAGGATGAGGACGAGGATGGTGAGGATGAGGACGAGGATGAAGATGAGGATGAGGACGAGGATGATGAGGATGATTAAATGGATGAAGTGGGAATATTGTAATTTAACATTGCTATTTTCTTTTCTTTACAAGTGATTGATGTAAGCCCGCTTGTCTTTGATGGTCCTTTATTAAGTTGTTTTGCTGCAGTTCTTTCTGTACTTGTAAAGTTATAGAGCTGCATAAACTCTTGAAAGATTGAAACTGTTTTTATTTTTGGGATTATTTGTTGTAGATGCTTCTACTTTGCTTTTACATATTTTCCAATAACAAAGTCAATCATATATATTATACATCATGTTTGATGAAAGTAAGAGCTGCAAAATATCCCTACCTCTATGTATCTTTTTAGACATTTTCAGTGTACTAATCCTTTCTATGGCTTCCTTCTTTATCCATGTTACCACTAACTCACTATTTACAACTACACCTCTATATGCTTTCCAGTTCCTAGCTAGTTGCCCAGGTATGGTAAATCATGGCACTCCAAGTAGCTGCTAACACCTCCTTTTTAAACTGAGGTCAGTGCTTCCCTTTAATGCTATTCATAACCATCTTCCGGATGCATGTTGCAAAGCTTGTCTAGTGGACGTCCTCAAGACTAAAATGTGCCTCTTAACACTATCAGAGGAACTTGTAGTTGATGCAGCATTTGCGGAGTTATTTTTCACAGACATAAACCTTTAAAGAGGAAAAGCTGTATTTTTTTTGAATGATTTGTTGTTGATGCGTCTTCTTTGCTTTTGCATATTTTTCAGTAACAAAATTAAATATATAGTTGAGATCAGTAGAATGCAAGATCCACTTATAAATCAGTAAAGAGTTGCACTCTTTTGCATGTCAGTGGGTTTCAACTACTTGTAAAAGATATCACTCCTCTTTGGGTCCTTTGCTTTCCCCTAGTTACTTGCTTAAGTATGAAGGCTGGACCACCACCTCCTTAATAATAGTAATAAATTAATTAAAAGAAAGAGAAGAGGTGATAGTCTGCAAGCGTAAAAGGACGTTGTTGGGTTCAAACTAAGCTGTCCAGCAACAGTAGTTCTCCAGAAAAAAAAATCAAAAAAGAAGAAAATAGGAGAGAAGCGATCATACAACAAATCCCAACCCAAGCTGCTGCCTCTAAAATATCAAATACTCATTGAGGAAGAAGACCCAATCCCTGTACCCTACTTTCAATTTTCAGCAATAAATTTATTCACCAATTAACTTTTTTTTTCTAGGTAAATAACTTAAGTGGTAATTGGGCTCGGGAGCACAAGAAATTTAGGTTATTGACAGGTTCTAGCATTAACGCAACAAATTGGTATTGAATTCCTTAGCTAGACAAGTACCGTTAAAATTAGGTGAAAGATAGGTTCTATAAGAGGTATTTATGCGTGGATTGAGAGCTAAGTCTAATTAATGGCAGGCCTTATATGTTGCTAGCCATCTAAAATAGTTGATACTACTATCCAAATTTCAATGCTTGGGCAGTTGTTGATGTCTTCTTTTTTTTTTTAATAATAATAATTATTATTTTAAAAAAATAATCTGACTTGAACTTTTGTAGAAGGAATATAAGAATTTGTAGGGAGACGGTTGTGTGCAACGAAATTTTATTAAAGTTGAATTCACAAGAAATTTGGATTATATTAAATTTAAGATATATTTCTCCAAATAAATAATATGAATTACTATAATGGGATTAATCATTTGAGTCCAATAAATATGGATTTAATAAATGGTCCAATTTCATTCGGTTAATCCATCAAATTGGGCTACAAATGATAAGCGCATTTTAAGGAGCCCAAGATGTCATCTTTCTAGAGGTCCAAATTGGTGCCATGTGTCAAGTGACGTGTCATGCCAAGTCAAATTAAAGAGCCAATGGGATCATGCCACATGTCAAAAACGGCACAGCATGCCTAGTCAAATCAAAGGCCAATGAAAATACGCTACGTGTATAAATGACATGTTCCGACCAATCAAATATCGATATGTCAACTTAAATCTGATTGGTTGAAAGAAGTTCGTCCTTATCACAACTCTTCCATTCTACAACTATAAATAGGGGTCTCATAATCCAGAAAAGGGACCTGAATTCCAACAACAAACCAGATAGAGCTCGTGGATCAAACTCCGTAGATTAGATAAAACTCAAAAGCCCTTGAATTCAAGTACAAGTCAAGATCAAATTCATCAAGTTCAAGATCAAGCTCAAACATCCTTGAATTTGTATTCGAAAAGAAGAACCAGAGGATTAATAGAGATTGTAACACTCATATTCATAATAAATACTATGATTGTTGTGATATTTTTTCCGTCTTGATTATTATTTTTTCGGCACGAGATTTTATTATCTATAAAATTGGCACGCCCAGTGGGACAATTTCTACCTCTCATCTCATCTCTTCAACCTTCAAGAATCAAGAACATCGAAACATTGAAATGGCTTTCAAGAAGATCAACCCAAATTCAACTTCCCCTAAGATTGGTAACTCCAAGTTTTCTGCTGAGATGGAAAGCATCCTCGATGTTACTTTTGGAAGTTTTGGACCCGTCACGAGAAGCAAAACAAACATGCTAGGAAAACAAGCACTCCAAGTGCCGTCTGCATCAAATCCAGTCTTTGGATCTTCATCCCAAAAGGAGCAAGATCTTTTACCAACGCATCAAAAGAAGAAGATAATGTGGCTGAGAGAATCAAGAAGACTTTGGCTCTACTTGACCTCTCTGTAGCAATGACTGATTTTGATATCTGCATTCTTATCGTAGTTTATGATGTTGTCTACAATCAGCTTTAGCTTCAAGTTAGGCGTGTCCTCCTTTGTCACCATGTTGGCCACAAGCATTGAGTCAAGTTCTAAAGTGAAATTAGTGTGCCCATTAAGACAACACCATTTCACTCCAAACTCTGCCGTCATAGCTTCAACCATGTTACTAATGCTCCATTGGATTGAGATAGAAAAGACCATGATTCAGTCCCCTTGACTATCCCAAACAATTCCTCCTATGCCAGCTCTACCCAAATTTTGAGAGAAATTCCCATCGGTGTTAACTTTGTTAGTGCCCTGTGGAACTTTGTTCCAACATACTTGTTTTCATCTTTGTATAGGTCTAAGCGTTTCCACCATGTTGTAGACATCTATCCATTTGGTAATAGGCTGAAGAGAGTGAATAAAACAGCCTTGATATTCCACATGGTTTGATGCTCCATTTTGATATGATATATCCTCCTCTGCTCACCATACTTACAAGCACATCCCTGTTTCCATAATTCCCAATAGATGTGCAATGCTGCGATTTGGAGCAAAATTTTGTGAATTCTGTTTGCTGGTTTGGTGGTCCACCGGTTTTTGAAAATGTTGACAATAGGTTGATTGTTGTGTTGTACTCCAATTGGATTCTCAATCACATTCCAAATCTGTTTTTCTGCCTCATCATCAACAAACACGTGTTGTATTGTTTCAATATGTGGAATCCTGCAACACAAACAATCTGTACTTGAGTTAGTATTAAATTTGTTAATAGTGTCCACAAAAGGCATTCTCCTTTTAAATATCCTCCAACTAAGGAAAGAGATTTTGAAAGGGACATTGGCATGCTATAGATTATAAAGGAAAGGATTTTTCAAAGCTTCATTTATAATAATATGCCAAGCACTACTATTAGAGAAAATACCATTTTGGGTAGGGTTCCAAATAGGTAGTCAGGTTTGTTATGATTGCCTATCGCAACAGTGGAGATATGGTGTACCATCTGATCAGGAAGAATATTAGCAAGTTTAACAGTGTTTTATCCATCATTCAAGATAAATTTACTAACAGTTAATTTGACAGACTTGTGCCTTGGTATAGCTTAGCTAAGACCCTTTTACCTGTCCAGCTGTCCCACCAAAAGCTAGAGTTTCCTGATTGAATCTTTTAGAGAATATGACATTCAGCTTTGATCTTGATTTTCATCAAGTTTTTTCAAGTGGGAGAATTCGCATTAGTAACAATTTCTCCCACAGGATGGGATCTTTTGCAATACTTATTTCTCAAAAAATCAGCTCATAAGAAAGGTTGAGTTCTAAACCTCCACCACCTCTTTAGGACCAAGGTGTTAGCAATATCTTCCATGTTTTTTTGATACCAATTCCACCTTCATCCTTAAGAAGAGCAAGTTTATGCCAAGCAGACCAGTGATATTTGTTTTTACTTTCACTTGCACCGCAAAGAAAGTTGGCAAAATTTTTTTAATAAGATGAAGGGTTACTATAGGAAGCTTTAAAGAAGATAGAATATACATAGACATAGATTGTAAAACATGTTTAATAAGTATAATTTTACCACTGTGTGAGAGTATGTTACTTTGCCATCCGTTAAGTTTCTTAACTATTTTAGCAAGCATTCTATCAAAATGACAAAGCTTTTTTTTTTTACCACTAATGATATGGCAACCCAAATTAGTAAAAGACAATCTCTTATCCATATAGCCAATGGCTCTTCTCATCCTATTAATTCTGCTAGCAGCCGTGTTAGAAGCTATGATGAAGAAACTCTCTTATCCTGGTTAACTTTTTGCCCAGAAGCCTTTTCATACCTCTTTACCTATTTCTAAACTATTTTAATGGATTTGTTGTTACCAGCGCTGAATATCACTATATCATCAGCATATGCTAGATGATTAATGATAGGTTCTCCAGTGTCCATGCTGAAAGGAGTGAAATTACTATTAGTAGTAAGATTATTCAGTAATCTGGGTAAAATTTTAGAACCAATAATGAATAACGAGAGTGAGAGTGGGTCTCCTTGTTTAAGATCATGTGACGAGGTAAATAAACCAACTCTGGAGACATTAGTGAGAATTGAGCACCATACATGGACACTAATCTCATAATGATATCCAACCATTCTTCAGAAAAGCCAAATTTCCTCGTGACAGCTACAAGAAAGTCCCATGACTTCCTGTCATAAGCTTTGGCCATATCGAGCCTAATGATGGTATTCCCGCCTTTGTTAGTTTTTTTGATGCCATGAATAATTTCTTGAGTCAAAAGCACATTCTCTGTAATAAATCTTCCTTTCATAAAATCACTCTGATTTTCAGAAATCAGTCTTTTCAATATGGTATTCAGCCTTCTGGAGAGAATTTTAGATATAATTTTACTGGAGAAATTGCTCGGACTGGTTGGTCTAAGCTCAAAAATATTGGTAGGGGAGTCCGCCTTAGCTATGAGAACCAGACTAGTATGTGAATAATATTTTGTGAGGTTTTTTCCTCTGATCCTTGATTCTGTGAAGTTGTAGTTTTTTTTTTCCTGTCTCTAATGAGACTATGGAAGTATTTATTGTTGTAGTCTCCTTCCTCAAACCATTGTGCTCGTGCTTTTTGTTTCAGGAGGTTTTCTTGAATGTTCATCCATCTAATGTATTCCGCTTGGCCTTTGTGAAGGTCCTCTCGGCTGTGTTCATTGGTGAGAAGGACAAGTATGTTGAAGACATAGTGATTTAATGTCGTAGAGGTAAATATGATTTTTTTCTAAGAGTACAAGGGCAAATATGACCATAAAGTTGTATCAAAAGGGCAAATATGTTGAAAATATATAACGAAGGATAGATATAATTTATTTGTAAGAGAACAAGCTAAGGGCAAATATGACTCTTGTCCCTGTATAGTTTTATGTAGTTAACAAATTATGATGGTTCACATTATACTAATTGTACGTGCACTCTTTAATTTTTAAATAATTTTTTAATATCTCACATTTTACTATTATATTATTTTAAAAGTTTACGTCAAATAACATGAAATATGCAAGCAACACACGTATTAAAAACTAATAAAAATATAAGGACTAATTTAACTGGAATTATCCTCTATGAGATAAATGACATATAATTCATCAAAAATATTATAAAATAATAAAAAAAGAAGGAGAATGTTATAGAAAAAGAAAAAAGAGCAAATTTATTATTTATCTTGAAAGATGAAATATCATAACTTTTCTCTAAAAAAAAACAAAATAGATGTTTAATATAATATAAGGGTGATGCTAAATGGCCACAAAATTTGTGTCCACAATTTGGCCATAAAGGTTAAAAGACAATATTAACCTTTTCCTTCCAAAATAATATTTATCCTTTATTAAATTTTATTTTATTCCCAATTTCCCATGTTGGGAGAATGCTTACATGGTCAACAAAAACTCTTTAATACCGGGAATATCAAGAGGTTATTAAGAATAAGAACAAATACACTAATCATTATGGTGTATTATAAGTTGGAACAAATACAATAATTTTTTTTTAAAAAAATATATGGCTTTCTCTAAATACACTCAAATACTGTTAAGTTTTTCTTTAAAAAAAAATACATCAAGAATTCACTAGTCTTCTCGACTTTCTCTCCTCCTTTATGTGAACATCAATTTTGAAAACCTAGAACACAATTGAAGAAAATATGAATCCGAATGAAGAAAACATGAATACAATCGAAGAAACTTCGGCGGCGCTAGTACACATTAATACAGAAGAAGAAACTGTAGCTTGTCCGGCAAGCATGTATATGAACTAAGAAAATATGTATGAGCGGGTTAGGGAGGAGTTGTAAGATCTTTAGGGATGAATCGGGTGATAGTTTGATGAATGAAACTGAACGGATCGATATCGATTCACATGATAGTTTCAACAATGTTATACATTTAGACGAGGATGGAGAAGCCGATGAAGAATACAATGAAGTTGTTGAAAGTGACGAGGAACACATTTTAGGAGATGAGTTTGAAGAATATGATGTTGATCATGAACCGGAGGATGTTTTCACCGAAAAGGATGTGGTTGCAGGTCCAATCTCCGGAATGCAATTTAGAGATAAAGATTCTTTGTTTGCATTTTAAACTAAGTATACCACAAAGTGTAACAATTGTAAAGCTAGGATCACAGCCATTTTTGATAATTATGATTGTTGGCGTGTTACACCCCGTAAATTTCCGGCATATAGATGGCCTATTTGCGTGTTGGTTAAGAGTATTTGAAAACAATCCATGCTATAAAAAGGCCCGGGGAAAGATTGGACAAGCGCCAAGTCGGCGCGTCGCAAGGCAAAACGCGACTTATAAATCGCATTGCAGGAATGAGACTTATAAAACGCATTCTCTATAAATCGTATTTGTAGAATGCGACTTATAAAACGTATTCAAGGAATGCGACTTATAAAACGCATTGTTTGCATACGACTTATAAATCGCATTCTATAAATGCGACTTATAAAACTAATTCCAGAAATGCGATTTATAGTGTCTATTATATATAAGCCCCATTTCAGTTTTAAATCAGTTCATTCATTACAATTTCCAGAGAATTCGCAGCAAAAAGAGAGAGACGAAGAGGGTGAAGATATTATCGCTCGATTACGCTGCCAAACGTAGTCCAAAGTTAAATTAATCTCAGGTACCGAGGTATTTAGCAGCAGGGAGCATTCCTTCGGATTTTTTCCCCCCCAATACAGCCGACGAATCGTCGAGCTACCGGACTAAGGTAAGTAGAATTGCTCCAAACTAGTGTCTATGTGCTCCTAGCCGTAAAGTGAATACTTCTCCCTTTTGGACCTCTGAAAAATAGTAAGTTTTTGACCGTCTTTCGATAAGCCTAAGTTTAGGCTATAATTATATTAAAAGTGACATCGTCCTTCAGAATAGTGTTGTATTTAGTACTAATTGACGTGTATATTAATGCAGTTGGGAGAAATAGCTGGAGTACTGATCGAGCCTCATCCGACAGTCGGATAACTCGAGGTTAAGGTATGTGAAGTAGTTTCTTCGGCAAGTTAGCAGCTTTAGCCGTATAAATCATAGTAAAAATGTTGAGTATTGAGTAAGTTTAGTAAATCTGGTTTGCGTTGCCATATCGTACTCAGTCCGAAATTAGTAAAGCATGCGCCAAAGGGCGAGTTAGCATTCCAGATTCAGTATAGCCTATTGTATGATTAGTCAGGCATGTTGTAGAATAAAAAGATACAGATTCTCAGAATAAAGTTAGTAAAGTAAAATCAGATAGACAGTCAGTATTATGGCTACAGGCTAGCCATTCAGACAGTCTTATGGCTACAGATTAGCCATTCAGACAGATAGTATCCTGGCTACAGATTAGCCAAACAGATAAATAAAGATTACGGTAATTAGTAAAGAATCAATATAGTACAGAAAGAGATCAGAATAAAAAATTAGAATTCAGATAGTCTTTTTCAGTTATACATGCTTGCTATTTATATGTGCTATTTGTTTGTTGAGACTTGATGTGGCGTGAGGGCACCTTGTTGAGCGTCCTCGCCACCCCTGGGTTGGTAATCGTGTCGCCCACTGAGCGGGTGGTTTACGTCACTCCAAGGGGTGGCATGCCATCCCTAGCTTGGACGAAGATGGGATGAAGCTTTCTCCATATCAATCTGATCAGCACTACAGTACCGACAACCCTGTGGAGTTTGTGTCCAGGGTACTATCCAGTACAAATATTCCTTGTTGAGTAGTTCCAGGGAACAGGTACAGTCTCTGTTTCAGATAGCCCTGTTGAGTTTGTGTCCAGGGAAACAAGCCCTATCTGTTACAGATACTGTACAGGAGTCCTTCGGACTCAAACACAGTTGTTTATATCCGAGGCTGTGGCCCGAGCCGGAGACCCAAGGGGCCGGTAGAGGAGCTCCTAGTGAGCAGATGAGTGGAGTGACTTATTTTTGGCTGGTTTTGACCCGGGTAGAGGTATATAGATTGTTTGCTTGTTTGGCGCCATCCGGCTTATGGGGGTTGGTATTGGCTCTTGCTTGCTACTTGTATATCTATTTATGTGCTATATACTAGCTGCTAGACAGCAGGCCATCGCGGCTACAGGTACGCCTCTTCCCTATCACAGTATAGAACAGTTTGATCCAGCTTATATCAGCTTTCTTCAGATTCAGCTATCTCCTGCTATTCAGAGTTGCTAGTTATGCTATCTATATTCAGTTGTTTTCAGTTGTATTATTTCAGTTGCTTTGCATACTCAGTACCTGTGGTACTGACGCCCAGTGGGGCGCTGCATTACTTGGGTGCATTCACACTGTAAGGCTGCCTATGAGCACTTTCATGATGCGATATGCTTCAATACGATGTACCTTGTGAATCGGACCAATATGCCATGTGCTTCATTTGTTGGCATCAATCACCACAGACGGTCCATACTAGCTACTAGGATGTCCTCTCATGTCTCACGAAGATATCCCCAGTTACAAATTGGTTTTTAGAACTTGGCTTGAGGCCATGGGAAACATTCAACCTGACCATTGCTGAAGTGATGCCACACACAAATCACAATACATAGATATTGTATTTGGCACAAATTCTCGAAGTTGCCTCTTTACTTAAGTGTGATTCCTGATCCTAAAATTGCACGTGGAGAATTTAAGTCGATGATCCTTGATAGCATATATTAGCAAGAGGAACATGTAAATTCAGTGTTATGCTCGTACAATATTAGTTAGGTGCAAAAAAGTTGGTTAATAATATTATAAACCATATAAAATTGATCTACTAATTAACAATTTACCCACTTAGCTTTTAAAAAGAACAAAAGCATCTCATGTGTAGGTTCATAAATTCTAATCTAATAGTAGCCCAAAAGAAAATTATTCTTCCAAAAGCTTGTGGAGTACATGAACCGAATTACTTGATAGCCTTGAAAGTGAGTCAGCTTCTTGTAGCATTGATCAGTTACAAGATGACAACATAAAAATCCTTGATTGAAGTTAAAACAAGAAAGCAATAGAAATTGCCTTTAACTAACTTTATCATGTTTCAGCAGTCTCATTGCTCAATCCCATTAATTATACAAGTTATATCACTACACTTACACAAGTTACGAACCTCACTCTGCATTTTCATTAACAAATGCAAAGCTCATTCGTCTCTCTATTATACAACAAAACCCGCTATCTTCGCAGCCCAAGATTTAGAATTTCTTACACACATTGTATGTAATGTTCTTAACAAAAATGAACTCAGCTAACGTGAAGGAAATCATAAATAACAATCTAGCGGAAAAATAAAATATTTAAACAAATGAAACAGAGGATAATATAATAATGATAACTTTATTCAATTCTTCATAAGTTTTCATAGGAGAGATTCTAGCATAGTACGCACAATAACAAAAACTTAAAAAGATCACTCAATTTTTGAAGTTCACGAAGGGAGACTTTGATGATGATAAGAGATCGATTTGTCTTCTTCATTTGGCTGAGTAGCCGTAGAGATCACTTCTTCAAGAATGTCATAAATTTGCAGTTAATGGATACTCTTTTCATAAAATCAGTACCAACGTTTTGCCTTTGCATAATGTTGTTATATAGACTCATTTTAGGGTTTTGGTTGCAACGTTTCTTTCTTCAAGAATTTATTGGTAATGGTAGTTTTCTTAGTCCCAAGTCTATCTCATAAATATTGGCTCACATTACTTGCAAAATCAAAATCAAAGTTATTACATCTTCTATTACGAAGAAAGGAACTTCTGCGGATTACGATAACACTATTAAAAATATTGTCAACATTAAGGGAATAAAAATCGACGGACAGAGTTGGTTTAAAAATTAATGAAAAACCGATTCAGTTCAAAGGTTTTTTTCTTATTAAATTTTTTAAAAACCGACGGACAGGATCGTTTTCACAATTTCGTCGATTTTAATTTTTAATTGCTTTCTGATTTATCCGCAAGATATACCCCCATCTTATACACACACACACACACGCACTTATAAAATTATTTTCATAAAAAAATAAATGAAATTTTTTAAAAATTATTTTCATAAATAAATTATATTCTAAAATTTTAAATTTTGTCCAATTTCTATATCGGGGGAAAATTTTCATGTATTGGGAAACAACTAATAAATAAATTAAAGAAAATTTAAAATTTGAGTAATATATATACTAACTTCCTATATATATTTGTGTAAACAAATATTCATAAAAAAAACTTTCATAAATAAAATAAAAATTTTCATAAATAGATTGATTAGAAAATTTAGATTTTGTCCAATTACCATGTATGTATATACAACTTTTATAAGTATTATTTGTGTAAATAAATACTAATAAAAAATTTTCATATATAAATTATGTTACAAAATTTTAAATTTTGTTCAGTTCCATGTAGGCAGAAAGTTTCCGTGCATTGAAAAACTAATAAATACATTAAACAAAATTTTAAATTTTAAAAAAAGGTTAAAAATATCAAAAACAAACCAATTCATAGTCGGATATAGATTGATCTTCAGTGTTGTTGATTCATTTGATACTCCATATGATTGAGCCTTGCAATCAAAGAAAATAACTTTTACGAAGGATTAATAAACATTGATTTTAACTAAACATATCTGAACTATCAAGTATGTAAGTTTTCTACCTGAACTATTGCCAATTATTTATCGAAACTTGTTAAGTATTGACTCGATACATCTTTTAAATAAGAATAAAAAGTGAAAGCACATTTAAAGTATCACAGTTTTTTGAGTTTCGTATCTGAACTATCAGATGTGTGAGTTTCATACCTGAACTATCATCAAATGTTTATCGAAATACACCTAAACTATCCATTGTTCCATTTTCCTATCTAAACCGATGATGATATTTCAGGTAAGAAAAGTGACCAATTGGTAGTTAAGGTATGTTTTGATTAACATTTGGTGATAGTTCAAGTAGAAAAAATAAATAATGATAGTTCGAGTGGATATTTTAGGTGTGTTTTTTATCATTCGCTCTTGAAACAACAATAAATAAAATAACAATTTTATTATGTTATTTTTTGATATAATTAGAGGTGATTCTAGGATCTTTAAAACATGAATGCACTACTGAAAAAGAAGGAAAAAAATGTACTAAGTAAGAATTAATGTCCTCTAGATAAATGATTCAACAATCAATCAAGTACACTATTTAGCTTTTTTATAATATGAGTGCCATCAAATAATATTATATCAATATATATGTATATGTATATATATATATATATATATATATATATATATATATATATATATATATATATATATATATAAAGTACTTAATTTTACGGAAGACCATATATTCATGTGCTTCATTTTTTAGGCGATAAATTCATCTTTGAATATGATAGATTTAATATTTTGAGAAATGATTATAATTGATAATAAGATAAACTAAGTAACAAATTAGTTCTTAATTTTTCAAAGACTGAGTAAATAAAATTAAATATTTATTTTTAATGCAGTGAATAAGTAAAAATGAAGAGAGAAAATATTTACTTTCTTTTCAGTATTTTCTTATGATGTATGAATAGTTATTATTGGTTGTTCATTTATTCCTATTATTTACATGGCATAAAAAAATGTGTTTGAGAAATTAATCAATGTGTCAGTGAAAGAATAAATGCTGCATAAGATTCCTGTATATTGACATTTATGAATTACTCCTATATAAATCTATCCATAAATCTAAATCTAAATGATCACAAGGGTAAAAATGTCTAAAACAAACTAGTTCAGAATATGAACACAAGTTTGGTGGCTGTTGTGGTCAAAATTTTTGTGGTCATTTTGATTTATCCATAATATAAATGCAGACATTCAATATAATGCAAAACATTTATAACAAAAAAGAATTAGTTAAATTTATTCACTTTAGTTGACTCCTGTAATCTCTTTTCCCATTTTGTAGGCCTATGTAATAAAAATACAAAAAGAAACTGGCCTTTATATAAGTGTTGGTTCGACAAAAACTAGGTTGTTCTTTTTATATCAGATTGTGTCTTTTTGAGCAGAGTGTAGATCCACCCACCCGACCATCTCCAAGGTTAGCTTTTTTCCTTCTCTTTATTCAATCCAAGAGGTACAACAGCCTTGCTTTACTACTCTCTGCTAGATCTACTGGTCTTTGTGTTCAACTGGCCTTCATTCTTTTGGGTTGTGAACTCCAGATGTGTAGGTTTTTCAGATTTTCTTTTTTGTTGTTTTTCTGAATTGAAAAATTGATTAATGTTATGAAAGATGAGATATGACTTGATGAAGAGGTTTCTTTCTTTTAAAGCGCCTTTTTTTTTTACTTCCCTCTGTGTAGAATTTGAAACTTTGATAAAATGGACTTTGGTGTGGAGGCTCAAGTTGATTTTGTGTTGTGGCTGGAAAATGACGTGTCTCGGAACATTCTAATGCTTTTGCATGATCCAGCTGATGTGGTTCGTGTTGCCGCTGTTTCACGCCTTTGGTACCAATTTGGTGAGCCTTTCAATTTTTCCTTTTTTGTACTCTTTATGTTAGGAAGGAAGTGAAACTAAAAAAGAGTATTTTAGGTAAGTCATAGATTGCATTTTGGATTTTAGTTGCGCTCTTTCATCCTTATACATACTTAAGTAAACCCATTACCAATCAAAAAGATAGTATGGTTAGAGCTTAGACCAAATTACCTGTAGGTCCTTTTTGTTTTTCCCATGCGGTATCACCACCAACGTAACCTACTTCTCATGTGATAAGTTGAAATACTAATATGTCTCCCACTTGGGCTGTGAAGAACCATGTAACTCTAATGTACAACCTACATTACTTCGATCTTCTGGCTCTTTATGATATGTGACATCAGCAATTTCTTTCATAAAGAAAATTGATGCTATATGTGTGTATGTGTGTGTGTGTGTATATATATTAAGCATTTATTATTCAGAAAATCTATGGATGCATGCCATTTTTTTCTACTTGAAGGTTTACTATCATTTGAGAGAACAAATTAAATTAAATGTGTTGAAGGTCGTCTACTTATTTATTTTTGCAGTGGTTACTAATGGAATTTCCAAGAAACTATGTTTGCAAAAGTTTCCGCAGCTCTCGATAATTGCACGTGTAACGGAAGCAGAAGAAAATGATGTTGAGTGTAGCAATTCCGGTTGGGATACTCTAAAGAGAGAGCATAGTGTTTATGCTTCTCTACTTGAAGCTATTGAAAAACCAAGCTCATGTCCAATTAGTAATTGCATACGTAATGCAGTTAGCGCTTCAAGTACGGACCATTATCTAGCTCGAAGAGACAGATATGGAAGTAGTATGCCTCCATTCTGGTCAAGTATAGGACACAGTGATCCTAATGCCCCTGAGACGCTAATTTACAAACTGATGGCTGATCTTTGTGTCATCACTGAAATTCAAATACAACCTTTAAAAGGTGAATATTGTTCAATTTCTTTCTCTTATCATCCATCACTTCTGGGCAGTACTAGTACTATTCCCCATCAGAGCTAATATGCAAACATTTCCAAATCAGTTTCTTTCCTTCCAGGCAAGCCCATATGGTGCTCAAAATCTGTTCGATTTCGATTAGGACACCCCAAATCCTTAAGAGATAAGTGTGATCTCCTGCACTGGTCCCGGGAACAGCCTGCTGATCACAAGTTTATATGGACCTATACCTCACAAGAATTCCCTATGAGACAGGTAACTCTGTCATAAATAAAAAGTATAAAGGTCTTGACATCATCCCCAGACCTTCCAAAGGAGTACTGTCATAGAGAATTAACAGATCAAACTTTGATGGACAGGAGAACTGCTTGCAGAATTTCAAGCTACCAGAGCCTGTGCTTTGTGTTGGTGGATATCTGCAGATTGAACTATTGGGGAGAGCTGTGAAATGTGACCTCGACGACTTATTTTATATATGGTCAGTGTTCAACACTTTTCTCTCTTAAAATTGAAAGTTATTTATTGGTCTATCCATTAGCAAGATGTTGTACCTAACTTGTCTCTCTACTAATAAAGCTGGTTATAGAGTTAGTTATCAAAAACACACCTGAAATATTGAGTTTCCTATCTTAACTAGATATCACCAATATTTATCAAAACAAACCTCAACTACTAGGTTATATTATGCATTCTTCTGAATGTCATTGCGGAGGAACTTAGATGAATGTTGGTTTCCATAGTGATGATCAATATTCACTACCTTACCATTTTATTTACAACCCAAAGTTCTACTAAATTAAAAAAACTTTTCGATTAGGAAACATGAAGCGCAGACTAGGAGGGGAAAAAAATTTAAGTGCTCGGGTCATCACTCCAACCCCCAAGATACTAAAATCTTAAGAAATATATCGTCTCCGTGGGGACTAGAATAGTTATCAATAAATTTCTTCTTGGCTAAAGTGAAGATATACAAAGGTTTTGGTATGACTTTGTAAAGATCTAAAACAAGAAGTAAAGGTGATCTTAGAGTTAAAATAAATAATTAATCACAGAGCTTACCGAGAAAAAAAGATAGGAAACATGATTTGAGATAATTAATAAAGAACTTGCTCCTTGATTAATATTTATTATTGAAAATAATTGCTGATTACTTTCTCGAATATAATCATGAATATAATGGAGTTTATATCTGGGAATATACCATCAAACATGCACAACAGGTGCTAAACCAAGAAACCAAGAAAATTGAGTGTTGGTTAACAAATAAGTATTGAAATTAAAAATGGTGATATTGACTTGGTCAACTATAAATAAAAAGTAGATATAATTAGAGTGATTAAAAACTTTAGGTGTAAATTAAAATTTTAATAACTTTAGAAAAACTTTCCTCCTAGATTTTCAATTTCAAAATTTAAATTTCCCTTCTCTTTTTATCTTTTCATGTCACTTTATTTTTTTTCTTTCGCTTCTCACTCCAAATTTCTCTCCTCCATCTCCTCCTCCTCCTCCTTCTTTTTCCTCCTCCTCCGTCTATGTCGTTGTTGTTGTCGCCGCTACCGCTACGCTAACGCCGCCACCATCATCGTTGTGTTCATCTTTTTTACTGTGTTATTCTTATTCTCTTCTTCTTCTTCTTTTTTCTTATTTCTTCGAGCTTTTTTTGCTCTAGTTGTGAGCTTGAATATATATATTTTTTCAAATCATTGAGAAAATTCTATAGAAAATAGCAATTGCTGCAGTTGTTTCAGCAGCCGTTGAAAAATATGCACCAACTGCTAAAAACTATGCAGCAACTAAATATGTTTCAACAGTTGTCGCATCTATTTTAACACTTGCTGCATATGTTTTCAGCAGTTACTGAATCTGTTCCAACAGTTGCTACATATGTTGTTGCAAAACCGAAATTCTAATTCTCTAGGAAAAACAAGTCACTTACTATATAATTCTATAGCAGTCACCAAATTGTTTTTTTTTGTTTTCATTTGTTTCTTTCGTATAAACAGGAGATACTATTGTTAATTAATAGATGGTTTATTCTTGGGATGCCAAGTACGTACTTGTATTGGTATTTACCTTTTATGCTTGGTGCATCAATACAATTATTTGATTTATCAAATAGTTAATGTACTTATCAAAAATAGTAAAATACCATATTGTAGATGTTTTATAAGAAGGCTGGTTGATTATAATTACATATGTGATTTTGACAAATAATGTTTCAATCTTATGTGTAGTATTAGACATGTGGGAGTTGTAGGGCGACCTCTCAGTCCTGAGTTCGACGTAGAGGTCCTAGATCCGTCTCAAGAACTTGTGTTGAAGTACAATCGAGATATTTTCAGACTCATCTTGCAAAGCTTCTCTAATGGAGGTCCTCAAGACTCAAATATGCGTCTAACACTATCAGAGGGGCATATGTCTGATGCAGTCTTTCAAAAGTTCTTTTTACAAAATCACCAGCCGGATTTCGAGGACGAGAACGATGAGGATGAGGACGAGGATGGTGAGGATGAGGACGAGGATGAAGATGAGGATGAGGACGAGGATGATGAGGATGATTAAATGGATGAAGTGGGAATATTGTAATTTAACATTGCTATTTTCTTTTCTTTACAAGTGATTGATGTAAGCCCGCTTGTCTTTGATGGTCCTTTATTAAGTTGTTTTGCTGCAGTTCTTTCTGTACTTGTAAAGTTATAGAGCTGCATAAACTCTTGAAAGATTGAAACTGTTTTTATTTTTGGGATTATTTGTTGTAGATGCTTCTACTTTGCTTTTACATATTTTCCAATAACAAAGTCAATCATATATATTATACATCATGTTTGATGAAAGTAAGAGCTGCAAAATATCCCTACCTCTATGTATCTTTTTAGACATTTTCAGTGTACTAATCCTTTCTATGGCTTCCTTCTTTATCCATGTTACCACTAACTCACTATTTACAACTACACCTCTATATGCTTTCCAGTTCCTAGCTAGTTGCCCAGGTATGGTAAATCATGGCACTCCAAGTAGCTGCTAACACCTCCTTTTTAAACTGAGGTCAGTGCTTCCCTTTAATGCTATTCATAACCATCTTCCGGATGCATGTTGCAAAGCTTGTCTAGTGGACGTCCTCAAGACTAAAATGTGCCTCTTAACACTATCAGAGGAACTTGTAGTTGATGCAGCATTTGCGGAGTTATTTTTCACAGACATAAACCTTTGAAGAGGAAAAGCTGTATTTTTTTTGAATGATTTGTTGTTGATGCGTCTTCTTTGCTTTTGCATATTTTTCAGTAACAAAATTAAATATATAGTTGAGATCAGTAGAATGCAAGATCCACTTATAAATCAGTACAGAGTTGCACTCTTTTGCATGTCAGTGGGTTTCAACTACTTGTAAAAGATATCACTCCTCTTTGGGTCCTTTGCTTTCCCCTAGTTACTTGCTTAAGTATGAAGGCTGGACCACCACCTCCTTAATAATAGTAATGAATTAATTAAAAGAAAGAGAAGAGGTGGTAGTCTGCAAGCGTAAAAGGACGTTGTTGGGTTCAAACTAAGCTGTCCAGCAACAGTAGTTCTCCAGAAAAAAAAATCAAAAAAGAAGAAAATAGGAGAGAAGCGATCATACAACAAATCCCAACCCAAGCTGCTGCCTCTAAAATATCAAATACTCATTGAGGAAGAAGACCCAATCCCTGTACCCTACTTTCAATTTTCAGCAGTAAATTTATTCACCAATTAACTTTTTTTTTCTAGGTAAATAACTTAAGTGGTAATTGGGCTCGGGAGCACAAGAAATTTAGGTTATTGACAGGTTCTAGCATTGACGCAACAAATTGGTATTGAATTCCTTAGCTAGACAAGTACCGTTAAAATTAGGTGAAAGATAGGTTCTATAAGAGGTATTTATGCGTGGATTGAGAGCTAAGTCTAATTAATGGCAGGCCTTATATGTTGCTAGCCATCTAAAATAGTTGATACTACTATCCAAATTTCAATGCTTGGGCAGTTGTTGATGTCTTCTTTTTTTTTTAATAATAATAATTATTATTTTAAAAAAATAATCTGACTTGAACTTTTGTAGAAGGAATATAAGAATTTGTAGGGAGACGGTTGTGTGCAACGAAATTTTATTAAAGTTGAATTCACAAGAAATTTGGATTATATTAAATTTAAGATATATTTCTCCAAATAAATAATATGAATTACTATAATGGGATTAATCATTTGAGTCCAATAAATATGGATTTAATAAATGGTCCAATTTCATTCGGTTAATCCATCAAATTGGGCTACAAATGATAAGCCCATTTTAAGGAGCCCAAGATGTCATCTTTCTAGAGGTCCAAATTGGTGCCATGTGTCAAGTGACGTGTCATGCCAAGTCAAATTAAAGAGCCAATGGGATCATGCCACATGTCAAAAACGGCACAGCATGCCTAGTCAAATCAAAGGCCAATGAAAATACGCTACGTATATAAATGACATGTTCCGACCAATCAAATATCGATATGTCAACTTAAATCTGATTGGTTGAAAGAAGTTCTTCCTTATCACAACTCTTCCATTCTACAACTATAAATAGGGGTCTCATAATCCAGAAAAGGGACCTGAATTCCAACAACAAACCAGATAGAGCTCGTGGATCAAACGCCGTAGATTAGATAAAACTCAAAAGCCCTTGAATTCAAGTACAAGTCAAGATCAAATTCATCAAGTTCAAGATCAAGCTCAAACATCCTTGAATTTGTATTCGAAAAGAAGAACCAGAGGATTAGTAGAGATTGTAACACTCATATTCATAATAAATACTATGATTGTTGTGATATTTTTTCCGTCTTGATTATTATTTTTTCGGCACGAGATTTTATTATCTATAAAATTGGCACGCCCAGTGGGACAATTTCTACCTCTCATCTCATCTCTTCAACCTTCAAGAATCAAGAACATCGAAACATTGAAATGGCTTTCAAGAAGATCAACCCAAATTCAACTTCCCCTAAGATTGGTAACTCCAAGTTTTCTGCTGAGATGGAAAGCATCCTCGATGTTACTTTTGGAAGTTTTGGACCCGTCACGAGAAGCAAAACAAACATGCTAGGAAAACAAGCACTCCAAGTGCCGTCTGCATAAAATCCAGTCTTTGGATCTTCATCCCAAAAGGAGCAAGATCTTTTACCAACGCATCGAAAGAAGAAGATAATGTGGCTGAGAGAATCAAGAAGACTCTGGCTCTACTTGACCTCTCTGTAGCAATGACTGATTTTGATATCTGCACTCTTATCGTAGTTTATGATGTTGTCTACAATCAGCTTTAGCTTCAAGTTGGGCGTGTCCTCCTTTGTCACCATGTTGGCCACAAGCATTGAGTGAAGTTCTAAAGTGAAATTAGTGTGCCCATTAAGACAACACCATTTCACTCCAAACTCTTCCGCCATAGCTTCAACCATGATACTAATGCTCCATTGGATTGAGATAGAAAAGACCATGATTCAGTCCCCTTGACTATCCCTAACAATTCCTCCTATGCCAGCTCTACCCAAATTTTGAGAGAAATTCCCATCGGTGTTAACTTTGATAGTGCCCTGTGGAACTTTGTTCCAACATACTTGTTTTCATCTTTGTATAGGTCTAAGCGTTTCCACAATGTTGTAGACATCTATCCATTTGGCAATAAGCTGAAGAGAGTGAATAAAACAGCCTTGATATTCCACATGGTTTGATGCTCCATTTTGATATGATATATCCTCCTCTGCTCACCATACTTACAAGAACATCCCTGTTTCCATAATTCCCAATAGATGTGCAATGCTGCGATTTGGAGAAAAATTTTGTGAATTCTGTTTGCTGGTTTGGTGGTCCACCAGTTTTTGAAAATGTTGACAATAGGTTGATTGTTGTGTTGTACTCCAATTGGATTCTCAATAACATTCCAAATCTGTTTTTCTGCCTCATCATCAACAAACACGTGTTGTATTGTTTCAATATGTGGAATCCTGCAACACAAACAATCTGTACTTTAGTTAGTATTAAATTTGTTAATAGTGTCCACAAAAGGCATTCTCCTTTTAAATATCCTCCAACTAAGGAAAGGGACATTGGCATGCTATAGATTATAAAGGAAAGGATTTTTCAAAGCTTGATTTTTAATAATATGCCAAGCACTACTATTAGAGAAAACACCATTTTGGGTAGGGTTCCAAATAGGTAGTCAGGTTTGTTATGATTGCCTATCGCAACAGTGGAGATATGGTGTACCATCTGATCAGGAAGAATATTAGCAAGTTTAACAGTGTTTTATCCATCATTCAAGATAAATTTACTAACAGTTAATTTGACAGACTTGTGCCTTGGTATAGCTTAGCTAAGACCCTTTTACCTGTCCAGCTGTCCCACCAAAAGCTAGAGTTTCCTGATTGAATCTTTTAGAGAATATGACATTCAGCTTTGATCTTGATTTTCATCAAGTTTTTTCAAGTGGGAGAATTCGCATTAGTAATAATTTTTCCCACAGGATGGGATCTTTTGCAATACTTATTTCTCAAAAAATCAGCTCATAAGAAAGGTTGAGTTCTAAACCTCCACCACCTCTTTAGGACCAAGGTGTTAGCAATATCTTCCATGTTTTTTTGATACCAATTCCACCTTCATCCTTAAGAAGAGCAAGTTTATGCCAAGCAGACCAGTGATATTTGTTTTTACTTTCACTTGCACCCCAAAGAAAGTTGGCAAAATTTTTTTAATAAGATGAAGGGTTACTATAGGAAGCTTTAAAGAAGATAGAATATACATAGACATAGATTGTAAAACATGTTTAATAAGTATAATTTTACCACTGTGTGAGAGTATGTTACTTTGCCATCCGTTAAGTTTCTTAACTATTTTAGCAAGCATTCTATCAAAATGACAAAGCTTTTTTTTTTTTACCACTAATGATATGGCAACCCAAATTAGTAAAAGACAATCTCTTATCCATATAGCCAATGGCTCTTCTCATCCTATTAATTCTGCTAGCAGCCGTGTTAGAAGCTATGATGAAGAATCTCTCTTATCCTGGTTAACTTTTTGCCCAGAAGCCTTTTCATACCTCTTTACCTATTTCTAAACTATTTTAATGGATTTATTGTTACCAGCGCTGAATATCACTATATCATCAGCATATGCTAGATGATTAATGATAGGTTCTCCAGTGTCCATGCTGAAAGGAGTGAAATTACTATTAGTAGTAAGATTATTCAGTATTCTGGGTAAAATTTTAGAACCAATAATGAATAACGAGAGTGAGAGTGGGTCTCCTTGTTTAAGATCATGTGACGAGGTAAAGAAACCAACTCTGGAGACATTAGTGAGAATTGAGCACCATACATGGACACTAATCTCATAATGATATCCAGCCATTCTTCAGAAAAGCCAAATTTCCTCGTGACAGCTACAAGAAAGTCCCATGACTTCCTGTCATAAGCTTTGGCCATATCGAGCCTAATGATGGTATTCCCGCCTTTGTTAGTTTTTTTGATGCCATGAACAATTTCTTGAGTCAAAAGCACATTCTCTGTAATAAATCTTCCTTTCATAAAGTCACTCTGATTTTCAGAAATCAGTCTTTTCAATATGGTATTCAGCCTTTTGGAGAGAATATTAGATATAATTTTACTGGAGAAATTGCTCGGACTGGTTGGTCTAAGCTCAAAAATATTGGTAGGGGAGTCAGCCTTAGCTATGAGAACCAGACTAGTATGTGAATAATATTTTGTGAGGTTTTTTCCTCTGAAAAATTCATGGACGAAGTTCATGACATCTTCTTCTATAACGTACCAACATTTATGATAGAAGGTACCAGTGAAACCATCAGGACCAGCCGCACTTGAAGTACTCATGCTGAATACAGTATCTTGTATTTCTATTGAGTCAGGCGTTGCAATAGCAAAATAATTATTAGAGTCAGTAGTGGTGGGAATGTAATCCAGGATATCTTGGTCGTTGAAACGATGAGGTAAATTAAATAGATGTTTGAAATGTTGAATTGCAGCCTTTGCAATTTTTTCATCTCCTTCGACCCATCTGTCTCTATGATCCTTGATTCTGTGAAGTTGTAGTTTTCTTTTCCTGTCTCTAATGAGACTATGGAAGTATTTATTGTTGTAGTCTCCTTCCTCAAACCATTGTGCTCGTGCTTTTTGTTTCAGGAGGTTTTCTTGAATGTTCATCCATCTAATGTATTCCGCTTGGCCTTTGTGAAGGTCCTCTCGGCTGTGTTCATTGGTGAGAAGGACAAGTATGTTGAAGACATAGTGATTTAATGTCGTAGAGGTAAATATGATTTTTTTCTAAGAGTACAAGGGCAAATATGACCATAAAGTTGTATCAAAAGGGCAAATATGTTGAAAATATATAACGAAGGATAGATATAATTTATTTGTAAGAGAACAAGCTAAGGGCAAATATGACTCTTGTCCCTGTATAGTTTTATGTAGTTAACAAATTATGATGGTTCACATTATACTAATTGTACGTGCACTCTTTAATTTTTAAATAATTTTTTAATATCTCACATTTTACTATTATATTATTTTAAAAGTTTACGTCAAATAACATGAAATATGCAAGCAACACACGTATTAAAAACTAATAAAAATATAAGGACTAATTTAACTGGAATTATCCTCTATGAGATAAATGACATATAATTCATCAAAAATATTATAAAATAATAAAAAAAGAAGGAGAATGTTATAGAAAAAGAAAAAAGAGCAAATTTATTATTTATCTTGAAAGATGAAATATCATAACTTTTCTCTAAAAAAAAACAAAATAGATGTTTAATATAATATAAGGGTGATGCTAAATGGCCACAAAATTTGTGTCCACAATTTGGCCATAAAGGTTAAAAGACAATATTAACCTTTTCCTTCCAAAATAATATTTATCCTTTATTAAATTTTATTTTATTCCCAATTTCCCATGTTGGGAGAATGCTTACATGGTCAACAAAAACTCTTTAATACTTAGTTTAAAAACCGACGGACAGGATCGTTTTCAAAATTTCATCGATTTTAATTTTTAATTGCTTTCTGATTTATCCGCAAGATGTACCCCCATCTTATACACACACACGCGCGCGCGCACTTATAAAATTATTTTCATAAAAAAATAAATGAATTTTTTTTAAAATTATTTTCATAAATAAATTATATTCTAAAATTTTAAATTTTGTCCAATTTCTATATCGGGGGAAAATTTTCATGTATTGGGAAACAACTAATAAATAAATTAAAGAAAATTTAAAATTTGAGTAATATATATATACTAACTTCCTATATATATTTGTGTAAACAAATATTCATAAAAAAAAACTTTCATAAATAAAATAAAAAATTTTCATAAATAAATTGATTAGAAAATTTAGATTTTGTCCAATTACCATGTATGTATATACAATTTTTTATAAGTATTATTTGTGTAAATAAATACTAATAAAAAATTTTCATATATAAATTATGTTACAAAATTTTAAATTTTGTTCAGTTCCATCTAGGCAGAAAGTTTCCGTGCATTGAAAAACTAATAAATACATTAAACAAAATTTAAAATTTAAAAAAAAGGTTAAAAATATCAAAAACAAACCAATTCATAGTCGGATATAGATTGATCTTCAATGTTGTTGATTCATTTGATACTCCATATGATTGAGCCTTGCAATCCAAGAAAATAACTTTTATGAAGGATTAATAAACATTGATTTTAACGAAACATATCTGAACTATCAAGTATGTAAGTTTTCTACCTGAACTATTGCCAATTATTTATCGAAACTTGTTAAGTATTGACTCGATACATCTTTTAAATAAGAATAAGAAGTGAAAGCACATTTAAAGTATCACAGTTTTTTGAGTTTCGTATCTGAACTATCAGATGTGTGAGTCTCATACCTGAACTATCATCAAATGTTTATCGAAATACACCTAAACTATCCATTGTTCCATTTTCCTATCTAAACCGATGATTATATTTCAGGTAAGAAAAGTGACCAATTGGTAGTTAAGGTATGTTTTGGTTAACATTTGGTGATAGTTCAAGTAGAAAAAATAAATAGTGATAGTTCGAGTGGATATTTTAGGTGTGTTTTTTATCATTCGCTCTTGAAACAACAATAAATAAAATAACAATTTTATTATGTTATTCTTTCATATAATTAGAGGTGAATCTAGGATCTTTAAAACATGAATGCACCACTGAAAAAGAAGGAAAAAAATGTACTAAGTAAGAATTAATGTCCTCTAGATAAATGATTCAACATTCAATCAAGTACACTATTTAGCTTTTTTATAATATGAGTGCCATCAAATAATATTATATCAATATATATGTATATGTATATATATATGTGTGTATATACACACACACATACGTACATATACACATACATACATACATACATACATATACATATACATACATACATACATATATATATAGATATATAGATATATATATATAAAGTACTTAATTTTACGGAAGTCCATATATTCATCTGCTTCATTTTTAGGCGATAAATTCATCTTTGAATATGATAGATTTAATATTTTGAGAAATGATTATAATTGATGAAAAGATAAACTAAGTAACAAATTAGTTCTTAATTTTTCAAAGACTGAGTAAATAAAATTAAATATTTATTTTTAATGTAGTGAATAAGTAAAAATGAAGAGAGAAAATATTTACTTTCTTTTCAGTATTTTCTTATGATGTATGAATAGTTATTATTGGTTGTTCATTTATTCCTATTATTTACATGGCATAAAAAAATGTGTTTGAGAAATTAATTAATGTGTCAGTGAAAGAATAAATGCTGCATAAGATTCCTAGATATTGACATTTATGAATTACTCCTATATAAATCTATCCATAAATCTAAATCTAAATGATCACGATGGTAAAAATGTCTAAAACAAACTAGTTCAGAATATGAACACAAGTTTGGTGGCCTTTGTGGTCATTTAGATTTATCCATAATATAAATGCAGACATTCAATATAATGCAAAACATTTGTAACAAAAAAGAATCAGTTAAATTTATTCACTTTAGTTGACTCCCGTAGTATCTTTTCCCATTTTGTAGGCCTCTGTGATAAAAATACAAAAAGAAACTGGCCTTTATATATAAGTGTTGGTTCGACAAAAACTAGGTTGTTCTTTTTATATCAGATTGTATCTTTTTTAGCAGAGTGTAGATCCACCCACCCGACCATCTCCAAGGTTAGCTTTTTTCCTTCTCTTTATTCAATCCAATATGTGGAATCCTGCAACACAAACAATCTATACTTGAGTTAGTATTAAACTTGTTAATAGTGTCCACAAAAGGCATTCTCCTTTTAAATATCCTCCAGCAAAGGAAAGAGATTTTAAAAGGGACATTGGCATGCTATAGATTATAAAAGAAAGGATTTTTCAAAGTTTGATTTTTATAAATATGCCATGCACTACTATTAGAGAAAACACCATTTTGGGTAGGGTTCCAAATAGGTAGTCAGGTTTGTTATGATTGCCTATCGCAACAGTGGAGATATGGTGTACCATCTGATCAGGAAGAATATTAGCAAGTTTAACAGTGTTTCATCCATCATTCAAGATAAATTTACTAACAGTTAATTTGGCAAACTTGTGCCTTGGTATAGCTTAGCTAAGGCCCCTTTACCTTTTCAGCTGTCCCACCAAAAGCTAGAGTTTCCTAATTTAATCTTTCAGAGAATATGACATTCAACTTTGATCTTGATTTTCATCAAGTTTTTCCAAGTGGGAGAATTCGCATTAGTAACAATTTTTCCCACAAGATGGGATCTTTTACAATACTTATTTCTCAAAAAATCAGTTCATAAGGAAGGTTGAGTTCTAAACCTCCACCACCTCTTTAGGACCAAGGTGTTAGCAATATCTTCCATGTTTTTTATACCAATTCCACCTTCATCCTTAGGAAGAGCAAGTTTATGCCAAGCAGACCAGTGATATTTATTTTTACTTTCACTGGCATCCCAAAGAAAGTTAGCAAAATACTTTTTAATAAGATGAAGGGTTACTATAGGAGGCTTTAAAGAAGAGAGAATATACATATACATAGATTGTAAAGCATGTTTAATAAGCACAATTTTACCACCACGTGAGAGTATGTTACTTTGCCATCCATTAAGTTTCTTAACTATTTTAGCAAGCATTCTATCAAAATGACAAAGCTTTTTTTTTTTTACCACTAATGATAGCGCAACCCAAATTAGTAAAAGGCAAGCTCTTATCCATATAGGCTCTTCTTATCCTATTAATTCTGCTAGTAGCCGTGTTAGAAGCTATGATGAAGAATCTCTCTTATCCTGATCAACTTTTTTCCCAGAAGCCTTTTCATACCCCTTTACCTATTTCTGAATTATTTTAATGGATTTGTTGTTACCAGCGCTGAATATCACTAAATCAACATATGCTAGATGATTAATGATAGGTTCTTCGGTGTCCATGCTGAAAGGATTAGTAGTAAGATTATTCAGTAATCTGGATAAAACTTTAGAACCAATAATGAATGAAGAGGGTGAGAGTGGGTCTCCTTGTTAAAGATCACGTGACGAGGTAAAGAAACCAACTCTGGAGACATTAATGAGAATTGAGCACCATACATTGGACACTGATCTCATAATGATATCCAACCATTCTTCAGAAAAGCCAAATTTCCTCGTGACAGCTATAAGAAAGTCCCATGACTTCCTGTTATAAGCTTTGGTCATATCGAGCCTAATGATGGTATTCCCGCCTTTGTTAGTTTTTTTGATGTCATGAACAATTTCTTAAGTCAAAAGCACATTCTTTGTAATAAGTCTTCCTTTCATAAAATCACTCTGATTTTCAGAAATCAGTCTTTTCAATATGGTATCAGCCTTCTAGAGAGAATTTTAGAAATAATTGTACTAGAGAAATTTCTTAGGCTGATTGGTCTAAGCTCAAAAATATTGATAGGGGAGTCCGCCTTAGGTATGAGAACTAGACTAGTATGTGAATAATATTTTGTGAGGTTTTTTCCTCTGAAAAATTCATGGACAAAGTTCATGACAACGTACCAACATTTATGATAGAAGGTACCGGTGAAATCATCAGGACCAGCCGCATTTGAAGCACTCATGCTGAATACAGTATCTTGTATTTCTATTGAGTCAGGCTTTGCAATAACAAAATAATTATCAGTGTCAGTAATAGTGGTGGGAATGTAATCCAGGATATCTTGGTCGTTGCTATGATGAGGTAAATTAAATAGATGTTTGAAATGATGAATTGCAGCCTTCGTAATTTTTTCATCTCCTTCGACCCATCTCTCTCTATGATCCTTGATTCTATGAAGTTATAGTTTTCTTTTCCTGTCTCTAATGAGACTACGGAAGTATTTATTGTTGTAGTCTCCTTCCTCAAACCATTGTGCTCGTGCTTTTTGTTTCAGGAGGTTTTCTTGAATGTTCATCCATCTAATGTATTCCGCTTGGCCTTTGTGAAGGTCCTCCCGGCTGTGTTCACTAGTGAGAAGGACAAATATGTTGAAGATATAGTGATTTAATGTCGTAGAGGTAAATATGATTTTTTCTAAGAGTACAAGGCACATATGACCATAAAGTTGTATTAAAAGGGCAAATATGTTGAAAAAATATAACGAAGGACACATATAATTTATTGTAAAAGAACAAGCTAAGGGCAAATATGACACTTTTCCCTATATAATTTTATATAGTTAATAAATTATGATGGTTTACATTTTACTAATTGTACATGCACTATTTAATTTTTAAATATTTCTTTATAAATATCTCACACTTTTACTATTATATTATTTTAAAGTTTACATCAAATAACATGAAATATGCGAGCAACACACGTATTCAAAACTAATAAAAATATAAAGACTAATTTAACTGGAATTATCCTCTATGAGATAAATGACATATAATTCATCAAAAATAATATAAAATAATAAAACAAGAAGGAGAATGTTGTGGAAAAAGAAAAAAGAGAGCAAATTTATTATTTATCTTGAAAGATGAAATATCCTAACTTTTCTCTAAAGAAACAAAATAGATGTTTAATGTAATATAAGGGTGATGCTAAATGGCCACAAAATTTGTGTCCACAATTTGGCCATAAAAAGTTAAAAGACAATATTAACCTTTTCCTTCCAAAATAATATTTATCCTTTATTAAATTTTATTTTATTCCCAATTTCCCATGTTGGGAGAATGCTTCCATGGCAACAGAAACTCTTTAATACTGGGAGTTATTAAAAATAAGAACAAATACATTAATCTTTCTGGTGTATTATAAGTTGGAATAAATACAATAATTTTTTTTAAAAAATATACGGCTTTCTCTAAAAACACTCAAATACAGTTAAGTTTTTCTTAAAAAAAAATACATCAAGAATACACTAGTCTTCTCGACTTTTTCTCCTCCTTTATGTAAACATCAATTTCAAAACCTAGAACACAACTGAAGAAAATATGAATCCGAATGAAGAAACATGAATACAATAGAAGAAACTTCGCCGGCGCTAGTACACATTAATACAGAAGAAGAAATTGTAGCTTGTCCGGCAAGCATGTAGATGAACCAAGAAAATATGTATGAGCTGGTTTGGGAGGAGTTGTACAGATCTTTCGGGATGACATTGGGTGATAGTTTGATGAATGAAAATGAACGGATCGATATCAATTCACATGATAGTTTCAACAATGTTATACATTTTAGACGAGGATGGAGAAGCCGATGAAGAATACAATGAAGTTGTTGAAAGTGACGAGGAACACATTTTAGGAGATGAGTTTGAAGAATATGATGTTGATCGTGAACCGGAGGATGTTTTCACCGAAAAGGATGTGGTTGCAGGTCCAATCTCCGGAATGCAATTTAGAGATAAAGATTATTTATTTGCATTTTAAACTAAGTATACCACAAAGAGTAACAATTGTAAAGCTAGGATCACTACCATTTTTGATAATTATGGTTGTTGGCGTGTCTCTACGATAGTTAATGAACACCAATCATGAGTTGCTTCCTGCATTATCGCGGTTGATGGCTGGACATAGGTCCATTAGTGAATCTTTGAAGAGGGATGTTATAGCTCATGATCTATCTGACATTAGACCCTCCAAGAATATTAGACTTGCTGAGGTTCAATGTGGTGGACCGCAAAATTTGGGTTGCACTACAAAGGACTGTAGAAATTTTTATTTTGAAGAGCAGAAATTTTGATGCAAGAAGGGGACGCACAATCATTGCTCAACTTTTTTCATGAAAAGCAGGTAAAGGATAGGGAGTTTTTCTATTAAATAGACGTTGATAATAGTGGTTTGGGTGCATTCACACTGTAAGGCTGCCTATGAGCAATTTCATGATGCGATATGCTTCGATACGACGTACCTTGTGAATCGGTACAATATGCCATCTGCTTCATTTGTTGGCATCAATCACCACAGACAGTCCATACTAGTTACTAGGATGTGCACTCATGTCTCATGAAGATATCCCCAGTTACAAATTGGTTTTTAGAACTTGGCTTGAGGCCATGGGAAACATTCAACTTGACCATTGCTGACGTGATGCCACACACAATTCACAATACATAGATATTGTATTTGGCACATATTTCCAAAGTTGCATCTTTACTTAAGGGGGACTCCAGATTCTAAAATTGCACGTGGAGAATTTAAGTCAGATGATCCTTGATAGTATATATTAGTGTTGAAAGTTTTGAGAGAAAATAGAAAAAATATATTGCTAAGTACTATAATTTGCCAAAAAAGGGATTGGTTCAACAAGCTTTACTCTGAGAAAGAGAGAAATGGGTTCCTGTGTCCCTTGATATATTGATGTATTCTAGTTGTGCCTTATTTTTTCAAGCTGTTAAGCATTCCAAATGGTCCCAACAATGTCAGTTGACTCGATACATCTTTTAAATAAGAAAAAAAGTGAAAACACACTTAAAGTATCACAGTTTTTTGAGTTTCATATCTAAATTATCAAGTATGCGAGTTTCATACCTGAACTATCACCAAATATTTATCGAAATACACCTAAACTATCTATTGCTCCATTTTCCTACCTAAACTGATGATGATATTTCAGGTGAGAAAAAGTGAGCAATTGATAGTTAAGGTATGTCTTGGTTAACATTTGATGATAGTTCAAGTAGAAAAAGCAAATACCGATAGTTAGGGTGGATATTTTAGGTGTGTTTTTTATCCTTCGCTCTATAAACAATAATAAATAAAATAACAATTTTATTATACTATTCTTTTACATAATTAGAGGTGAATCTAGGATCTTTAAAACATGTATGCACCACTGAAAAAAAAGAAGAAAATAAATGTACTAAGTAAGAATTAATGTCCTCTAGATAAATGATTCAACATTCAATCAAGTACACTATGTAGCTTTTTTATAATATGAGTGCCAGCAAATAATATTATATCAATATATATATATATTACTTAATTTTACGGAACACCACAGATTCATGTGCTTCATTTTTTAGGCGATAAAATCATCCTTGAATATGATAAATTTAATATTTTGAGAAATGTCTAATTGATAATAAGATAATCTAAGTAACAAATTAGTTCTTAATTTTTTAAAGACTGTGTAAATAAAATTAAATATTTATTTTTAATATAGTGAATAAGTAAAAATGAAGAGAGAAAGTATTTACTTTCTTTTCAATTTATTCCTTTATTTACATGGCATAAAAAAATGTGTTTGAGAAATTAATCAATGTGTCAGTGAAAGAATAAATGCTGCATAAGATTCCTAGATATTGGCATTTATGAGTTACTCCTATGTAAATCTATCCATAAATCTAAATCTAAATGACCACAAGGGTAAAAATGTCCAAAACAAACTAGTTCAGAGTATGAACACAAATTTGCGGCCATTATGGTCAAAATCTTTGTGGTCATTTAGATTTATTTATAATATAAATATAGACATTTAATATAATGCAAAACATTTATAAAAAAAGAATTAGTTAAATTTATTCACTTTAGTTGACTCCCGCAATCACTTTTCTCATTTTCTAGACCTATGTAATAAAAATACAAAAAGAAACTGGCCTTTGTATATAAGTGTTGGTTTGATAAAAACTAGGTTGTCCTTTTTATATCAGATTGTGTCTTTTTGAGCAGAGTGTAGATCCAACCCCCACCCATCTCCAAGGTTAGCTTTTTTCCTTCTCTTTATTCAATCCAAGAGGTATAAAGGCCTTGTGTTACTAGTCTCTGCTAGATCTACTGGTCTTTGTGTTCAACCGGTCTTCATTCTATTAGGTTGTGAAGATGTGTAGCTTTTTAAGATTTTTCTTCTTTATGTTTTTCTGAATTGAAAAATTGATTAATGTTATGAAAGATGAGATATGACTTGATGAAGAGGTTTCTTTCTTTTAAAGCGCCACCATTCTCGTAGAGCACAAACATAAAATATAGCATTCAAATTCCTCCTTTTTTTTTTACTTCTCTGTATGTAGAATTTGGAACTTTGATGAAATGGACTTTGGTGTGGAGACTCGTGTTGATTTTGTGTTGTGGCTGGAAAATGACGTGTCTTGGAACATTTTAATGCGTTTGAATGATCCAGCTGATGTGGTCCGTGTTGCCGCTGTTTCACGCCTTTGGTACCAATTTGGTGAGCCTTTCAATTTTTTCTTTTTTGTACTCTTTATATTAGGAAGGAAGTGAGACTTAAAAAGATTATTTTAGGTAAGTCATAGATTGCATTTTCCTCTCTGGATTTTAGTTGCGCTCTTTCATCGTTAAACATACTTAAGTAAAACCCTTAGCTTACAAATCAAAAAGATAGTACGGTTAGACCTTGACCAAGTTACCTGGTCCTTTTTGTTTCTCCATATGCGATATCACCAACAACGTAACCTACTTGGTATGTGTTGGTGAATAGACCGTAAATTGTAGTAGAAAAATAAAATACACAAAAAGAATAAGTAAATGTTCAGGCTGAGTCAAGAATATATCGCTCTCTTTCAGGAGATTCAAGTTCACTACGGTGTAATCTTCACCGATCCATCAGTTGAAGAGTCCAAATGTCCACCAAAAGAACACCTTCCTTCAACATAAAATTATTCTCTTTTATATAGCGAATTAATTGAAGACTTGGTGAATACAACTGCCTCAAAAGTACACTACAATATTTTTCATATTTTCTCATCTTCTTCTTCTTTTTACATACTTCAACACAAGGCAAAAATATTTTTTATGTAGATGTATGTAATATTTCTTCCACAAGTAAATGTCAAAAATGTGAATAGTCATTTGAGGTGTAATGAGATAATTAGTAAAATATTATGACTTTAGTAGTTACACCACAAAATAATGACCACTTTATGATACATCGCATCAGCAGTTCTTTTCATAGAGAAAATTGATGCTATATATATTAAGCATTTATTATTCAAAAATCTAGAGATGCATGCCAATTTTGCTACTTGAAGGTTTACTATTGAAGGTTTACTATCATTTGAGAGAACAAATTAAATTAAAAATGTTGAAGGTCATCTACTTATTTATTTTTGCAGCGGCTACTAATGGAATTTCCAAGCAACTGTGTTTGAGAAAGTTTCCGCAGCTCTCGATAATTGCACGTGTAACGGAACCAGATGGAAATGATGTTGAGTGTAGCAATTCCAGTTGGGATACTCTAAAAAGAGAACATAGTGTTTATGCTTCTCTACTTGAAGATACTGAAAAATCAAACTTATGTCCAATTAGTAATTGCATACATAATGCAGTTAGCGCTTCAAGTACGAATCATTATCTAGCTCGAAGAGACATATATGGAAGTAGTATACCTCCATTCTGGTCAAGTATAGGACGCAGTGATCCTAATGCCCCCGAGACGCTAATTTACAAATTGATAGCTGATCTTTGTGTCATCACTGAAATCCAAATACAACCTTTAGAAGGTGAATATTGTTCAATTTCTTTCTCTTATCACCCATCACTTTTGGGCACTACTAGTACTATTCCGCATCAGAGCTAATATGCAAACATTTCGAAATCAGTTTCTTTCCTTCCAGGCAAACCCATATGGTGCTCAAAATCTGTTCGATTTCGATTAGGACATCCCAAATCCTTAAGAGATAAGCGTGATCTCCTGCACTGGTCCCGAGAACAGCCTGCTGGTCACAAGTTTATATGGACGTATACCTCACAAGAATTTCCTATGAGACAGGTAACTCTTGTCTTAAATAAAAAGTATAAAGGTCTTGACATCATCCCTAGACCTTCCAAAGGAGTACTGTCATAGAGAATTAACAGATCAAACTTTGATGGACAGGAGAACTGCCTGCAGAATTTCAAGCTACCAGAACCTGTACTTTGTGTTGGTGGATATCTGCAGATTGAACTGTTGGGAAGAGCTCTGAAATGTGACCTCGACGACTTATTTTATATATGGTCAGTGTTCAACACTTCTCTCTCTTAAAATTGATCTATCCATTAGCAAGAATGTTGTACCTGACTTGTCTCTCTACTAATAAAGTTAGTTATGGAGTTAGTTATCAAAAACACACCTGAAATATTGAGTTTCCTATCTTAACTAGCTATTACCAATATTTATCAAAACAAAACCTCAACTATTAGGTTATATTATACATTCTTCTAAATGTCACGGGGGGAGGGGGGAGGGGGGGAGGGGGGAACTTAGATGAATGTTGGTTTCCATAGTGACAATCAGTATTCACTACCTTACCAGTTTATTTACAACCCAAAGTTCTACTGAATTAAGAAAACTTTTCAATTAGGAAATATGAAGCGCAGACTAGGAGGGGAAAGAGAGTTAAGTGCTCGGGTCATCACTCCAACCCCCAATATACTAAAATCTTAAGAAATATATCGTCTCCGCGGTGATTAGAATAGTTATCAAATAAATTTATTCTTGGCTAAAGTGGAGATATACAAAGATTTTGATATGTCTTTGTAAAGATCTAAAACAAGAAGAAAAATAAATAATCTCAGAGCTTACCTAGAGAAAAAGAAAGGAAACTTGATTTGAGATAATTAATAAAGAACTTTCTCCTTGATTAATATTTATTGTTGAAAATAATTATTGATTATTTTCCTCGAATATAATCGTTTGTCGCAAATTCTCTCGAATAACATTGTCTAACGATTCTAGAAACACATTAAGATTTCAATTTGAAGTGCATATTATTGAATTGGATGATGGATTCAAAGATGTTGAAACTTTTTTCGAGTAACAAACTTTTAGTGATGCTTCTACAACCAATTCATTCTCTAGAATAAATGGGCCGGGTTAAAGAAGATTATTCCTATGATAAATTCTTCTTTCAAATAAATATTATTGTTCATACAAATTAATGAAGCTCACAATTGACTTTATTACTTCTTTAAAATATAATGGAGTTGATCACTAGGAATATACCATCAAACATACACATCGTTCTCTCCTGCGTTCTTTTTCCCAAAAGCTGCTTTGAGAATCCAAGATAACCTAATTAGGGCCACCTAAAATCTTATATATATAGCATCGGTGATATGATCCTATTGCAAGGTATAAGACTTGGTTCTCATATCCGTTAAATGGAAAGTTGATGTGGGGCTTATATAACTTTGGGTTCTCCCATTTTAATAGCTAGTTTTTGAGGTATGGTTCTTCGAAGGTTGTATCAATGGGATAAGTCTATGAAATTCCCGAATAAGCCATAATTTAAAACTTCCGACTGTGCCCTTTGTTGCACGATTTCCCTTCAAGCTGCGGTGGCACAACTTCTTTTTTATTCTGAAATCGCACTTGTTTCTTCTCTGATTCATTCTTCTTGTTCTCTTGGTTCGTCTTTACCTACATATAAAATGACTGCAGTTTAAACAACACACATTATATCTCTAGGTTCACATGCATAATCACGTCAAATTTATCTGGTCATATTAATGATCAGGTGCCACTATTGTTACACAAGCTTTACAGTTTTTCATAGTTTGTGGAGGTAGGTAGGATATCATGGGGAGGATCTTTTTTTTTTTTGTGAAATCATATTATAATTTCTTAATCATAAGACTTCTGGAATCAATATGGGAATTGAAGGCTCCAAAGAACTTGATAATTCTATAGTAATCACCAAGAGAGTGTTCGGTACGGAGAAAAACATAATGTTTTCCAATTTTCTCATGTTTGGTTGGAAAACACTTTATCTAGAAAAAACAAGTTCCTTACTATATAATTCTATAGCAATCACCAAATGTTTTTTTAATTTCATTTGTTTCTTTGGTATAAACCGGAGATACAATTGCTAATTAATAGATAGTTTATTTTTGGGATTCCAAGTACGTACTTGTACTAGTATTTACCTTTTATGCTTGGTGTATCAATGCAATTATTTGGCTTATCAAATAGTTAATATACTTATCAGAAACACCATATTATGGATGTTTTTTAAGAAGGCTGGTTGATTATAATCATATATGTGATATATGTGCAGTGTTAGACACGTGAGAGTTGTAGGGCGACCTCTCAGCCCTCAGTTCGACTTAGAGGTGCTAGATCCGTCTCAAGAACTTGTGTTGAAGTACTATCGAGATATTTACAGATTGATCTCGCAAAGCTTCTCTAACAAGCCTCTAACACTATCAGAAAAGCTTATGGTTGATGCAGCCTTTGAGAAGTTCTTTTTACAGAATCACCAGCCGGATTTCGAACTCATGGGTTGGGATGAGAACGAGGACGAAGATGAGGAAGAGGATGAGGCTGAAGACGAGGAAGAGGACGAGAACGAGGACGAGAACGAGAACAGAGGATGAGGGGGATGATTAAATGAATGAAGTGGAAATATTGTAATTTAACATTGCAATTTTCTTTTCTTTACAAGTGATTGATGCATGCCCGCTTGTCTTTGATTGTCCTTTATTAAGTAGTTTTGGCTGCAGTTCTTTCTGTACTTGAAAAGTTTTAAAACTGCATAAACCCTTGAAAGATGAAACTATTTGATTTTTTTCGGGGATGATTTGTTGCAAGATGCTTCTACTTTGCTTTTGCATATTTTTCAATAACAACGTCAAACATATAGTTGAGAGTAGAATGCAAGATCAACTAATTACAAATCAGCAAAGAGTTGCACTCTTGTGCATGTCAGTGGGTGTCAACTACTGATAAAAGATATCACTCTTCATTAGGTCCTTTGCTTCCCCGATTTTCATCTGCACAATAGTCAGGTGACTTTTGGATGGTGAGAGAAAGTCTCTTATGGAAGTTATTCATTCTACAAAAGCTTGTTTGGATGGTTGTTACATATCTTATTGTACCGATGAATATGATGTTTGGATATATAATTTATATTATTTTTCATTATTATATAATGTCACATATTAATAATTTAAAAAATAAATTCATAATATTATAATAAATAGAGAACGGATAGAATCATTTTTAAAAAACTAAAATAAAATAATTAAATAATAAACTAAAAGTAAAATTTAAAAGATAAAGATAATAATGGGACAACACCAATTTGGCTTTTAATAATTACTAGACATCACTGGCCCGTGCTAGCACGAAACCAACAATTAGTAATAAGTGGTATCTTTAGTTTGGACATAATTTTTAAAAATTTATTTGAATATTTATTTCTTATTGTGTTGAATTTTATTATTCGTTTAAATACAATATTTATTTTGATTTTAATTTTAATTTTGTTCTATCATATGTTAAATTCATTGTTAGGTAGTGATGAAAATTCTTATTTTGTGTAACGATTGATTTTGTATGATTATGCAGTTATCTTATTTCTTTTTATTATTTTGTCTTACTTACTACTCCCTCCGTTCCTTTTTTACTTGTTAGGATAAGGTTTACACTCCCTTTAAGAAAAATAGGGATTGCAATTTAACTAATATAACTCTATTAATTAATAGGCACTTCTTAAGAACATGCAATAATTATTTTTTTCACATGCTAAAGTGATTTAATTACCAAGGATAGAGTTGTAAAAAAATGATCAATTATTTCTTGAATTTTGAAACTAGCAACTATTTTCGAACAACTATTTTTAGTATACCTAGCAACTAAAAAGGAACAAAGGGAGTATCTAATATTTTATTTTTATTTTTACCCTACTTTTTATAGTAGCTCTATCACATATTATACTTTTTTTTGAAGGCTAATCCTTCAAATTATTAATGTGTACCATTATGTAATGATGATAAGTAATACAAGCTATTCAAAAAGTTGAATTCATCAAAATAATGTATTATGATACAATACAACACAATACAATATAATACGATACATTATGATATCAAATGTAACAACCATATATCTATACCGAGTGTCAGAAAATTACACACTTCTAAAAAGTAAAAAATATTTTTACTAACTTATCGTTAATTAAATGTCTTGATTATCTAAACCTCTATTTATTTAAATAGAAATAAAATTTTAAAAAAAAATCAATATCTTCTTAATTTTATACAACATATATTTATTTTAAAATATAATTAAAAAATAAAAACACTGCTTACTATAAAGCAAATGGATATTCAATCAAGTTACTTTGTATCATTTTTAGTAAATGCAAATAAACATGAAATGACTTTCTAAAAGTCGAATATATCATTTATTACTACAAGGCTAATGCCTTTCTTGATCTGTTAAGGAAATTATATAATTTATTTTTTAGTATATGATTTATAGAATACATTAATCCTATTATTTAAAAAATATGTATATAGTACAATGAAATATTCTTGTTAGTTAATTTTTTCATGATAATACTTTGTCGACTGAAAATTAATCATTGGAGCTTGAGTTTGACTTCTTTGATAATGTTTTAATACAAAAATAATATGAAAGTTCATTTGATTCATATTGAAAATATTATTTTTATGTTTAAAATTCCTCTTTAGAGTCGAATGAACCATTTTAAACAATAAAAAGCCAAGAATTTGTTTACTATGCGGCACAAGTGCATTTTTAAGATTCCAACTACTATAGTTTAGTGTAAATATTAATACCTTTAGAGACAACATAAATAGAGATAGATTTAAATTTTTAATCTGATGGTTCAATCTTTATATTTTTATCATTAAGTTATTGCGCATTACAAATTATGGATTCATAATTTAACATTTATTGAAATTATGATAATCTTGTACATATATATTTAAGTCACATACTAAAATTATAGATTTAATTGAATTCGAAACTCGTGAGTTACTCATGGTTTCATAATGTACGACACTATATTATATTGTACTGCATTGTAAATATAATTGTTGGATAGATTGTATCATATGCTACTGTTTAATAATATTTTGATTGTTTGGTTTGACTGTATCGTACTGTATTATATCATAATTGGTAAGTTTACTAGACCTAAATTATTATGTATATTAAATTTATCAATAATTACTTATAAAATAATTTAAGATAATTTTCTGTCTGCTAATTTGTCACAAATTATGCCTTGTAAATATATTAAGTTGTTAAACCATGCAAATTCTAACAAAATTAATTTTAAAAAAAAAGCAGGTCAAAATAAATGTACTTGAATTGAGTGCACCTAAAGGATAAAATGTTATATTGACTAAATTACTATTACTATGTGAAATTAAGGGCATAATTGAAAAGAAAAAATAGGTAACAATGGTATTACACTAAATCAGTGGTTTCATATAGTGAGATTTTTCATGGTTATCTAATTATGAAATCAAACTACATCATACCATATATTTTAGATAACAATCAAAACAAGCGTGATACTCTTATTAACGTGATAATCAAAACAATTGTGGGTAGTTCACTCAGAAAGTCACTTTTCTTTGTTTTATAACTCAAAAGTCACTCAATTATTGGTGTTTCACTCACAAAGTCACTTAACTATTGGTATTTCACTCACAAGGTCACTCAACTAATTAGATAATTTTTTTATTTAATTTTTCTAATATAGAATTTTTATTTTAACCCAAATTTATAAGAAATTAAAAAAAATACTCATTTAAATCAATTTTTAACCCCCGCAGAATTCTATATGTATCTATGAGATCGAGTATGGAATTCTGTTTATCCACTTTTGAATTATAAAACAAAGAAAAATGACTTTCTGAGGAAACTATCCATAATTGAGTGACCATATGAGAAATTAACTCTCAGTAATTTCACTTGTCATCTTTTATTTAAGTGGGCCAATGTCCACTTTTAAAATTATCTTTTCAAATAAATAAAAAAGTTTTGCCTAACACAAATATATCCGACTATAATTTGCTTTAGCTAATTTCTTGCCTTGTAAATTTCTAATCAGGACTTTGCAGTAAATAACTCACTTTCGATTGGAGTATCTTCTCCAAATGTAACCTCGCAAAAATCAGATAGAAATCAATGATCTTTCATTCAGTTTGGTTTTTCGTTTTTAAGTTTAAAATTAAAAATTTTAAAGATACTTATGGATGTTTTTGCTTGTGAAATAAATTTTAATTTTGATTTGAATTTGATAGGAGAGAAAATTTCAGACGCAACAGCTACTTTTAAAAAAAAGGTTCAAGAGGAAAAAATAATTAGGGCATTGAATTAAAAAATGATCTTAGAATAAGCATACAAAAAATTATATAAAATCGAAAATACATTCATAAATTATTTCATGTTAAGGTACGACACACAAAAAAAATAACTATTGAACGACTATATCTTCTAAACTTATATTGGGATATTATATGAAATTTAACTTATACAAAAAAAGAAGCATATATTCCGCGGAACGCCGTTCCTGTCAAGGTTGTATGTCTTTTTTCAACCCAATCCGGTATATGAACCATAAAAGAAAATACCTATTAAACTGATTACAAGAATACCAGCTACAGTACCCATTATCCAAAGAGATGCAAAATGGGTTGAATTCCTTGAAACTTTTCCATATGTGATTGCTTACAAGCAAGGAAAAGAAAATGTGGTTGCTGATGCACTTTCAAGAAGGTATGTCTTGATCTCTACTCTTACTTCCAGATGGAGATTGGCCCTCGAGTGCAAAGGCAGAAGGGAGCTTGACTGCAAGACAAACCAAAACACACATTTCTATATTTTTTGTCGTTATGCTAAAATAAGGAAAATTTAAACATTTTAAGGTTAAAACCTATTAGTAAGAATAAATAAGAGGCCTCCTTGGTACAACCAACCAAATGAAGAATTATATAAAATGGGGTTATATAGATGTGTAGTTAGGTGCAGTAGAATACAGAAAAACATCAAAACACGGTATAGACCTTAGCTTCCACATCAATATTATTGATATGATTTAATAGATATGAAATTATATTCATCTCAAAAAATTCTACCAACAAACTATAACAATGTGAATATGAGAATAATCTTTGCTTTACAATTTATTTATATAGATAGACATGGAGAAAACACAATAAATTATCATAAATTTATAAATTAAACATATTTGAAGGTTATGAAATGAAAGATTTCTGTGTTATTGAGATTATTAAAGATATAGGTTCTGAAAATAAAGAGGTATGAGTTATAAAAATAAAATTTTCAGCAAATATTTTAAGAGAAATATAAAAGAAAAATATTTTTAAAAAAAATTTTAAAAGGGATAAATACAAATCCTAACATATGAGAGGTGCTACCTCACTTTTCTATTGTCTAACTTTGTAATATGTGTAGATTCTTTATTCTAAGAAATTAAAATAGAATTAAAAAAATTAGAATAATAATTGATTATCATCTTCTTTATCACAAATATTATATTAGTCGTATCTTAACGAGTATTAATTTTACTATAATAAAATTTTTGTACAATAATAAATTATACATTTTAATAAGAATAAGAAAAGAATCAACATATTAAAGTAGACAAAAATAGACACATTAAATATCTCTACTTCTATAATAAATTGAGTCATTAATTTGTTTACTCCTCTTTATATGAAAACATAAAATATAATAATGCATAAAAACAATTTAGCACTTGTGAAATCCTATTTTTTCCCGATTGAACTCATCTAATGATGTAGTTAATTCTTTCACATCTTGTCGGTTTTATACTTTTCTAGGAGTAAGTAAATTTAAACGATTACATATAAAATCTAAATAAACACACCATCAAAGTAAATAGAGATATTACTTTGGTACTAATGTGACATATATTACTAACTCATTTAACCCACTTGACCCACTGAAAAAAATTAAAACTCAAAAACTTCATTGTTCATCCATGTTGGATATAATTCACCACTCAAATCTCGTCAAATTAAAATTGAACTTTTATTTTTTTGATAGAATAATAGTTGTTCCAACATTCTTAATTATTATACTGATTTTCTAACAACTAGTTGTAATAGTTAAATCTCCACGCTTGACCCACTACAAATTTAAATTGTTGAATAAATAAAAAATTATCTCAATAACTATTATCCTATCACAATAATAGAAGTTGAGTTTTAATTTGGATAAGATTTGAGTGGTGAAATTGTATCCACCACAGATGAATAATAAGTTTTTGGTTTTAATTTCTTGGTGGGTCAGACGGACTAAAAGAGTTTAAATAGGTTAGCGCATTTTATTGAAAAAAAAGTATGCCATTGTAGGAACTACATAGTAAAATTAAGGTCGGATACGGAGATTTTAATGCAATAGGGGTAATTATAATTTTTTCTTAGAGTATAAGGTCAAATATGACGCTAAAGTTAGATGAAAAAGACAAATATATTGAAGACATGGTGATTTAATATGGTAGGAATAAATATGATTTTTTTAAAAGTACAAGGGTGAATATAACCCCACAAATTGAATGAAAAGAACAAATATGGTGAAAAAATATTACAAAGAACAAATAAAATTTATTTACGAAAGAACAAGGGTAAATTGACCTTTTTTTCTATATAATTTTAGCTAATAAATTATGATGCTTAACATTTTTCTAATTGTACGTGCATTGTTTAATTTTTAAAATATTGCTTTGTTGATATCTTAGACTTTTACTATTATATTATTTTAAACATTTGCATCAGATAACATAAAATATACTTGCAACACACGTATTCAGAACTAATAAAAATATAATTTAACTGGAATTATCTTCTATGAGATAAATGACGTATAATTCATCAAAAATGTTATAAAATAATAAAACAAGGAGAATATTGTAGAGAAAGAAAGAAGAGAGAAGATTTACTATTTATCTTGAGAGATGAAATACTCTTACTTTTTCTTAAAAAAACAAAATAAACATTTAATATAATATAAATACACATTCACTATAATACAAATACATTTATAAGGAAAAAAATAAGTTAAATTTATTCACTTTAGTTGACTCCCATAATTTCTTTTCCCATTTTCTAGGCCTATGTAATAAAAATAGGGGAACTTACATAGTTGCACATAAAAAACAAAGTATTTACATGAGAATGCCCCTTTATTTTAATGCCCCCAAACTAATTAAACAAAATATCCTATTTATTTATTTGTTTTTTTTTTTTTTTTTGGGGGGGGGGGGGGGGCTGACATCAGCGTTGGAGCTTTTCCTTTTTTGTCTCTATAGAACTATCATGGTATTAATTTATTTCTTTTTCTCTTTCTTTCTTTAATTCATTTCTTTTTAAATTAATTTAAGTTTTTATTACTATTTTTTGGTCTTTTTTTATTTTTTTAATTTTATTTTTTAATAAAAAAATTAAATATAGTAGCTAACTATATTTAGACTAATTAAAATATAGAAAATTGAATAATTTGATTATAACAAGAAATAATTTTTAAAAAAAATACAAAAATCACTAACTTATTTATTAAAATCAAAATTAATTAAAAAATATATTTTTAAAAAAAATTATTTTTTTCTAAATTATTATTCTTATTTTTTTTATCATAATCTAATTTCAAGCTCACATTTGGCTCCTTTTTTATTGATAAATTTTTTATTTCCTTACTCCTTTTTTCTCTTTTTTTTATTTTTTTTTATCTTTTTCTCTTATTTTGTTAAATTTTTTTCTCAAATTATATTATTTCTTTTTTTTCACCGTAATCTAATTTCACTCTCAAATTTGGTTCATTTATTTTTTTCTGTTTTTCTTTTATTTTTCATCTTATTTATTTATTTTTTAAAAAAATATCTAATTCTTTTTTTAAATTTTTTTCATAACCTAATTTCATTTATTTTATTGTCTTTTTTTTTAATTCTACTTTTAAATTTTTTTTTAAATTTCTTTGACATATCCTCTAGTCCTACAGTCAACACTCTTCAATCCTCCATGATACCATCATAGTATATCTATATACTAGCATCGTATCATGGAAGACTACTTCAGTCTTTCAATGAAGCACTCTTTAGTATTCCGTGATACTATCACAATATATCAATATACTGGCATGGTATCATAAAGGACTATTTCAGTCCTTCAATAAAACACTCTTGAGTCCTCCATGATATCATCATAGTATATCTATACACTAGCATGGAATCATTAAGGTCAGCTTCAGTCCCTTAGGGAGAAAATCCTCAGTCCTTAGTGATACAATCATAGTATATATATATATGCCATTATGGTATCATTTAGGTCTGCTTTAGTCCTCAATGATACCATCAAAATATATCAATATATTGTCATGGTATCATTTAAGTCTACTTCAATCCTTCAACGAGACACTACTCGGTCCTTAATGATACCATCACAATATGCCTATATAATATTATGGTATTATTCAAGTCTACTTCAGTCCTCAATGATACCATCATAATATATCTATATATTGTCATGGTACCATTGTGTCCTTCTTCTGTCCTTCACCAAGACACTCCTCTGTCCTCCATGATACCATCATAGTATATCTATACTAGCATGATATCATTAAGGTTTGCTTCGGTCTTTCAGCAAGAAACTTCTCAATTTTCAATGATACCATCACAATTATCTATACATTGTCATAGTATCATTAAGGTTTGCTTCAGTCCTTCAGTGAAACACTCCTCAGTCCTCTGTGATACCATCACAACATATTTATATACTGGTGTGGTATAATTGAAGTTTGCTTCAGTCCTTCAACGAGAATCTTCAGTCCTCTTTGATACTATCACAGTACATCTATATACTTCCACGATATCATTAAGATCTGCTCAGTTCTTCAATGAGACACTCTTCGGCCTTCCATAATACCATCACAGTAAACATATATAATAGTGTAGTATCATTGAGGTCTGTTTCAGTTCTCAATGATACCATCAGAACACATTTATATACTGGCATGGTATTTTTGAGGTCTTTTTCAGTCCTTCAGTGAGACAATCCTCAGTCTTCTATGATACCTTCATAATATATCTATATACTAGTATGAAATCATTAAGGTCTGCTTCAGTCCTTTAGTGAGAAAATCTTCAGTTCTTAATGATTTCATCACAATATCTCTATATACTGTCATAGAATCATTAAGGTCTACTTCAATCCTCAGTGATACCATCACAATATATTTATATATTAGTATGGTATCATTGAGGTCTACTTCCATCCTTCAATAAAACTCCTCAGTCTTCCATGATACCATCACAATATATCTATATACTAACATGGTTTCGTCGAGGTATGCTTATGTCCTTCAATTAGATACTTCTCAGTCCTCCATGATACCAACATAGGATATCTATAAACTGACATGGTATTATTTAAGTCTGCTTCGATCCATCAGTGAAACACTTCTCAATCCTATATGATACATACATGATATATATTATATCCTGATATGGTATCATAGATTTTATAGTTAATTTTGATATTTTAATTTTTATATCACTTTTAGCAAGTTAATTTTTATAAAAATAATTACTAAAAATAGAGTCATATTTTATATAAGTTTCTGTTTTCATTTGGAAAAAAGAAAAAAATTATAAAAATAATTCTTTGTCACTTTATATTTTAATAAATAAACTAGTGGACTTTAATATTTTTTAATTGACTTTTATTGTAGTCTAGTTATATTTATTTTATTTTTATTAATAAAGAATAGTTAGTTTATTTTATTATTTATTTTTAAAAAATACAAAAATATAGAAAGGAACAAAAATTAAAAAAAGATAACCTTACAAAAAGAAGTAAAAAGAATGGAGAGAAAAAGCTAAAAAAATAAATAAAATAAAATAACCCAAAGTTCTACTGAATTAAGAAAACTTTTTGATTAGGAAACATGAAGCAGACTAGGAGGGGAAAAAAGTTAATTGCTCAAGTCATCACTCCAAGCCCCAATTAGGTACTAAAAATATATCATCTCAGCGGGAACTAGAATAGTTATCAATAAGATTCTTCTTGGCTAATGTGAAGATTTAAAGATTTTGATATCTCTTTGTAAAGATCTAAAACAAAAAAGTAAAGGTGATGTTAGAGTTAAAATAGAAAACTTGATTTGAGATAATTAATAAAGAATTTGCTCCTTGATTTATTGTTGAGAATAATTATTGATTACTTTTCTGAAATATGATCGTCTACCGTAAGAATCAATTAAACTAAGTCTTTCTTTTGAATAACCATTGTCTAACAATTCTAGAAACACATTAAGATTTCAATTTGAAGTGCATGTTATTGGATGATGGATTCAAAGATATTGAAAGTTCTTTCGAACTACAAACTTTTAGTGATGCTTCTACAACCAATTCTTCTCTAGAATAAATTGGTTAAAGAAGATTATTCCTATGATAAATTCTTCTTTCAAATACATAGTTCATAGAAATCAATTCCAGCACAGAATTGACTTTGTTACTTCTTTAGAATATAATAATGAAGTTGATCACTAGGAATACACCATCAAACATACACAACAGGTGCTAAACCAAGAAACTAAGATCTAAATTAAATCATCATCAAGTTCCCCAACATAAATTACTCCATTAAGGAGGAAAAGTATACCACAATAAGAATTAATAAGATAAAAGACATTAGAATTAATTTATCGAATCAAACTCTAGTATTGAATTTGAATTGATCCAATGCTTCCGTTGCTTATCCTCTCCTGCGTTCTTTTTCCCAAAAGCTGCTTTAAGAATCCAAGATAACCTAATTAGGGCCACCTAAAATCGTATATAGCATGGGTGTTATGACTTATGATCCTATTGCAAGGTATAAGACTCGAATTTCACATCGGTTAAATGGGGACTTGATGTGGGCGTATATAACTTTGGATTCCCCCACCGCTAGCTTTTGGAGTGTGGTCCTTATAAGGTTGTATCAATGGGATAAGTCTATGAAATTCCCAAATAGGCCATAATTTAAAACTTCCGACTGTGCCCTTTGTTGCACGATTTCCCTTCAGGCTGCAGCGGCACAGCTTCTTTTTTGTTGCAAAACCGCACTTGTTTCTTCTCTGATTCATTCTTCTTGCTCTCAAGGTTTGTTCGTCTTTACCTATATATAAAATGACTTCAGTTTAGACAGATTCACACATTATATCTAGGTTCACATGCATAATCACGTCAAATTTATCTGGTCATATTAATGATCAGGTGCCACTATTGTGACACAAGCTTTACAGATTTTCATAATTTGTGGAGGTAGGTTGGATATCACGGGGAGGATCATTATGTTTTTTGTGAAATCGTATTATAATTTCTTAATCATATGCCTTCTGGAAGTCAATATGGGAATTGAAGGCTCCAAAGAACTTGATAATTCCATAGTAATCACCAAGAGAGTGTTTGGTACGGAGAAAAACATGATATTTTTCAATTTTCTCATGTTTTGTTGGAAAATATTTTTTCTAGGAAAAACAAGTTCCTTACTATATAATTCTATAGCAATAACCAAATATTTTTTTTATTTCATTTGTTTGTTTGGTATAAACCGGAGATACCATTGCTAATTAAATAGATGGTTTATTTTTGGGATGCCAAGTACGTACTTGTATTGTTATTTACCTTTTATGCTTGGTGCATCAATGCAATTCTTTGACTTATTAAATAGTTAATGTACTTATCAGAAATACCATATTGTAGATGTTTTATAAGAATGTTGGTTGATTATAATCATATATGTGATTTTGACAATTAAATTTCAATCTTATGTGTAGTGTTAGACATGTGAGAGTTGTAAGGCGACCTCTCAGGCCTGAGATCGACGTAGAGGTCCTAGATCCGTCTTAAGAACTTGTGTTAAAGTACAATTGAGATGTTTTCAGATTGATGTTGTGAAGCTTCTCTAATGGAGGTCCTCAAGACTCGAATATGCCTCTAACACTATCAGAGGAGCTTATGGTTGATGCAGCCTTTGAGGAGTTTTTTTTACAGAATCACCAGCCGGATTTCGATCTCGTGGGGTGGGACGGGGAGGACGAGGAGGAAGAGGATGAGGACGAGGATGAGGAGGAGGATGATTAAATGGATGAAGTGGGAATGTTGTAATTTAACATCGTGATTTTCTTTTCTTTAGAAGTGATTAATGCATGTCTGTTTGTCTTGGTACTTTATTAAATAGTTTTTGCTACAATTCTTTCTGTACTTGAAAAGTTTTGAAGCTGCATAAACCCTTGATAGATGAAACTGTTTTTCTTTTGGGGGGATAATTTGTTGTCGATGCTTCTTCTTTGCTTTTGCATATTTTTCAGTAACAAAGTCAACCATATAGTTGAGAGTAGAATGCGATATAAATGCATGAATCAGTAAAGAGTTGCACTCTTATGCATGTCAGTGGGTTTCAACTACTTGTAAAAGATATCACTTCTCTTTAGGTCCTTTACTTTCCCCGGGTTTTCATTTGTACAATATTTGAATCACTCTTCTTCCTATCAAGTGACTTTAAGATCCTTATAGTCGAGTGCCCTCTTGTCAAAGAGTTCATGCACTAGGTTTAATACATCATTCAATTGTAACTCATATATAATATAGTGATTGAATGCCAATCCATAGAAACTTTTTTTTGTTTGTTTTTAGATACTTTTATCTAAATATTGTTGTTGTTATATTTTTGGTAAATTTTATATTCTATCTTGTATAAAATACGGTAGTGAATAGATTTCCGACAAAACTTCTAAGTGATTTAAAATCTAATAGGGTAATTCAAAGGTCACCATAATTATTCAGAGTTCTATAACACTAAACCAAACAATATATTAGGTATATGTACATAAATTAGCTAGGCTGTAATGCATAATTTCATTTTGCTATTCAGATGCTATATTAGTAACCTACTTATCCATTTTCGAAATCGTCCTACTTATTAATAATTCAATGCTTGGGGATTGTCTTATTTTATCCTGAAATTATAATTCTGAGATTATAAAAGCTTATTTTGGATGGTAACAGCATATCGTATTTTAATAACGAACGTGATGTTTGGATAAATTGTATTATTTTCTGATGTTACACAATGTCATACATCAATAATTTAGTGCAATGTTAGACATGTGAGAGTTGTAGGGCGACCTCTCAGCCCTAAGTTCGACGTAGAGGTCCTAGATCCGTCTCAAGAACTTGTGTTGAAGTACAATTGAGATATTTTCGGCTTGATCTTGCAAAGCTTCTCTAATAGGCCTCTAAAACTATCAGAAAGGCTTATGGTTGATGCAGCCTTTGAGAAGTTCTTTTCACAAAATCACCAGCCGGATTTCGAACTCATGGGTTGGGATGAGGACGAGGATGAGGAAGAGGATGAGGATGAAAACGTTTTAGAGCAGTTCTTCCTGTACTTGAAAAGTTTTAGAGCTGCATAAACCCTTGATAATCATGGCTGTTGGCGTGTCTCTACGGTAGTTAATGAGCACCAATCATGAGTTGCTTCCTGCATTATCGCGGTTGATGGCTGGACATAGGTCCATTAGTGAATCTTTGAAGAGGGATGTTATAGCTCATGATCTATCTGATGTTAGACCCTCCAAGAATATTAGACTTGCTGAGGTTCAATGTGGTGGACCGCAAAATTTGGGTTGCACTACAAAGGACTGTAGAAATTTTTATTTTGAAGAGCAGAAATTTTGATGCAAGAAGGGGACGCACAATCATTGCTCAACTTTTTTCATGAAAAGCAGGTAAAGGATAGGGAGTTTTTCTATTAAATAGACGTTGATAATAGTGGTTTGGGTGCATTCACACTGTAAGCCTGCCTATGAGCACTTTCATGATGCAATATGCTTCGATACGACGTACCTTGTGAATCGGTACAATATGCCATGTGCTTTATTTGTTGGCGTCAATCACCACAGACAGTCCATACTAGCTACTAGGATGTGCTCTCATGTCTCATGAAGATATCCCTAGTTACAAATTGGTTTTTAGAACTTGGCTTGAGGCCATGGGAAACATTCAACCTGACCATTGCTGAAGTGATGCCACACACAAATCACAATACATAAATATTGTATTTGGCATATATTTCCAAAGTTGCCTCTTTACTTAAGTGAAATTCCTGATCCTAAAATTGCACGTGGAGAATTTAAGTCAGATGATCCTTGATAGTAAATATTAGTGTTGAAAGTTTTGAGAGAAAATAGACAGAATATATTGCTAAGTACTATAATTTGCCAAAAAAGGGATTGGTTCAACAAGCTTTACTCTGAGAAAGAGAGAAATGGGTTCCTGTGTCCCTTGATATATTGATGTATTCTAGTTGTGTCTTATTTTTTCAAGCTGTTAAGCATTCCAAATGGTCCCAACAATGTCAGTTGACTCGATACATCTTTTAAATAAGAAAAAAAGTGAAAACACACTTAAATATCACAGTTTTTTGAGTTTCATATCTAAACTATCAAGTTTGCGAGTTTCATACCTGAACTATCACCAAATATTTATCGAAATACACCTAAACTATCTATTGCTCCATTTTCCTACCTAAACTGATGATGATATTTCAGGTGAGAAAAAGTGAGCAATTGATAGTTAAGGTATGTTTTGATTAACATTTGGTGATAGTTCAAGTAGAAAAAGTAAATACCGATAGTTTGGTGGATATTTTAGGTGTGTTTTTTATCCTTCGCTCTATAAACAACAATAAATAAAATAACAATTTTATTATGTTATTCTTTTATATAATTAGAGGTGAATCTAGGATCTTTAAAACATGTATGCACCACTGAAAAAAAAAGAAGAAGAAAATAAATGTACTAAGTAAGAATTAATGTCCTCTAGATAAATGATTCAACATTCAATCAAGTACACTATTTAGCTTTTTTATAATATGAGTGCCAACAAATAATATTATATCAATATATATACACATACATACATACATACATACATATATATATATATATATATATATATATATATATATTACGGAACACCACAGATTCATGTGCTTTATTTTTTAGGCGATAAAATCATCCTTGAATATGATAAATTTAATATTTTGAGAAATGTCTAATTTGATAATAAGATAAGCTAAGTAACAAATTAGTTCTTAATTTTTCAAAGACTGTTTAAATAAAATTAAATATTTATTTTTAATACAGTGAATTAGTAAAAATGAAGAGAGAAAGTATTTACTTTCTTTTCAATTTATTTCTATTGTATACATGGCATAAAAAAGTGTGTTTGAGAAATTAATCAATGTGTTAGTGAAAGAATAAATGTTGCATAAGATTCCTAGATATTGGCATTTATGAGTTACTCCTGTATAAATCTATCCATAAATCTAAATCTAAATGACCACAAGGGTAAAAATGTCCAAAACAAACTAGTTCAGAATATGAACACAAATTTATGGCCATTATGGTCAAAATCTTTGTGATCATTTAGATTTATTTATAATATAATTATAGACATTCAATATAATGCAAAATATTTATAAAAAAAGAATTAGTTAAATTTATTCACTTTAGTTGACTCCCGTAATCTCTTTTCTCATTTTCTAGACCTATGTAATAAAAATACAAAAAGAAACTGGCCTTTGTATATAAGTGTTGGTTTGATAAAAACTAGGTTGTCCTTTTTATATCAGATTGTGTCTTTTTGAGCAGAGTGTAGATCCACCTCCCCACCCATCTCCAAGGTTAGCTTTTTTCCTTCTCTTTATTCAATCCAAGAGGTATAAAGGCCTTGTGTTACTAGTCTCTGCTAGATCTACTGGTCTTTGTGTTCAACTGGCCTTCATTCTTTTGGGTTGTGAACTCCAGATGTGTAGCTTTTTAAGATTTTTCTTCTTTATGTTTTTCTGAATTGAAAAATTGATTAATGTTATGAAAGATGAGATATGACTTGATGAAGAGGTTTCTTTCTTTTAAAGCGCCAACATTCTCCTAGAGCAGAAACATAAAATATAGCATTCAAATTCCTCTTCTTTTTTTTTTTACTTCTCTCTATGTAGAATTTGGAACTTTGATGAAATGGACTTTGGTGTGGAGACTCGTGTTGATTTTGTGTTGTGGCTGGAAAATGACGTGTCTCGGGACATTTTAATGCGTTTGAATGATCCAGCTGATGTGGTCCGTGTTGCCGCTGTTTCACGCCTTTGGTACCAATTTGGTGAGCCTTTCAATTTTTCCTTTTTTGTACTCTTTATATTAGGAAGGAAGTGAGACTTAAAAAGATTATTTTAGGTAGTCATAGATTGCATTTCCTCTCTGGATTTTAGTTGCGCTCTTTCATCGTTAAACATACTTAAGTAAAACCTTTAGCTTACAAATCAAAAAGATAGTATGGTTAGACCTTGACCAAGTTACCTGGTCCTTTTTGTTTCTCCATATGCGATATCACCAACAACGTAACCTACTTGGTATGCGTTTGGTGAATAGACCGTAAATTGTAGTAGAAAAATAAAATACACAAAAAGAATAAGTAAATGTTCAGGCTGAGTCAAGGATGTCTCGCTCTCTTTCAGGAGATTCAAGTTCACTACAGTGTAATCTTCACCGATCCATCAGTTGAAGAGTCCAAATGTCCACCAAAAGAACACCTTCCTTCAACATAAAATTATTCTCTTATATATAGCGAATTAGTTGAAGAATTGGTGAATACTACTGCCTCAAAAGTACACTACAATATTTTTCATATTTTCTCATCTTCTTCTTCTTTTTACATACTTCAACACAAGGCAAAAATATTTTTTATATAGATGTATGTAATATTTTTTTCACAAGTAAATGTTAAAAATGTGAATAGTCATTTGAGGTGTAATGAGATAATTAGTAGAAGATTATGGCTTTAGTAGTTACACCACAAAATAATGACCACTTTATGATACATGGCATAGCAGTTTTTTTCATAGAGAAAATTGATGCTATATATATTAAGCATTTATTATTCAAAAAATCTAGGGATGCATGCCAATTTTGCTACTTGAAGGTTTATTATCATTTGAGAGAACAAATTAAATTAAATGTGTTGAAGGTCATCTACTTATTTATTTTTGCAGTGGCTACTAATGGAATTTCCAAGCAACTGTGTTTGAGAAAATTTCCGCAGCTCTCGATAATTGCACGTGTAACAGAACCAGATGGAAATAATGTTGAGTGTAGCAATTCCAGTTGGGATACTCTAAAAAGAGAGCATAGTGTTTATGCTTCTCTACTTGAAGATACTGAAAAATCAAACTTATGTCCAATTAGTAATTGCATACACAATGCAGTTAGCGCTTCAAGTACGAATCATTATCTAGCTCGAAGAGACATATATGGAAGTAGTATACCTCCATTCTGGTCAAGTATAGGACACACTGATCCTAATGCCCCCGAGACGCTAATTTACAAATTGATAGCTGATCTTTGTGTCATCACTGAAATCCAAATACAACCTTTAAAAGGTGAATATTGTTCAATTTCTTTCTCTTATCATCCATCACTTCTGGGCACTACTAGTACTATTCCGCATCAGAGCTAATATACAAACATTTCGAAATCAGTTTCTTTCCTTCCAGGCAAGCCCATATGGTGCTCAAAATCTGTTCGATTTCGATTAGGACACCCCAAATCCTTAAGAGATAAGCGTGATCTCCTGCACTGGTCCCGAGAACAGCCTGCTGATCACAAGTTTATATGGACGTATACCTCACAAGAATTCCCTATGAGACAGGTAACTCTTGTCATAAATAAAAAGTATAAAGGTCTTGACATCATCCCCAGACCTTGCAAAGGAGTACTGTCATAGAGAATTAACAGATCAAACTTTGATGGACAGGAGAACTGCTTGCAGAATTTCAAGCTACCAGAACCTGTACTTTGTGTTGGTGGATATCTGCAGATTGAACTATTGGGAAGAGCTATGAAATGTGACCTCGACGACTTATTTTATATATGGTCAGTGTTCAACACTTCTCTCTCTTAAAATTGGTCTATCCATTAGCAAGATGTTGTACCTGACTTGTCTCTCTACTAATAAAGCTAGTTATGGAGTTAGTTATCAAAAACACACCTGAAATATTGAGTTTCCTATCTTAACTAGCTATCACCAATATTTATCAAAACAAAACCTCAACTATTAGGTTATATTATGCATTCTTCTAAATGCCATTGGGGGGGAGGGGGGAACTTAGATGAATGTTGGTTTCCATAGTGACAATCAGTATTCACTATCTTATCAGTTTATTTACAACCCAAAGTTCTACTGAATCAAGAAAACTTTTCAATTAGGAAATATGAAGCGCAGACTAGGAGGGGAAAGAGAGTTAAGTGCTCGGGTCATCACTCCAACCCCCAATATACTAAAATCTTAAGAAATATATCGTCTACGTGGTGATTAGAATAGTTATCAAATAAATTTATTCTTGGCTAAAGTGAAGATATACAAAGATTTTGATATGTCTTTGTAAAGATCTAAAACAAGAAGAAAAATAAATAATCTCAGAGCTTACCTAGAGAAAAAGAAAGGAAACTTGATTTGAGATAATTAATAAAGAACTTTCTCCTCGATTAATATTTATTGTTGAAAATAATTATTGATTATTTTCCTCGAATATAATCGTCTGCCGCAAATTCTCTCGAATAACATTGTCTAACGATTCTAGAAACACATTAAGATTTCAATTTGAAGTGCATATTATTGAATTGGATGATGGATTCAAAGATGTTGAAACTTTTTTCGAGTAACAAACTTTTAGTGATGCTTCTACAACCAATTCATTCTCTAGAATAAATGGACCGGGTTAAAGAAGATTATTCCTATGATAAATTCTTCTTTCAAATAAATATTATTGTTCATACAAATCAATGAAGCTCACAATTGACTTTATTACTTCTTTCAAAAATATAATGGAGTTGATCACTAGGAATATACCATCAAACATACACATCGTTCTCTCCTGCGTTCGTTTACCCAAAAGCTGCTTTGAGAATCCAAGATAACCTAATTAGGGCCACCTAAAATCTTATATATATAGCATTGGTGATATGATCCTATTGCAAGATATGAGACTTGGGTTTTGTATCCGTTAAATGGAAAGTTGATGTGGGGCTTATATAACTTTGAATTCTCCCATCTTAATAGCTAGTTTTGGGGTATGGTTCTTCGAAGGTTGTATCAATGGGATAAGTCTATGAAATTCCCAAATAAGCCATAATTTAAAACTTCCGACTGTGCCTTTTGTTGCACGATTTCCCTTCAAGCTGCGGTGGCACAACTTCTTTTTATTCTGAAATCGCACTTGTTTCTTCTCTGATTCATTCTTCTTGTTTTCTTGATTCGTCTTTACCTACATATAAAATGAGTGCAGTTTAAACAACACACATTATATCTCTAGGTTCACATGCATAATCACGTCAAATTTATCTGGCCATATTAATGATCAGGTGCCACTATTGTTACACAAGCTTTACAGTTTTTCATAGTTTGTGGAGGTAGGTAGGATATCACGGGGAGGATCTTTTTCTTTTTTTTTGGTGAAATCATATTATAATTTCTTAATCATAAGACTTCTGGAATCAATATGGGAATTGAAGGCTCCAAAGAACTTGATAATTTTATACTAATCACCAAGAGAGTGTTTGGTATGGAGAAAAACATAATGTTTTCCAATTTTCTCATGTTTTGTTGGAAAACACTTTATCTAGAAAAAATAAGTTCCTTACTATATAATTCTATAGCAATCACCAAATGTTTTTTTAATTTCATTTGTTTCTTTGGTATAAACCAGAGATACAATTGCTAATTAATAGATGGTTTATTTTTGGGATTCCAAGTACGTACTTGTACTGGTATTTACCTTTTATGCTTGGTGCATCAATGCAATTATTTGACTTATCAAATAGTTAACATACTTATCAGAAACACCATATTATAGATGTTTTTTAAGAAGGCTGGTTGATTATAATCATATATGTGATATATGTGCAGTGTTAGACACGTGAGAGTTGTAGGGCGACCTCTCAGCCCTGAGTTCGACTTAGAGGTGCTAGATCCGTCTCAAGAACTTGTGTTGAAGTACAATCGAGATATTTACAGATTGATCTCGCAAAGCTTCTCTAATAAGCCTCTAACACTATCAGAAAAGCTTATGGTTGATGCAGCCTTTGAGAAGTTCTTTTTACAGAATCACCAGCCAGATTTCGAACTCGTGGGTTGGGATGAGAACGAGGATGAAGATGAGGAAGAGGATGAGGCTGAAGACGAGGACGAGGACGAGAACGAGAATGAAGATGAAGGGGGTGATTAAATGAATGAAGTGGAAATATTGTAATTTAACATTGCAATTGTCCTTTCTTTACAAGTGATTGATGCATGCCCGCTTGTCTTTGATTGTCCTTTATTAAGTAGTTTTGGCTGCAGTTCTTTCTGTACTTGAAACTTTAGAGCTGCATAAACCTTTGAAAGATGAAACTGTTTGATTTTTTTCGGGGATGATTTGTTGCAAGATGCTTCTACTTTGCTTTTGCATATTTTCCAATAACAAAGTCAAACATATAGTTGAGAGTAGAATGCAAGATCAACTAATTACAAATCAGTAAAGAGTTGCACTCTTGTGCATGTCAGTGGGTGTCAACTACTGATAAAAGATATCATTCTTCATTAGGTCCTTTGCTTCCCCGATTTTCATCTGCACAATAGTCAGGTGACTTTTGGATGGTTGTTACACATCTTATTGTACCGATAAATATGATGTTTGAATATATAATTTATATCATTTTTCGTCGTTACATAATGTCACATATCAATAATTTAAAAAATAAATTCATAATATAATAAATAGAGCAGGGATAGAATCATTTTTAAAAAACTAAAATAAAATAATTAAATAATAAACTAAAAGTAAAATTTGAAAGATAAAGATAATAATGGGACAACACCAATTTGGCTTTTAATAATTACTAGACATCACTGGCCCGTGCTAGCACGAGACCAACAATTAGTAATAAGTGGTATCTTTAGTTTGGACATAATTTTTAAAAATTTATTTAAATATTTATTACTTATTGTATTGAATTTTATTATTCGTTTAAATACAATATTTATTTTTATTTTGATTTTAATTTTGATTTTAATTTTATTCTATCATACGTTAAATTCATTATTAGGTAGTGATGAAAATTCTTATTTTGTGTAACGATTGATTTTGTAAGATTATGCAGTTATCTTATTTCTTTTTATTATTTTGTCTTACTTACTACTCCCTCCGTTCCTTTTTTACTTGTTAGGATAAGGTTTACACTCCCTTTAAGAAAAATAGGGATTGCAATTTAACTAATATAACTCTATTAATTAATAGGTACTTCTTGAGAACATACAACAATTATTTTTTTCACATGCTAAAGTGATTTAAGTATCTTCTCCAAATGTAACCTCACAAAAATCAGATAGAAATCAATGATGTTTCATTCGGTTTGGTTTTTCGTTTTCAAGTTTAAAATTAAAAATTTTAAAGATACTTATGGATGTTTTTGCTTGTGAAGAAAATTTTAATTTTGATTTGAATTTGATAGGAGAGAAAATTTCATACGCAACAGCTACTTTTAAAAAAAATTCAAGAGAAAAAAATAGTTAAGGAATTGAATTAAAAAATGATCTTAGAATAAGCATACTAAAAATTATATAAAATCGAAAATATTTTTATAAATTATTTCATGTTAAGGTACGACACACAAAAAAAATAATTATTGAATGACTACATCTTCTAAGCTTATATTGATATATTATATAAATTTAACTTATGCAGAAAAAGAAGTATATATTCCGCGGAACGCTGTTCCTGCCAAGGTTGTATGTCTTTTTTCAACCCAATCCGGGATATGAACCATAAAAGAAAATACCTACTAAACCGATTACAAGAAAACCAGCTACAGTACCCTTTATCCAAAGAGATGCTAAATGGGTTGAATTCATTGAAACTTTCCCATATGTGATTGCTTACAAGCAAGGAAAAGAAAATGTGGTTGCTGATGCACTTTCAAAAAGATATGTCTTGGTCTCTACTCTTACTTCCAGATGGAGATTGGCCCTCGAGTGCAAAGGCAGAAGGGAGCTTGACTGCAAGACAAACCAAAACACATATTTCTATATTTTTTGCCGCTATGCTAAAATAAGGAAAATTTAAACATTTTAAGGCTAAAACCTATTAGTAAGAATAAATAAGAGGCCTCCTTAATACAACCAACCAAACGAAAAATTATATAAAATGGGGTTATATAGATGTGTAGTTAGGTGCAGTAGATTAGAGAAAAACATCAAAATACGGTATAGACCATAGCTTCCACATCAATATTATCGATATGATTTAATAGATATGAAATTATATCCATCTCAAAAAAATTCTACCAACAAACTATAACAATGTGAATATGAGAATAATATTTGCTTTACAATTTATTTATATAGATAGACATGGAGAAAACACAATAAATTATCATAAATTTATAAATTAAACATATTTGAAGGTTATGAAATGAAAGATTTGTGTGTTGTTGAGATTATTAAAGATATAGGTTGTGAAAATAAAGAGGTGTGAGTTATGAAAATAAAATTTCAGCAAATATTTTAAGAGAAATATAAGAAAAAAATGTAACAAAAATTTTAAAAAAAGGGATGAATACAAATCCTAACATATGAGAGGTGCTGCCTCACTTTTTTATTGTCTAACTTTGTAATATATGTAAATTCTTTATTCGAATAAATTAAAATAGAATTAATAAAATTAGAATAATAATTGATTATCATCTTCTTTATCACAAATATTATATTAGTTGTATCTTAACGAGTATTAATTTTACTTATACATTTTAATAAAACTAAGAAAAGAATCATCATATTAATGTAGACAAAAATAGACAAATTAAATATCTCTTACTTCTATAATAAATTGAGTCATTAATTTTTTAACTCCTCTTTATACGAAAACATAAAATATAATAATGCATAAAAAAATTTTAGCACTTGTAAATATCTCTTACTTCTATGATAAATTGAGTCATTAATTTTTTAACTTCTCTTTATATGAAAACATAAAATATAATAATGCATAAAAAAAATTTAGCACTTGTGAAATCCTATTTTATTGCAGATTGAACTCATCTAATGATGTAGTTAATTCTTTCACATCTTATCAGTTTCATACTTTTTTAGGAGTAAGTAAATTTGAACGATTACATATAAAGTCTAAATAAACACACCATCAAAGCAAATAGAGATATTACTTTGGTGCTAATATGACATATATATATATATATATATATATATATATATATATATATATATATATATATATATATATATATATATATATACACACACACACACACACATACACACACATACTAACTCATTTAACCCATTTGACCCACCGAAAAAAATTAAAACTCAAAAACTTCATTGTTGGATATAATTAACCACTCAAATCTCGTCAAATTAAAATTGAACTTCTGTTTTTGTGATAGAATAACAATTGTTCCAACATTCTTAATTATTGTACTGATTTTCTAATAACTAGTTGTAATAGTTAAATCTCCACGCTTGACCCACTACAAATTTAAAATTGTTGAATAAATAAAAAAATTATCTCAAAAACTATTATCCTATCGCAATAATAGAAGTTGAGTTTTAATTTGGATGAGATTTGAGTGGTGAAATTATATCCACCATAGATGAATAATAAGTTTTTGGTTTTAATTTCTTAGTGGGTCAGACAGATTAAAAGAGTTTAAACAGGTTAGTAAATTTCATTAAAAAAAAGTATGTCATCGTAGTAACTACATAGTAAAATTAAGGTCGGATACGGAGATTTTAATGCAATAGGGGTAGTTATATTTTTTTCTTAGAGTACAAGATTAAATATGACGCTAAAGTTGGATGAAAAAGACAAATATATTGAAGACATGGTGATTTAATGTCGTAGGAATAAATATAATTTTTTTAAAGAGTACAAGGGTGAATATGACCCTAAAATTGAATGAAAAGGATAAATATGGTGAAAAAATATTACAAAGAACAAATAAAATTTATTTATGAAAGAACAAGGGTAAATTGACCTTTTTTTCTATATAATTTTAGTTAATAAATTATGATGCTTAACATTTTTCTAATTGCACGTGCACTGTTTAATTTTTAAAATATTGCTTTGTAGATATCTTAGGCTTTTACTATTATATTATTTTAAACATTTGCATCAGATAACATAAAATATAGTTGCAACACACGTATTTAGAACTAATAAAAGTATAATTTAACTGGAATTATATTCTATGAGATAAATGACATATAATTCATCAAAAATGTTATAGAATAATAAGACAAGGAGAATATTGTAGAGAAAGAAAGAAGAGAGAAGATTTACTATTTATCTTGAGAGATGAAATACTCTTACTTTTTCTTAAAAAAAATAAATAGACATTTAATATAATATAAATACACATTCACTATAATACAAATACATTTATAATGAAAAAAATAAGTTAAATTTATTCACTTTAGTTGACTCGCGTGATTTCTTTTCCTATTTTCTAGGCCTATGTAACAAAAATATGGGAACTTATATAGTTGCACATAAAAAGCAAAGTATTTATATGAGAATGCCCCTTTACTTTAATGCCCCCAAACTAATTAAACAAAATATCCTATTTACTTGTGTTTTTTTGGGCTGACATCAGCGTTGGACCTTTTTCTTTTTTGACTCTTAGATGTCACTATCATGGTATTGATTTATTTCTTTTTCTCTCTCTTTCTTTAATTTATTCCTTTTTAAATTAATTTAAGTTTTTGTTACTATTTTTTGGTCTTTACTTTTTGTTTTTTTAATTTTAATTTCTTAACTAAAAAAATTAAATATAGTAGCTAACTATATTTAGACTAATTAAAATACAGAAAATTCAATAATTTGATTATAACAAGAAATAATTTTAAAAAAAAATACAAAAATCACTAACTTATTTATTAAAATTAAAATTAATTAAATATATATATTTTTCAAATATATATATTTTTTTAAAAAATTATTTTTTTCTAAATTATTATTCTTATTTTTTTCATCATAATCTAATTTCATGCTCACATTTGGCTCCTGTTTATATTGATCAATTTTTTATTTCCTTACTCCTTTTTTCTCATTTTTTTTATCTTTTTCTCTTATTTTGTTAAAAAAAATTCTCAAATTATATTATTCCTTTTTTTTCATCGTAATCTAATTTCACTCTCAAATTTGGTTCATTTATTTTTTTCTGTTTTCTTTTATTTTTTCATCTTATTTATTTCTTTTTAAAAAAATATCTGATTCTTTTTTTTAATTTTTTTCATAACCTAATTTCATTTATTTTATTGTCTTTTTTTTTAATTCTACTTTTTAATTATTTTTTATTTCTTTGATATATCCTCTAGTCCTACAGTCAACACTCTTAAGTCCTCCTTGATACCATCATAGTATATCTATATACTAGCATGGTATCATGGAGGACTACTTCAGTCTTTCAATGAAGCACTCTTTAGTATTCCGTGATACTATCACAGTATATCAATATACTGGCATTGATCGTAGGCAAAAATAGCATGCCCCATTGATGCTTTATAACTTAGTTTTGTCTTGTTTATCGAATTAATTATATGCATTCTCATGTGATTTTATGTAAATGTGAATATATACTAACCAACATGATTAGTCCTTATTTTTGAAGGTTAATAATGCATTTGAGGAACTAATTCATGATTTGGTGAAGTGGAGGAATAGAATCAAGAGCAAAATATGAAAGTCAACAAGAAAACATGTAATAACTGGCACCCTGCGCGATAGGGGCCGTGGCACGCTGCTAACGCGGCAATACATGACCAAAAATTGCATTTTTTGGCACATTCCAGTGAGGGTACGCGTCATGGAGGTCAAGTAGGGCGTTCAGCTCCGTGACACGTAGTTGTTCCACCACAGGCCAAATTTTGCAATTTTTCAGCATAGTATAAACTGAACCCTTAGCTCCTAAAATCATTTGGTCACGATTTTATTCTGGAAAACTACCTATGAGTGAAGGGAGAAGTGGGAGAACTCATCTAGGGTTTGTCAAATTCCCTTCTCATCTACCAAATTCATGTAAGTATGTTAGTTTAGTAGTAGTTAGTTGTAGTTTTACGAACATGAATGGCAAGAACCCTTCCTCTAGGGTTGAAGCCATGAATTATGATTGTTATTTTATGAAATTGTTTTGGAATTAAGTTATTGACTGTTGTTTTCGTCTTGCATTCTGGATTGTTGGTTGTTTTTATGATTGATCACCATGAAAGCATATTTGTTAGCTTGAGTAATAGCTTGAGAAAGCATTACCTAGGTCAGGACATGAGAATGTGAGGAGCATGTTTGTATCTCGGGAGAGATTTTGTGTCAGGATAGAAATATACCTAACACCGTGCTTGGTTGAGACACGGGGGTTATGAAAGACCAACTTGGGATGTCACATCACCACTCGAAGAAGTAGTTGTGAGGCTAAGTTGAGTTAAATGGTTAGACGCACGAAAGTCCCTAATTGTTTCCCCGTAAACCACAACATAATTGATTGCCCGCGACTAGAAATTAAACTCCTCGCTCACAATGATGCAGTGAGGCTAGATTGCCGTGTTTAGAGGCTCGAAAGACCATAAACATGCAATTCTAATTATGTGAAATGACAATTGATAGTTCCATGCTTAACCCATTGCAAATCGTAGTTTCGCATGATTAATTGGTTTTAACTCTATGTTGCTCCTAGAGTAATTTCAGAATACTTCGTTGACCCAAACTTAGACTTAATTAATCTCAATCGAAAATGTCTATAACCAACACTTGAGGTATTTAAGATCACACTAGAAATGGATAGTTAGAGGAATGGGTCCAGTCCCTGTGGGTTCGACAATCCGGTTCTTAAATAGAGCCACTATATTACTTGCACGACCCGTACACTTGCGGGCACGTCAGGCATAGTATAATAAAGGACTATTTCAGTCCTTCAATAAGACACTCTTGAGTCCTCCATTATCATCATAGTATATCTATATACTAGCATGGAATCATTAAGGTCAGCTTCAATCCCTTAGGGAGAAAATCCTCAGTCGTTAATGATACAATCATAGTATGTCTATATACCGTTATGGTATCATTTAGGTATGCTTCAGTCCTTCGGTAAAACACTCCTCAGTCCTCTATGAGACCATCACAACATATTTATATACTGGTGTGGTATCATTGAAGTTTGCTTCGGTCCTTCAACGAGACTCCTCAGTCTTCCATGATACTATCATAGTATATCTATATGCTACCACGATATCATTGAGATCTGCTCAGTTCTTCAATGAGACACTCTTCAGCCTTCCATAATACCATCACAGTAAACATATACAATATTATAGTATCATTGAGGTCTGTTTCAGTTCTCAATGATACCATCAGAACATATTTATATATTGTCATGGTATCATTGAGGTCTTTTTTCAGTCCTTCAGTGAGACAATCATCAGTCTTCTATGATACCTTCATAATATATCTATATACTAGTATGGAATCATTAAGGTCTGCTTCAATTCTTTAGTGAGAAAATCTTCAGTTCTCAATGATGTCATCACAATATCTCTATATACTATCATAGAATCATTAAGGTCTACTTCAATCCTCAGTGATACCATCACAATATATTTATATGTCAGTATGGTATCATTGATGTCTGCTTCTGTACTTCAATGAAACTCCTCAGTCCTCCATGATACTATCACAATATATCTATATACTGACATGGTTTCATCGAGGTATGCTTCTGTCCTTCAATTAGACACTTCTCAGTCCTCCATGATACTAATATAGGATATTTATATACTAGCATGGTATCATTTAGGTCTGCTTCGATCCATCAGTGAAGTACTTCTCAGTCCTCTATGATACACACATGATATATATTATATCCTGATATCGTATCATAGATTTTACAGTTAATTTTGATATTTTAATTTTTATATCAATTTTAGCAAGTTAATTTTTTTAAAAATAATTACAAAAAATAGAGTCATATTTTAGATATAAGTTTTTGTTTTCATTTGGACTTTAATATTTTTTAATTTCTTTTTATTGTAGTCTAGTTATATTTATTTTATTTTTATTAATAAAGAATAGTTAGTTCATTTTTTTTAAAAAAAAATACAAAAATATAGAAAGGAACAAAAAATTAAAAAAAGATAACCTAACAAAAAGAAGTAAAAATAATCGAGAGAAAAAATAAAAAAATAAAGAAAATAAAATAAAAAATAAGGAACAAATTATAAAAATGTTACCAAACAATATCTCTAATAAAGAATGAAAAAAGACAAAAGGATAAAAATAATAAGAAAAAGACAAAACAATAAATGAATGGATAAAAAAAAAAAATGAAAGGTCAAAGACAATAAATGTAAGGATAAAAAAAAAAGCACTCTTCCAACGTACAAAGTGAAGGGGTATTTGTGGTAAATATTTTACCTCAAATGGTTATTAAATGAAATTAGTTTAAAAAGGACAAATCAGAGAAATTAGTTTACTTTAATGGGGTATTTTGTGTACTATTTTCATAAAAATAAAAAAGAAACCAGTCTTTATATATAAGTGTTGGTTTGACAAAATCTAGGTTATCCTTTTTATATTGAATTGTGTCTTTTTGAGCAGAGTATAGACCCACCCACCCATCCCCACGATTAGTTTTTTTTTTCCTTCTCTATGTTCAATCCAAAAGGTACAAAGGCCTTGCTTTACTACTCTCTGCTCTGCTAGTCTTTGTGTTCAATTAGCCTTCATTTTTTGGGGTTATGAACTCCAGATGTGTAGCTCTTTCAGATTTTTTTTTCTTTGTGTTTTTCTGAATTGACAAATTGATTAATGTTAGAAAAAATGAGATATGACTTGACGAGGTGGTTTCTTTCTTTTAATAATAAAGCGCCGCCATTCTCGTCGAGCACAGACATAAAGTATAGCATTCAAATTCCTTTTCTTTTAATCAATTTACTTCCCTCTATGAAGAATCTGGAACTTTGATAAAATGGACTTTGGTGTGGAGACACATGTTGATTTTGTGTTGTGGCTGGAAAATGACGTGTATCGGAACATTCTAATGAGTTTGAATGATCCAACTGATGTGGTTCGTGTTGCCGCTGTTTCACGCTTTTGGTACCAATTTGGTGAACCTTTCAATTTTTCCTTTTTTGTACTCTTTATGTTAGGAAGGAAGTGAGACTGAAAAAAAGTATTTTAGGTAAGTGATAGATTGCATTTTCCTCTTTGGAATTTAGTTGCGCTCTTTCATCCTTATACATACTTAAGTAAACCCATTACCAATCAAAAAGATAGTATGGTTAGACCTTAGACCAAATTACCTGCAGGTCCTTTTTGTTTTTCCCATGCGATATCACCAACGACGTAACCTACTTCTCATATGATCAGTTGAAATATTGTAATATGTCTCCCACTTGGGCTGTGAAGGACCATGTAACTCTAACGTACCAACTACATCACTTCGATCTTCTGGCTCTTTATGATATGTGGCATCAGCAATTTCTTTCATAGAAAAAATTGATGTGATATATATATATATATATATACATATATATATATTAAGCATTTATTATTCTGAAAATCTAGGGATGCATGCCATTTTTTGCTACTTGAAGGTTTATTATCATTTGAGAGAACAAATTAAATTAAATGTGTTGAAGGTCGTCTACTTATTTATTTTTGCAGTGGCTACTAATGGAATTTCTAAGCAACTGTGTTTGCGAAAGTTTCCGCAGCTCTCGATAATTGCAAGTGTAAGGGAAGCAGAAGGAAATGATGTTGAGTGTAGCAATTCCAGTTGGGATACTCTAAAAAGAGAGCATAATGTTTATGCTTCTCTACTTGAAGCTATTGAAAAATCAAACTCATGTCCAATTAGCAATTGCATAGGTGATGCAGTTAGCGCTTCAAGTACAAACCATTATCCAATTGAAAGAAGTATCGTGAATACTCTAGCTTGAAGAGACAGATATCGAAGTAGTACGCCTCTATTCTGGTCAAATATAGGACACACTGATCCTAATGCTCCCGAGACGCTAATTTACAAACTGATAGTTAATATTTGTGTCATCACTGAAATCAAAATACAACCTTTAAAAGGTGAATATTGTTCAGTTTCTTTCAATTTCTATTATCATCCATCACTTTTGGGCACTACTAGTACTATTCCCGATCAGAGCTAATACGCAAAAATTTCCAATTAGATTCTTTCCTTCCAGGCAAACCCATATGGTGCGCAAAATCTGTTCGATTTCGATTAGGACACCCCAAATCCTCAAGAGATAAGCGTGATCTCCTGAACTGGTCCCGGGAACAGCCTGCTGATCACAAGTTTATATGGACGTATACCTCACAAGAATTCCTTATGAGACAGGTTTGTCATAAATAAAAAGTATACTATGTTAGACATCATCCCCAGACCTTCCAAAGGAGTGTCATAGAGAACTAACAGATCGAACTTTGATGGACAGGAGAACCGGTTGCAGAAGATCAAGCTACCAGAACCTGTGTTTTGTATTGGTGGATATCTCTGCAGATTGAATTGTTGGGAAGCTCCATGAGATGTGACTTGGACGACTTATTTTATATATGGTCAGTGTTCAACACTTCTCTCTATTAAAATTGAAAGTTATTTATTGTAGTGGCTGACTTGTCTCTATACTAATAACAAAGCTGGTTATAGAGTTAGTGATCAAGAACACACCTAAAGTTCTGTTTTTGAATTTTCTATCTTAATTATTACCAATATTTATCAAAACACACCTTACCTATTAGAATATATTATGCATTCTTCTGAATGTCATTGCGGACGGACTTAGATGAAGTTTGGTTTCCATAGTGACAATCAATATTCGCTACCTTACCAGTTTATTTACAACCCAAAGTTCTACTTGAATTAAGAAAACTTTTCGATTAGGAAACATGAAGCAGACTAGGAGGGGGAAAAAGTTAATTGCTCAAGTAATCACTCCAAGCCCCAATTAGGTACTAAAAATATATCATCTCAGCGGGAACTAGAATAGTTATCAATAAGATTCTTCTTGGCTAAAGTGAAGATATAAAGATTTTAATATCTCTTTGTAAAGATCTAAAACAAAAAAGTAAAGGTGATGTTAGAGTTAAAATAAATAATCTCAAAGCTTACCAAGAGAAAAAGATAGGAAACTTGATTTGAGATAATTAATAAAGAATTTGCTTCTTGATTAATATTTATTGTTGAAAATAATTATTGATTACTTTTCTGGAATATAATCGTCTACCGCAAGAATCAATTAAACTAAGTCTTTCTCTTGAATAACTATTGTCTAACAGTTCTAAAAACACATTAAGATTTCAATTTGAAGTGCATGTTATTGGATGATGGATTCAAAGATATTGAAACTTCTTTCGAACTACAAACTTTTAGTGATGCTTCTACAACCAATTCTTCTCTAGAATAAATTGGTTAAAGAAGATTATTCCTATGATAAATTCTTTTTTCAAATACATAGTTCATAGAAATCAATTCCAGCACAGAATTGACTTTGTTACTTCTTTAGAATATAATAATGGAGTTGATCACTAGAAATATACCATCAAACATACACAACAGGTGCTAAACCAAGAAACTAAGATCTAAATTAAATCATCATCAAGTTCCCCAACATAAATTACTCCATTAAGGAGGAAAAGTATACCACAATAAGAATTAATAAGATAAAAGACATTAGAATTAATTTATTGAATCAAACTCTAGTATTGAATTTGAATTGATCCAATGCTTCCGTTGCTCGTCCTCTCCTGCGTTCTTTTTCCCAAAAGCTGCTTTTCCAAGATACCCTAATTAGGGCGACCTACAATCTTATATAGCATGGGCGTTATGACTTATGATCCTATTGCAAGGTATAAGACTTGAATCTCACATGGGGACTTGATGTGGGCGTATATAACTTTGGATTCTCCCACCTTAATAGCTGTTGGGCTTGTGGAGGCCTGATTAATTAGGCCTATTAGAAACCCTAATAACCCTAATCTATTTCTATAAATAGATAGCTTGTACTTGTAATCTATACACTGCAAGAGAGAGCAATAAAATTCCTCCTAGTTGTAGTTGTGGACTAGGTCGTGAGACCGAACCACGTAAATTCTTGTGTGTCGTTTGTGTTCCGTTTTTCTATTTTCTCGCAGTTAATTTGTGTGTGTGTGTTTATTGTTGTTCCGTTGTCCCAACAATAGCTAGCTTTTGGGTGTGGTCTTCATAAGGTTGTATCAATGGGATAAGGCTATGAAATTCCCAAATAGGACCATAATTTAAAACTTCCGACTGTGCCCTTTGTTGCACAATTGCCCTTCAGGCTGCGGTGGCAAAGCTTCTTTTTTGTTCCAAAACCGCACTTGTTTCTTCTCTGATTCATTCTTCTTGCTCTCAAGTTTTGTTCGTCTTTACCTATATATAAAACGACTTCAGTTTAGACAGATTCACACATTATATCTAGGTTCACATGCATAATCACGTCAAATTTATCTGGTCATATTAATGATCAGGTGCCACTATTGTGACACAAGCTTTACAGATTTTCATAATTTGTGGAGGTAGGTTGGATATCACGGGGAGGATCATTATGTTTTTTGTGAAATCGTATTATAATTTCTTAATCATATGCCTTCTGGAAGTCAATATGGGAATTGAAGGCTCCAAAGAACTTGATAATTCCATAGTAATCACCAAGAGAGTGTTTGGTACGGAGAAAAACATGATATTTTTCAATTTTCTCATGTTTTGTTGGAAAATATTTTTTCTAGGAAAAACAAGTTCCTTACTATATAATTCTATAGCAATAACCAAATATTTTTTTTTATTTCATTTGTTTCTTTGGTATAAACCGGAGATACCATTGCTAATTAAATAGATGGTTTATTTTTGGGATGCCAAGTACGTATTTGTACTGTTATTTACCTTTTATGCTTGGTGCATCAATGCAATTCTTTGACTTATTAAATAGTTAATGTACTTATCAGAAATACCATATTGTAGATGTTTTACAAGAATGTTGGTTGATTATAATCATATATGTGATTTTGACAATTAATATTTCAATCTTATGTGTAGTGTTAGACATGTGAGAGTTGTAGGGCGACCTCTCAGCCCTGAGTTCGATGTAGAGGTCCTAGATCCGTCTCAAGAACTTGTGTTGAAGTATAATCGAGATGTTTTCAGATTGATGTTGCGAAGCTTCTCTAATGGAGGTCCTCAAGACTCGAATATGCCTCTAACACTATCAGAGGAGCTTATGGTTGATGCAGCCTCTGAGGAGTTTTTTTTTACAGAATCACCAGCCGGATTTCGATCTCATGGGGTGGGACGGGGACGAGGAGGAGGAGGAGGAGGATGATGATTAAATGGATGAAGTGGGAATATTGTAATTTAACATCGTGATTTTCTTTTCTTTAAAAGTGATTAATACATGCCTACTTGTCTTTGATGGTCCTTTATTAAATTGTTTTGGCTACAGTTCTTTCTCTACTTGAAAAGTTTTAAAGCTGCATAAACCCTTGATAGATGAAACTGTTTTTCTTTTGGGGGGATAATTTGTTGTCGATGCTTCTTCTTTGCTTTTGCATATTTTTCAGTAACAAAGTCAACCATATAGTTGAGAGTAGAATGCGATATCAATGCATGAATCGGTAAAGAGTTGCAATCTTGTGCATGTCAGTGGGTTTCAACTACTTGTAAAAGATATCACTTCTCTTTAGGTCCTTTACTTTCCCCCGATTTTCATTTGTACAATATTTGAATCACTCTTCTTCCTGTCAAGTGACTTTCGGATCCTTGTATCGAGTGCCCTCTTGTCATAGAATTCATGCACTAGGTTTAATATATCATTCAATTGTAACTCATATCTAATATAGCGATTGAATGCCAATCCATAGAACTTTTTTTTTTGTTTTTAGATACTTTTATCTAAATATTATTGTTGTTGTATTGTTGGTAAATTTTATATTCTATCTTGTATAAAATACGGTAGTGAATAGATTTCCGACAAAACTTCTTAGTGATTTAAATCTAATAGGGTAATTCAAAGGTCACCATAATTATTCAGAGTTCTATAACATTAAACCAAACAATATATTAGGTATATGTACATAAATTAGCTAGGCTGTAATGCAGAATTTCATTTTGCTAATTCAGATGCTATATTAGTAACCTACTTATCCATTTTTGAAATCGTCCTACTTATTAATAATTCAATGCTTGGGGATTGTTTTAGTTTACCCTGAAATTATAATTTTTGAGATTATAAAAGCTTATTTTGGATAGTAACAGCATATCATATTTTAATGATGAACACGATATTTAAATAAATTGTATTATTTTCTGATGTTACACAATGTCATACATCAATAATTTAAAAATTAAATTTATGATATTATATATAAAAAATACAGTGTGAAATAGAGTTATTATTAAAAAAAAGTTAATAAAGTAAAGAGTAAAATAAAATTATTAAATGATAATTTTTATTTTTTTTGAAGAAAAAAAAAGATGACAATGCAACAACACCTAATCTGTTTTTCGTAATTATATAAGGACTAATATGACTGGGAATCAAAATATATAAAGAGAAAGGATATTAATGTATTGATGTGACATATTTTTAAAGTATCATCTGTATTTATTTATTTATTTTAGTATTTTTTTATATTTTAAATAAATTTCTTTTTCTATCCTTTTAATGATGTGATAAATTACTCGAGCAGGTAAGTTTAACTGCAAAACTGTCCGGGAGGTGTTGAGGAATCACAAGCCTTCCACCCTCACCAGCAGCAAGCTTTGGCATAGAATACTCCCTTTTAAAGTCTCTTTTTTATGATGAGAATGCTTAATAATAAGCTTCCCACTAATGACAAAATTGATAGATTTGGCATTAATGGCCCTTCTATTTGTTGTTGTTGCTCACATAATAAATCTGAAACTGTACAACATCTATTTATTCAAAGTGATCTAGCTAAAAAAGTATGGAAGCATTTTTCTAACTCTTGTGGTATTCTTTTAGGGAAAAAATTCAGATATGCTATCGAATTTTAGGAAAAAGTTTATTCATGCCGTCCGTTAAAAATTAAGCTCATTTATATTACTGTCGTTACTCTAAGGGGCCATGTATGCCATTATTTTTAACAGACCCAAAACATGATTTTTCAAAATCAAATTGGACACGTAGCAGTATTTTTGTGGGCCAAATCAATTAATAAACCCACCTATGATCCATAATCGTTAAAACCCACAAATTTTTTAACCCAACCCATGATAAAACTCTAGTCCTCATCCAACTGTCTGGTTGAATGTGAAGTTTCTCTTTGTTTCTTTCTCTTATGCAAGGCTGGAACTTTGAAACTTTTTCTTGTTTGAAAACCAATCATTCACAGAAGCAAACAAAAACCACCATCTCTATCTTCACTCCTGTTTCTCTCGCTTTTTTCCTGTTTTCACACACTTTATATTTTACTCTGCTTTCTCCATCATCATCCTTAACTTATTTATCCACAATCCTGGTTAAAATGACTAGTGCAAAAACCAGAAAAATGTCGAGATTTGTTATTGTAGTAGTAGTACTTCTTGTTCTTTTGGGTCTATCCCATTTATCAGTAGGAAATGCTATTATTAACAAGAAGAGTACTTTCATCATACACATGGAGAAATCCCAAATGCCGGAGAGTTTTGAAGACCATACTCACTGGTACGACTCCTCACTGAAATCGGTTTCTGATTCGGCCGAAATGCTCTACGTTTACAACAACGCTATTCACGGTTTCTCTGCGAGGCTCACTGCTCAAGAAGAAGAATCCTTACAGAATCAACCTGGGATTCTGTGGGTTTTGCCGGATTTGAAATATGAACTACACACGACAAGGAAGTCGTCGTTTTTGGGTTTTGATACAAGTGGTGATTTTTTTCTAGAATCAAATGCGATGGGTGATGTAATCATTGGAGTTCTTGATACTGGGGTTTGGCCAGAAAGCAAGAGTTTTGATGATAGTGGATTTGGACCAGTTCCAGCTTCATGGAAAGGGGTGTGTGTGGAGGAGTATTAACGGGTAAATTGGATGACGGCTGGGTTTTAAAGTGGGTCGAATTAAAAAATTTGTTTATTTTAATGTTCATGGGTCAGGTAAATTAAGGTAGGATGAGTAGTTTAATATATGAATTTTTTGATTGATCCCATTAAAATGATGATACGTGTCCAATCTGATTTTAAAAAATCATATTTTGAATCTGTTAAAAGGTAATGACATAGATGATCCCTCAGAGTAACGGCAGTGGCATAAATAAGCTTAAATTTTTAACGGATAATATGAATGAACCTTTTTTTAAAATTCAATAGCATATCTAAGTTTTTCCCTTTCCATTTATACAGGGTAACCACAGACACAACATCATGCAATGGTGGCTTATGGAGACAAAAAATAGTATCCATAGTGTCCTCATTCAACACTTGCCTATTATCATTTGTTGGGAGCTATGGAAGAGCAGATGTTCCTATAGATCTTGAAGGGATTAAAATCTCTAATTGTTTCTTAATTAAGCAAATAAGTCAGCTTATGACCTTGGTGCTTAATTGTGAATTTCCTTATCTTAAGCTCAATATGGAGATGGATGCGCTAAAGGAGGTACAGGCAGAGCCGGAGGTGGTGGCATCTTAAGGAATCACAGAGGCCATATGTTGATGGTCTTCGCTGAGTTCTATGGCCAAGCGACAAACAATATGGCAGAAGCTAAAGCAATTCTCAGTGGAATTTAATGGTGCTTTCGTAACAACTACACCAATGTCGTAGTTGAATCTGACCCACTGATCCTTATTAGCACGATCAAGAAGGAAAGCAGTCACACGTGGAAACTAAAGGACGTCATCCACCAAATATGGGAATACAACATTACAGGCAGCTTTAAGTTTCAACATTGCCTAAGAGAAGGTAATATGGTGGCGGACAAGCTCGGCAATTAGGGAGAAAGGGCTGGGAAATCTATATTCTTCACTCAAGCTGTTTCGTTATCAAATGAAGTTAGAGGTCTTATGAATCGAATGACCGAATTGGATTACCTTGCTTCAAAATACGGCATGTCAAAGGCCAATATATTTTGCCTATACTAACTCATGATTAGCTTTAAAATTTTGTACTAGTACAACTTTGTTTTCAATCTTAGCATAGGTCACTCTCTTCATAAGGATGAACTTTTCATCCTCAGTGTATCTCAAGGAGGATGGGACAAAAAGCCTCCTCTTGTATCTACTTCTTTGATCAATTCATCTACAAGCTTTGTTTTGGAGGAAAAAATAAATAAATTACTTTAAGTTAATCCTACTTTTTTTTTCTTTTCTTAATTTTTTCTATTTATGTGATAAGTTAAGAATTCCAACAGTTATCTCTGTTCTTTAGAAAGTTATGTATATAAAGTTGATGTAGTTTTCAAAAATATACACGTGAGCTTAAAAATTAAATTATTACTGATTTTCATTGTGCTGGATCTTCCTTTACGTAAGGGATCTCATATATGACCTTGTAACGACGACATATCTCAAGGTAATCACTGTTATGAAAGTAAGATCATACTCAAAAAAAAATTATAATGGATTTTTGTAAGTTGATGCAGAATTCAAAAAGATTCACACCATGAGCTTAAATAAAAATTAAAATTGTGAGAATATTATAAACTCGGATTTTAATCTCAATGGTTGCTCAATTTTTAACAGTTACCTTATTTATTCATAAATAATTACATCTTAAATATCTTATGTAACCGACGTGTCATTAATCTGCCAGACTCAAATACATTCTCTATTAATTCTACATTCTACTGAGTTATGACATTTCCCTCTTCTTCCCATAACACAGATCCTTTACCCCTCCCGATTTTCTTAGTTTTTGGTGTTTCTTTATTCCTTTTGTGTTTATAATAATTTCTCATATCTTATTGATTTTAGATTTGTTGTTTTTTGCAGGTTGATCGACTTGTGTATTTGCTGAATTTTGAGTTTTTTTTTTAAAAAAAATTTGTTAATATATATATACCAACATTTAACAGTAATAACATCGGATCAATTGTTTATGTGAAAGATTATTTGCTAGATAGATGGAATCGCTCTTCAAGTTTCTATTATCCACTCCTACGAAGGACTTTATTTTTTGGCATATCAAAGGTTATACTATGGCCTCTTTACAAGCTCTCAAAATTTAAGTAAAACTTGATGATGAATACAATTCAAGAGGAAAAAGAGATGAAAGTATGGAATTCTACCGCGAACAATCTTTCAATAGCAACAGAAGGACGAGAAATGAAATTAATTGAATTTGATTTATATTTTTAGTCGGAAAATAAATAGCTTTGATGGATTGAGGTGCTTTTTATCTTTATATCTTCATCCTTTTTTCTTTTTGAAACAAATAAAAATAATGACAGCAAATCTTTCAGGCGCTAAAAGTATGGCGTTTATATAGTTGTATCATTTTCTTTTATATTTTTTCTTCTCATATTGATCAATTTAAGGAAGTTCACCTTTGTTATTATGTTTTCTTTTAAGACGAGCACGATTACTATTGGCTATTATGTGATACATATCTCATGACCAAAAAAAAAAGAAAGTTAAAGTCTGTTTTTTATGTTATAGATGACCTAAACCAGTTTCACATTTTAATTACTCACATTTTCACATTTTATATAAAAAATGTAGCTTGCGAAACTAATCATTTTTGAAAGTTTAAATTAAATATACTTTCCATAATAATATCTTTTTCGTTACTCTATAGTCACCCTATTTTTATAGGGTTATATTTTTATTATCCACTATCTCTTAGCATTTTATAGGTTTAAACTATACTTTTCATTATCCACTTCTTTATTTTTCATTTATATTTATTTTTTAAATCGATTTTAGATGTAATTCTGTTGACTTGCATAGTTGTCTTCATTTTGCTAGAAATACACGGGCGCACTTGCGTAGTATGATCCTTTTTATTTGTTTGATCTTCTGTTTTTCTCAATAGTCTTTGCTACTTTGTTTGTCTATTAAAGTGTAAGAGTTAAAAGATTAGATATTACTTCGGTCTTCTTTATAGAAAATTAAAGTAACTTGACTATTTGTATTTTTTAATTGTTATAAGAAAGTTTTACTTTTGAGATGAATCTTTGTAATGCAATATGAAAATGATTACTAGAGAGTCATTATCAAGTAAAATAGATTAGACATGGATTATAAGTTCATATATATAGTATCTTTAGAAGTTTTTGTCGTATATGCTATTTTAAGATCATACTCTACAAATTGTATTTTTTCGATTAGATTGTTTAATAGATTACCGATCAACTTCTATCGTCCAGAAAAAAATTATCATTACTTACCACTCTATGTACATAAAAGAAAGACTTATGAAAAATAAGAATTCTTCTCTTTATAAAAAATACTTCCTTAAATAAACTATTAAATAATATATTTTTCTTTGTAATTGCGTGAAGCGCGAATCATATTCACTAGTTATCTTATATAATTTGTAGGTATTAAAATGATCAACAAAGAGATTAATCCATCCTGGCATCTCATGGATATAATTCACCAGATCTGGACCTTGAATGCTTATGGGAATTTTCATTTTTAACATTGCTTTAGAGAAGGCAATATGGTGGCTGACAAACTTGCTAACTGGGGAGAGGTTCTGGGAGAACCCTCTTCTTCACTCAAGTTGCTTCTTTACCCTCTGAAATTAGAGTTGTTTTGAAGAACGACTAAATTGATCTCCCCTGCTTTAGAATCAGACATATCAAAGAATATTACAATTTTGCACATGACTATCTCTATGCATTTCTCTCTCTTGCACACCAATATTTTTGATCTCTATCTTAGTATAGGCCATCTTCCTTACAAAGATGAACTTTTCATCTTGTATGTAACTCAAGGAGGCTCGAACAAAATGCCGCCTCTTATAAATTGTTTGAATGTGATATTCAAGCTGGGATCTTTTGAAAAATAAAAATAAAAAAATATATATATATTCGTAGGGACGACTCAATTAGCATGATGGTCTAAAGCAAAATTTCACGCATAGACCTTTTTTTTTTTTCCTTTTTTGTGAAAAAAAGAACAAAAGTAATTCATATATATCATTTAGAATTTAATTTTTTAGGATTTTTATATGCCAAGTTATTAATATTTTTTTCATAGTGAATCTCTTCTTATATATTGTAAAAAGTTAAATTCACCTAATATCTTCTGAGACATTTGTTTATTTAAAATTTTATTATTTGCTAAAAAATCGTCAGTTTCTTTTAAATATTGTATTAAAATTTCAATCATTTTTTCTTTTTAAAATGATGTTGGTTGTTTTAGTAAATTAGGTAAGAAATTATTGTTTATACACATGACATACAAAGTGATTCTCAATTCATTTTCAACATTTCAATCCTTTTTTTAGTTTCTTTCTTTTTTTAAATTTATGTGGTACTGTTCAACCAGACATATTTATGTAATTAAAGATTATCTAATCTTTCTCTCTCTCTCTATATATATATAAGAGACTTAGAGGCACGCCACATCATATATATATATATATATATATATATATATATAGAGAGAGAGAGAGAGAGAGAGATAGAGGAGACTTAGAGGCATGCTGATGTGGCATGCCTCATTGAGCTTCATTCCTATTTTTCTTTTACATGATTTTTTTAAAATTTTTTCATTTAAAAATCATTTTTAATATTTATGATATTAAAAGACATTACAAACCGATACAGAAATTCCTAACACTTTATTAAAATAATATTACATCATTTCAACTTCTTACTGCTTTGCATTCATGTTCTGTGATCTTTCTGTGATCTTCTTCCGTGTCAATTTCGGCAAGGGAGAAGCATTGGGGTTTAAGTTTATATTTTTACTATGTATTGTATTTAATTTAAAATTTTATAATTTTTTTAAAGAATTATACCCTTGAATCTATATCTATCTATATATATTATTAAGGGAGATTTTACAATAGTGAGATGGCACCTTTCTTTGGTCAACATTCGTATTTATCGTTTTTCTGAATTTTTCTTTAAAATATTTTTTATTCTTTTCAATCAATCAATTATAATTTATAAGATCCATAAATAAGGTATAAATCTGCACTTTATTTTCTATAATTAATTCATTACCCTTTTTTTAAATTTATTTTTATCAAGTAATTACTACAATTAAGGCTCATAAATAAAGATTTAAGTGTGCATTTTTCTATCTAATTAAACCATTGAAGTTATTTGCATTTTCTAATTAAATTATTCATATATGTTTGTCTTTTTGGGGCAATCAATACAACAAATATAGTAAAATTACGTGAAAATCCTCGACCACTACACAAAAGTACAAATTTCCTAAAAAAATATTTTAGTAAAAAAAATTATGAAAATAAAAAATGTGATCATTAAGCTCAAATTTTAATATATTTGAATATAAATAAATAAATTATTTTTATTTTAATCTATAAAAAATATTTAAATTTATTAAATCCGCGTGAAAAGCGGATAAATTCTCTAATTAAAATTAAATTATTTATGAATATAAAAATATTATTTTTTTAATAAAATAAAAAAGAAAATATGTCACGTGAAATAGAATAAATATGAAAAATTATACTCTTTCCTTTGAAATACCAAATTTTATTTTTACTTATACTAAACCTAATAGGAAATTTGGGGCCTTAAAAAATATGGGGCCCAGGGCTGCTGCTTCAGCAGCTTCCCCTTCGGCCGGCCATGATAATTTGTCATGTTTGAGGAAAAAAATTGGAAAATTAGCTTAAAAACCGGCCCCTTATATGATTCTTTCCTAGTCGCTTTGTATCAGATTCTTTCCATCTCCAAGGTTAGCTTTTTCTCCTCTTTCTTCATCTGGGTTTTGACTGTTAAAGTCAAAACAAGCTACTGTATTTGTTTTCATCTAAAAATTTCATTCTTAAATTTGTGAATATTTCCCAGTTCTCCAATAGTGGTCTGTTTATTGTTTCTTTTAATTTCTACCGTCTTATAATGGTTGAAGTTTGTCTTTTGGCCAGGATTATTGCACTTCTTCTAGGGGAATAAACAGCTTGTATTTATTCTAAAACTCATTAATGCTTGTGCTTCCCTATACTTTTTAACTTTTGATCAACTCTCCTGTTAGTTTTGTCAAGTAACACAGTATCTATCTACAAGTAGCATGTACCATAAAACCTCATCCTCACTATTATTAGTTAACCAGATGCTGTAATCCCACAGTTGCAAAGTGACCCATCTACAGTGATTCTTCTCAATGCTTGGCAAAAATCTCAGAAATTAGTTTATCCATGAACAAAACTTTGGGGCATCCAAAGTTTGCAGGGGTAATTGCAGTCATTGTGATGTCAAAACCCCTTCAAAAATAGGGAGGAAACACTGGCCATTTTTGTATCCCTGTATGCATGTTGTTTCGTTCTCTAGGTTTTGTTCATTTTCTTCGATCCATACGGTACGAAGTCCCTTGCTTTACTACTTTCTGCTTGTCTTTGTGTTCAATTGGCTTTTATTCTTTTGTTGAATTTTTTGGGTGAACTCCAAATTTGTAGGTTATTCTTGGTCGCCTGCTAATTTTCCTTCCTTTTTAAAGCCCCAAATTGGTAGTTGTTTACCAAAAAAGTAAAATAGAAAAAGTTTTATTGTGAGGTCAAGGACACGCCATATTGATTAAATTACAAATTTGAGTTTATAGAGATGAATGATAGCAACTAAAGCGATTTATAAGTAAGTACATATGAGGCAAGTTAAATATATCAAGAAATAAGTATTTTTGGATGTTATCCTAATTATATGTTTGAAGCTTCCAGAGCCTTTACTGCCTGAAACTAGTAATACAGACGAGTAATTCGATGTAAAAAAGATAATGAGAGCAGATGAGTGCAAGAAAGAACTAGTAATATGTTTCACTGCTCATTCAATGAATTCTTTCAAGTAAAATAGAGCATTTATATATAGTTTTTTATAATAGTACTACGACCAATCAAATGGCTCCAACAGGGCCCTATTATACACTGTGATAATCATGACATAGTACCAGGTTGTTACAAATGCCAACTATTAGTTTGTCGTGCTTGTTAATCCTTTATTCGATCTCGCCCACGTGGTCTTGTCCTTTTCATCGTGTCTTTGTGCCCAAATTGCTGATATCGGACCCGAAGCCCGTGTCTGCCTCTTATAATCCCTCCATATTTACCTTCAGTCGCCACTTTCTAGTATCCGATGGGTGTTCTTGATCCGGCCACTGAAACCTTATTCACTTTCCCTTTAGTTGATTCGTTATGCTTTCATCTTCGAGACCCCGGTAACTCATGACCCCGAATGTCTCTTGCCACGTATTCCAAATTATATTTACCTTCCTATTAGTTGACTTACCGTAACTTCATCCTCGACTCCGACTTAACACGTGACATCACGTTCTTCTTGCCACGTGCATTGAAATGACATTTCCCCCAACAGTAGTATCTTCCATTTGTTTATTTTTCTTGCCTCATTTTTGCTTTCTTATTTCATAGATTAGATGGTATTCCAGATTTTTATTCTTGGTGTTGAATTGGAAAATTGGTTAATGTTATGAAGGATGAAATTTTTATGTGAGTATTGACTTGATGAGAAAGTTTTGTTCTTTTAAAGCGCGTTAAGAGAAGCCATTCTCGTGAGCCTTTTAGTAACATCAAGCACAAACATGAACTGACATTTATATTCATTATTAATTTATTATTATCAAGTTCTCTCTCTTCCTTCTCTACCTTTATCAAAATAAATGTGTTTGTCATGAATTATGTCTTTGTGATGATTCAGAGTATAGAACTTTGAGAAAATGGACTTTGGTGTGGAGACACGTGTTGATTTTGTGTTGTGTCTTGAAAATGACGTGTCCCTGAACATCCTATTGCGTTTGAATGATCCAACTGATGTGGTCTGTGCTAGTGCTGTTTCACACCTTTGGCGCCAATTTGGTGAGTCGTTCAAGCTTTCAATTTCTTCTTTATGTCCTTGTTTAGTACTCTTATTTTAGGCAGTGAGACTGAAAAACTGTTACTTTTTCTCTCATCATAATAGTACACTTAATTTTCACAAATGGTAAGTCATAGATTGTGTTTTCCTATTTCAATCGCGAGGCTTCTACTTTTTTCCTGTGCTTCCTATACTTAATGAGCCTAAAAGCTCATAGTTACATTTTCTTTATATTCTTTCTTCGTTATATTTACTCAAGCAAAGAGCCTTACCAATTAAAAAAATAAAAATAAAGAGCCTTCCTGCAGTGATAACATTTCTTTGCTCGTATCTAGATCTAGCATGAGCAATGCCACTAAATCCGCAATTTGAATATACCTGGAATGAGTAAAAATAAGTGAAGCCTCAGAAAGAGGAAGGAGAATCCTCTTAAGGATACAACCAACCCATTCATAATCACATTTCTTTTATTTGTTCTCAAAATACCATGTGCAAATTAATTCACATATAAGTAAAGAACACTGTATATGGGAATCTCTTGAGGTTCAAAAAGTAAGGTTAGAACTTGACCAAATTACATGTCCTTTTTGTTCTTCCATACGATATCAACAACCTAAAATGTTAAGTTCAAATATTGTAATATGATTCTGACCTTGGCTATGAATAACCTCTAATATGCCCGTGTCTCTTTTTCCTGTTTTCTCTTGTATATTTTAAAAACTTTTGCATTGATCATTGGAATTACTATTGACTTGATACTTAAGTGGCTAAGTTAGGAAAGAGTTGAGATAAATATTACATGACACCAGATTAATGAGTCCTGAAACTTGAATATTGTTCCTTTTAAACATTTATGGCATCAACAACACACCACAAAACCGAGAATAAGTTGATTAGGATGTGTTTCTGATCTTGGCAGGGTAGAGCTAATTATATGCCTCTTTCTCTGTTTCTCGTATGTGCGCAGTGTACCTATGGTTCTTCTGTGTATTTGAGAAGCGTTTCTCCTAGTCCAGAAAAGTTTGAAGAACGAAGGTCTGTTTTCTCTAAGTAATTGTCAGAATAGAAGTTCTTCAAGTAAGTTGTATGGATTTGATGAAGATCTTTTGATGTAATTATTAGACTAATATATGATTTCTACGACATAGCATTATTGTCAGTTATCTTGTCTTCTCCATGTTTCTTGGTTAATCCAACAATATACCCAGTGTAGTAATCTCACAAGTGAGGTCTGGGGAGGGTAGAGCGTACACAGACCTTATCTTTACCTCATCGAGATAGAGAAAATGTTTTCAAATAGACCCTTGACTTAAATAAAGCATTTCCAAGAAGTTTTAAAAAGAGAATACAAAAATGACAACAATAACAACAATGAAATAATTTGAAATGGCTAGCAATACACAACATACAAAAGAAAGAACAATAATGACAACGTAATAATGCGACAACCGACCACAAGAAACACAGTTGATAACCAAAATTGAAGAATAAGAAACTACTAGAATAGTGCTCACACTAATGGTAAGAAAGAAAGTCCAAGTACGACCACTAAGCCTATTCTGGAGGAAAGCGAGAGAACGATCAACTACCAACTATCTTCTACCTTAATCCGCAACCTCCAAACCCTCCTATATAAGGTCATGTCCTTGGGAAGCTCAAGATGCGCCATGTCTAGTCTAATCACCTCCCTCAATACTTTTTCAGCCTACCTTTACTTCTCCAGATGCCCGTTATTGCCAACCTCTCATGGGGAAATCACACTTCTCGCACTTCTCCTCTTCACATGTCCAAACCATCTCATCGTTGCTTCACTGATCTTCTCCACCATGGAGGCACCACTCATACTTTGTCTTGAATATGTTCATTCCTAATCTTATCTCTCTTAGTATGCCCACACATCCACTTCAACATCCTTATCTCTGCAATATTCATCTTCTGAATATGAGAGTTCTTGATTGGCCAACACCTCCACCCCGTACAACTTAATCGGTTTAATCACCACTTCGTAGAACTTACTTTTTAAGTTGTGGCGATATGTTCTTATTACACAAGACTCTATAGGCAAGCCTCCAATTGGCCCATCCCGCACTAACACGATGTATGAAATCATTGTTGATCTTCTCATTGCCTTGAATTAAAGACCCCAAAAACGTGAAACATCCTTTCTTGGGAATGACCTAAGCATTAAGCCTCACTTCCACCCTGGCGTCATGCGTAGCATCACTGAACTTACACTCTAAGTACTCAGTTTTGATCCCGCTCAACCTGAACCATTAGACTTCAGGGTTTGTGTTCAAATCTCCATCCTAACATTAACTCTATAGTGAGTCTTGTCAATCAGTACTATTGCATCTGTGAATAACATAAACCATGGTACCTCACCTTAGATATGTCGCATCAGTTGATCTATAAGCGATGCAAAAAGGAACAGGCTAGGAGCCGATCATGACAGCTCTGAGTCTCCTCCCACTGTTGTCACCCTGGTCTTGGCTCCATCGTACATATCTTCAATCGCCCTAGCGTAAGCCACAGGTACACCTCTGGCCTCCAAGCATCTCCATAGAACCTCTCTTGGGAATTTGTAGTAAGCCTTCTCTAGGTTGATGAACACTACATGTGAATTCTTCTTCTCTCTATACTGCTCCACCAGTCTCCTCCCAAGGTGGATGACTTCTGTGGTAGATCATCCCGCATGAATTTGAACTAAGTTCTCGGAAATAGACACACCCCTCCTCACCCTCACCCTCACCCTCACCCACATCTCCATCACCCTCTCCCTCTCTCATACTTTTATAGTATGACTTAGCAGCTTGATACTCCTATAGTTCAATTCTAAATAGCACCTTTATTCTTGTACAACAGAATCATTATACTCCACTTCCATTTTTCGGCATCTTCTTTGTCCTAAAATGACATTAAACAACCCATTCAGATACCCTAAGCCTGCCCTGTCAATGTTCTTCCATAACTCCACCGGGATCTTGTCTGACTCGATCGCTCTTCCCCTGCTCATCCTACGAATGACACACTTAAGCTCGTCAACCTTTACGGACCTGCAATACCCAAAATCCCGTCGTCTCTAGGAGTGCTCCAACTCTCCCGGCACAATGTCCCTGTCTCTCTCTTCGTTCAAGAGTCTATAGAAGTATGTCTGCCACCTCCACCAATACTCTGCCTTCCTATCTTTGATGCCCTTCACTTGGTCCAAGTCTCGGGCCTTCCCCTTTCTCGCCTTGGCTAGCCTGTATAACTGTCTCTGCCTTTGTCCCTTGACTCCTCATACAAGCGTTTTTGTCACTGTAACCGCCAACTTTGCCTCCTTCCTTCGAAAGCTGCTGTTCTTGGTTAATCTAAGCATCAGAAACTCAAGCATAATGTGCTGGTATTAGAAAATGAATGTACCAACTGATGAACTTTTATCCTCCTGGCTTGCTAGTTTTCTGAAATCTGGTGTGAGTGATTGTATCACAATGCTATTGATGTCTTGATGTAATTGTGTCTACTTGAGAAAAATACACTTGAAAGCACTTATAAAAAGACTGGCCAAACAGTATTGCTGCTTTAAAATGTTTTTCTAATTTATTGGCCAAACACAGACTTCTTCTCACAAAAGATAGTTTTTTATAAAAAAGCTTTCGAAAAAAAGCATTTTACAAAATAAGCTAATTTTAAAAATTTGGCCAAACAAGCTATTAGTCATAATATGATTTTGTTTCGTCTTTATGCACTCCCATTTGTGAGATGCACTAATGCAGTTCATTGGCTTTAACAATTAATCAATCAGTTATGCCTTAACCCTAATTAGTTGGTCATCTATGGGAATCCTTTGTATCCATTCTTCTCTATTCAGGTCTATTTCATCAAATTCTAAATAATTTCTCTCTTATAATTTAAACAATTAATCAATCAATTATGCCTTAACCTAATTAGTTGGTCAGCTATGGGAATCCTTTGTATCCATTCTTCTCTATTCAGGTCTATTTCATCAAGTTCTAAATGATTTCTCTCTTATAATTTAGAGTTTTTCTAAAACTAGTTATTCTATAAATTTCATGCTTATCCCTACATGGCTCCTTCGCTGTATTATTTTCCATACATAGCTAAATCCACGTTGATTATGTGAGAGAGACAACTATGCTCCATTTAATTTTAATTGTACCAACTAAATAAGTACTTCTGGCTTTATGATGTGGCTCAAATTTTCATAATTTCTCAATTTCTTTCATTCAGAAAATTGATGTTATATATTAAGCACATTTCTTCAAGAAGTCTAGGGATGCCATTTTTTGCTATTTGAAGGTTTACTATCATTTGGGAGAACAAATGAGTTGAAGGTCTACTATTTCTTTGCAGTGGTTACTAATGGAATTGCCAAGCAACTGTGTTTAAGAAAGTTTCCACAGCTCTCGAGAATTGCACGTATAACAGAACCAGATTTGAGAGTAGCAGAAGGAAAAGATGTTGAGTCTAGCAACTCCAGTTGGGAGACTCTAAAAAGAGACCATAATGTTTATGCTTCTCTACTTCAAGCTATTGAAACGTCAAACTCATGTCCAAGTGATTGCATAGGTAATGCAGTTAGTGCTTCAAGTACAGACCATTTTCCAGATGAAAGTATTGTGAATACTCTAGTTCCAAGAGACAGATATCAAAATATACCTTCATACTGGTCAAGCATAGGACACAGTGATCCCAATGCTCGGGAGACGCTAATTTACAAATTGAAAAGAGATCTTTGTGTCATCACTGAAATCAAAATACAACCTTTTGAAGGTGATTGTTCAGTTTCTTTCAATTTCTCTTATCATCACCTTGGGCACTAAATGCTCTCCACTGTTCCTGATCAGACTTCCAAAGCCTTTTTGGTGCCCTTTTGCTAATATGCAAACATTTCCAAATCAGTTTATTTCCATCCAGGCAAGCCCATATGCTCTGCAAAATCTGTTCGATTTCGATTTGGACACCTCAAATCCTCAAGAGATGAGAGTGATCTCCTGCACTGGCCCCAGGAACAGCCTGCTGATGACAAGTTTATATGGACGTATACCTCAGAAGAATTCCCTATGAGACAGGTGCAGTGATTAACTTTACTTTTTCCTAACACAGGTGATGTTATTTGCCAAAATTGTCTCTTTACTGGTATCTCCCACTGGCGGAGGCATGAATAAGCTTTATTCTTATCAAGGCTCAAAGTCTTGTCCTAAGTAGGTGGAATAGTTCTAAAAAGGGAAAAGGGTCAAATATACCCTATACCCCTAATGTATTTAATATTGAGCAACTTTACACTCTGTTTCAAAAGTGTCTCTTTCGTAACCGTAGTTTCAGCCAAATGGCTAAATTTTTACTGGCTTACCGAAACCATTTCTGTATTTAAAGTTATAATTTATTCTTTAAAAAACAAAAAAAGACCACATATTAATACTCCCCCACCCCCACTCCCCACCCACAACCAAACTCCAACCACTCTCTTTGATTATTTACCCTTTAGAGATTAGAGCTACGGTTAAGTCTTTAAGTTTCATCAACTTCTTCTCTAATTCTTTGACGACAATGTCTCAAAAGTCGAGTAGGTTTTCACTAAGTCATTACTGGGTTGCACTATTTTGTCCACTATTGCAGCATGGGCGATGAAATCAGCTTTCTAGTTAATGTTAAGTAAAATTACGGGGCATCTCAAAATGGCATTTTGTTGGTAAAATGGACATTTATGTTTTCTTGGGTAGTTTGCCTTCTTAATCAATCTATATAATATAAAGACATATTGTAGGTGGAATAAACTTGGTTCTTGTTTTATATGCTGTGTGTACCATTTAAGTGCTAAATAATGTTGTTGGGAATGGAATTAGAGTGTTATAGAAGTTGAGTTTATGATGTAGAACTTAAAGTTATAGGGCCATTAGAATTGCTTTATAGGAGCGATATCTACCTTTATATTATGTGGTAGTTCAATATTTCCCCTACAGTAAACGTGGTAGTTCAAAATTGGCCCTATACTATAAGTGGTGGTTTAAAATGTCAAGGGGTGGGGGTTTAATTATTAATAGGTGTCATTTTTTTTGGTTTAAAAATAAATTGTAATTTTTAATAGGGAAAATGGGTTTTCGTTAGCCAATAATGGCAAATTTGGGCCATTTGGCTAACTCTAGGGTTACATAGGAGGCACCTTTGAAGCGGAGGGCAAAGTTACTCTATATCAAATACATTAAGGATATATTTGGTCCTTTTTCCCTTATAAAGGAAAGGCCAAATACATATGGTGACCCTTATACTTGTCCAATAATTTCATTTAGACATCTTAATTAAAGGTGTTACCTATTGACCATTTAACTTGTATTGAAAATGTGCCATATTAAACACATTTTGCCATGTGATAATGTGTCTGTTAACCACATTTTTTTGACATGGTAAAAAGCACCGTTTTCACCTCTTTTGAGAGGATAATGGAGGAAGATATTCTTCTCGTTTTTCTTTTTCTTCTTTAGAAGTTAAAATGCTCGTAGTTCACAATCTGCATAATTGTGATAGTTGCTGGATTTTTTAAGGCTTTTAAAGTATTTTTTTGGTTGGGATGAGAGGGTTGTTGCTGGAAAAAATGGCTGTCAGAAATTTCTGGCAAGATTATGAAGAGAGATGGAGAAGGGGTATGGGAAGAAAGTATATCACCCTCGGTGAAAACCACACTTTGTGCCATGCCAGCACAATGTGTTTAATAGGCACATTTTCAATACAAGTTTAAGTGTTCAATAGGTCACATCTTTAGTTAAGTTGTCTAAATTAAACCTTTTGTCAAGTTTTAAGGGGCCGCTTATGTATTTGGCCTAAAAAATTAGGTGGAATAGTTCTCTATTGATGGGGAACAGTTGTAAAGATTACTCTGGCCTAGGCGTCCAAGTCCTGTCATAAGTAAAAACATTACTAGGTTAAATATCATCTACAGGTCTTTTGAAGGAGTGCCAAAGAGTAATTTGTGTAGGAGAATTAATAGATCAAACATGCACCAGAGATGAATTTTCTTACATTATTTTTGTTAGAAATAGGCTCCCAGGCACATTCCTCGAGGTTAGCCCTCTCCAGTCAACTTTTGAAGTTCTCAGGGGATGTTTCTGGCAACATTCAAAGAGATTTAACCTTTTTACACTTGGAGAAAGATAGGATTTTCTTTAATGTTGGTTTCAAATCTTATGAGATCACAAGAATTAGTTCGGGAGCTGAAACATGGTTCGAATGGGTGGAACACTAAAAAAACTTAAGAAGGCAGGTTACTATTAGCTTTAATATTATTAGATGGATTGATTATGTATTTAATATGGCATCCAAGGAACAATCATTGACAGTCAAGAGATGGAACAAGAAAGACCACTTTGCAGAGTTCTTTTGTACCTTTAAGTTTAATGAACAAGGGAGATACATCAGCTTCATATCAATACAAAGGAAAAAAGTTTTGTGATTATTACACCGGAAGTAGCATTTCAAGGAGTGTGGGGTCTTATAGCCCAAGAAATTTCCAACTTCAATAATGATACAGTTAAGGAGAAGGAGAATGTGTTGGCGGGTAAGCTTTCAGTAATGACGGATGGGCGATATTGGGGGCAAAAAGGTCTCCTATCATTTGCAGCAGTTCGAGAATCACGGTTCCAGGAGGCACAACTATCTCAGAGAATGACCTTTTGGGAAGATGTATCGTTGGTAAGTTCCAGGGGATGCCACAAGAAGCCCCGACTTTGAACAACATAAGGAGAAGGGCTCGCAACTCACGGAAGAATGCTATCGGTGTAAATGTGTACTCGTTCAGTGATGCTCAATGCCTCTTCGAGCTACCATCCAGGAAGGAAGCAGAGCACGTCCTAACGAGAGAATGGAGTTGGAGAAAGACAAAGTTGCTTCTCGATTGGTGGAACCCTACCACTGGTTGTTGGCCGCAAATTTTGAACAGGGATTGGGTGTGGATCAGAATTATGGTACTTCCTCTACATCTATGGTCACAGAAGGTCTTCAAGGCAATGGGCGGCGACCAATGCTGTAGTTGAGTCGAAACAGAGGAGAAGACATTGTTAAAAAATCACGGGCAAGGATAAAAGTGAATGAAGATGGAGAAAGTATTCCTAAGACCATAGCGGTGGAAAACATAGTTTTTTGTACAATATCCCCATCTGGTGGGAGATTCCAGTGACGGTGGCCAACAGTACTTCTGTCGGAGAAAATCAAGGGACAAAGACCTTCGGGTAAAGCAATCCCCAGCTCTGTACTAATATATAGCCAATTAACCCGGCTTTGCAGTGCCAGGGAACCTGGGGTTGTCGGGGGGGGGGGGGGGGCTCTTTTTAATACAAATTTAGGGTTACATGGAAGTGGGGGCAGCTCTTTTGGTTGATCTGGATTAAGTCTTACTAGAAAGAAGGGTTTTGGGCCTTAACAGGCAAATTCACGACCCAATTTCTTATGAGAGACCATAGAGAAGATCTTATTTCATAAATACTGCTATCACTCCTTACGCAAAGAGCAGTTTTTAAAAGCCAAACTCTAATAATGAAGGAGAAAGAAGCCGATGCAGGGAAAGAAGGAGCAGTGCAGAATTATGGGGAATCTTTTGAAGGAGACTCGACTCTTGCAATCGTAATGGAAACTCCAGCTTCTAAACCACACTAAAGCAACAACACGCAGATAAGTTTGACGGAGGAAAACATGGATACTGTTGTCGAAACAACCCTGCCTTTGAATTTTCAGAATACAAATGATGAAAAATATCAAGACCAACAGGGGTGGAATTTTGAGATTGTGAGAAAGAAGCAACCTTTTATGAAGATAGACAATAAGAGGCAATTCAACAGGGGCAAGGAGCAGGAGTCAATAGAAGAAATGTGTTAATGAATTAAAAGTTTTAGAACTAGACAATATGTTTATGAGTACTGGTACTAGAAGTAGGGGACTATCAAAGATCAATGAATCTGAACATACTGTCATGGAGTGTAAGGGGTCTGAATTGTAAAGAAAAAAGGGTATTGGTGAAGAATGTGGTTCATCCAAGCTACAGGGTGAAATTAGGGGGGTTATTAAAGAGCTTGTGGACTTATTTCAATTAGAGGCAAGCAGAACTATAGATGGAAGTTATTCTTTGGGATAGTAGAGTTTGGGTTGGAGAGATTAACTGTCTGGGAGCCTACTTAGTCACTTGCAAATTCTCTGGTAAATGTCAGGACTTCTCCTGGCCCTTAACTGGGTTCTACCGTCCAAATGATAGGAAGGGAAGAAAAGAGGATTGGTGGGAAATTGGTGCAGCCAGGGGTCTCTTTGAGGGACCTTGGGTGGTGTGTAGGGACTTTATTAGTTCTCTCATAAAAGAAGAATTGCAAAAGTATTAACAGATTTCTGAGTTCATAGAAGATATGAAGGTTGTAGATTTGCAACTTTCAGGTGGAAGATTTACTTGGAAGAAAGGTGATAATCATTATATAGCTGCTAGAATTGATAGATTCTTGATTTCTAAAGAATGGGATGAAAGTTTCAGCTCCATCAAACAGTCTGCTATGCAAAGGGTGACTTTTGATCATATTCCACTTATGCTACAAAGTGGAAACTGGGAACCTAGGAGCTTACTTAAAATTTGAGAACCAGTGGCTTCAGACAGAAGGGTACAAAGAAAGTAAAAGAATGATGGAATTCTTTGGTGTGTGGAGGTTGACCAGATTACATTTTGGCTTTCAAACTGAAAGGCCTGAAGAAAAACTGAACATGCGAAGGAAGACTATTCAGTATTCAGGGGAACCTACATATGCATAAACAGAACGTTCCTTCTCAAATTGCTGACCTAGATGAAGTACAAGATCTCGGGAATCTGAATGTAGAAGAGCTAGTGAATTGATTTTGAGCATATTGCTGGACATGAGGAAGTCAATTGGAGACAAAGGTCTAGTGCTTTGTGGCTTAAATAGGGGATAGAAATACTATACTCTTTCATAGAACATCAAATGCTCATAGAAGTTACAATACTATTGATAAATTGTGTTTAATGGAGAGACAATAGGGAACAACAAGAAGACATCAAGAAGGAGATTGTGACATCCTATTAGAAATTATATTCTGAAACAGAGACCTGGAGGCCTCGGTAAGGTCCATTTGAGCCACAAAAATTTTTGGCAAGCATCAAGGCATGTTGAGGGGACAAGGCTCTTGGGGTTGATGGGTTCTCAATGACATTTCATACACAGTGGGGAGGTAGTCAACAAAGAAGTCATTGATGTTGTTCAAAATTTTTACCATGAAGGTGTATTTGCGAAAAGCTTTAATGCTACATTGGTGGCCTTAATTCCTAAGAAAGTAGGGTCCAAAGAGCTGAAAGACTTCTAGCCAATCAGCCTTATAAGCAGTGCGTACAAAATTATCTCTAACCTTCTTATTGAGAGACTCAAGAAGGTGATTCACAAATTGATTGATAATCAATAGATGGCCTTTATCAGAGACAGAGAGAGGAAGATTATGGATGCTACTTTAATAGCTAATGAATGTGTGGATACCAGAATGAAATTTGAGAAACCGGGGATCCTGTCAAATTAGACATTGAGAAAGCCTACAACTGTGTCAATTGAGATTTCTTTTGTGGAATACTTCAAAAGATGGGATTTTGAGACAGATGGATCACGTGGATCAATCATGATATCAATACAGTCAAATTCTCAGTATTGGTTAATGGATCATCTTGTGGTTTCTTCTCCTCTCAGATAGGACCGAGGCAAGGGGAACCCATATCACCATTCTTTTATTCTAGCCATGGAGGGACTGAATTTTATGGTGAAACAAGTAAAGACAAATAATTGGATCAGTGGTCTCAAGGTGAATGACATGATTGACAATTGTTTAGAGATTTCCTATCTTCAGTATGCAGAATAACCTTGTTTTACATAAAGCTGACAAGAGTCAACTGAGAATGTTAAAGAGTGATTTTCATTCTTTTTGTAGCTGTCTCTGGTTTACACATTAATTGGAACAGACGTTTTAGTTTCCCAGTTAATGATACACCCGAGATGCAATCTAATCCTTGACAGAGATTCTGGGAGGAAGAATAGTTGAGCTGCTCCACTATTTATTTGGGCATGCGATCGAGTGCTAAAAGAAAATCTTTAGGCATTTGGAGTGGAGTCTTGAATAAGTGTGTAAAAGACTTACAAGTTTGAAAAACCATACCTTTCACTAGGTGGAAAACTAGTTGTGATTAACAATGTGTTGGATGCTATACCCACTTATATGATGTCTTTGATTCCAGCTCTGCTAGTGTGCTAGAAAGGTATGCTATGAGAAGAAATTTTTTGTGGCAAAGCAACAGTGAGAAGAAAAAAAGTACATTTGGTTAAATGAAAGGATTTAACAATCAACAAAGAGGAGGTGGATTGGGGATTAGATATCTCAAGTTTCAAAATCAAAGCCTTACGATGAAGTGGCTGTGGAGGCTAGCTGCTGATGAGAAATTCACTGTGGACAGAAGTAAATAAACAAAGTATGGGCTGGAGGATAGAGGACTACCAATTCAGTGAATACACGTTATGAGGTCTGTGTGTGGAGAGCTATCAGGAACTTATGGTCATCAGTGCTGAAAATGTCCTCTATTAAGGTGAGAAATGGTAGGAAGGTGTCTTTCTGGAAAGATTTTTTGGCTAACACAAGATCCAATGCAGCAGATATACCCAGATCTCTTTGTTCTATGTCAGGAAAAAGAGATATCAATGGGAGAAGCTTTGTCGTTACAGGGATGGATCTTGAGCTTCAAAGACACATTAATGATTGGGAGGTGTGCAGGGTAGCAGACTTCTACAACACCTTAGCACAATTCAAAGGGACCACTGAAGTTGAGGACAACATGTGGTGGCAAGGGGATAGGCATGGCTAGTCCGCTGTCAAGACAGGTTTTAGAGAACTTAATGCAGGTAACAATCAGGTGGATTGTTGATCTTGGAAAATGACATGGAAAGTTGAAATTCCATGCAGAGTAGCATGTTTTTCGTGGTTGATGGGAAAAAAGGCAGTTCTGACTCAAGACAACCTAACTAATAGGGGCTTTCTTTGCTCTAGATGTTACTTATGTGGGGAGCATGTTGAGACAATTGATCATCTTTTTCTCCATTATCCTTGGTCTAGCCAATTGTGAAAATCTTCATTAATTTGAGGGGTATCATTTGGGTTACGCCAAAAAGGATGATTTATTTATTAGATTCTTGGAGCATAGAAGGGAATCTATCTAGTCAAAAACAGAGATGGAAAATCGTCCAACTTATATTTGGTGGACAGTGTAGAACGAAAGGAACCAGAGATGCTTTGAAGACAAAGGAAGTTCTATGCAGAAGATGAGGATGACTGTCTAGTTTTGTACTATTTTTGGTGTAAACAAGAACTTTCAGACCAAGGAACTTCTCTGTTGCATCTTTCTTTTTTTGGATCACTTGTAAATATTAGGGTGGCTTCACAACTTGTGCAGTTTAATTTTACAATTGTATATAAAAAATGTTACCTTTCTCAGAAGAAACAAAAAAGAATTAACAAATCAAACTTTGATGGCCAGGAAAACCGCTTGCAGCAGTTCAAGCTACCAGAATCAGTGATTTGCATTGGTGGATATCTGCAGATTGAACTGTTGGGCGTAGCTCAAATATGTGATATTGACAACTTGTTTTACATATGGTTAGTGTTCAACACTTTCTTGTCTTGAAGTTCTGTTTCGTATTTATTGGCCTATCCATCAGCAAGATTTTGTAGCTATCTTGTCTATGTACTACTGAGAAGGCTCGAACAAGTAATTTCATTTGTCAAAGATATTGAAACCCATATTTTCTCTTCAAAACCTACATTTCTAACTCAAGAAATGAGGCCTAAATTTGTAAATTAGGACAATTTTAAAAGAACTAGGGAACAATGTAACTTCATTGGATAATATTCAATTGCCAATAATACTAACAAAATATCGACCTATACTTGAAATGCTCTTTTTTCCAGTCTCTTGGTAATCTAAGTCCATGTTTACCATTATGGTTATATTATGCATTCTTCTATTTCCCTTCATTCGAATGAATGGCATTGTGGAGGAATGTGGACGAGCTTTTTGTTTTTCATAGTGACAATCAATATCCACTGCTTCCCAGTTTATTTACAACGTAAATTACTGAATTAAGATTTAAGAGAACTTTCGAATTAGGAAATATGAAAAAGACTAGGTGGAAAAAGAAAAAAAGAAGTGCTCTAGTCATCACTCCAAGGCATTAAAATCTTCAGATTTACACTGGAAAGCAAAAATTCGATAGTTCATTAAGAAAAAGAGAAATTATTCTATCCTGCTTGCATTTAATATTACAGAAAACAGAAAAATGAAACACAAAAGGGGGAATGGAGGAAACTTGTTTTCACTAGAAACTGAGATGATTTAGGATATAACATCAAATATGCGAGCTTGCCTCTTTCGTAAATGATCTGAAAACAGTTGATTCATATGTGCAGTATTCGCTATGTGAAAGTGAGAGGACGGCCACTCAGGGCTGCCTTTGGTGTACAGAACATCGAACCATCTGGAGACTTTGTGCTCAAGTACACAAGAGACGTTATCCAATCCCTGTCGCAAAGCTTGTCTAATAGGATTCATCCAAGACTCCAATAATCTACGAAGAAGTAGTGCTTGGACATGCAGGTCTATTGAAGTATATAGTAAAAGAATTACCTGCTGGGTTTTGCCCTATGAAGTGGAATGATGTAGGCAACTAAATGGACCAAAAAGAAATTTGGTGTTTTTTATGTGAAAGGGAACGTTCTCTGATAGTTCATTTGAAATAGTTGTAATATTTTAGGAAGTATCGGATGTTGAGACGTGAAGTTTATTCTGGAAAAATATATTCCTCCATTCCAAACACCCTTTGTAACTTAAACGTTATGATTTTCTTTTCTTTTAGATTTACTACACCACTTTACAAGTAAATACCCTCCATTCTCTCAGATGGTCTGTTACTACATAGTTTTGCACCAGTCCTTTTTAGTTTTTAGAGCTGCTTAAACCCCTTCATAGATGAATTCTCCTGCTTCTGTATTTTTCTTTCCATCGCATAGTTAAACCTAATCGTTCAGGTGGGAATGCAAGACGATGAATATTTCGAAAAATAATTTGCGTCTCATTGAAAATTTATCAGCGCTATGATTAAATTTCAATCCAGGGATCCATATGGGGATTCAGTATAGCAGCTTAGGTTTGTTTGCTATTCTTGTCAGGCTCAACTCCACGCTTGACCTATAGGTTATACGAAATCGGGGAGAGAAAGGAATGCATCGAGATGCCTCAATGAGATAAGCGCATGCATTGGACCAATGAATAAGAGAACCAAGCTGGCCTAAAAAGCACAAGCTAATTAAGCACCATTTCAAAACTTTGTGCGCTAAAAAGATTACTGCTACTCTTCTAGGTTCTACTATATCCATGGAGTCGAAACACTAATCTCAGGAGATATTTTTCTTATTTTTAATTACAAAATATGTCAACTTTACTTGCTCTTGAAAGGGGAAGTGGCAAACAGCTTCCTGCAGCTTGTGTCTAGATACAAGTCTAGTTCACCGTCTGAGATCTTCACTCCTAGTCCTTACCACTAAAGACAATTGGATTTACTGTTGACTATGATCTAGAATATTCTTGCAGTAAAATATCTGGCCTTGGAATGAATGCCATGCCATACCATTCATATGTAGTAAATTTAAGACATAACATGTCATTATTAAAGTTCTGTACCAAAATGAAAGATGCAGTAAAATACTGTTAACGTGTTGACAAACTGCTGAGACCTCATAAGCAGTATGCATATCATAAATAATTATTCTAGTGATCTTGGGAGTTCATCATCGGCATCAGAGCCTTTCACGATGTCTTGGCCTTTGGCGGCGCTGGGAGCAACTGCACAAGGAAAATAATTTTTGATGCCTTAGACTAACCTAACCAAATGAAAGTCTTTTCAAAAGGAAAAAAAGCTTACCAGAACTATAGTTGATAGTATCACATATAGCTCAAGTATACCAGGAGAAGATGAATACGTAAGTGATATGTACCTGATAACATGATATCAAGGAGCTAACAAATCCAAAGGCTCCTGTTACACGAGGAGTGACTTTCTTAGGTGCCAATTGGAGCAATCCGACAGCAACTACTATATCAATGCCTGCTTTAATCAGGGCTAGAGACCTCTCATTTGACTTCTGAAGCTTACTCTGGTATTGCTCATTCTACAATGCAAAATCCACCAAATATTACAAATATAGAATAATCTTCAAGGTGAAATTCCACAGTGCTACCAAATAACCACAACGCATGATGCTTGGAACTGGCAAACCTTGTATTTGTCACTATTCTTGAGTTCCTTCTCCAGCTTTTTCATTGATGCTGAAAGTCTACCGAGCTCCCCAATCTGGCGTAACAAAGTGTGAGACAATCTAATGGCATAATAGCAAACACTAGGAGCAAAGATCAAGTACTAATTTCACATGCTGAATAGTAAAGTGAGAAGTAACCTCCACTAAGGTAGTACAGATCGAGGAACCCATCCAACAAAAGAGAGAGATCCTGCCAATTAACTCAGTGCGTTCTTTATTCTGTATACCACAAAACAAGAATCTTAGGAAATTTTCCCATTGTCTCATCTCTAGAGAAACGAAATGACTAGATAATACAAAGATTTAATACCTTGTAAATGCCTGTCCTTCCAAGCCACACAAATTGATCCAGAAACAAGAAAGTTGATAGCAATGCATTTTTTGACTGAAATCACCAGCACTGTTAGACATGTAACACAAGAATAAAAAAGAGATCACAAGAAGAGAGAGTTGGTGTTTACCTTTCCCAGCAAGATGAGTGGCAGCGGGGTTCCTGGGGCAGATGGACTAATAAGCCCATGCAGATCATTGATAAACTGTAGCAGTAAAGGGCACAAGACTCAAAACATAATAGATAATGGTGAAAATTAATGCTATTATAATTGGTACCACTGTTTGAATAAAGAAATGCCCTTAATATGAATATTTAAAAACGCCTTGTAGCCTAACCTTGAAAAGACGGAATACTTTCCTTGCTAAGCTAGTTGATTTGTCAACATTTTGAGCAGTCCCAGGCTCTCCATTACTCAGGAATTTTGAACCATACTGTATTGCCCTGCATATCTTGTCCCTTGCCTCTGCTTTGTTCAAGTACAAGACTGCAAGGGCAAGCTCTGCTCTGGCTGCATCCAAGGCACTCATTTTACTCCACAAATACTGCAAAATAAGAATTGCACAAGGTTAATAAGACAAGGAAACTGGATATGTGATAAGAAGACAAAATACAGCCTTTGATATACTTTGGCCATTTCTCAGAAGCAAACTAATTACTTCTCTAATAGACTACCATTTTACATTTGTTGCAAGAAACGTGACAAACTACAATGAGCTCCTAGAATGTGCCTATAATTCCGGGTGTCTAGATTACTCTAAGCAAATGTATGTCCATTGCTTGTAGGTTTCCCTTTCAAAAAGGAATAGATGGTAGGAAAAGAAAATCACCAGCTTTGGAGAAAAGTTACTGCTCAAAACCAACTTGACATCTTAAATACAGGAGAAACTAATAAGAATAAGATAAAGAGTTAGAAACCAAGACGTCAAATGACTCTGATAACCAAAGAAGTAATATCAATGATGATGATGATGACGAAAAAGGATACAATTCTTAATTCCTTTATAATATTCGTATGGTAAGAGAGGAAGAAGCACATTCTATGAACTAAGCAAACTAAAGTCTTCCATAAAACTATCTGGAAGAAGATATTCTTTATAGCAAATTTAACAATGATTACCATATACAGTGTCATTTTGTTTTGCATTTCTCGAGTTTAGAATCTCCCTCATGCACTTCAATCATAATTTTAGTGCCTAAACCAGGTTTTCAATACTTAGGGCATAAGTAGTTCAGTGCATCCACCTTTCAACGATGGGTCCACCGGGTTGAGAGACTAGCGAACTGGGTGTGCTACCTATCGCTGGTTAACTCTAATGAAAAATACCAGGGATCTAACATCCCAGGTTTGATTTCTACTTGTTAAAGGTTTTAAATTATTACCATGATCATGAGAAATAATGACATTTCCCTAGAGGTAGAGGCAGACCCATGTGTATAGGTGGGAGTGCACATGCACCCTTATAAAGAGAAGTGCACTTGAGGCGTCGGTTGAAGCTATTGCTTCCCCAGCTGCAGCCCCAAACCGAATCCGGCATAATAACACATTTAGATCATTATTTTTATTTTTTTTTTATTTGAAGGGCTTATACAGCAAAAGCAATGCATCCGGGATTTGAACCTGCAACCCGTTTATATATTTTGCACATATTACACAAAACTATTACAATAAAGTTGAAGTCTAAATATTAGCTTAGAACCCATATTTGGCATATATATTTGTACATTCATCACTACTCATGCCACTAGTAACCAGTCGGACACGACATTGTCCCTCAATCGCTATAGGAAGCTTCGCTAGCGCCTACATCAAGATAATGGTGCCTCTGCGGTCTTCAAATCCTGGGTTTGCCTCTGCCTGAAGTTGGAAAGCTTAGCAGAAACGGCAGAGCGCTTATTTTATGTCTCCTGGCCATTCGAGATAGCCCCTTTTTTCATCACAGATATTATTATTTTAAGACACAAACGAATGCTGAACGTTGATTTAGATTATGGGGTAGCTATTGAGGAGTCTCTTTTATCAACTCCTACACAATCATTTGTTTATAACAATCAAGTTTCATGTTTTTGTGCTTCTATTTAACAACGATCAGGTCTCAATGTTTATCCAGGCTTTTACACGCTATTTTAAATATATCTCATTGATAATCCCTCTCTCCACTTGGTGGGATTACACTGGGTTGTTGTTGTTGTTGTTGTATGATAATCCCTCCCTCACGGCCCCAGTATTTTGTATCAGTATCACAAAAAAAATTTGCTGGTTTGGCAAAAGCCATCGATTATATGCCTCCAAGTTCCTATTTCCACATCTTGAATCATTATACATACCAATAAATTAACTCAGGCAACATAAACGAGACCGAATAAGATGGCAGAAGAGCAGACTTCCCAAGATAAAAGAAGAAAAAAGAGGAACCGTTAGACATGTTGATTTAGTTCAGAAACACAGCCCAAATCCTTGACCTCCTTCAAAGTCTTGGTACTTAGAAATTTTCACAAGCTCACGTGTTTTATCATACATTTGATATCACTCCAAGTTCAACACAAAGATGCTCAAGAACAAAGTTAAACTGGAAAATCCTAGACTCAACCGTAATCGACTTCCAACCAATATACAAAGAGTTGAAACAAAGACACTGGACAGGATAAAGTAAAGCACACATATTTGGCTGGACTCATAAACCTCAAGATATATGTATCCATTTGAAACGAATCACAGTAACACAGAAAGTTATTACAACAAATGGAACTAATAATTAACTAAAAAATCAATCTTTTTGTAAAAGTGAAGTATAACCCAGTAACTAAAGATTCGTTAGAATCAGACAGAATCTTATACTAAAACCCAGTAACTAAAAATCCAACACAGCAATCAGAAAGTATATTAAACTAAAAAAACAAGAATCAATGATTCAATAGAATCAGAAAAAACTAATGTATTAAATTGAAACCCAGGAATTAAAGATTCAATAGAACAGAACCAGAAAGAATATTCACCAATAAAAGACGTATGAGTCGCAACACATGTTTCTTTCAGCAAATACAAGAATCCCATACATTGGGATCAAACCAAATCAATAAAAGGAGAGTACTAATTGAAAAAGATGAAAAAAACAATCATTAGGAATTAAAAGCATGATACCTGCTGAAGGGTGAACAGTCAAAAGCAAGAGATAGGGTTCGTGAATTGAACCCCCCCAAAAAAAAAAATTGATATATAGAGAGGAATCGAGAGTTGGCTTACGGGGGTTTGTGCCACTGCCTATTGCCTCGGAATTCACAACAAAAAATTAAAAAGGAAAATAAGTTTATCGCAGAGAGGAAAGAGAGAGAGAGATGCTTCTGAGCTGTTAGCTCAATCTTGGTTGATTATAGAATGTGTGAAAGCCGCCTTGTTGATAAGGCCTTGCTTGCTTGGTCCTCTCTTTTTTCTTTCTTTTTTCTCATAAAACTTCACCTCCAAAATTTTGTTTTCAAGCTTCACATATACTCCCTGAAATTATATCTTATTTTGTATAATCAATGCACTTAAATTTATTAGTATAAAAAGAAATAATAGCAATGGAGTATTACTTAAACGGGCCTTGAGCGATGCCAATATGAATTTAATTGAAATTTTAATATAAATATTTTATAACAAATAAAAAAAAGTATTTATCATGTTGTTAAATATTTATTATTAAAAAATTATCTGTTAACTAATTTATAAATGACTTAACTGCATAAAGATCGTTTCTTTATCACACATATATAATTTAAACTCTAATATTATTATTTTACAAGTGATATGAGTTGGCTTTTTGTTTTTTCCTATGGAAAAAGACAAGATATATCTTTAATATATAGAAAACAATTCATAAATTTCTCAATCTATCTATTAATTTAAAAATATTCTTCAATATATTTTTTTATTCAAGAATATTCCTCATCCTAACATTTTAATTTTAATATTTTTTAAAAAAAATTTTAATAAGCCACATAATTTATCATGGTTGATTCTATGTATTATTTAATTTAAAAAATAAATTTATCTTCTTTTAAACATAAACCCATTGACCCCTTTAATTTGATCTACTTCTTTTAATCTAAACTCACTGCCTACAAGCAATTTTAATAGGTAAAACCAGCTGAATGCATTCATCTATGGCATAATTCACGACCCTGCATAATTAAACAACAGAGGAAGAAGCTTCATTTAAGAACTAAGAACATTATTCATGGGAAACTCGACTTGGCAAAATGATAAAAAGTACAAAGAGGAATCGTTGGGATACCGTTTCATTCCACTGAAACTTCCCATTAAACTGCTTATTTGGATGGTTGTTAAAAGTATTATATAATATCTTATACTATCATATTGATAATTTAAATATAATATTTATTTTAATTATAACGTATGATTTAAGTTGTTATTTTTTATATTTATTATTTTTTTATTTTATTTTACTATTTATATTATCTTTTAATAATATTTTTATTTTTAATTTATTTTTTTGTAGGTTTATTGTTTAAATTATTTATGTGTGGATTTATATAATGATATAATTTATTCAAATATTATATTCATTAAAATAAATACAGTAATGATACAATAAAATAAAATATAATGCAATACAATACGATATATTACGAAATAATATGTAGCAATTATCGTTATAGAATGTAAGAGATAATTCTATTAAAATATGTTTTTTTTAAACGGGTCATGAGATTTGAATTTAAAAGTGAATGAATTTATTTTTTAAATTAAATATTATATACAATCGATCATAATAAGTTAAAGTTAGATATTCCTATTTAAGAGGACATTAACCCTCTCAATCTTGCTAGTCGCGAGGCTCAATCTTTCAAGAAATGGCTTTTAAAATTGAAAAAAAAAACAGATAATGTTTTAGCCAAAAAATAAGTAAAATATATTTTAATAAATAAAGAATATTTTATAAATTATTTTTCATACGTTAAAGAATATTTTTTAATCATTTTCCGTTTTTTCTACAAGAGGACTGATGCGGTGCACAACAAAGATAACTTTGTTATTGTGATAGGCTTAAGGCGTCAGCTAAGGTCTGTTTTTCTCTTGTGGGCTCCACTAAGATGTAAGTAAGAATTTTGAAAATGAAAGTTCAAATACGAGTAGATGATGTAATAATTATGTGTTTTAATAGAAAAAAAATATTAATATCCTCTGTGAAATTACAATTATAATTGAAAAAAAATAAAAAAAATAAATATTTTCAGGTTGAGGCGTATATATCTCGCTGTCTTTAAGAAGATTTAAACTACTGCAGCAAAACTTTACAGGTCCAGCAAGTAATCTTCTCAACTTGTTCCTTTAAGATACAACAGCCCAACAACACTGTATGGCTCAACAAACTTTGGACAAGAGTTGAGTCCAAAGCTCCACCAAAAGAACACCTTTCTTTATCTACACAAAACTCTTTTTTCTACTCACTTTCTTATGCTCTATGTTTTTTCTTCTATTACAATACAAGATAAGATCATCGTTATTTATAGGTGAAGAATTCTTGCTTGTGATGAATTGAAAGAATGTGGATAATAAAATGAATAAGTAATGAAAGAATAATAATGATATACAAGTTATGAAATAAAAGTCACATTCATCATAATGAATGTGAAAAATAAAAAATAACATTTTATAATATTAAAATATTATACAAATTTCAATAGTTAAAAAGAAAGAAACAAACATGTTTATTCCATCAAAATAAAATATGGCACCTCCAAAATATCTCGGTCTTACGATGGAATTGTTATATTTCTCCTTTTAATTTTTGAAAGATGAATTAAAGTGGGTTGGATGGTCTAAGTTATAGCCCAAGACCCTACTTATGTTGTAAAATAATTATTAAGAGATATACTAAATATATGAATTAATAAGCATTTATATTGAGAGATATTTGAAAATTGTACCTCATTTACATTTAGCAGTCATATGTGATTTGAAATAATAATTTTTAAATATGTAATTTAAAAATATAAATTTGTAAAAGAAAAAAGAATTTGAGATTTTAATTTTTTTTTAAATATCAAACTTGATCATAAATTTATATTTTATAAAAGAACTTACATTTTAAATTTTGTGGGGAAAATACAAAGACTCATGCTCGACATAAAGAGATTGTTTGTATCATGTGAAAGTATTATATTAAAAAATAGTTAGTTGCTACTCCTGTTGACTAGTAGATCTTTAAAAAATTATGTATATTTTGAAAGTTAAAAATCGCTAACATTTAATTTATAAAAGAAACATGGAGATATGTGATTTATTATTATGACGTCTTAGGATATTTCAATATCTTGTTTATGAAAGCAAGAATCAAGAATGAAATTATACTGAAAAATATAATTGTTCTTAAACCACATGTAGTAGTTGATATGGTAAAATATTTCTTTTGATTTGAAGGTCTATTGGAGATAATCTATGTACATCATAAAGGCGGGGACAAGGTTTTGAGGGAGAGTATGTTAAAAATAATTTTTTACCTCATAAAGGTAGGGGTAAAGTCTGTATACCTCTGAGTATGTATTAGAGTTTGTCCTCATTTTCTATCATAATTAGAATTATTTTTCTTCCTTTCTTCTACAATAACATAATAATATCCTCAATTGAATCCTAAAAGAATCCCCTTTAGGAGAGATTATTCTCTCAATAAATTTTATACTTTTTATATTAACTTTTCAATATGTAAGTTATTTGAAAATCATATTAAATATATATTCCCTTTGTTTCCCGTACTTGGTAGGTAACATATTTGCTCCAAAATTGGTGTTAATCTAAAACTCAAGAAATAATTGGCCATTTTCTTCCAATTCTACCATTAGAGTCGTTTGGTAACAAGTTTGAAGGTGGGTTATGTAAGTATTAAATTCCGCATAAGTAATACCACATTTTGTAGCTAAATTAAAGGTAAGTTATTCAAATATAAAATTTATAATGTTTGGCTTAAAATTTAGAAATCTGCATACTACAACTTGTATATGTTATGAGGGAATCTACATATATAGAAGATGGAATAAGTTATACATGAATAATTAAACTCTGCATCACTAATTCCTGCATAAAATAATACATAAATTTCTTAATAACTAATTCATGCATTAGTAATACCCGCATAACTTTAACCAGCTACCAACGATTCTTGGTACTTAAGTCACTCTAGAATGTGAAAAGTATAATTATTGTATGTTTCAAAAAATACTTGATAATCCTTATTAATTTTTTTAAAAGACGTATAAACCTTATCTTATCAAGTAATAAAAAATGAAGAAAATAGTTCTTTTAATATAATTTTTTATTGACTAATTTATACTATTAAATTTTATAATTATTAGCTTCGCGTTACTTATTCAAAACATTAGAGATGTATAAATTAAACACTTCCACCAAATTCTTTCCAAATTTAAGATCTTTATGGACATGTGAAGTTGATTAGCATTTATAATAAACTCATTTATATAAAATATGCTGTTTGGTTAAGTTTTTTTTAGAGGCTTAAATGCTTAATTTTTATAAAAGATATTTATTTTAAAAAGTAAAGTATTTGTTTAAGTTTTTTAGAGTAAATAAATATTTCGATTCTGTTATTTTTTAAAAGTTAGTAATTTTTTAAAAGAAAAATACTTTTGAGAGAATATATTTAAAAAAGTATTTTTGTAAAGTTTGGTCAAATATTATTTGTTGTTTAAAAATGTTTTAAGAATTTATTGGCAAAATACAAATTATTTTTTATTAAAATATTTTTTTGAAAAGCATTTTCAAAATAAGATGATTTTAGAAGTTTTGTCAAACAAATTAAAAGAATTACTCTCTGTCTCAATTTATTTGATGTGCTTTTCTTTTTAGTCAGTTCCAAACACAATGACATATTTCCTTATTTGACAAATATTTAATCACTCTGTCAATATTTTATTCATGGATTCTACTTATTTGGCAAAAAATCTATAAAAAAATATTTTTCTATTTAAAATTTTATTTATTTTAAAAATTATTTTATAACATTATAATTTTTGTTTATATTTCTTAATATTCATATCCAATCAAATTATAATACATAAATTAAAACGGAAGAATAATAAGTTTTGTCCATAAACTTATTTTAGAAAATGACATAAGTGAGATAGTTGCTATTTAGTTGCGCAAAAGCTGCGGAATTGAAGTTGTAGCCATAGTAATTGCAGTTTCACCTTGCACCCAGCTATTCGAGATTTTGAACTTTATAAATTTGAATCCAAAATTCTGCCTAATCCATCTAATTTATTGAATTTCAAAGTTATTATTAGTAATTTGTAACATTCTGGTCTAAGCAAAAGTTACTAGGTTCGAATGAAATTCACTACATCTCAGCCCCTGCTTCCCCCACTTATTTGCAATGCTATAAGCCTAGGAAAAAGGATTAGACAGATATAGTCACATATATATATATATATTATATGCTTAATACCAGTATTTTATTTACATAAAATCAACTCTTCCCATATTATACAACTTATGACTAATAAATTTTGTAACCAGATCTGTGCAGGAATCCTTAATGTAGCCAATAATCGAAGTCTAGGAAATAGCTGATCTCTCAAGATATTGATCATCTTCAGGGGTTAGTTTCATAGCTTGTATTGACTCAGATACTGATGGTTACCTAAATGTCAAAGCCAAAGCCAAATTTGTTGTGGAGCTACTTGCCAATGTACTGATTTTTGATGCATAACAAACTCTATCTTCTGGTGACCCCATGTGATTCTTTCACTTTCCAGTATTTCTGAAGCTACCACAACAGACTTCACAACAATCACTATTTTTCTACTTTTGGAAGGGTAAAGACGTGACCAAGTTTTCATCGGAACCAATTTCTATAACAACATTTCACTGTAGCAATCAAAAACTGTCTGTCATAGAAAGATTTAATAGTATTATTGCCTCTAATGGCCCCTCTTCCATCCCAAAATGATAGGCCTTTAGTTTCATTTTATTCTTTCCAAACTTTATTAGGGAGCTGGGTACTGAACTCCTCTCCCTTCCATTCTAAGGACTTTACAGAATGTATCCTTTAAACTGACAAAAAAAGGAATGCTTTGTCCAGAATGAGGTACCACCTTCAGAAGAAAAAAGTGGTGCATTTTTTCTTGATTTCAACTTGAAACAGGTTTCCCCGAAACAGGATGCAAGCTAGATAGTTACCTCAACTGCACAATTGGAATAACAGCAGTACCGTTTTCCTTTCTCTTATGCCTTCAAAAAGTAAATATGTTTAGGAGATATAAGAGCATGATTGCAAGGTACAATTGGTGCGACTCACCTTGCTAATATAATAAAAACCTGCCAAATGCCAATCTCATAAATGTAAATATGATAGCAGAGTAATATGTGAAGGAGCTGATAATGATGAGCTTCTCGCCACCAGTTCTCATCGTACAATTTTTCGTTTAAAGATCTCCTAAAACATTCAAAGAGATGAACAAAACAAAAGAGAAGTAATAGGATGACAACATAACCATTTTGCTTTTAGTAGATAAGAAACTGATAAATAGAACTTGCGAGAAGTTATTACAAATGGTCAGGAGGTTTTATTTAAACCACTGACAGCACAGATCAACAGGCTTTTGCCTCCCAACCCCACCACAGCCCCGAGCTACACTTGATATTACAAATCATGGATTGGATTAAGAGTAAGATTTCATTGAAGGACAGTGAATTTTTGGCCTACCTATTTTCTGCTGAACAAGCTTCTCAATTTCCCTCTTTCCAAGCGTTCAAGTAGCTTCTTTGCACCTGGAATGTCCATCTCGGTAAGCTTCTTTAGATAGCCAATTGCTCCATAGGAAATCATCAGTTTCTTGCATTTCTTGCTCGAGGAAAGCAAGGAAAGACAAGCAACAGCATACTTCTTAGCAGTGTTTTGAGGAGCTGGATCAAGCAGCTGAACCAAATTTGGCACGCTTTTATCATCTCTCTTGACTTCCCTACAATTATGCGCAAGGGACATTAGGCTAGCAACCGCCTGAGAAGCAACCTCCCTCACCCCATTTGCTTTAGCCTCCAGCATCTTAATAAGGAGAGGAATGCATCCAGCTTCACCCACAAGCCTCTTCATCTCAGTTGAGGTGCAAATTCGACACACTGCTGATGCTGCAGCTTGTTGTGCACCAAGTGATCCTGACTTGAGAACATGGACCAACCTTGGAAGGAGGCCAAGCGAGATTAAAACATCCATTGACACAGACCCAACCAAATTTCTCAAGGCCCCTACAGCTGATTCTTGGGGCAGTGGACCATCCAAGTATGCCAACAGGCTTCTGAATCCACCCTCTGACACAACTGATCTTCGGAGATCATCATTCCCAGAAGTTAGATTTTGCAAGCATTCAGCTGCGTACTCTTTAGATCCCAGCAATATTCCACAATCTAGGAGATTTATCATAACTTTAATGATACCTTCTTCCGCTAGAGCTTGTCGAACTTCAGGAACAGCAGATATATTTTTCAGGGTACAAGCAGCAGCTGCCTGGGATACAGAATCACCAGTTTGGCATATCTCGATTAGAGGCCTAATCCCACCATGTCCAACAATAGAACGAGCTGTTTCTGCTGTCATTGACAATCTCTGGAGAGAAATGGTGGCCTTCTCTTTACTCACAGTTGTACCAGATTCAACAAGACGTATAAGTGGAGGGAGAACACCTTCTGAAACAAGCCAATTCTCACAACTCCCCGATTCTGCAAGCGAGCAAATTACAGTTACTGTCTTCTCCCTCATTCGAGGAGATGTAGCAGTTAATAATTGGACTAGAGCTGCAATATTGCTTCGACCTAGGACAGCCAAAACACTTTTCTCATCTTCTTTCATGACTTCAAGAAGGTTATCAAGTGCCTTATGTTTAGCCTCCAAGTGGCCAATCTGAAGCCGAGCAAGCAATTCTCGTAAATTTCCATGTACTGCTACCTCAGTTGCCACAGATGTGCTTGCAACAGATGACGGCAAAGTAACCTCACCAAGCACTCCAGACTTGATTAGGAGCCCACAATCACGCAAGTTCAAATCCAATCTCCCTGACAATGCATCTAAATCACTCTGCATCCGAAGTTTTCCCTCATACTTCTCTTTCACGCACTTCTCTGCCAATTCAACAGCTTCATTTAACGTCTTTAATACCGTCTGCAGTTGCTCCTTACAAAGAGCATTTTTTGAGAAGAAAGGATGGCTGGATAAATCAGACAGTCGATTTGGGATCTGTTCCAATTTTGAAATAATCATCTTCCATCTACCAGGGAATCCTTTAACTTCTCTTGCCTTCTCAAGTGCAACAGGCACAAGCTCTTGTGCACGCGAGAGCCACTCTTCAGCCGACAAGTTGCCAGTATCATCCACCATGATATGAAGTAGAGGCGAAGGATCAGATTCTATACCACTGCTGAGTAGAACTGCAATTCAGAAAATCAAGAACCTCAATAACACTGACACTGATAAGATTTACAGGAAAATATCCAATCTTTCACATGAACTGATCTGAACATGGATCAAGTTCCTAGACAACAACCCATTTTGAGAGTTTGGTATCAAAGGAAAGAGAATCCCCAAGGAAATGATTTTTAAGAAAGAAAATGTGTCTGCTATGCACCAAGATGGTCTTTCAGATGAAAAAGTAGCCTTCAGACAAACCAAAACCATCAAAGTGGTGGGCTAGTTTCAGAATAGTATAAAAAATACCATCCTTTCTCCTAGAAAAGTTAAAGTTGTGGGAGTAGTTACAATCACAAAACATTAAATTATAAGGAATCAGCAAAAAAACTTCAATAAATAAATAGAAGGACAAGGAGGCCAAGCATTAGAGGGTTCGAGTATCTTGCATGATCACAGAAATCTGGTTTGCTGAAAATGAAAGCCGACAGACAATTACTAAGCACCTAATAAAGTAGTCCCCACACGAGTTCACTAAAAAGTTTTTTCAAGTTGAGTGTAAAATCACCATGGAAATCTCAAGTAAAACCAAAGTTAACAGATTCATTGACAGCTGATGAAAGTGAAATAATGGAACCCTTCTAAACACACCACAAGTAGCCAATAAAAAATGTCGGCTGATGTTTTATACCATGACCAAAATGCCCCATAAAGGTGATATTATCAACAGGGCATTTGGGGAAAAGATAGGGGCAAGTTGGTAAAAAGAATGGAACTTCATAACTTTACCTTTCTACTACGGAATAGGACATTGATTCTAGATGAGGAGAAAAATCTTCAACTACTACAAAACGAAAGGCATAACATGGAGTAGATCTAAATCCAATGGCCAAAATTCCAAGAAACGACAGGTCCACTAGTTCTATTTGTAACTTAATTCCAACTTTATCCCCATATATATGGATATCCATTGTTGGTATAGTATTGACAAAGGAAGACTCTTTGCTTTGAAGAGAAGATAGGATTCTTCTTTTCTTTATCTCCAGTTATACATACATGGTTTTGTAATGGGACCAAGCTCCCACTATAAGAATGTTCACCAAATTTTCTGCAATAAATAACAATATAAGAAATTTTATTGTAATACCTATAGTTGACTAGTCTTTTGGCTGTCATCCAAGTCACTCAAAGCTTTACCAGCCACTTAAAGACTTGCAATACTGTTTCTACAAGCAAATATTACAATCAGCAAAATAAATCCCAAAATTAATGATCACTCACTAATCACCTAGATTTATCCAAGATTTGAAAAATCAAGACCTACAAAAGAAAAAGACCCCTTTTTTTCCCTCATTCTCAGCCTGTCTAATTTTAAGATCAAGTGAAGAAAAAAAGAGAAGCTAAAGAACCAACCTTTAAGACTCAGAAACAAATAGTAGCCCCCCCTTTTTCCTCAGGTAAAAGAAACCAAAAATAGCTTGATCCAAAAGCCCTTCCAAACCCCTCTCAAGCTTTGAGGTCTTCCTTCTCAAAATGCCCTTCCTTTTGGTAAAAAGATAGAAACTTGATCAAAATTTTGTAAGAAATGTAAATCAAGAAACACCCCGAAATCTCAATGCTAACCACAAACCAGAAAACACAAGTTGGCCATCTTCCGAAAGGAAATTTGGTTTTTCTTTTTCATGAAAGAAAATGAGAAGGATTTTGAACTGGGATAGGAAACTGGGAGTAGAAGAAGCAACAGCAGCTAAATGTAGCTGTTACACTGCACCTAGTTTGAAAACAGGTGACCAGTTAAAGTACTGGAGCTTTAACGGAAGAAGACAGAACACATAGAGAGAAACAACAAAATCTCCATTCAATTCAAAAATCAAAATCAGAGGAACCCCAAATCTCTCTCTCTCTCTCTCTCTATAAGAAGAAGAAAATGTCAGATACAGACCTGTCTCATTGTCACCTAGATTCTTTCAAATAATAATACAGCAAGGAGAGCATGCTGAGAAATGAACGGTTGTGATTGAAGGATCGGAACAGTGAATCAGACCGTTGGTTTTTGGTTGAAATTTGAAAGTATTACTACTATCAGTACAAGAACAAGAATTGCTTTTATTTTACCAAGGGGGAGCTGATGTGTCAGTACAGTTGCCACGTGTGAAGTAGGTGGGACCCATGAGAAATATTTGCTTTTTAGGTGGTGGGTGAACGTGTAACTGACACTGTACTGCTTAGTGGCACTTTTGGATAAAAAAGTGGTACCTTTCACGGAAAATGGAATTCAATGTTGTCATACAATAAAGAAGGGGGAAAAAAAAAAGGAAAATCCACCAAAAATAGCACTTAAAAGACAGCTATTCTCAATTTATTACTCCATTTTAGAAGAAAATTGATGTAATGATTGAAAAGTTAAATTTTTTTTTACAGAAAATATAACATTAAATAAGGTTAGAATTTTAAACAGTTTAATGATTTTGAAATTTTGAAGTGGCGAATGTTATACAGATATAGAATAATTTTAAATATTTGAAATATTATAAAATAAAATGAGTGTAATATAATAAGCAAATGAGGAGCTTGTAAACTTAAATTAAATACACTTCGGGATCTCGACACAATAAATTTATAAAGAAAAATATTACACAAAACATACTTGAAACAGAAGACATCACATCAGGAGCTCAACACAATAATTTTATTTAGAAAAATGTTAGAGAAACATATCAACATAAAGGAGGAGCGAAAGCGTTAGTTGCAAAATTGATTTATCACAGTCGGCGGAGAAGGCAAAAATGTAGAGAACATGTTATAATCCTAATGCGCGGTGGTACGGTTAATTTATAGAGATTCGTTAATTAAAATTTAATCCGGTACATTCATCAAATAACAGATGTAGGAACGAGATTTAATCTTTATTAAAACTTTTAATTTATGGGCTTTTTATTAATTGGGCCATAAATAAAATAATAATTCTTACACGGCACACTAACCTTTCCAGACATACCGACGTGTTTGTAATGAGATGATCCAAAGATTTTGAATTTGAGCTACAGAAGTTTGTCAAAAGTGTTGCCTCCAAGTGTAACACGCAATCTGAGCTAGTAGAGTTTTAATGCAAATATCGAATCAGATGAGAAAATTGAAAAAAAATAATTAATTTTTCAAAGATTAGACCAAATAAAAAAATCCTTTTCAAAACAGTATTAATGTACTGATACTTCAAGCCAAAAAGAAAATCAAAGTAAATTTTAATTTTCAATCGAACCTAAATTGACCTATATCATTTCAAAATTACAATATTTCTCTTGTGACAAATCGTACTACAACAGGAAATGGTCATTCCAAATTCAAATTTATGGAAATTTTAATATTCCAAATCACATTTTTTGAAATTGAGTGTAGTTGCACTTCATATCCCACAATTTTCAAGAATGAGGAATTTTTCTTTTTGCTATATGTGCTTTACAAGGAAGTTCAAATTTTGAAAAGAGAAAGTAATGATGGAAACAAGTTCTTCTCAATCATCGTTAAAATAGAAACCAAATCATGTGCTACAAAAATATAGGCAACCATGAACTAACATGATAATGTAGTGTCTGATTAGTGGAATACTTAACATATTAATTACTTGAAATCTGACCCCACAACCCCACATAGTCAACTGGAGGACTTTTTGAGTTTTGAATAATTTCTTCATCACTCCCTTTCTTAACTGACATGCCCATGCACTATATATTCAAATCTATCCAATCAATTCTATTATAATTGCTGAACAAAAACATGTTTTTACTGTCATTTTTTAAGTAAGAATTTTACAATTTATGCACTAATACTTTTTTTTAATGTTGATTTTATTTTAAAATTTAATGATCAAATGAAGACTGAAATTAAATGATTTTTTATTTAACCTTCATCATTTATTTGTAAGATGGAACGTGCAAAATTTTCCACCGAGTAATTGTCGTTCATTTTGAGGAGAGACAAATGGCAACTCCTCTATTAAATTAGTCATTAAAATCACTCCAAATTCCAATTAAATGCGACCAAAGGAAAAAATAGCGAAAGGATTAAAATTGTTATTAAATAATAATAAAAAATAAGAATATTATTGAGAAAGAGAGAAAGAGAGAAAGAGAGAGGTTCTTATTTCTCTTGATGAGATGAAATACAATGAAGGAGAACCCCTCTATTTATAGAGACAATTTCTCCTAACTTTTCTCCAAAAGATAAACTTTCACTATAATATAAACACATGTATCCACTACAATACAAATACCTTTATAGACATTCACTATAATACAAATATATTTATAACACCCCCCCCTCCGAATATCTATTTGATAGATAATGTGCCTCGTTAGAACCTTACTAGAAAAAACCCAGTGGGAAAAATCTAGTGAAGAAAAAAGAGTACACATATCTAATAATACGCATTTTGGCTGCCTCATTAAAAACCTTACAAGGAAAACCCAGTGGGACAAAACCTCGTAAGGGAAAAAGAGTACAGCGCCTATTAACTCCCCCTATTTAGAACATCCTTGAATCTTTGCATCGCGATCTTGTGCACCATCTTCTTGAAAGTTGTAGTTGGTAGAGATTTGGTGAATAAATCATCCACATTATCACTTGAACGAATCTGTTGCATGTTAATATCACCATTCTTTTGGATTTCATGTGTGTAGAAAATCTTTGGCGAGATGTGCTTCGTTCTATCTCCTTTTATGAATCCTCCCTTTAGTTGTGCTATGCATGCTGCATTATCTTCATACAAAATTGTGGGTAATTTGTCATATTTCAAACCATATTTTTCTCTAATGAAATGTATCATAGACCTCAACCACACACATTCTCGATTTGCTTCATGAATAACTATTATCTCAACATGATTTGATGAAGTAGCTACGAGAGACTGCTTTGTACATCTCCAAGATATGGCAGTACCTCCACATATGAACACGTAGCCAGTTTGAGATCGAACTTTGTGTATACCCAGCATCAGCATAACCAACAAGATCGGGACTGCATTTGTTAGAATAATATAAGCTCATACCGGTAGTCCCTTTTATATGTGTTTGATCCTATTCCAATGTCTCCTAGTAGGACCAGACTATATCTTCAGGACCAAGAATTTCTTCGTTCTTTTAAATCCTTCAAGGATTTTCATATATCCTTCAGTCTCTCTAGACATGAAAATAATTTCATTATGCGCATATCAAGTTTTTCATATATTGCCAGACTTATGAGGAACCTCAAAATAATTGCATCCACCACAAGAGGACCTCTCAATAATAATGTCAGAATTTACGAAAAATCTTTATGCCACAAGAATCCATTTATATCCACTGGCATTATACTTGAATTGCGTATTTTTAATTGGCCAATCATTTATCTGTCCATACTTTTTGACAGATTTGAATTCAAGGTCTTCGTCAATATTTATAATATTAAGCGCTAAATTATATCAAAGGTGTCGTTGACGATCATTTTGATATCAGTTTCAATGCGCATAACTTATTGAGATCTCTTAATTTTTCGTCATTTTCAGGTACCTGAACCTTTGCCAAGGTTTTATGAAGTGTTATGTCGTGGTGCTTTCTTAAAGCACTTGCCTCATCATTATGACCATCTTAATCACTTGCTCCTCTCCTTCTTCAAGAAGTTCTATATTTGGAACCGTTTGGTCTATCACGCTTCAGGCGTCTCATAGACCCTGTCCTTCAAGGACCTTTCATTACAGCATTTGCAACTGAATTATAAAATAGAGTTAGCAAATATATCTGGCAATTGATTTGAAATATTTTGCAAGTGAATTATCTATTGAACTTTAAGTTCACTTTTTTTTCCCCAAGAATCTAGATAATTCATCCCACACTCAATTTTCAGCTGCTAATCACTTCTCCCCCTAATGTTAGAAAAACTAACATTTACCTCCCAAGCTCATTTGAGAACCCATCTTTGTGCGTTATGGTGGAGTAATTGAATCATATATCGCACATTCAAAAATTTTAGATGGAATCATTTGGTTCTTGATCCTGAACCAATTGTGATAAGGGAAACCTTGTTGGCTTGATGCATTCAAGTGTTGCTATATGTTAAATAAACATATCTCATATCAAATTTTATTTGAGAGTTTTATTGTCATAACCAATGATTTAGCTATAATTGGATGTATACAATTTTTGCTAAACCAACATAGATATGAATCAGCATTATCAACATGATTTTATAATTTGAAACTATGCTCTTAATTTAATAATTCGAGCAACAACCTTACAAAAATCAATTGCAAGTTGATAGCAAAACACATGTGACCATACCATAGATGCATCTATTAGCAAATGGTTCACATGGAAGGTGAATGGGCCCATATTCACCTTTTTATAAGCTCCAAAATTTCAGGGAATATAATTTCAATCTTAGCTGATCAAGATCATTCTATCACGAGAACAAGCAACACAAGAGAATTCTTAAAGAATCTTTTATTTCTTCAACATATAGCCACGTGAATTCTCAATTATTTTTGCATCACATTTGAACCGGGATGGCCAACCGGTTATGCCAACTTATTTCAGTAAACTTCTAGTTTACTTTCGTATGTAATTTCATCATCATACCCATATTTATGTACTACAAATAAAAAAACCGGCCGGTAATCTTTTACATAAATATTTATAACCCGCTTCAATTGTAGTAGCATGAAGATATTAGATCTTCCCAGATCTTCCCATAATTTATAGTCTGAATTTTTTTTTTCAATGTCCTTGAAACTTATAAGTTTCCTTTTGAGACTTACTACAATAATTTCATTCCTTAAAGTAGTAATACATTGGCTCTTCCGGAGCTCTCAATTAATTTTGTGTATTACCACATATTCAATCATATCAACATCATTAATAATTTCTCCACATAGTTTCAACTTAGAAACAATTTTGAATGTTGATGAGCTATACTCATGAACAGACTTATAGTCTTGATGAATCCAATCATATCGTGCCTTTGGGTGGATAACCATCTTCAGGTGGTCATACCTTTCTTTTAGGCTATTCCACAAAACAAGTGGATCCTTGATCGAGAGATATTCAATTTTCATAATTTCGTCAATATGATGCAAGAATATCATAGTCTTAGCACGATCTTGATTTGATGTTTTGTTTTCAATTTTAATGGTGTCTCCAAGACCCATTGCATCCATATGGATTTTTGCATCCAACACTCATGAAAGGTAGTTCTTGCCCAAACTTTGAAGGGCAACGAAATCAAGTTTCATAAGGTTAGCCATATTAAAAGAAAGAAAAAATAATAATACCTCGGCCTTCAAATTTTGAGACGGTAGAGTCGTAGAGCAACAATATCACCAAAGGAATATCATTCCTGTGGTTAAGTAATACATCTTTCGAAAAAGAAATTTTAATCTTTCTTACTTCAGATCTTTCAAAGTGAGTGCTCAAGGCAGAGACTCGTGTTGATAACGTGTTATGAAATAATAAAGAAAGAACAAGAATATTATAGAGAAAGAGAGAAGGAGAGAAGTTCTTATTTCTCTTGATGGGATGAAATACAATGAAGGAGAACCGGACAATTCCTCCTAACTTTTCTCCAAAAGATAGACTTTTAGTATAATATAAACAATTGTATCCACTACAATACAAATACTTTTATAGACATTCACTATAATACAAATATATTTATAATAAAAATATTAATTTTGATAATTTTTTTATTTATTACATCGGAGTGAAAGAAACTCGCCATATGGACTAGCCTTCAACTCCCCTTGTTTTCATATTTTCAAATAATTCAACATTTAAAATATTAGGTTAACTATTATTGTTTGCGAAGATCGAACATACAATTTGAAATATTGATTTAATATAAAAAGAACCAATTGAAGAGTATGTTAAGTAAAATATTTTTTGTCGCAATTCATGTGACATATTTTTTTTAGTTAGTTTAATTAAAAAAACGTATTTTTATATTTAGTAACAATTTAATTTTAAAATATTTATTTCATCCTTTAACAACGAAGTCACATAAATATCTATGACTTATTTTAAATCATATATTTTATAATTTTTGCCATATTTTTTAAATTTTGTATCTATATAATCAAAGTGTGTCACTGGAATGGGAAACTTCACAATTTTCAATCTCAAACTAGGTGTAACTTATATTCTAACATAACATTTTTCGTTTTTCAAAATAAATAGCTTGGCTACATCAATTAAGAAAATTACTCAATACTAGAAAGTAGAATGTACTTTTTTCAATTTTACCCTTAATAAATACCTTGAAGAAAATGTAACTCTTTAGTATTTTCTTGATTATGTAAAATTTATCTGTTTAAATAAGTATAAAATTAAAAGAACATCATTAATATCTTCTTAATTACGTAAAACACATTTTTTTAAAAATAAAATTAAAAAATTAAAATATTACTTATTTTAAAATAAAAAAATATTTTGGAGCAGTTGCAGAATTCAAATTGGAAGGCAGAGATTGGGAAAGCGTAAATGGAGTGAACCAAGATGCGTGCGGGAATTTGGCTTGACGTGACCAGGACGGAACGCTGTTTTTTGTCGGTCACACTATTCAATGCTAATAATGCTTCTCTATTATATATAACGTACTGTACTACGCCTCCTCTTCATTCAATTTGGATCAACTTCAACCATCAATTTTTCCATAACATTTAGGGGGCGGTTGATAGCTGGACAGAGTTATACAACTCTTACAAATATATAAATTAGCTGTTAAAAAATTTATATATTATTTTATATAAAACTTAATTAATTATTTATTTCACATAAAATAATATATAAATTTTTTCATAATCTTATATATATATATATATATTAGTTATACGGACTTTTAAATTATAAACTAAACACTGTATTAATTTTATATATGAATAATTTACCTCTTAACTAACTATCAAACATAACATTATTTATGCAGAATTTAATACCTTCATAACTCATATCTAAATCAACTACCAAACAAACCTTTACTCCACTGCACTAACACATACACAATCAATGAACAATGGACACTTAACACCAATGTTTGTTAAAAAAATCAAGCATGAGGCGAGGCGTTTTATCCGACGTTGAGCAAGCATAAACATTTAAGTCTGGAGGTGCAAGTCTCGTAGATCTTCAATTTTTAATATTTTATAAATTAATATAATAAAAGAAATAAAATACATAAAAATTATAAAAATGATCAAGAAATATAAAATAAGTGAAAATGTATATAGAACTACTTCATCTTAAAGCGTTAATCAAAATCAACAATTGACTAAAAAAAACAATCAGAATTTCTCATCTCAAAAAACTATCAGACTATTTAAAAAGTTAAGAGTAAAAATTTATAAATTAACTTATAAAAGAAAATGCGAATAAAGAACGTACGATCAATAGCATCAAACCAGAGTAAGTGTTCCACTTTATTCGAATCTATTTCATTACTGCAATTGGGCACCGACATTCACAAGCAGCAACATTCAGAGAAATAGAATCAAGTTGTTTTTACTTTTGCCAAACACACCTCAGCTAATGCAACTGCAATGTGCAGTATCTCCAGTATCAGTGCACACACCGTAACTCTCTATGCGGATCAACACCAAACTAACGTACAAAATGGTACAACATAGTAAAAATCTGCAGGTCGACTACCTAAGGTGCAAAAATTCCAAACAACCGATGTGACCTACAGATAACACAAACAACGTTTTGATACTTCTTGCTGGGAAGATGTAATGAAATCCTGCTTGCAAGTTTTCTTCTCAAGATCGAGACCTCTCACGTGGCGGTGGTGAACGACTGCATTGGTAAAGATCATAACGAGATTAGCATAATATGAAAACTTTGGAAATGGACACAACTTGAATAAACCCACCCCATCTACAAGTTGTTCGAGTTGGAGGTGAGACGAGGGAATAAACAAACAAAAGAAAAAACAGAAAGATTGTGAAGGGACCTGTGATATCTCTCGTTGACGGGGCTTTCTGCTCGACCATACTCAGGACTTCTCCTGGTCTGAAGCCTTGAGTTCAGAGGTGCTCCATGCCCATAGTCAGGACTACCCCTATCTCTTCTATATGGGCTAGGGGAACGCTGACGGTCATAATCTCTTCTGTCAGGACTGCGACCATTTCTCCTGTCATCATCATCCCGAATTGCAAATTCTACAGAAATAACTCGATCCATGAACTTGCTGCCAAATTCAATCAAAAACATTAAATGAGTAAAACTAAGAGTATACAATTTGAGTCATTAAAAAGGAATTATAATGTATAATTGCAGCATCTATAAAAAAGAGGAATGCACATATACTATCCGGTCAAATTTACCTATCTACTTATGAATGTTGTCTATATTTATCCTCTGTTATACTAGAACAAATTTACTCTTATTATTATATTATCCGGTCAAATTTACCCCTATCATCATATTACCTAGCCAAATTACCTTTTAACACTAGGAACTTTTAAAAATTAGCTCCACAACACGCAAAAACCCACCCTTTTTTTCGTCCACCTCCTTACGATGCGATAAAGAACCATTCTATGTAACAATCAGATTTGGTGTGGTCGCATCATTACCTAATTTTTCTTTTTCATATTATCTGTTTCTTTTATAACCATAGTGTTTGGGCCAACTTTCACACACCTCAACTAACTCCATGGATATCAGCCACCTCCCACTAGCAACAGGTACCAGTAACTCTGTCCACCAAAACTAGAAGAAATGAAAAGAAATCACCTAGTGTTTTTATTTGTGATGTCATAATATATGTATTTATTATTTAATAATCCTAAATAAAATAAGGGAAACTTACTTAATTGCCCCATTGGAGCAAACTATTTACAGCTCGCTATCATTTTACTTTCATACCCCCAGTTAATTACAAAAAATACCCCCATCTCGCAATCATTTATGATACTATTATACTATATTCATATATTGTCATGGTATCACTAAGGATAACCAGTCCTTCAGGAATACACCATACTTGTTCAATTTATCTCTTTCAACTTAAATCTTATGAGGCGGACATTGGAAAGCTTTAACATAAGTAGGAGGGATTCATAGATTTTTCAAATATAGCGCGCGCAAGCTCAATCCTTCATGATGTCGTCATAATATATTCATATACTATCATGGTATTACTGAGGAATGAGCAGTCCTTCAGGGATACGCTCATTGATCATGCATGATACCATCACAGTATATCCATATACTGGCATAGTATACTTCATGATACCATCATATTATATTCATATACGACCATAATATGTTTTATGATATCATCACAGTATATTCATATACTGTCATGGTATTATGCGCAAAAGGCCTTCAAATTCATAATGCAGCACAAATTGTAATTATTTTTGGTCGATTGGATATTTCAAGTAATTAGTATGGAACTGTCTATTTTGATGTAGTTAGTTAAGTTTTTGGTCTATTTTGTCTATTTTTCCCATAAAATAACCCTTTTGGTCAGTTTATCTCAACCAATATGAATGGATAGATAAATATTTACAACTTCTCCTCTTTTCTTGCCTTTTCAAACTGTTTGCTTGCTTAACTTTCCTAATTTTAACTAATTCATTCTTTCCTTTTTCTCCATTGAATTTTTTAAATTATAGAAGTTTCTAAAGGTTTTCTTTTTTATTCACCGTCTGTTTCTCTAGAAAAGTTTGAGGATTCATGATTAGTAATATAAGGAACTCAATTTGAAGAAGCAAACCAGTTTTTTGTTTTTTCCCTCTCCTTATTTTAAAAATATCAAAATTAAAGTCTCCAAATACAATTATTAATATATATAATTAGTATTTTTATGAAATACTTAAACAGGCATGGAAGGCAAGAGGGCATATATCTTTTTTCCTATATGTGAATTAACTTTAGTCCAATTAAGAATATTGCTCCCCAGCAAACTGTCTATGAAATCCTACAAGAACTATGATGCTTCTATTTTTCTATTTCATTTTTCTCAGTGTAATTTTTCCAAGGACATTGTCTTTTTTGTTTTTTGCATGAATGTCCTACATTAATCCTTACATCAGTTTTTCAGTGTAATTTTTTGGATGAATGTCTTTGTAAGGAGCTTTATGAAGAAAAAGAGTGTTCTTGCTTGTTGTGGGGGTAATTTTTAAACGTTTGCTAGAGGTAGGAATAAATCTGGCCTGATAGTATAAGGGGTCGTTTGGTACAGTGGATGGAACAAACAAGGTTATTCCATGGATTAGTTATCCCAACATTTATATGGAATAACTAATTTCATCATTTTACTACAAATGGTGGGATAAGTAATTCCGGAACTAATTAATACCTCTAACCAAACGTAGGATAAAATAATCCTGCATTTTATCCCGAAATTATTATCCCTTATCTCTATATCAAACGACCCCTAACAGTAAGGGCAGACTTGACGAGATAGTATAACGAAGGTAAATATAGACAATATTCAAAAATAGAGAGATAGATTTGACCCTTTTATCTTTTTCATAACCGGTGTTTCCTAATAGTAGATGAAGTGGGAGACCAAGAGAAACTAGAGGTCAAATCATCATAGAGACATTACCTTATCCCCATATCAAACGACCCCTAACAGTAAGGGCAGACTTGACGAGATAGTATAACGAAGGTAAATATAGACAATATTCAAAAATAGAGAGATAGATTTGACCCTTTTATCTTTTTTATAACCGATGTTTCCTAATAGTAGATGAAGTGGGAGACCAAGAGAAACTAGAGGTCAAATCATCATAGAGACATTACCTTATCCCCATATCAAACGACCCCTAACAGTAAGGGCAGACTTGACGAGATAGTACAACGAAGGTAAATATAGACAATATTCAAAAATAGAGAGATAGATTTGACCCTTTTATCTTTTTTATAACCGGTGTTTCCTAATAGTAGATGAAGTGGGAGACCAAGAGAAACTAGAGTTCAAATCATCATAGAGACATTACCTTAAACTCCCCCCCCCCCAAAAAAAAAAAAAGGAAGAAGAAGAAGAAGAGTGGGAAGAAAGACGGCAGTGAGGAGGAAAGACAACCAGAAAAATAGAAAAAACATAAGCTGCTTGTCTGCTGAAATTCAATTTCTTTTGTGAGGTTGTCTACTGATTTTCAATTATATCTCCCTAGATGGAAACGAACAATTGCAATATATCTCCACAAATAACTAACATCATCACAATGAGCTGATGAAGGAAAAATGACCCTTCAACATTTTGTGCCTACAGTCTACACTGAGACGTTTCCCTGACTATTTCAGAGAGAATAATTATTTTTGAAACGGTGAAATGGAGTACTCACTTATCAAATATTCCAGTAACAACGATATATACGATTTTAGCTACAAGCAAGCAAAGTAAATACTCATCAAAGGTCCTTCTAAACTGCTAACCTCATGTTTGTTGCTTCTAATGCTCTGGTAGCATCATCCTCTGACTCATACTGAACAAACGCAAAATTCCTTCTGATTCGGACATTTGATATTCTACCATATGGTTCAAAATACCTCTCTATGTCTCTTGTCCGAGTATGAACTGGATCGAAGTTGATGACAAATAAAGTCTTTGAAGGTCTAGTATTTGCAGCAGGTTTTCTGGAAATTTCAGGCCTCCTGCTACCACGATCCTGCTGTAACATCATCTTAGTCAGGTCACTTCAGCATATATAACATCAAAAGAAGTGACACATTTCCACACCAAATTGATGCTGTAAATATTATGTGTCATGGTGCTGCAACATCGCGATTCAACAACATCATACCTTGGTCCATTCTACACGAAGCCTGCGTCCCTTTCTACCAAACTCTATCCTGTCAAGTCTTCTAATCGCATCATCAGCATCGCGCTCGTCCTCCATATAAATGAAAGCAAATCCTACAAAACCAAAGTGCCATGAAATCAAACCAGAAAAATTCAGTTATATTTTTCATACATAAAGGTCAATTAAGATGCCTCCAGCGAATAAATGTCAGCACACTACAGAATGCGACTAGATCAAACTTACCACCCAAAACCCCCCATGAAGGAGGGGGGAAGGGGGGAAGGGGAAAGGAAAATCTGTATGAAGGAACTCAACAGCTGCCACTGGATCCGAGATGGTCATCTATCTATGTTGAAACGTGTTGGATATCAAGGACTGAGCAAGGTCATGAGGAATGCAAAAGGCAATGGTCTCAGTAATTTGTACGATGGTGGAACCATGGCAGATCATATGGTTCTTTTAGATAAACATTAGAGTAGGTATCTTGGAACAAGCCAAAAAAAGAAACGCAGAGAACCCTTCATCCAGGAAGATCTAGGAATTTCCAAGTATCCTGCGACAAAGAAATTATTGAGATTGGGAGTTCAACTACACAATAACTTACTTTTTCTCCCGATAAAACAATTTAGAGAGAACATTTCTAACAAGCATAAAGAAGATAACATCTAAATTTTACGAGGATACAATTCAATAAACATAAAGTCATCTATAGGAACAAATAGCAAAAACTTGAACTTCAATGGGAAAAAACATACACATATATGCAGAAAACTATTTTTTTAAAAGAAGATCAGATTCATTTAAAAATAAGCCCAGAAGTTCTCTACATAGTGGGTTAGTCCTTCATCAAACATAATAGGCATACTGGAAACAAATGTAAACACACAGTTTATCTTGACCCTATGCTTCTATTTTTGAGAGGTTACTTCCTCTAAAAAAATAACCAGGAAACAACTTAAGGTCAAGAAAGATGATAGGTATACCAGATTTCATATCCACTCTATCAACCTTCCCATATCTTCTGAAAAGCCGCTCAACATCTGACTGGCGGGCGTCAAACTCCAGATTGCCACAAAATATGGCCCTCATGTCAGGCAATTTTTCCCCTTCAGTGAAACAGAGTGTAAGACAACCATTTGTGGCAACAGATATATGGATAGTCATACATAATTCCTTTAGCATGCAAATGTCCAGACAAGATCTTGAAAAGAAGATAGGGAGCTTTAATTTTTTTATTTTCTGCAATCCATGGACATTTTAAGAGTTAGTCTTTCATCATCCCTTTCAACAAACAAACTCAGCTAAGTTATGAATTCACCACTTCAACAGAGTTCAACTCGAGTCTTAAGTAATGGACTAGACCATTCTTCAATCTATCAATATATCAAACACTAACACTTTCAAGTTATTGCAATTATATTTAATCAGTATGCCTGATGCTGTTATTGAGTTCAAATTTTCATGAAGGAAATTAAGCAAAACTTGAGGCACTTAAAATTCTGAAAATTTTCAGAATATTTTTCTCACATCTCTTTTCTTGTCTCTATGTTTTGATTGCTTCTTGTTCCAGAAATTATATTGCATTTGATTTCCCAAAAACAAAGTTTGTTTCTAAGAACAAACACAGTTGTTATCAGTTTTTTTTTTTCTTTCTAAAATTACAAGGTGTCAAAACGAGTTTGAACGCACTCAAATATTACGCCAAGTACCTCCTACATTCCACTAGTATTGGTACCGGAAAACTCTACCACCAAGGTTTTGACATATAAGAAGAAATCACCTAATGTTTTTCCTTATTATCTCTTGAACAAGTATTTAGAAAATTCAATTTGCTAAAACATCTATTCGAAAAGAAGAATATAGCTTATTCCAATACAATAAATCTTCGAAAAAATAATTTACATTTCTGTAGAATATACTGTGGGATTCTTTAAGTGTGGTTCATTTAGAATGTTCTCTATTAGAACTTCCTTTGAACTTAAGAACTCGGTCAGAATTGATAAACTAGATTTTGTAATTGATTGATGGGCTAATGGTAAAGGGAAAATGTGTATTATGGAGCAAAGAAGAACATGTAAAGACTACTAATTAAAATGGTTTGCCTTTCATCACTATTGACAGCCACTCATATCATCACCTAGAGCAGATATTTTTAACCATATTGAGTTTTTTTTTTCAAAGGATGTAACCATATTTAGTTTTACAATCCAATCACGTCAAAATGATCCTTTTTTATGGAATGGACTGAAATGAATTGTTTATCAATATTTCTCCACATAAAATTCAGCACATTCAGCAAGAAGACACTTGATATCCCCACAGCTTAGTTTGTCCAGGTCTTCTTTTTGTTCAATTCTATGCACCCACTAAGCAGTTCTAAAAGTTCCAATCTACTAATTCCCTTTCCGAGTTAATGGAACTCGGTTTCTCTTCCTCTTTTGCTAATGCGACTGCTATCGATCCGATTTACTTAGTTTGTTTATGTATTTTTTTATCAAAGAAAGAGCGTTTTTCTTTTATTAAAACATGACCAGTTTCCAGAAAAGCAAAATATCATCTTTTTTCTCATGCAAAATGAAAATAACAAACTATAACTTGTTTAACCTAAGATTTGGTTATTAGGTCAAGCAATTAAATTTGTGAGATTAAGGCCACGAGCAATATGATTAAACCAAATTCAGTTGATCCTTTGATAATGTAAAGATAATAGAAATAATATGATAATGATAACAAAGCAAATAATCGAGCATTAGCACCCTTTTTCTCCAAAACCGGTCCATGAAATCCCGGAGTGACTCAGTACCTCCTTGCTGGGTCATAAAGATATCCTCCATCCATTTTTCCACCTTCTGAGCCCCTGTAGGCCGTATGAGCCTTAATAAAGGCATCAAGTTCTGCAAATGATCCTATCAAGTTCTAGGGAAAAAGTGAATACCAAGTTAATGGTCCCTTCATGAGTGCCTCCCCGAACTTCTAAACTAATACCAACTCTATTTACGGCTTCGTCAAGTCAATCATCTTATTCCTTTTACATTTATTACCAATAAAATAACTCATCTTGAAACTGATTATTGTTACTAATCACTTTTTTATACTTCTTTCTACCATTTTTATTTTGCAACGTCTAAAATATCTCCCACTCGCAGCCAGGAAGATCCTTTACATTAAGAAGCAAATAAGTATAGAAAAAAACAGGAAAATCACCAAACATTCTTAACAATCGTTCAAAAAATGAAGTTACAACACATCAACAATGCTATGAGTTACTAGAGCAACAAACCAAAGACGTGAAATTCCAGAAGAGAAAAAAATGCATATAAAACTTCATAGACAGCAAAGTGGTGGATCGTTGATTTACACGAATAGAAAAGGAAAGTTTACCTGAAAATGCAACCTTTGCTTTTGGGTAAAATCCAAAATTTTGCGCAAACAAAATAATCTGAAGATAGAAAAGAATAAAGAGAGACTAATCAGAGAACAGATCTAACTAGATTCTTCTGCAGAATCCCAACAAACCGAGAGGAGAGATTCGAAAAATCGTACCTTCGAAGCTTTTTTCGCAGTCAAAGCGACGAAATCCAGAAGATGACGAGATAATAGATCAGTAGGGAGGGGAGATTCAAAACGACACCGTTGGAACGTTGAATTATCAGTTCTTTTCATTTTACACGCTTAGAGCCTGTTTGGCAGCAGTTAAAAACCGCTAATTTAAAAAACATTTTTTATTAAAATAGTTTTTTTAAAAACATAAATATATATTATATATATATTTGATTAATCTATTTAAAATATCTTTAATAAATAAATTGCATTTGACTATTTTTTTTTAAAGTGTTTAAGTGTTAAATTACGAAAAAAGACAACATCATTAAATATTTACTATTAAAATTATTATAGGGAGAAACTATTTTAAATACATATTATAAAAAAAATTTAATAATTTTTTTATTTAATTAAAATTAAGAAGTGTACATATGAAAATTTTCAATCAATGAATACATAGATAAATTTCAAAATATCAATATTGCTTATCATATTAACTTGCTGATTTAAATATATAAAATAAAATATTAAAAAAAATTAAAATTATTTTATAAATTAAATCACAATATATGAGTAATAAGGTTGTTTGAAGAGCAAAAGTAATATAAAAAAAATTGGGATAATAAATGAATTATATTTGCAATACAAAATTCAAATATAAAAATACAATAGGATAAATGTAATAGGATTATGAAGTAACTGACCTTTAAAAGAAAATGAGTTACTATACATAGTAAACAGTTTGTTTTATAATTTGATAGCAATGAGGGATATACTTAGTAAATATATACTCCTCCTATTTTTTTTTTTACTTGGCAGAATAAAATTTATATATCATTTAAAAAAAAGTTAATAGAGATTATAATTTGATTAATATAATTTTATTAATTAATAAATATTTTTTAAAAATATATTATAATCATTTTTTCACATTTTAAAGTGATTAAATATAAAGGATAGAGTTATCAAAAATAAAATTAATTATTTATTAAGTTTTATATTAATAATTATTTTATAATAAATATTTTTAATATATCTATTAAGTAAAAATAAAGAGAGAAAAGTATTATGAAATAAATATTTTTATCTTTAAAAAAATAACTTTCTGCTTCTGCTCTTTTCAAATAACATGAATTTTTAGCTTTTCTCTAAAGTGCGGAAAATTGCTTCTGCTTTTGTTCAAAAGCACTTTTACGTCAAACACCTCAAATTTCAATATTTAAAAAAATAAAAATAAAAAGTGTGCCACCAAACCGTTTGGCCAAACATACTCTTAATTTATACACCTTTCTTTGATTTGTACCCTATTTTCTTTTTTAACAATTTACATCCTAATCTATTCATTTTTCGGCAAAATTATAAAATAATTTATTTTATGAGGGACAATTTTAAAAATGTATGTTTTATATTTTAGGGGGGAGGAGAGGGAGGGAGGACTGGAAGGGACGATAATTAATGAGATTGTGAATTTCTACTCTCATGCCATGCAAATAGGGGTGGGCGTTTGGTCGGTTCGATTTGAGAAATTCTATTTGATTTTTTTGATTTTCGGTTTGTAAAGTTAATAATTTAAATTAAACTGAAATAATTTTGATTTAGTTCGATTTTATAATTTTAGTTCGATTTATTTATTTTCGATTTTTCAATTTTACAATCTGGGCACACACCTGGCTGGCAATATCTCCAGCACTGCCACACGCTTGTGCACCGCAGCAACACCAAGCAGGCAAGAACCAGCATTCCAATCATTTAGAGCATTTACGTAGTCTCACTTGGAATTTACAGCATACAGTCATACACAACACAAAATACTAGATATGCACAAAATAATTGACAGAGAGAGGAAGACAAAGTGAGAAATATGAACTCACAGAATCGTAGTTGTGATTTGTGAAGTCTCTGTCAGATCGTCACGCCCAACGCCTGCTTGTGAGGAAGATGAACTCGGAGTTGCAAATTCCTAAACTGCTTGATTGCGTCTGTTTCCGCTTGTGAGTTAGAATTAGGGCTGAGAACGAGTGAAGAAGGAAGAGAAAATTACATAGTATAACAAACATGTTCTATGTATTTATCATTAGTGCATATAGTTTAAAACAATTACATTTTATAGAAAATAATTACTATTTGTAACATCTTTCTCCCCTCTCTTCCAATCTCACTCACCTCTCTCCTCTCTCTTCCTTTCCTCTCTCTCGCTCTCTTTTTCTTTTTTTTTTCTTTCCCTCTCTGCCTCTCTTACTTTTCCCTCTTTTCGCTGCCTCTCGCTCTCTCTTGTTTCTCTTTCTCCCTTTCTCATTCCCTTTGTTTCTCTTTATCTCTTTCTCTCTTTCCCTTTCCCTTTCCCTCACACTAATCAATCTTATAGATCTGAATTTATAATAATTTTTTTGGTGATGAAACAAATATATCTCACAAAAATAAAAGTGATAGATACATCGACACAACATACAAATGAATATTGTATTTGAAAATATTTTTTAAATTTGTATTAGTATATGCGATAAAGTGTATGTGAGATACAAGAATGAATAAATACAAATGATAAGAGCGAATGAATACAGTTTCTTGTAATTTCAGTTTTTTTGTATCTTTGTATCATGTAGACTGTATTTGTTGATACAACCTAAATGTGCACATGAATACAAGTAAAATGAATGAGTAGAAGTGATATAAGAGTGTATGAATATAAGAGTGAATTAATACAAGTTCAATTAGAGATTTGTTATTTTGTATCTTTGTATACACATAAACTGTATTCGTCGATACAGTCTGTATTAATGATACAACAAGGATTCATTGATACAGTTAATGCACCTAAGAATACAACAAATACAATTGTTTTGATACCCCAAAAAAATTATAAAAATATAGAGAGAAGAAGGATGCAATTAAATATAGTATACAAAGAGGGAGAAAGAGAAATAGCGAAATAGAGAAAGAGAAAGAGAGAGAGAAAGAAAAAGAGAGGCGAGAGAGGGCAGAGAGAAAAAGAGCGAGAAAAGAGAGACGGGGGGGGGGGAGGGAGAGAGGCGAGCGAGATTCAAAAGAGAGGCGAGAGAGTTTTTTTTTCTTGCCTTAAAAATTATTGTTACAAATTATAATTATGAAAACTATAGCTATTAATAGTAATTATATTTCAAATAGATGTTATTTATGAAATTTCCTAAAGAATGAGTGGGTAGATTAGAGAGCATTCAGTATTCACTATTCAATTAATTTAATGCTGGGACGTGGGGACCGAGCTTGAGCTGCTCATTATTGGGCTATAGGCCTGTGGCCGTCATAGGTTGTAAATTGTAATGGGTCATTCGCATAAATACCCTTATTTTGGAGTGGTATTTAATTTTTGCCCCTTAACTTTTTAGTCTTTAATATGTGTTGTTCGGCATTTTAAGTGACAAAAAATGGTCAAAATACCCTTAACAGAAAAAAAATACAAGGCATAAGTTTTTGCCCAAATTGTGTCTTAAAGACATAATTGTATAAGGCAGGAGTTCATAAAGCAACATTTCATAAGGCACGGGAAAAAAATCACAAGGCATAAATTCATAACGCAACATTTCGTAAGGCACAGAAAAATAAAATTGCAAGGGTTCCTAGTTATAATTTTCATGTTTTCCTGCAAACAAGTTAAATGAATTAAGAACTATATGTACTTATCTACATGATAAATTTGGTAATGAAATCTCAATGTATAATTGTCGATACAAGTAAAGGAACCACCTGGTAGGCAGTATATATTTGCAGTTCCCAGATATTAAAAAATTGTGTAGAAATGAGCTCTATGTGTTTCTATCCAAGTAATATGTTGAATTGGTAGGATTATTTGTAAGACATTGTTCGTAAGCCTATAAAAGTTCTTATGTTGTCTAAACCTCTTGAAGGTCATTCAATTAACTGAGTCGACATGTTTATGTATAATTTGACAGCTTTACGTGATATATATGCATATTTTCTAGTTTTACATGATATGGGTGTTCACTTGCATTTATGTCTTAGGCATAATTTCATAAAGCAGAAGTTCATAAGACATAACATGAACTATGTCTGGTAGGCATAAAGTCATATTATTGAAGGGCAGACGAAATTGAAATTGAAATTGTGCCTAAATGACATGAAATTATGTCTTATAGGCACAAGTTCAATAATATAAAATTATGCCTACTAGGTATAAATTCGTTAAGGAACTTATGCAGACAAAAGTTCATGTAATTGAACTTCCGCCTACTGAACTTATGTCTTGGAAAGAAGTCAATAGAATGAACTTATGGCTTCTAGAACTAACTTATGCCTTGCGAATTTTTTTTTTGACTTACAAATTTTTTATTAAAAAAATTGGTATTTATATCCCCTTTTTATTACTTAAAATATTAAAAGAGCAAAACAAATTCTTATTCACATCAAGTGATCGAACAACCATCGAAGTATTTAATGAATATGCTTCATCCATATAAAATCGTTTCAAAACCTTCTCAGTATATGCAGATTGATGTATGAAGATATGGTCTGCTAAATGTTCAATTTGCAGACCAATACAAAATTTTCTTTTCCAGATCTTTCATCTCAAATTCTTTCTTTAGATAATCAATTGCCTTTTGAAGCTCTGCTAGAGTTGCAATGAGGTTTATGTCATTAGCATAAATAGCAAGTACAACAAACTCCGATGTTGTTTTCTAATTTGATTTTTCTCATATAAGAATTATGAAGAAGTTTATAGAAACTTGTAAATGCTTCAGGCATTTTGAATCCTTCATGATTTTCATATAAATTTTATCAAGTGATAACATTTATTAGTATTTAAATGCGTGACATCTTGTGGTGTCTGGACTACAGGTCCAATAAGCTTTACGCTTATTAATACGCATCATTTCCTCATATAAGAATTATGAAGAAGTTTACAGAAACTTGTAAATGCTTCAGGCATTTTGAATCCTTCATGATTTTCATATAAATTTTATCAAGTGATAACATTCATTAGTATTTAAATACGTGACATCTTTTGGTGTCTAGACTACAGGTGCAATAAGCTTTACGCTTATTAATACTCATCATTTCACTTGATAATTATTTCTATATCAACATGCTTTAATAGACGTAGAATTCATATCCTCATAATCTTTTACAATATTGCGCGCTATATTGTATCAAAGATATCATCGACGATATATAATTTATATCGGTTTGCAATTGGACATAACTCATTGAGATCTCATCACTTTCAATATTTTCTTAGGTACCTAAACCTTTCATGAGCTTTCATGAAGTGTTTTGTCGTAAGCTCTTCAAGAGCAGATTGCCTCTTTATTATGATCATTTCCTCTATTCTTTTTTAGAGATTATTGCAATAGAAACCGATTAATCTACAATGTTTTATGCATACTGTAGACTCTGTCCTTCAGGGACATAAATTTAATAGGAGTTTTTGCAGCTGAAATATAAAATTAATTTTAGGTCATCAAATGCTTCAGGCATTTGACTTGAATTATTTTGAATGAGGATCATACTAATAATAATTCACAATATATTTCTTACCTGCTTATTCTCTCCCCCTCATGTTAGAAGAACTAACATGAATCCCCGATCATCTTTGGGGGATTCATCTATGTTCGTCATGATAGATTCATTAATCATATATTACACATCAAAAGTTATTAGATGAAAATATTTGGTTCCTCACCTTGAACAAATTGAGTGGAGGGGGAATTAATCATAATTTATTGGTCAACATACAAGTGTAATTGTATGTAATATATCATATGATAGACCAACTCACTAACCTTTGTTCTCATCAATGGTTTAACTATTTATTGGAGGCATTTAATATCGAACTAGCTTAAATATAAACTAACATTATCAAGATAAATTGTCTTGATTACACAATCTGAAAATTATACTTTTAACTCAATTAATATTAAGTAAGCATCTTTGCCAATATTCAAACTACAGGTTGCCAATGAAAGCACATGTGACCATCTTATGGATGCATCTACTTGAGACATCACATGGCAGGTGAATGAGCCCATTTTCACCTTTTACACTTTTTAGAATTTAGGGATTCAGTCCTGACATTAGCTGGTATAATCAACTTGTTATGAGAACAAACAACACAAAAGATTTCTTGAAGAATCTTCTAGTTCTTCAATATATATTGCAATACTCAATTAACACATCATATCAGAATGATCAAAATGGTCATGTCGACTGATAATAATCCGTACTAGTAAACTTTAGGTTTATCATGACATGTGTTATTTATTTTAGTAAATTTTAGATTTAATATGTCATGAATTTCACATCAATAAATTTCTGGTTTACCATAGCATGTAATTTCATCATGCGTATATTTGTAGTACAAATCAGATAACTTTTCATATACATATTTCTTACTCATAGTAATTTGAAGATATGTAATCTTTCAATCATTTGTAGTCTCAATATGATTGTCACACCCCACCTTGGGGGGTATGACTGGCACCTGGTGCCCTACTATGACCTGAACTGCTGGACTGCTAAGCCTGGGCACATCTGGTGCCTGGTTGGCTCTAGCTCACATTTCTGAAAACAAAGGGCTATATAACGGCTGTAAACACAGCCCCCGGCCCATTGGCCTATAGCCTCCTGTACCTGTACTAACAGCTGACCAGAAACGTATCAATCAGGGAAACCTATGCGGGCCGACAAGGCCACCATGCTGTCTAGTTATCTGTAACTTAATCATAGAATATTAGGAAGCTATGTGACCGGCAAGGTCACCACTACTGTCAAACTATGGCCCCACACGACCACCATGAAAGAAACAGAAGTACCAACAACTAAACAACTGCACGGCCCCACACGACCGGCTCACCTGACCATAGAGAAATATATACAGACTGCAAGCCTCTAGGAATAGCAATAGAAATGATCGGGACAGGGCCCCGACCTACCCGTACTATACAGCAAAAAGGAAATGAAATACACCTCTGGAATTCAGTCTCCGGATGACAGGAGCTGAATACTCGATCGCTGACAGGAATCACGTAGTATCGCCTGCTCGTTTATGAGTACCTGCAGGCAAGTAATGCAGCGCCCCACCGGGCGTCAGTACCGCTGGTACTGAGTATGCAAAGCAATAACTGAAAGCAAAATCTGAAAAACAACAATGTAACTGATAATACTGAAGTAAGAAGAATTAGATTAACTGTCTGATAATGTAAGTCATACCTTCTCTCATTTATATACTGGAAGGAGTAGGAGTCGTACCTGGAGACGTATCGTTCTACTGCTGATCTACTTGCATCTAACGTAACATGGCATAACATACATAACATAACATAGCACACACAAACCTTATCCGGCCCTCATAAGCCGGGAGGTACAACCAACACAGAATCTACACCCCTACCCCGGTCATCCCATCTCCTATAACCCCTGTAAGCATCCTGCCGGTCCCCTGGGTATGCACTTGGGCTCGCTGAGCCCCTAACTATAACTGTACCTAAGTCCGAAGGACTCCTGAATCAACACCCGGGCGTATCCGCTCGACAGGGGTGTGTAAAAGCCGACCAAGGCATAATATGGGAAAAACTGACATCCCATCTTCGTCCCCTGTGGGACGGCATGCCACTCTGTAGAGCGACGTATCCTCGTCCTCTGGCGGACGAGTCGATACAGCTATCAACCCTGGGGCGGTCATGGATGCTAGGTAGTCCAACCCCAAACAATACAACGGTCTCAACTAGTAATATTATCTGCATGTCCCACATACTGAAGCTAACAATAATAAAGTGTTTGTACATACTACATGCTGAACTAGCGATAGTGATATATACATATTAATACATGCTGAGACTAAACATAGCATCTGTACATAAATATAATCTTCTGCCATACTGTACTGAGTCTAATGCTGAATATAATATAGTATTTCTGCTGAAAACTATGTTGTATACTGAGTTTCTATAGTAACATGATTTACTATTTCTACATGCTTTCTAAACTTCATTTTAACCTATCATTCTGCTTCTGAGATATCTTACAAATATTACATTGCTTTACTGGGTTTTAACTGAATACGATAATGTCCCAACATTCTGTGCTACATCACATACTGAGCATGTTGTGCAGTTTCTAACACTTGTAGTAGAATTCATATCGTGCTAGCAAGTTTCGCGCTAAATATAACGTAATGCTTCTAATATCGTACCAACATTCGTAATAAACATAACACCTGATTTCTGAACATTCTACTGGCCTTTAAACTACTTTACTATACCAAGATTACTAACTTGCCGAGGAAACTAGCTTTACATACCTTATCCTTGAACTATTCGTCTGTCGAACGAGATTCGGCCTGTACTTCAGCTATTTTCTTCCAACTGCATTCATAAATATGTCAATTAATACTAACTACAACTTTATTTTAAAAGGCAACGTCACTTTCGATATAGTTTATAGCCTAAACTTAGGCTTATCGAAAGACGGCCAAAAACTCGCTATTTTTCGGATGTCCAGAAGGGAGAAATATTCACTTCACAGCTAGGAACACATAGACACTAATTTAGAGCAATTCCACTTGCCTTAGCTTGGTAGCTCGACGATTCGTCGGCCGTATTTCACGAAACTAAATCCGTATGAATGCTTTCTGCTGCTATATACCTCGGTATCTGAGGTTAATTTGAGTTTGGACAACGTTTAGTAGCGTAATCGAACGAAAATTATATTATTTCTTCGTTCCTTTTTTCCTTCTCTGCCGGTTTGCTCTGTTTCCTGGAAATTTCTAAGTGTTTAAATCATTTAAAACCGAAGTGGGGCTTTATATACTTGGGCCTGGACAAGGCCAACGTGTCACGGAGCCAACGCGGAGGCCTCTCCTCCGTGACACGCTGCCATCGCGGAGGGGCTCTGCCTCGGCTCCTTCCGCGATGGTTCGACAGGTTTCTCGTCCAATCTTTTCCCGGGCCTTTCTCCAGCACGTATGGCCTTCAAATATGCTTAACCAACGTGCGAATAGGTCATTTATGTGCCGGGAATTCTATGGGGTATAACAATGATAACCATTTTTATTGTTGGTAAACTTCAGGTTTACTACAATTTGTGTTTTAATCATAACAACTTTGTACTATAATATGGGATGAATTACATAATAATAAATAAATTTTTCGCGAGCTTTCAATTTATTTTTCATAATATTATTTGGACACTACTGGTGTCATGATTCTTGTTGACAAATAATCAGGTTCTTTTGCAGACCTTGATAATTAATTTACACTATCTAATATTGCTTAAATACCTCCGGCATCATGAAAGCAAATTCGGACACTGCAGATGTCAAGAAATAAACATTAAATATTGAGTTCTAAACTTCATTATTTCAAACTTTTACTGCTTCGAGAGTAGATTGCAGGTTTTACTATTTCAGGAGTAAATTGTAAGACAGGAGTAAATTGCAAGATTTACTTTTGAAGAGTCTTACTACTTCAGGAGTAGCTGTTCAATTCTTACTACTTCAGGAGTAAATTTCATATTTATTACTTTGGAAGTAAATTTCAAATTTACTACTTCAGGAGTAAATTTCAAGATTTTATTAAGTATTGTCACATTCACTTCAGGAACTAGATTTGTATTAGATCTATATTTGTAACATTTATCAAAAGTTCTCATTCTTCAGGAATGGAATATAATTATCTAAAAGTGACTTATCATATTCAATTATGATAGTTTAAAACCCCTTTTAAAATATTGCTACTTCTGGAGCAAATTGAGATATGCATATAACATAGAGAATTTCTCTAACATATTTTCAGCTGTAATTATAACAAGCTTATGAAAATATTATCATTTCTAGTGATCATATATTTTTTCTTTTGCAAATTCTCATTATTACCCATTAATTAATATCATCATATATTTTCACAATATTGTTCTTCTAGAACAAATACGAGACATGAATTGCAAAGTGAATCAATAAGTCATTCCTTTCAAATTCATATACAAAATCGAAATTGTTATTAGTAAAGACATAAATATCAAGAAATACTAACCTTCATCTTTTCAAAGAAACTTTGATTTTTCTTACCTCAGATCTTTCAAAGTGAGTGCTCAAGGTAGAGACTCGTGCTGATAACGTGTTATGAAATAATAAAGAAAGAACAATAATATTATAGAGAAAGAGAGAAGTTCTTATTTCTCTTGATGAGATGAAATACAATGAAGGAGAACCCCTCTATTTATAGAGACAATTTCTCCTAACTTTTCTCCAAAAGATAGACTTTCACTATGATATAAGCACATGTGTCCACTACAATACAAGTATTTTTATAGGCATTCACTATAATACAAATACATTTAAACAACTCTTCAATTGTGGATATTCATTTTTTGGGCTGGGCTGCTTACCATAAAAATAATTTTCTTATCGAAAGTAGGAAAAATAAATTTTATAAATTATATTATTTTATATTAATTGTGTTCTTCTCACTTTTCAATATACCTCACCTCCATCCCCATAGATCCCGTCCCCACTGCCTCGTGCCCCCATCACCTAATCCCCATTCCCATAGTATTTGCCTAGATTATATATAAATGATTTTAGGATAATGTTTTTTGCATATATACTGAACACAAAAAAATTAATAAGAGATTATTTTCTTAGAAAATATTTTTTAACCAAATACACCCCGTATATCGGTTTTGAAGAATTATTAACGTAAATAACATATGAACTTTTTATAACTGTTAAAAGTTGTAGTTTTAATAATATTTGTGATATATTTAAAAAAAATTAAAAATCTCAATAAACTTTTAAGTTTTGACAGAATCGTACAAAAACTTAATACTATACTATCGATTTTATTAAATTTTTTACAAGTTTTTTGCGAATCAATAAAATTTACATGTGTTATTTAAAAATTGACGAGTTTTAACGGATTAGCAAAATTTGATACTATTTTTTGTTTAATTTAATTAAATTACTCACAAGTTTTGTAGGACCAGAGTTTATGATGTTGTTTAATTGTTATCAATATCTCTAATATTTTTATTTTTTCAAATCTTTGATCAAGTATTTTAAGACATGAATTTTATATGAATTAACTGTAAGTCAAAGAAGAAAATAAATTTGTTGAGATCTGAATTGTATATGAATAAATGGATGGTAACAAGTTGTTATTACTATCAATGACTCTCTTTTCATTATTTGTCTTCCATGTTCTCAGTTGCTCATCAAATCTAAGGCACTCAATTTATACCTCTAAGTTCTACCATTCACCAGGTTTTAAAAAAGATTCACAATGCAAGTAGATGGCGGGCCTCCGCTTTTTCTTTTTATTAATGAATCTGGAAAAAAATACGTATATAGGTAATATTATGATTGGGGTGTAAGTTATACAGGTTCAATTAATCAATAATTTTTTTTTTTTACCTTAACTCAAGAAAAGAGACAAAAGCTTTTTAAGAAAGGTTTAAGACCTATTAACAGAACAGCACAATGAAATAATACAATGATTCTCAATAGATAATATATAGTATATATTTTTTGATTTGATATAAAGAACAGATATGAAAATTTTAAAGTCTTAAAACATTGCATTGCGTTTAATTAGAAGAAGGTTGAATATTTAATTAATCAAGATTGATCACTTATGCAATTCTGACAAACTTAATAGCATAAATCACTATCGAACCTTCCAAAATTCATGAAAAGAGCCAAAAGACTCTATTTTTTTACTCTACTTCCTAAATCGTTATCCTTAATCAATATATTAGAATTAAGGGCCTGCACTTAGAGCATTTATTAATTTATTTATCTCATGATTGATACTTGTTTAATATTTATCTCTACTAATTTAGAAATGTTATATAATTTGCAATATGTCAACATCTAAATCGATTTAATTAGTGTTCAAGTGCAAATCACAGTTCCATTATGGTAAAGAAATGTATGTTACTACCATTTGCAATATGTCAACATCTTCCTTTCCATTTGCAATATGTCAACATCTAAATCGATTTAATTAGTGTTCAAGTGCAACTCACAGTTTCGTTATGATAAAGAAAAGTATGTTACCATCAAAGTTTGTAACGAAGGTATAAGTATTTCTTTATCCTAATCCAAGATTTTGAGTTTGAATCTTGAATATGAAGTCATCTTTGGTAGGAAGTATTTTTATTCTCAAGATTTTTCAATATAAATATATTCATATTACTCGAACCCCAAAACAAATACGATCATGCAGTTCTACATGAAAAACAAAAAAAAATGCATAACTTTAGAATCATGTGGTCCATATATATATTATCAAAAGCAAACTTAAATATCTAAAATGTGTATCTAATTATCAACATATTGACCACGTTCGTCATCTTCGAGTAATTACCGGCATAAAGTAACTAGTGAATGCCCCATTACAAGTCAAAATTCAAAATAAGTGATATTTTATATAATCAAGAACACATTAATGATGTTCTTATTATTTTACCCTTATTTAATGGAGAGAGTTTTATATAACCAAGAAAATACTAAAGAGTTACATCTTTTTAAAAATATTTATTAAGGATAAGTGGGTAAAAATACATTTTACTTTTTAGGAATGAGTAGTTATTTAAGATGAGGTTAAATATATATACATTCAAATTAATACTCCCTCGGTTCCTTTTTAGTTGCTTGGTATATTAATAATAGTTGTTTCAAAATAGTTGATAGTTTCAAAATTCAAGAAATAATTGACCACTTTTTTAATTTCCAACTTTACCCTTAGTATTTAAATCATTTTAAAATATAAAAAAACATGATTATTCTATGTATCTAAAAGTATCTATCAATTAATAGTATTATATTAATTAAATTACAATTGCTATTAATTTTTTTTTAATGAACATACAAATTTTACGGAGTAAACAATACCATGATTTCGAAATTATTCTAGAGAATTAAAGGAGCAACAACAATTAAGTGAGGTACTCATTTATAAGAAGTACTCTTTTTTTTTTTTTTTTGGCTTCTTACCCTTAGGAAAGGAAACCTCGGATCTCTCAAAGATCCAACTTTGGATTAATCTTAAGACACATAAAAATAAAAAGTAAAAAAAAACAAAAACTAAAATCCTACATAATTAGTCTCACCACGTAAAGGAGATTCACTAAAAGTAGGAGGAACCATAACAGAAGAAGAAACCTTAAACCTTTTGCTTCTTGATCCTTCACTGCTACTCATAATATCTGGACTACTAACCCACCCTGCCATTGGATCCGATCCAAGAAAAAATTCACTTCCATCCGATCCATTATCAGAGTCCAGCCCAAGTTGCCTAAAAGCAGCCCATTCACTGCTACAATCAGACACACTTGAATTTTCCCAAGACGAATATGAATAGGAATAGGAATCACTATTATTGTTATTGTTAACGTCATCAGTTACATGTGGAAGTACTCTAATACTTGGCTGCACAAGTTTCTCAATTTTCTTCATGTCCACATGAGGATGATTTTGGTACTGGTGATCATAATTGTTGTTGAAGTGGAAAATTCTAGCAAATGTGAAATGGTCACTTACTCTACTACTCTTGGACGATGGCTTATTTTCCGAATTCCTAGCCATGATGCTTTGTAAATTCTTACTTAATTTTGCTTTTAGCGATGAAAAACTAAGACCATGTTTGGTATGATCATGAGAACCATCACTTGACCGCAGTATATTGGATTGATCATGATCTGAATTATTGGGATTATTTGGAGCAGCAGAAGCGAAATTGGTTCGTGCATTTTCGCCACGGAGGGCTCGGGCAGCTTCGTCGTAGGCATGAGCAGCTTCTTCAGGAGTATCGTATGTTCCTAGCCATAATCTCACACGTTGAGACGAGTCCTTAATCTCAGCAACCCATCTTCCGGAGGGTCTTTGTCTTACGCCCACAAATTTTCTTCTTATTGATGATTTGTTTGGTTGTGGCGATGATGATTTGGTGATGCTAGTGATTTTCGTGCTTTCCGAACTTGCAGCCATTAAGGGGAAAGTTACAAAATAGTACCACTATTAGTTGACAATGAGAAGAAAGTATATTGTACAATAAGGGGTGGTACTGCCAGTGTTGCACTATAAATAAGAGTGGTTTAAAGAACTATTGAGGCCGATCGTGATCTACCAGTGAAATCAGAAATTTTATTTAGGAGAGTTAAAATATAAAAATAAATAAACAAATATATGAAAAAATTAAAAAGATTCACCATCAATCTGTCATAACTATATATATAAAAAAAAATTAACTTTGGGCTCCCTAACTAACTCTGCCCCTGAGTGTGGTGTAACAATCAATTTAATAAGTTCAATAAGATCAAGATTTAAATTTCAATAGAGATAAAAAAAATAAAGCTAGTATATTTATTTTCATTTATCTAAGTCACAAAGGTAACTTATACTATTGATAGAATGTAACAAATACTCCATAAAATAATTAAGTGCGCGTAAATTAATTAAAACATTATTATTATTTAATTACAAAAAAGGGACTATTGAGGGCCCGAAGGATAAAGCATATACTCCTCCTCTCAATTATTTGTTTGTCGTTTTGCTATTAATTTTAGTGATCAATCTTTAATCTTACATTATACATGTATTGTAGTTAGCAGAATGAAGTATCTTGGCTTGACGTGCAAAGGCGTAGCTACTAATTAAAAACTCTTACCGGCATATTAAACTGATTATAAATTAATATTAAGCATCCATGTAGAAACAAAGGGTGCATTGTTGATAAGAATAAACACCAACATGACGTGCAATTGGGTTTGGCTGAGCTAAATAAACTATTTAATTAGCCTTAAGAGGCATGGATATATGTAGGGCAAATATGGGGAATGAGGTGGTATTAATGGTGCACCTTGCTTCTCATTTGAACTGATATATTATTCCAGATAGTGCTTATAAATTATAACTCGTAACTTCCCTGCCTCAAAATATTTATCGTATTTTTTATTTACACGTATTTTAAAAAATATTAATTAGAAAAAGTATTTGACTATTTTATTTTTACTTATATCTTAAAATATAATTTCTCTTTATTGCAAATATTACTCTATTTATGTGTACAATTAAGGTGTTATATACGTAGTCTTAAAAAATAATTACCTCTAAAATAAAATGAGAAAGATAATTAATTGTATCTTGAACTTCTAAAATAACATATATTTAGCTAGGATGAATGAAATACAGTCACTGGCTCTTAAGTTGGTAATTTGAAATGTAATTCTAATGTAAATATTGGATGGGAGATAAATATTATTATTATTATTTTTTTTTGGGGGGGGGGGGGGGGGGGGGGGAAATAAGAGAAGACAAGTTAGTGAAGGCATTTGAAATGGAGAAAACGTCTTTGGAACGTTGGATTTGGTACCAATTATATATATTAATTAGTGAAGGGTCCTCACCTTTCTGTCCTTTTTCTCCCTTTTTATTAAAATTCCTATTCCTTCATAGATTAATTTAAGTAGTATAAATTTGGATTATGAAGTTACATTAATTAGAATTTAGATGTATGGGGTATTTAGTGACCAATGACTTTTGTCTCTTTCGGCCATTGATTCCTTCAATTTCAAATCAATACTCCTCCACATTAAGAGGAAGCCTCATGTTTGTTTGTTAGCTAAGTGTGCTTCAGGTATAGAATGAACAATAGGAAAATGAATGTAGAAGATTTGAGGCCATCCATCTAAGTGGTGGAGGAACAAGAGTGCTCCGCATTCATTTAAGATATTTGATCAACCGCGAAGTTTAAAAATAATTTTTTTTAAAAAAATAAAGTATAAATATTTGTATGATATTTATAAATCATTTTACTAAAGAGAGAATGAAAAATTTAAAATTAAGTTATTACGGAATATAAAAAAATGTCATTTTTTTCAAATTAATTAAAAAGAAAAGACTGTTACATATATAAATCGAAATAGAAAAAGTATTATTTCGATTAAACATAATAAATAATGTTAAAAAATTGTCTGTAAATCAGTGTTTGGTAGCACATACTAGTCCTCCTACGTACGTACGTGCACTTAGGTAATATCATAAGCATAGTATAAGATTTAATTAGCCGTTCTCAGAGGACGTTTGAATGGAGTCAAACTAATTCTATAGTTTCTAGCAACTTGGGCAGCATTTTAAATTCACTTACAACTTAAAAAGTCTCTGTCATCTAAACATCATTAGATGAGTTCCCTCAATCATTGTATTTGGGATCTAGTGCGTAAGGTTTGTCATAACCAAAGCATAAAATTAATCAACTTGCTTTTGTTGGCAATAATTCCATCATAAATTAAATTATATTATGTCACCCGTATACATGTTGAGACCACTTAGGTGCTGTTGGATGAAAAGGCAAACGTTGGACTTATTTGGAGCTGGGTTGAACTTATCAATTAGTATCAAAATTGATCCGTCTGCATTATTTGTTTTTTTTTTTCCTCTTGATTACAAAAGGACAGTACGTCACTGATGAAGGTATCAAGGCATGGTGAATTATTAGCAATGCAGAATTCAAACCACCTGTGTGGGGGACAATGAGAGTAAGGACACGTGACATTACCATTGATTTCTGAATAGCTTATTGAGATCGTGAGGGCCGGGGAATTTAAACAATGATTTTTTTCGAGTGCTAGCTATTATCTCAAACAGGATATGAGAATCGAGGTATCACCATATTCAATGAGGTAGTGTAAGAAGACAAGCAGGGGATAATAGTGTCATAGTACTTGGTGTACGGACGCTCATATGGATCTAAGCAAGGCAAAGGTATATCATAACACCTTGTAAACGGATTGGACGTGTGACGCGAGGGCACATGCGTAGTACTTTAGGGCTCCTATGGCATTCCCTTATGGACTGAGGCCTAAATTTTGTAGCTTATAAGTAGTTGGCCCTCCCTTTTTATAAAAAAAATTCAGACTCTATTCTCTGAAAAGTGAGCATATTGGTAATACACTATTTGCTTGGGCTCCAATCATTTTTCTTTACTTAGTCTTGGTTTAACTTAAGTTGTTTGAAGTAACTGTTCTCGAGCCAAGGGCTAAGGTCTCGGGCTCATCCATGTTTGCACCGAAAATGTTTAGATTTGCCTCTCTTTATCTTGTTTTACTGGTTAATACTAAGCTTTACTTGTTTTCGTCATATATCATTAACCAAACTACTAGTAAATTGAATCTAAAACAAGGTCGAATCGTAACATGTGTTCCTATAATTTAACTGTATCAATTTCAGTGTAAACACCACCCAATGCGATCACCACTCCTTTAAAATGTGATGTTCGTGACAAAAGATGAATTGTTGAGAGGAGCGCAAAGAGAAGAACTGACTGACTTCTGAATTTATAAATTCTTAAAGGAGTTCATATAATCAGGCAAATTCACATGGAAAAGGAGGGAAATTTTTTTAATATAACATGAAACACAATTCACATGAAATCAATATGCGCTTTTTTCGGCTTAATGTCGCCCCAAGGATGGCAAATAAATAAGATCTATTGGTCCAAAGCAAATAATACATGTCATGGACATGATCATTTGAGCTGTGATAAATATAATTATATCAGAATTGCACCCTCCAGTATGATGGTGAGACAATAACTTTAACAAAAATGCTATTTCCCTATATGTAACAGGGTGTATATAGTCGCAGTTAGTTTGGATTTTTTAAATATCAAATTAAATTAATTATATCGGGTTTGTAAATTACAAACTAAATTAAATCAATAAAAGCTGAATTTTTCAATTTCGATTTTTTTTTGAGTTTTTCGGATTTCTCAGCATGTTCGAATCTTTTTTTTTTTGATAAAGTCTCCATACAAAACATATAACTTATACTTGAAATGTTTCTTTGATTCTAGTAACATACACCTATCTAAGGTGGTTCATAATTAAGAAATAACACAAAGTATGAGATGAGTGATGACATTGTACTAAAATATTCAATAAAAAAGAAAATGAAATCGCATAAAATAAATATTAATAATTAATAAGTCAGAATGAAAATGATCATATTAATAAGTCATAATGAAAATGATCATATTAATAAGTCATAATGAAAATGATCATACTCTAAAGTACTAAGTCATGTCAGACAGAGTACGACTAATAAGTATTAATTACATAATTAAATTTTAAAAAAAATTAAGTTATGTATTTTAACTGTATAAATTAACATGCAAAGTTAAAGAATAGATATCTAATATGTATTATTGTCATTCCTAGTGTTGAAATCATTTCTTTTGTTAGTATTAATATTGATTTGGTTGTAGTTTGAGTGTTATTTGAGTTAAAAACATGCATCTATGAACTATAAAACTTATTGGATCATTCAAAATTCTAAGTCAAAACTTGAAATAATATATATTATAAGACAAAAACTATGAAAAAGTTTAAGAAGTATTTATAAACTACATAAAATATTTATAAAAATTATGTACATATAAGATCGAATTGGTTTGGTTCGATTTGACTTTTCTTAGTTAGAATCAAACCAAACTAATTTTGATTGGATTTTTTTCCAACAGCAAACCAAATCGAACCAAACTATTAGTCGATTTTTTTTTATATTTAACTCGAATTATTAAATTAATGTAATTTATCGATTTTCTTCGTACACAGGCTAACTGATGTGAAATAAATTTTTTTTGGGCCAAAGGGACAATATGACGCCCAACAGCTAAAGGGAAAATAGCAGCAAATTAAGCAGAAGCAGAGAACAATCTCTTAGTGAGAAGATGAATATTCTAGTTTAATTACTACAAATATTGCAGAAATGAATATTAATTAATCGGTCGCTATAAAAGAAATTAGTGAAATTAAGGGTGTTAATTATGTTTGAAAATTATAATCTTGACCAATACTATATTGTATCCATTAAATAATGATATAAATATATCAAGATAACTGATGGATGCAATTGTATCACTTTCTTTGATCGACAATGTCATTCATCAATCGTTATCTTCAAGTAATTAATGGGAAGAAAAAGGAGCACCAGGAAAACCTTTGAACTTTTGTTGAATTAAAATATAATGCTAGCTTAACATCTTCCAATACTAGCTAGCTAGGAAAAGGAGCACAAATCTCTAGCTAGGAAAAATTAAGGGTTTGTTTTAGGAAATGTGATATGAAATCATGATTGAAATCAGCTTAATATAAAGTTAAAGTTTTGTTTGACTTATCTCCGTGCAATTCCTTTTATAAATATATATTTGCGATTACAAACCTGTAAATACACATAATTGTAAAGATCCACTAGTCAACAATAGTAGTAACAAGTGATTCTTTAAATAAATTTAAAATGATAAGTCTTTTTTTATAAAATATAAACTTATGAATCAAATTTTATAATTTAAAAAAATGTTAAAATCATAATCTCACATCTCATATCCAAACACTCATTTAGTTTGAAATCATAATTTCATACTGTATATCAGCAACTTTTCTACTTTACAAGTTTAGATATGGAGCTTCAATACTTATAACTTATGCAGTAAAATCGGATAATTTCAATAAAAAAGTTAAACATAGTACATAGTACTTCATGAGCATATTCTATTTGTGCTTTTGTAGACTCTACAGAGAAATCAGGATATATAAGGAAAAAGATTCTATTGGCTGCCCTATTCTAGTCAATAAATAACTCCCAAACTGCAAAATTCCAAGTTAAATATAGAAACTAGCAGTCATAATCTCACCTAGTTGAATGATGTTCGGCTTCTCCGTTAAATATTCCATTGAAAAAGAGATAAAATTAGTGAAATTTAGTTAATTCGATTTGAAAATTACGATCTTAGACCAATATATTATATCTGTTGATGAGTGATTTATTAAGATAACTGATGCAATCATCCACCTTTCACTTTCTTCAAAATATACAATGACAAAGTTGTATTGTGGGACTTAAAAGTATACTACAAAAAGTTAAAACTCTATATGTGCACTTGTATATCCTTTTTCATTATACATGAAACCGAAACTCTTACCGTAAATAATTATATTTAAACAGATCATACATACCTATATTAGGACAGAGGGAATAGAAAAATGTCCAAAATTGTCCTTAGGTAATGTGACAACTTAGGTTTACGTATATATAAGTCATACTTATAGAGGCATATTCAAGATTTAAAATTACTTGTGTTCACCCACACGAGTTGAAACCCTTGTTACTAAGCTGAGGGAGTTAACAAGAGGCTTTAGACCAAGTCGAAAATGTAAAGATTAAATTGAAAATTGACTTTTAAAAAAGAAGGTTGCACATAATAAGATTCACTATGCATGTTTGTTGAATTCCCTTGAGGAAACTGAAGTTATTTAAGCAGACAAGGTAGTAGATAAGACAGTAGTGGCAAACAATGAGTCCATAAATGAAGTGAATGAACATTCTTCTTCTTATGAGCCCAACCCAATTCAGATGTGATTCTGATTGAGAGTCTCACTATTGAAATCTGGCCCACAATAACACTTTGCAAAAAGAGTAATAAAAGTGGAGAAATTTCCCACTAGAAAGGTCTTAAAATAAAGTCAATGGTATATTTTAAAAAAAAAGAAAAGAGAAGGCATTATCCCAAAGTAGTAACACACTTAGCAGCTATTTAAGCAAAAAAGTAAGGCTGAATGTAAAGGCAGAGAGCAAATCACCTAGAGAATTCAGAATCTCTGTCATTCTTTCACTAAGGAATCTTTAAGAATCCACTTTCTTTTTTATATACTAGTGTGTGTAATTGAGAACTTTCAATTCCATCATTTCCCTTAAAAGTTTATACCCTTTTAAGCCACCAAATGTTCTCAAAATCTCCTCAGCCCTCCGATGCACTTACTATTATTGAATATCAAGAAACCGGGTGTGTGTGCCAAGGAGCGTGGGGGGTGGGGGACTGGAGTGGACCCCACTGAGGTGTAAGTCCAAGGAAGCAAGCCAACGGAAAAGAAAGAGTCTACATCTTTTCTCATCCACACTATCCATTTTATGGCCCTATTCTTGGTCTTAATTCTTTTAACTTAGAGTCCACCCAAAGAGATTAGGATTCAATGTTAGATGGGATTTTTAAAAAAGCTTCTATTTTTTTTTTTCCTTTTTGTTAATTCATTCTTTGCAGAAAAAAAAACTTGGATTTTTAAGGTGAATCTCATTCTGGGTGTTGGTATTTGTACTCCTTTCGTTAGTTGTTGAGTCCATCTCGATTGCTTTTTCTTTGTTTTATTCAGGTGGATCTATTCTAATAATTGGTCTTTGTAAAAATATACTCTTTTTTCTTTTTTATTTTCATTTTAGCTCTTTCTTTGACCAGATGTTCTTCATTTTGCTTCTCCCCCATTCTTGAATTGAAAATTTATTGCTATTGGGAAAATTGGTTGCAGAGGAAGAGGAAGAAGCAAAGTGGTGTTGGGATGTTTGGGTCGGGAATGAATCTGATAACCACAATAATTGGTTTTGGGATGAGTGCAACTTTTATTGTGTTTGTGTGTACTAGACTGATTTGTGGGAGGATAAGCAGGAGGCAATCAAGGCAAATGTTCGAGATTGAATCAGGAATTGATCTTGAACTGGTAAGGCTTGCTTAAATGACTACTTTTTCTTAGTTCCTAATCAATGTTTGTCACGGTTGTTGATTCATTCAAGAAGATTTTTCTGATTTTTGTTTAATCAGTGATCGTGGTTGATACAACCACCCCTGCCCCCTAGAAGGAAACCTCAAGAACACCCCCCCCCCCCCGCCCCCCCTTTTTTTTTCCCCTTCCTTTTTGCATACTCGTGAAGTTGAAGTTTTTCTTCCCTTTTGCTTTGTGTTAGAGCTACAACTGTTTAGTCATAGTCCATTTGTTTATTGTGTTTTGGTTTTGTGTAGAATGGATTAGGATTTGTAGGCTTAAACTTTGTTCTAGCTTGACTTGCTGGAGAAAGATTTACCCAAAAAAATAAGATTTTTGTGATCATGGAACAGAAGGTGGAAAAATGAAATTATAGTATCACTGACTGCCTATCCGAGTATGACGGAACTGCAGAAAACATTGAAAACCGCCAAAAAATTAAGACTGATTAATCAATGTGGACAGTTTGTATGAGTGCTTGTCAAGATTGCATGTTTTTGCTTTCAGAATTTCTTGTTATCTTTGGCTGCATTCCGAATTAAGTTGTTGCCTGTGCTTAATTATCATGAACAGTCCGTTTCAAGATGGTATTTCGCAGATTGTTGTCTGTGAATAACTTTTTGCTACTGGCATTTCTTCTTTACACAGATTGCTTCACTGGAATTTATGATATATCTCTTCTAAGCAGTTAACTGTGTGAATTAAGATTTAAGTTGTTATTCCTACAAATTCCCAGCAGATTCACTAATGTAAACCTATTCTGGCAGCCAGAGCATCGAATTAACGGGCTTGACTCAGTTGTGGTTGCTGCAATCCCAACCATGAAATTTCACCACGAGGCTTTCACCTCCTCGGAAGAAGATACACAGTAAGTGCAACCCCATACAATTTTTTGAGCTATGTGCTACATGCAACATTTGGCAATTAACTATCATCTTATGCATTTGGAAAGATAAATGCGATGGATGTTCTGATGTACTATTTATCTAAGCTAGCAGACATAGGTATAAGGATAAAAGAATGCACCCTATTGCATTTAATTGGGTTCCCTCATCTATGTTGAACTTTCAAACAGGGAATTGAGTGAAACCATAGGTCTGATTCTTCATTGAGGTTATAATAACCAAATTGTACCGGCCGCGCTGCTATTTCCTCGTCTTGATCCTGCTTGTTCTTTCTCTAAGTTGTAACTAAAATAAAGTGTTTTCTGATTGGTATACCTAAGTTTGATAGGTTTTGCCATTGATGAAGTTAAACAATTTGAATTTCAGGTGCAGTATATGCTTATCGGAGTACCAGGAGAATGAAGTTCTGAGAATTATGCCCAAATGTGGCCATAGTTTCCATCTTTCATGCATTGATATATGGCTAAGAAAACAGTCTACCTGTCCAGTCTGCCGTCTTTCCGTATCGGAATCTATTGAAAACAAACAAAGGCGCCCTGCAATGCTTGGCAGGGCTCAAAACTCTGATACTTCTGAGATTTCAATTGAGCATTCAAGGCAGTGGCTGCTACCTGCTGCTGAACATTCACAAGGTGCTGTAAGTGACAGCGATGAAGCTGTTTCTGTTTCAATCAACCCTGAACATGCGGTCTCTGGGGAAGCAGAAACAAGGTCATGACGAAAGATAAACGTATAGGTATCATAAGAAATTATGCCTTCTGTTTGCATTCAGATGTATTTTTGTATCAGATCCATCTTATTGGAGACTGACAAATGGGACTGATTGTGAACAAAAGAGAATCTGAAGACACGGAGAGGGAGGACACAGAAACATGTGTAGAGAATGTTGCATATAAACCAGTTAGGAGTTCTAGTTGCAATCTTTTAACAATTCGGAGATTTTAGACCAGGTTTGTGGTACACACTGGTTATCCTGTCAAAACACAGTGCATCTTATATCATGTTGTACAATGTCAAATCCTCTGGTAATATTGCTGTAAAGAAGGCGTTTGGAGTCTCCGTTTTTCATCCTAGACATTACCAAAGTAGACGACGAACTAAAGTCTTTTTGAAATGCTCTAGAATTGGCTCATTTGAAGGTCATGTACTCTGTAAAAATATGAGCCTTATATACCTCTTTTAGTAATTGATAGTCAACCGTATATCTGGTGGTTTCTGATATGCAATATCCAGAATGTGATGAAACCATAAAATGTAGGGCTTTCTAGCTTCTTTTTTTTTTTTAACAGCTGATCTAGAAGATCATATGCCTATAAAAACTGAATTTTGGTAGATGCTACTGTGTTTTCACAAAGTATAGTTGATATTCTTTGGATCTCTTTAATTCCTTTTCCTTTTCCTTTACTTGGATCCACTACACCTCATATTACATGGATTATATCATCATCAGCATTGGATCTCATAATTCTTTATCCAGTTAAAGGGGCTACTGCTATGCTTAGGACCCTACACACGAGGAGGAGAGTGTAGTACTATCTGAGTGTATAGGAAAGTGTGTATATTTTCTTTATCTTGGTAACTCTTCTACTTGACATCTATTTTCCAGCTTCTGGCTAAACCATCCCTTTACATTTTATACTTCTCTTCTACACACCATAGTAGTTTAACAGTGTGAAAGGATATCGTTTCTCCATCCAATAAAAGATCCAACGATTTTGGATAAAAACTTACTCGCACGGGGTGTTTATACTAAACTCTATGAACTTTCCATGGTTGACGGAGAAACTTTTTTGTGCATATACATGTCATACGTCTATTGATTTAGTGTAAGCATTCGAATAAGTTATAACCACGATCTTGTGGACCTAATCATTCCAGTCGGACTTCATTTAAATGGGGAAGTGGATTGCTATTTAGAGTTAATGGTAAAAAAAACACTAGAACTATCTCTACTATATATTAGTAGCTTATTGGACTATTAGATGACAACAATCATGTCATCACAGACTCTTTGAAACCCACAAGGAAGAAGAAGGTATATTTTACCATTTCCTACTACTCTCATCACTGCTTGCATATTTTTATTTAAAAAGTTTCGACTAAATAAAAAAATATGATATAATTCTGTTTTGAAGTATTAAAGCACAAGGGCTAACGTCACCATAGATACGAACAAATTTTTATTGCGTTTGTTGGTTGCATACTTGTATCAGTTAGTTCGGTTTGTATGTCGTGAGTATTTTAGTTTTGTTCGTTTTAATACTAACACCCAATTCTTTGTCTGTTTTTGGAAATTCTGAATGAAATATTTAGCTATTAGGTTTCGAACTCGGACAAAAAAACATTGACAGCACATAGATTTATGCTTGCCAACATATACATACTTTTGTAAAGGGTAAATTTTATAAATATTCATACACTTTCAGCCTACTATTTGAAAGATCATAAACTTGAAAAAAAAGTTATAATTGTCGAGAACTCAAACTTTCCGATGAGCAATAATTTTTTACTCTACATTTTGACCTTTTCTTTAATTTTTAATCCAATAAATTCAGACCCCATTAAAAGCGGATCGATCCGACCCGTTTTTAAAAACCTTTCCATGAAGGCTAATCCACTTTTATTTTTTTAGAATTTATTTTTTAATTATTATTATTAGTGAAATGATAACCTTTCGATGCGTTGATAACCAAAACTAGTAATTATTATCGCATAAACTAAAATTAAGTTAGTTATGACCCCAATAAAATATTTGCTGTCCAAAACAAATTGGATCAGACCACGTCTGGTCGATTCTTTTTAAAATGAGTTTTCCATTTATAAAATCAAAAAGAAAAAAGAAAAAAAAAATGTAGAGTAAAAAATTATCATTCATCAGAATGTTGAACTTTCTGACAATTATGATTTTTGTATTAGTAAGAAAAACTTTTGTAATATTTTTATTAAAAGACATAGTTATGCGACTTTAATGAGAAGAATTCATAATTATATAACCATTTATAAAATTTTACCCCTTTTGTGAATTGCAACTCATTGTTTGTGATTTACTGAAAATATTTGATAGGAACAAAACAGAAATACTTGCACACATATTTGATTTGAGTAAATTTACTAAAATATCTATCTGTAATTTATCATTTTGCCTGAAGAAGTGATAAATGGGAAAAAATAGTAAAGATTTAGTTAGGATTTGTCCTTTTTCATTTGAAAATGAATCTTAAGTTGTTTTACAATAATTTACAAGAAAGATTTAAACAGTAAGGAATTGGATAGATTCTGTACTATTTATTCATACATCATTTTGTTGACTGCACTTTTCGATATAAGCATTGCTGATATAATTTTATATCATAATTTCACTACTATTTTATAATGTATTCGAAACACGTAATTTATTATATCTTTTATTTTATTTATTTAAGAGTAAGAGTAACATTGTAAACTTTCATATTATGCATCTAATATTTAATTATAGTAGCGTAATAAAGGTTGTGTATCTGCTGGTTTGGTTTGATTTTAAAATTATTAATTCTATTTATCGATTATTAATTTATACACATGTTAAACTGTTAAAGAACTATTAAGATATTAATTTGGTTATCGATTAATTGTTTATTGATCGTTATCGAGTTAACTGTTAAGATCTCATATAAAAAATCTCATAAGTTATAAGTATCTTTTGCTAGAAAAAATTGGTAAAAAGAGAAAGAGCTAACATATAGAATTAGCCAAGCTAAATCAATTAACTTTAATTTAGATTTGAATAACATTACCTTCACTTTTTATTGACACCGTTCATTTTCTTTCTAGGATATTTTAGTTACATATTAAAGATTAAAATTATAATTTAGTAAATTATTATTGAGTTATCAGTTCACTTTTTTTAAAATGGGTCAAACCGATAATCAAATCAATAATTCAATAGCTTGAGACAATAAACTCATAATCAAATTATTAAATTAATAACATAAAATTATTAATTCAACAGCTCAATTATTAATTTGGATTATTGGCAGAAAAATGTATGCATAAATAGTCCAGTAATTATTTATCTGTGTATGAGTGCAAAATGGAAAAAGAAAGGCTATAATTCCCCATATTTGACAAGCCCATACAGCAGTAGAAAGGAAAAAAGGAAAAATGAAGAAGAAACAAGAACCAATTAAAACTGGGCAAATATCTCCAGCCAAAAAGTGACAGCAAAAATGGCTGTAGCACACTTGGGGGCTATTTCCTTTTCCTCCTGCATGCCTTCTCTATCTTGCCCTCGTCTCATACACCCCTTATTCAACAAGAACAAACCTCTAATTGGTATGCCTCTTTACAAATTGAACCATTTATTAGTTTAATGTTCTTCAGAATTTGCTCTTTTTTTTGTGTGTGTTAATTCTGCTTAAAGATTTCAACTTTATATCTGTTTCTTTTATTAGTACTGCAAACTTTCTCATTGATTTTTTACTGTAATGTGGAGCTTTTCGCCATACCGGATGGTTTCAAAGAGCTCACTCTCTGGCCAATTTTAATCATGTAATTGCGAACTTAATTCTTTTCCTCCTGTTAATTTGAAGTTTAGGGGTTTGGGGTTAACTAACTTGGAGGTGTTATTCATGGGGCATATTGATCTTAATCAGTAAGGTGTAAAGACGCGTCAAGCAAATTAGATGAATTCAATAATTACTTTTGTTCCCTATATTATCTCTGTCTCACTGTCTAGCTGTATCAATTGTTGGGATGAGCAGAATAAAGCTCCCAAGGCTCCATTTTGATGAATGGGTTTTCTGATGGAGAGCTTAAGTTCTACTCACTGAATAAAGAAAGGAAATCATACTCATTGAAGTCTGAAGAATTTAATTTTCTCCAGAGTTACCTGGTACCTATGCTGATGGGAGGTACTAGGTACTCGATGGAATGGTCGAGTTGCCCACAAGCTGACCCGAACACCACCATTGTTGAAAATAGAGGAAGTAATTTTCTCCTGCACCCATCGTTGAATGGTAAAAAATAAGTATAATAATTGCTTGAGTTACCACCTTCTTTCTTATTCAAACAGAGGAAAGAAACTAAATTTATTTCACATTCTCCGCCATTTTCGTTCTTCCACTCTCTATTCCCTTTCTTCCTTTTCCTCTGCTCAAAACAATGCAAGTAATGTAAGTTGTCCTAGAAAAGATTGTTCCTGAGTCTTGACTAATCAAATTCCAGTTTTGTTATGTAAAAAAGAGATGAGAACATTCACTGAGTGCCTATTAAGTAACTTCATTTACTGGTCCATTTTAAATCAATAATGATCCTTTCAGGATTTTGTTCCAACTTTTAACATTGTACATGGAGTTTCTTCTCTAAGCATTTTCTTCTAAATGATTGTTCATTTAGGTAACTGAAAATTGGTAGTAATAATTTAATCTGGTTCATTTCATAGCCATGTGAAGTTACTGGCATGTGGTAATTTTTAGCGGAATCTGAAGCTCTGGAATTCATTTTTAAGGTGCTAGACTACAGCCACTTGCATTCCTACAATGATGATACTGTCAGTTGAATGTAGTTGCATACAGGTGTTCGCTTGCAGTGCACTTAACAACTTGTTGAACTCGTTTTGAAGTGCAAAAGAAGTTAATGTTATTGCAATCCTGTACATCTGATTGGTCATGGCAATCCATTGAACCTTTATTGTTTCGATCCAATTATGTGCTATATGCATTTGTTAACAAACGTTCATTTCCCATATCAAGTGTATCACTCGTTTGAATTCCACAGTGGCTGCAATGAGTGATGATCCAGTTCGTGAATGGATCCTTTCAGAAGGAAAGGCAACACAGATCAAAGGAATCAGTCCAATTGGTGGCGGGTGCATAAATCGCGCAACTCGTTATGACACTGATGCTGGTTCCTTTTTTGTTAAAACAAACAGGTATTTTGATTATGTTTCTCTTGTCAAAACGTTAAACACATGTGATATATAGTTGCTTAATATGGTATTATTAAAAGGGGTAGATGGTTGCTTAATATGGTATTGTTAAAAATCTAATCAGGAGTATTGGACCATCAATGTTTGAGGGAGAGGCATTGGGTTTAAATGCTATGTACGAAACAGGGACAATCCGTGTACCAAAACCATATAAAGTAAGGGCATCCATTTTTTTCTCTTGTCCTAAACTTTGTAGAAGCTTTCCTCCTCTCCCTCCAAATAAGAAAGTTTGCAAGTGTATCCTAGAGGATATTATTTGATGCATTGTGTAGGTTGGATCTCTGCCAACAGGCGGCTCGTATATCATTATGGAATGTATTGAGTTTGGTGCATCAAGAGGCAATCAGGTGAGAATGACTGGTCGTCTCTTGTTCCCATAATTACTGTTTCCGTCATATACTTTTCTTTGTTAATTTGGTGACAGCATTCAGATATTTGACCATTTTCTGCTTTTCAGTCGGCATTAGGAAGGAAGCTTGCTGAAATGCATAAAGCGGCAAAATCTGAGAAGGGGTTTGGCTTTCACGTTGACAATACTATTGGCAGGTATCACTCCAGGATCATATCAAACTTCTTCCATTATGAGGATATGTTTCTCAAAAACCGCTATATGGTGAATTGCACACTTGCACTTATTTAAAATTTAGTCATTCTAGAGAAATATTCAATTTAATGTATAGTAGTTGAAGTTGGAGTTTTCTCATCATTTGTATTTCTCCATATATTAAGGCGTAAACAGGTCAGACATATCAAGGGCTGAATATTTGTGCATATGTGTAGTACTCCACAGATAAACACATGGATGTCAGATTGGGTTGAATTTTATGCGGAACACAGATTGGGATACCAGTTGAAGTTGGCTCGTGAACAGTATGGAGATCCAACCATTTATGAGAGAGGTTTAAATCACCATTATATTGGAAAAGAAAACTTTGACTCCATTTATGGAATTTATCCTGTTTGATCCTAATAAATGCAATGTGGAAATGTGTTCATCATCCTCCTTCATTCTGAATTTGAAGTTGCTTCAGGCTTCTTTTAGAATTGCAATTTGAACCAACTTACTGTAGTAGCAGAGAATGGATTGTTGCTCCTTAAATTCATTCTAACGGCCAAAGTAGCTTGCTTTCTTCTTTCCAGCACAAACCAATGCTCCCACTTATCTTTTAATCTAGCTTTGACTGATCTATAACCATATCTATCTTCCCGTACTCATTCTAAAATAGATAATGTTTAGCTTAAACTTCTACAACCTAGTACTTTCATTGGGCAATGAGACAACATCGACGTACATGGAATGATGGGCAAACATCAAACTCGAAGGAACTGATTATATGCCAAAGCCAACTTTTTTGTAATAATCCTTTTCCTGAAATTTGAGGCTTGGCAGTTTCTACAACCTGAGATTAAAGGTTTAATAAGTAATATTTTTAAACAGCTCAAGGATGTTTACTTGGTTATTCAATATCTGACATGTTTTATCTATTTTGTTCTATCAAATTGATCTATTCTTAGGGCAAAGGCTGGCAAGGAACCTGGGACCTTTATTCAAAAATGTTGTGATAGAGCCATGTTTGTTGCATGGAGATTTATGGAGTGGGAACATCACATATGACAAGAATGGTGAACCTGTGATTCTTGACCCTGCATGTTACTGTAAGCCCTGGGTTTCGGTTTCAATATTATTATAAAAGATTATTGTTTTTTCTTCATAATTTACTACTTCATATATGAAATATATCTCTTTCAGAAGCACCTGAACATTGCATTATCTGAGGCAAGCATGTTTGGTGCTGTTTATATTACTATGGGAACTCCTTATAGCTCATTTTAATGTAACAACCCCCTTTTTAATCAGAGCCACTAACATAACCAGTAGATTAAAGATTGATACAGTACAGGAGATGGAAGATCAGATAGTTAATGTAAATGACTAGGATCCTGATAATCTTTTTACTCTTATAATATTTCTGTAATGATATTAACGACAATTAGACAGGAAAATATTGAAATTTCGGACGCTAATAAGGTAACTATTTCCTTCTTTTTCTACTTCTCAGAGGAAGACCAGTATGAGATACTCCAACCTTCCCAATTGCCTTAAGTTTGACTTTCAAAGGCCAAACTGGGCATTATGATCAAAGCTATTTAAGACAATTTCTGAAACTTTTATGGTGAAATGACGAAAATGATAAACTATATGGGAAATACTTATTTGGGGTGGATGTTCGGTTCTTCGGATTTCGGTTATGGGAAAGGGTAATACCGAACACCGAACTGAATTAGTTTGGTTTGATTTTCTTCCATTTGGTACGGTTCGATTCGGTTTTCTAATTCGATTTTGTCGGTATGGGCTTGATTAATGGGCTATTTTTCTGCTTGTAAAATAGGCTACGTTTTAAATTAAAAATAGATTAGTTTATATTTTTTAATTTAAAATGGACTATTTTTAACTAGTATAAAATGTGAACCGTGCTTTTATTGATCTCAATTTTCATGAAGATTGAACAATTCTTCTTTTTCTTCAAACTATTTTAAATTTTTTAATACTTCAGTATAACAAATAAAAATATTTTATTGGTTATAAGCTTTTAATATAATAAATATTAATCTACGCAAATCCTTAATTATCTTAGCAAACAGAACTAAATTCAATGCTCTGAAGAAAAGATCAAACACTGAGGAAACAGCGGGTTTCTTTTCCAAAAGTAAAAGAAACTCTGGGTTTCTCCGGTCCTCAGCAGGCAGCAGTGGCACTCAACAGTCAGCACTGGCTAATACAAGTTCGGTTCTTTGGTTAACCAAAGAATCGGGACCTTAAAACTGAAAACCGAACTGAACACCAAATTTTTAGAAAAAAATAAACCATAACCGAACCGTAGAACCGAATTAATTCGGTTCGATCTGGTTTTCGGTTTTTCCGTGTTTATGCCCGCCCCTAATACTTATAACTTTGAAATTTCTCAACTTGCTTAAATTTATCTATAAATGCATTTAACCAAAGTCTAGAAATACATGAAGTTGATAAGTTTCCAAAAGGTGTCATCTTACCCTACGTTGCTCTACCTCTTCAAAAATGTTGTCTCAACCCGATTGGATCCTCTGAAAATGCAGTACTTTTGGAGAATCCAACATGCACCTGTCTGAATTTTTAAGGGGTCTGAGTGACATAGATCTTACCGCTATTGGATATTCGTCCTTATACTCATAAACATTCAGTTAGGAATTGGGATTACTGCTTAATGGAAGGTTGACACTTAAAAATGACATTGCCTGTTGCATTGTGGCAAACTTCATATAAATTGGTAGCATAATACTCCGGTAGCCTCTTCTATAGTTGGACATTGTGTTTGATTTACTTCCAGATATTCAGCCTGGTTTATATGATTCAAGTTAATACCTATGATAATATGACTGAAATCCCTTTCTCACTCATTATTCTTTGTGCCAATATCTTCTGTACGTTACAATAGATGGACAAGGAAATATACCTAAGTTGAACAATCTCAGTGTAAAGTTTATATTCTGCCTGTTAGGTGCTTGATTTTTGGTGTACGAATTAATCGCTCCAGATGCACTAATCCTTTGATTGTTATTATTATTTGTTGTTTCCTTTGCTTCAATAATAATATTGTTTGTTGTTATTACTGTTTTTTTCTACATTATTTACTTCTGCACTATTGTATTTCTTTTTCAAACATGCTTTGAAATGCTTTCCTTAAGTCGAGGGTCTACCGAAAATAGCCTCTCAACTTTCACAAGGTAGGGGTAAGGCCTGAGTACACCCCGCCCTCCTAAACAGCAAATGTGGGATTATACTCGGTATGTTGTTGTAGATGCACTAATATTATGAATCCCGTCTTCTGTAGATGGACATAATGAGGCAGAATTTGGAATGTCATGGTGTGCTGGATTTGGAGGAGATTTTTACAAGGCTTACTTTGAGGTGCTGTAATTAATAACATTTCCATATTTCACATTTGTTTCTCTTGTCTTCGACATTTAATCTGTAAGTACATTCTGAAGGGAGAAAAAGAAAGAAAAAGAAATCTTTCTTTCACGCTGTTTCTTAATAGATAACTGGTAATCTCTAATAACGAGTTAAATATTAGCATCACATTGAATTTTGTGATCCATCATATTGGCTTGTTAACCAGGTTGTCTGACATTTGCTTCATATTCTTGGTATTTACTCTTATTCGTTTGTGTGTTCAGGTGATGCCTGAACAACCTGGTTTTGAAGAAAGGAGAGATCTATACATGCTGTATCACTATCTCAATCACTATAACTTGTTTGGATCGGGTTACCGGTCTTCTGCAATGTCCATTATTGATGACTATCTAAGGATGCTCAATGTCTAGATACTAGTTTCTTCATTTTCTTGTATACATGTAAAGCTTTGTCTTTCTCTAGCTGTTGCCATTTTAAAGAGCCGTTTGTACATTATCTGCTTGTATAATCAGCTAAACTGAAACTCCTAACAATGCCATTATGTAAGTTTCACAATGTAAAGAGACTAAACTTCCTTCTTCCATGGATAGAAACTAACATTTTTCATCTATTTCGAGTTTATCATAAACTGGAAGTTGATGGAGGGGAACTCTATTTCATCCATGATATAATTATTTGGTTTATATACTAAGGTAACCAAGAACCAAAAAAAAAGAAAAGGAAAAAGAAAAAGGAACTTCAAAAGGCAGATGGTTAGCCTATTGGATAGATCAGCCTATTGGCTACTTATTTGGACGCAGTTATTTAACTTGTGTACTTTTTAAATCTATTTATATATGCTGAAGTTCAAAGAAAGAAAAATAGTTGAACTTATGTATATGAATTTCAGATAAAAATGACTAAATATAGATATATATGACTGAAATTCAGTTATATTTTTCTCTGAAATTATCCAAGATTGGCAGATTTTATAATTTTTTACACTATAGATGTTACTTAAATAATTGTGTATCCATGCACTTCTGCGTACTCTTTTAAGGGAAAACTTTTGACAACAGGGATCACTGAGGGACATTCAGGGATCCCTGCCACCTTACACAGGTTGAGACAAGAATTCTATTGGGAAAAAATGAAACAAAATGTTTGTTATTTTGTCAGGGAGCGTGAAACTTATAGAGGTGCAAGGGAGAGAATGTTGCCTGCTTGGGTCTCCTTCAACCTCTACCTGCTCCTGATAAAGTCTGTCAAGACATACCAATGAACTTTATTGGAGTACTTTCTAAAACTGCTGGCAAGGAAGTTGTATATGTTTTGGTGGATAGGTTGGCTCTTAAGCATCAATATTCCGGCCTTGATGTTGCTCAGCTGATCATGGAAGGAATTTTTAGGTTGCATGGTCTGCCTAATTTCATTGACTTAGATAGGGACCCTGTGTTACTCAATAAGTTTTGGAAGGAGCTCTTCAAATTATAAGAAGTTTTACTACTCACATCCACTGCATACCACCCCAAACTGATGGATAATCTGAAGTTGTCAAGAGGTGTCTGGAATGTTATTTGAGATGTATGACATTTGACAAGCCTAAGGATTGACCCCACTAGCTAGGCCTTGCTGAATGGTGGAAAAACACATCTTATGACTTTGCTATTAAGCTGTCTCCTTATGAGGTTGTATATGGTCAAAGACCTCAATCCGTCCTCCCTTATCTTCCTTTTGATTCTCAGTTAGAGGTTACTGATAGAAGCTTGCAAGCTCAACAGGCCAGTATCAGAAATTTGAAATTCCATTTGGAAAGGGCTCAGCACGAGATGAAACAAGAAGCTAACAGACACAGGACTGAATTTTTTATTTTATTTTTGTCGTGGGGACTGGGTTTTTCTCAATTTGCAGCCCTTAGGCAACTCTTATTGAAGGTTCATTCCCTCCAGAAATGTTCTGCCAAGTTTTTTGGCTCACTCCAGATTATTGCTAGAGTTGGATCTGTAGCATATATCTTGGCTTTACCTGCTGACCCCAAGGTCCATCACATATTTCATATATCCCAACTTAAAAGGAAACTTGGGGACCATGTTGCTTCAGTTACTTTACAAGCGGTTCATTCCACATCTGGTCATATTTTGTTGTCCCCCTGAAGCTATTTTGGATAGGAGACTTGGGAAGCAAAATGGTCATGCCATTACTGAGATTCTAGTCAAATTGCTCAATGTTGCTCCTGAGGACAGTTCCTGGAAAGAGTTACAGGACTTCACTCGCAAGTTCCCTCATTTAATCTTTGAGGACAAGGATTATTTTCAAGGGCGCGATATTGATATGATCATGTTACAACTTCCTTCCTATTTTGAAGTGTTGTAATAACTAAAGATCAGATTTTCTTAGCTCATTGGTTAGTTAGTAAGTCGTTAGAGTCTTAACAGAATGGCAAGTGAGTACTAGAAACAGTTAGCACAGTACACACACACTCTCTCTCTCTCTCTCTGAATATTTTCGTAGGTGTTAGAACTCGAGTGCGTCTGTTCAAGTTAGCCTATTGTATTGATCAGACTGTAAAAATTTCACCAGGTATCCTATTTGGACGCATTTATTTAATTCATCCGTACTTTTTAAATTTTTTACATGTATATACGATTGAAATTCAAATAGTTAAATTTATGTACATGAACTTCATATAAAAATAACTAAATATAAATATATATGACTAAAATTCAATTACATTTTTGTCCGAAATTTATTGAAAGTCGGTAGATTTTATACATTTTTACACACTATCCATGTAACTTAAACAATGATTCCAAAATTACACCAGTCATAAAAGTTAATTTCTACTCCCCATTTTTTATCATTTAAGTTATTGACACACTCATTAAAAAATTCTTTAATTAGCATTATGTCGTTAATCGTAATAATCATTGATTTTTTTCCTTGAAATGGAAATAGGAATTTGACTAAATTAATCTTATCTTTGGGTTTAAAGTGAGAAATAAAAAGGATGGAAGATATATTCATCAACTCAAGAGAACTACAAAAAGGCAAAGGGGTTAAATTCACACCCCTAAAGAACAGTTACAGTGAATCCAAAACACAAGAATGGAAATGGAGGTAGAGAAAGGAGGAGGCATAGGTGAGCTGATACAAGCACTTGACCAAGCAACCCTAATGGCTAAACAACTCCCCACCACTGTCGATTCTTCCCAACTCCTCCAAATCTACTCTTCCCTTCACTCTGCTCACCACCATCTCTCCGTCTTCCTTTCCCAATCCCAATCACACCATCATCCACCTCCCCATCTCCTTCCTCCTACACCCCCGGTTCCCGAGAATTCCGTCTCCTCCGCCGTAGGCGGTGAGCCTATGCAAGTGGGGGATGAGGAAGATGATGTAAATGAAACCGAGCAGAATTCCAGGAGTAGTGTTGATAGAGTTGAAGAGAGGATGAGGGATTGTTTCATTCAGAATAAGAGACCCAAAAGACCCCTTTCGCCGGCGTCAACTGCGGCTGAGCAACGCCAGAGCTACGACAACGACGGCCCTGCTGTGGAATTTGATCCTCATGCGACTAGGTCGAGGTCTTTGGATCTTATTTATCAGTTTCATTCCTGAAGAATTGTGTAGAGAATTTGATTTTTTTTTTTTGGTCTGAAATTTATAGCTACTTAATGAAGTTGATAAATTATTGGTTGTCCTAAATGTATTTTCAATAATCTCTATTGAGATAATCTAAGACATTTTCCCCCTTTTGGATTATGAGTTGATTTGTGCTTCTTGATTTCACTGCAAAATTGTTACAAATATAGGGTGTTTTTGTTATGAAAAATATGTTGGGGTTTTTACTTTATTTTTTTTGTTCACTATGTAGATTAAAAAATAATTATTTTAAAAATATTTAGATATAATCTTAACATGAAAGCTGAAAATGGAGACTACGAGTTTTGGGGATGCGGAAAGAATGTTTTTCCAACAAAAATATTTTTTAAAATTTATAATCAATCAAACATGTAATTTCATATTAAATATACCCATAGTGTCAAATAGAGCAAAATGTATAGAGCTATTGTATCTTAGTTGATCATCGATTAATAAAAGTGTCAGGGACACTCCATGCATAAATAGAATGACTCAATAATACAGGAATGACACAATAACAACAATAACCTGCCTCGATACCAAGTCGAGTTGGAATCAGTTTTATGAATTCTCGTTCATAAATAATCTGATGCCCGAAAATATCCTTTGTACATAAAGTAGAATACATTATTCATCTGTAATTAACACAATACCGATGAGTATAAAAGAAGTAGGATACGCGAAAAAATATTTACAGACAGATCTGAAGGCTTGTCATTTTTGTGAAGTTGATTAAGGCTTTGATGAATTCGACAAAAGTAGCAAGGGAGGCTCAAATCAAGTGTTGTGGGGTTGCTCTTTTTGCTGTCAGCTGTAGCTGCTGATATTGCTCCAGGGTTGTGCCAGCTTGTAGACAGACTCTCTATTCCAGATTCTGGTACCAGTGAAGCTTAAGTGTAGCAAAACTAATAAGAAAAGTAAGGCCTCTACTTTTCAATTATCCTCAACAATGCTCAGCACTAAGTGAAACCAGAAAATCCTAGGCTTTAACAATCGAATTATGCAGCCTTACAAAATCATCTAGCGCAAGCTCCTCAGGCCTTGACTGAAAAAAAAAAGAAAAAAAGGGAAAAACCAAATGCGAGAAGAACTGATTTAGATAGAGAAGTTGCTGGAGTTTCATTGACTGGATAAATGAGAAACTACATCAGTAATACCGTGGATGGAAGACCAGCACTAACAAGAGCTTCTTCAATCTCAAGAGAAGAGCATATATGTTGTAGCGTCTTTCGTAACATCTTACGTTTTCCATTAAATGCACAGTTGACCTTAACCATCAATGAGGAATAGAATGTCAGCTATGAATAATGAGAAAAATAAACTATTCACCACATTTAACCCTAAATTTCCAAATTTGTTTTATAAGCAAGCGTTGGCCTAACCACGGACTGCAGATACCATTTTTTCAGTTTATAAAGTAGTGCTATGCTTCCAATCGTTATATCACATGTGAACACACAGGGAAAACGAAAAGGAAAGTACTAGGGTAGGCTGTGAGAACCATTGAGAAGAAGCTTTTCGCTGAAGAAACGGGAGGATAATCTTCAGGTTGCTTCAGTTTGAAGGAAACTACAGCTGCATCAACCTGAAGAAGAACAAGAAACAGACAATTTTACTTTGTGACCCAATGCAATAATCATAACAATTCCTATTAGATATCATCATATGGACATGGAAAAGCTATACCACCAGCAAAGATCTAGTACATGATTTGGGAACTGTATTCTTCAAATAATACTATTCGTCAAAGCGATCAAGGGAAGTAGTAAGGGAAACAGGCTTGGAAGATATCTTTTAATGAAGGAAACATGTTTAGACGTTAAAGTAAAGTTCCATTCTACCATAGTTCAAGGTATTTGATATTGGACGGAGCATCACATTTTGAAGCTGTCTAGGGGCATCTGTCCAATTTACAGAAAGTGACAAGTGACAGTGCCTAAGAGTCTCTAAATTCCAAACTGCTAAGGTTTAAGTTCAAAAGATAATTATAATCTTTTCTCGGTTCAGAATAGGTGTTCAAACAGTAAAATATAAAGTGGGGCACTTACTTTAGGTTGTGGGAAGAAATTTGTCCTCGGCACCTTAAATTTGTATTCAGGATCTGCAGAGATAAATGTAAATGCAAAAGCTTGAGATTATTGATTAATACATACAAAAATATTTGGAGCTATTTATTTCACAAAGATGTGAAATTTTCATGTTATGTGATTTTGATTAGTCGAGTATATCTTTGAGACTCGAAGAACATGGACCACCAGCATTCAACTAAACACAAATTTGAGGTACTAAGGATCAGATATAAAAGATGGCAAATCCACTGCAAATAGGAGTAGATATATCAGATGATTAGAAGTGGAATTTGTCTCCCAGGACCAGGTAGCCGAACATGTATCTATGATAGCTGGAAACCAAACAAAACTTGGAAAAAGAAAGGGTTCGGGCGCACTTGTCACCTTTCCTACGCAGAAAATTTACTTCATATATATATATATATACACACACATATATATTGAATATATATTGAATGTATTCTTGTAAATAACTACAGAGTAAAACTGAGTGTACTATCCCAGTCCAAATAAGATAAATAAGAGTTGTTGTAGTCAAGTATATACAACTATGGAGAAATTCTTTGAGTAATTAGGGTTGTTCTTTTTTTATCAAGATATCACCATCAAATGTTTGTCATCCTCGGTCCATGACTAGAGTTATGACATTGAAGTCTAAAGTACTACTTCACCCCTCACAAGACTTCTCAAGTACCTGAATAGAAGTTGATGAAAATATTAATGGGTCGATACTCAGAAGACCTTAAGGATGAATCCACCATGCGCACTGCTGCTTCTTCCTGAAATTCCATAGAATCAACTGTCAGTAGTCCTGTCAACAATTGGAACAGTTTGGTGGGATTTAGTAACAGGTAAAATCCATCAAACTGTTTCCTCTATGCCATAAAGTCGCATACTTTGTGAAAATGACCTCCTACATTATGTCCCCAAAAACATCTACCACTATATTTTTCCAAAACTAGTAGCCATAGATGTTACCATAAACATACGAAAACAGTACGAGGAGCTTGTTAGGTTTCGGTAACCATCAAAAGTAACTACCTTATAAGTTTAAGCAAGAAACTTAGCTAAGTGAAATTAGCAACTGGTTTGAGATGCTGATGCAGAACTAGACTGTGACAGAAGTCAAAGCCCTATCCTAGATTCCAAAAAGAGGTTCTTTCTTTGTTTTGTGTGCAGTACGTGATGCCTTCCTGACCACGTTGAATTTGAAAAAGAGAAGGAGAATGTTTTTGAGTGGGTGTTGCATGAAAAATAATCTAGAGAGGATACTAATCATCTCTAGTTGCATTCAGGTTATCTTCCAGATAGAAGACTCTTGTATGCTCGTCTTTTAACATACACGAACTATAGAGGAAGCAACCTTGAGTACAGAGGATAGAAGTGAAAGGAAGGTAGCCTTGAAATGTCACCACTATATCTCTTTTGGTGCTTATGGAATGGAAGAAATCGAACATAGTTTTGAAAACAGTGAGAATGATGTGGAAAGCATGAAGTAATCCTTTTTATTTCACTTATATTTTTGGTGCAAATAGAGAATATCATGTTATATAGATCGTTATAGGTACCTAGATGGCTTGGGTTGTCATATAAACAACTTGGAGATATTTTTGACACTAACTTGGTGTGCAGTAATGAAAATTTTGGTATATAAAAAGAAGAAAAAATCAGGGAAACTTAAAGAAAAAAAAATCAGGGAAACTTAGAATACCAAAATGGATGGTGCACAAGAAAAATGAAGGCAACCTCTCTGGAAACCAATATTACTCACTTTAAACATCCACAGGCATTACAAAGAAGCTTGCTTAGTTATGTGATTTACCAAAAGAAATCATACAGGTTGTTAGCGACCCGTTAAAAATTGAGATGCAAAAGCTTGGATTGAGTCAAAGAAGCTTTATAGCTTATTTGGCCAAGCTTCTGAAAGGCCAAAAATGCTTATTTTTTCTAAAAGCACTTATTTTAAAAAAAGAGGTGTTTGGCCAAGCTTTTGAGAGAAACGAAGTGCTTTTAGGGAGCAGCAGAAGCTGTTTTTCAGAAGCTAAAAAAAGTAGCTTCTTCCCAAAAGCACTAATTTGAAAAGCACTTTAGTGAAAAATACACTTAGAAGCACTTTTCAAAAGCTTGGTCAAACACTAATTGCTACTCAAAAGTGTTTTTTAAATTTATTAGCCAAACACAAACTGCTTCTCACCAAAAGTACTTTTTTGATAAGCACTTTTAAAAAAAGTACTTCACAAAATAAGCTGATTTAAGAAGTTTGGCTAAACAGGCTATTAGTCTTATTGCTTCAGCCTATAATCTTTTACATCTAATTGGTGAATTCTAATCGAGACCGAGGGATAAACCGTAAAAGAGTATGACAAAACACAGAACGACCAACAGTCTCTGATGCACAACATAAGTTGTCCAGTTGAAAAAGAAAAATGGAAAAAACAAGACCGTACAACCACCACTATCCACAAATAATCTACAGCCAATTTTTGGCATTAGCGATCAATTAATGTGAAAGCATATTTAAACTGACAATACAAACCTGGAGTAATAAGACTACTTCTGAGAAGATATCACCCATGGGAAGAAGTTGCTTAATTACTTCTGTACTTATGTTAAAAGGTAAATTGGAGACTACCTGCAATAAGGAAAGGGATGTACATCTCCTGTTAGCATAATACTGAAGACATTGGTAATTTGCGCTAGAAACACATAATTTAATGGTACAAAAGTGTCGAGAATAGGACCAGCAGATTCCTATACCTAGATTCAAAGGAAGAACTTGGGCTATGAATGCAGGTTCTCACCTTTGCATATTGCGATTTCACACCTGAGGAATTTCTTCCACTTTGCGAAACTGTGGACAAATGGGAGCGTATATGACATTTTGTGAAATCCTCTTGCAAGACCTGCAGATGCAGTGGTCACATTATCACATTTCTATATTTCTTTGCAATAGAAGCCACTGAAGCATAGTGTAAACCAAGTACGTTTATCTCCTTTTACAGTAGAAGAACACTCTACATTGGGTATGGAACTATATTCTCAAATATTAACTTTTAATCCTGTATTCAAAGTGGAGGAAATTGAACTAAAATTGTTACCTTTACACAGTCCAGACTGGAAAATCTCTCCATTACAAGGGCTGCCATGTAGGGATCCTTAGATCATTGCAAAAGAGAACAATTGTGTCAACAATAAAAAGTAACAAGAAGGAAAAACAGAAGAAAGAAACAAAAGATAAAAAAAGCTTTCTTTTTTCTCATAACTGTTCATGTAAAGATATATATCCTCAAAGTTTGATGAGTCTTAATATTTGCCAATGTTATATGGTTATTCGATTACACATACACACACACATATACACACTCGCATGGGCATACACTCACTACGCTTTAATCCCAAGCTAGTCAACTATAGCCATTACATTCTATTTAAACCCCATTTCATTCCAACAATAACTAATTTGTCTTTAAATCTCAAACTTATCTTAATAGTGACATACAAGACTCTTCTAACCAGACTAAGGGTGTGTTCGGTATGGAGAAAAATATTTTCTGGAAAATGTTTTTCTATTTTTCTTGTTCGATTGGTGAAAAATTTTAAAAAATATTTTCTTTAGGATAATAAGCTCCTTGAAAATAAGGAAAATGACTTCCCTAATAAAGTAGGAAAAACAAGTCATATTGTCTCCTTCCACCCTCACAACCATCCACCCCACTCACCACCCCGACCCAACCCCACCTCATCCTTATCCTAATCCTCATACTCATAGTTTTGTCTTAGATATATACAAATACTTCTAGGATAATATATTTTTACTTGCATACCGGACACAAAAAAATAAGTAACAAACAATTTGTTTTCCTAGAAAATGTTTTTCTTCATACCAAACACACCCTAAAAGACTCCTAATATTTAATCTATACTTGGGCAAGAAAACAATCAGAAGTACATTGATAGTGAAAAAAGAATAAACCTTTTCAATTGCAAGGACAGTGGCACCAGAATTGACAAGAACATTGGTCAGGGAACCGGTACCAGGCCCAATTTCAACCACCAAATCTCCTTCTTTCACATCAGCAGCAGCAACTAGTTGATCATTTACCTCCGAATTCAGCATGTAATGCTACAGTTTACAATAGAATTAGAAAAACCTAAAACACCAAGCTCACTCAATCATACCCATTTTCTGTTCAATTTACTACGCAACTGAAAAACCATCATACACCAGCTCGCTCAATCATACCCACTTCTCTGTTCGACGAAATGCCCCAACGAACAATTCCCATTTACTGAAATAGCAAAGTAGAAAGGAATTAGCGTTTAAGAAACAGTAACTACCTGCCCAAGTGACTTTCTTGGGAAACGACCTTTAGAGTTGAGAGCTTTGAGGGTGGCGTGATAGTCGTCCTCAGTCTTGTTGATTCGTGTTTCGCTTTTGGTTTTAGATATTGCAGTTATTGTACGAAGGGATTTGGGTCTTTGACTATCGGAAGAAAAGGGTCCATCGTATGCCGGCGAATTTGCAAAGAGCAGAGGCTTTGGCGTTGAAGAGAGTGGCAGCACGGGATGTAGCAAAGAAGGCATTGGTAGTTTTTTGCGGTTATTGGTCTGTTAATTTCATGGATTTATGAGTTTATCCATGGGAGTATTCCTCGAAAAGACAAGTTTACCCTCTTAAAACATGACCTCGTGGGTCGTTTTGTCCAACTTTTCAAGGGCAAAATAGACTTTATAAATTTACTTTGTATGATTTCAGATTATTGTTTTTTTAAATTTTAGGATAGATATGTATATTAGATGTATGTATAATATATATATATATAAGTATATTATATGTATATTAGTATAGAGGGCACATTCTGAAAAAAAAAAAAATCATAACACAGGAACATAATAGTAGTACAGCATCTAGTTGGCAACTTGAGGTTCATGGCATGAAAATTCAAATTTATAAACATGATGAGATAAAGGTATATCTCTAAACTACCTATACAACTTAAAGAAGTTCATTCTGAAAATCCTCCTCCCAAAAGAGTAGTGAACTTCTGTTTTCTGTCGTTTCAAGAAGTGATTTCATGTCTATTTCAGTCCCCAAAATATTGGCTTCAACCCCTATTTGTGGTAACTCTACTGCAGAATATTGTTGTTGTCTAGAGTCATAATTTCCATAATTCTCCAGTGGTGGCACAGATGCTTCATCAGCAAAACATGTTGCAGAATAGTCCTGAAGATTCCCTGATGATTGCTGCGCTGAAAGCTGTTCTTGCGGTATGAAACTGCCAGGCATTTCTGGGAATTGACGTGATATTTTATTTGCTGCATTATCGAATAGCAGAAGACTCTGTTGTTCTGAAATGCTGTTAGAAGGATGATTGAATGTAAGAGTTTCAGGTGGAACTGAAGAGCATTGAGTTAAGTTATTTCCAACAGGAGTATCCAAGAATTGTGGTGAAGATTGCTGCTGGGGAATATAGTCCTCTGACATTGGGGAACTTAGACCAGAATACGCGATATTTGAGATTACAGCACAGGAGGAGCCTTTTTGACCAAAGTTGACAGATTTCCCATCTGTGCTTAATCTAAATCCAATAAAATCCAAACCCGAATTCGAGTTTGTGGGCTGGTTCGCATTGCCACTTTGGATGCTGAAAAGCATGTTCTTTCTCCTGTCACCATACACTCTGAAGTTACTACTATGAGCTATTCTTGGCACAAATGTTGAATGCTGTCCAATTGGGCCACTATGATCTGCTTGTCCCAAATTTGCAAAATCTAAGAGACCATTCTGCTGCTGGAAACTGCCCATTTGGCCAGAAGTTGGACAGTTCATGCCACCAGTTCCTTGCTGGAAGTGTGTCTGAAATGACTGTTGTATAGCTTGCGAAGCGCTGAAATTTAGAGAAGATAGATATGGTTGAACTTGAGAGAATTTCTCTTTAGCATCATTTGATAGGACTTGGTCATAGATAGAAGCAGCTGAACTTTCTTTAACTCTTTTAAGGTACAGCCGATATTTCTGCAAAAAGTATACTCTTTTTGTTTAACAGCAATTAAAATTTATCCATAATAGTATATCACAAGAATTTAATGTCAGGATTTTGAGAATGAAGACATTAAACATCTATGATACATGCATCAAGGGACAAATGCAAGGTTCTAGCTCTTAATACAAAGATTTTGCTAGATATGAAATGCATTTATCATGTGCATGCTAAAACTGGAGATTCATGTATTAATTTCAGAGATTTCTTGTTGTAATTACACTTTTATGACTCAGTTCCTTATTTTGGAAAATTCCTAAAAGAGAAGAAAAAAGAATGCTATGTTCTCTAGTGATAATGGAGAAAAAGGAAAAGTAAGTTAACAGGACAGCATATCTGATTGAAAAATTGATAGAAGTGATAGTAAAGGGATTCAAAGTTCTGTAGAAGATTATAACATAAATGAAAACACACCTGCAAATGACTGGCAACATGTTCTCTAGTCAATCCAGGCTCATTCATAATTTCAACTATTTTCTTAGGAACAGCCTCTGGATATCAATTACGAAAAAAGAAAAACATCATGAATATCAACTCTTATGCATAGTGTCAAGTGTCAACTACATAATTTAAAACAAAAACAAATTAACTCTCAGGGAAAAGAAGGGAAGGAAATGTTTTACTTTCATAGCTTAAGTGCTGGATAGCTTGCAAGAAGTTTTGATGCATCTTTGAAGTCCATACAACCCTTCTTTTCTTTTCAATGTCTCTATTTTCTCCATTTTCTTCGCTTTTGTCACTGTAAGCTTTTCGCTTGCCCTTCAGATCATGAGCCCTTGTTGCTGCATCAATATCAGCAGAAGACGTGTTTTCTCTACTTGCATCTGCAGTTACATTCTCTGGCATTCTTGAGGAATTTTCATCATCATTTTCTTCTTGATTGATTGCTGCTTTTCTACCTTTCTCCTTCTCTAGTGCCATTTGCCAAAACTTGTTCATCTCATTTGTGTCTGAGAAATTCACAACATATGCTGCAACACTGCTATCTTGAACTTGATTTTCATTTCTTGTATCATCTAGTGACATTACTGTGGAAAAGAATGAGTAACCCCTTTAAAGATTTTGCAAAATCTTGATTAGAGGGGGAAAAAAAAAAAGAGACTAAATACAAACAAAGTCTAAACTAAACAAGAAAACACTTACAAATGGTAGGAAGATTGAGTTTGTTCTTGATGATTTGGAGGATGTCAACCCCATCTGTGTTTAGCCTGTGGATGTTTGTAAGCACAAGATTGAGGATGTTCTTTCTCTCCCAAATGGCATTTAAAGTATCCATTGTTTTTCCAACATGCAAAACTAATAAAACAAAAGAACAAAATGTTCCAAGTTAATAACTGTGTTCTGAACAAAGAAAAAAATGTTAAAATGGATACATATGATGAATATTGCCAGTAGGAGACTTCATATTAGATACCTTGATAAGTTTGGTTGTGAAGCATATCAGAAACAATATTATGAGCAGTAACATCATCAAGGACTAGAAGTATGCAAATTCTTTTAGTTCCCACATCAAATGAATTGGCAGTAACTCCCTGGATGTCCATGTTTTTCTTTTTCTTTTTCTTTTCTTTTACAGAGATGTAAAAGTTAAGGAGGTTTCTAAGGAAGATGTTTAATTTGGAGCTAAGGTGGCAATAAGGGATATGATGTTGTATTTTGTAAGAGCACAGGTTACACAAATTATTTCCATTAATTGCTTTTATACTATTCCTACCTTTCTTATAACCACCCCCCATCCCCACCCCCACTCTCCCGCCAAAAAAAGGGAAAAAAAGAAAAAGAGAGACAAGAGAATTTGGAAATGGAAATTTATAAGGAAAAAGAATGAATAAAATTTCATGAAGGTAAAATAGGAATTTTTTACATAGGGTATAGGAAGAATTGAGAATTCATCTAAGATATGAAAATATGATATATGTTGCTTTTTAGCATAAGCTCTTATGAATTACAGGGTGTAGATTAGGGATGGTAAATGGAGCGATGCGATTACGGACATAGTATAATTTGATATTGTCAATTCCTCATTTTATTATGTGGATTTTTGTCCCTGCATACCTCAAACAAACCTGCAAGCATATAATCAGTTTCACTTTGACAAATAAAGCGATATGATCGTGAGAATTTATATAATCGACATCAAATAGATTGGAACTAAGATACTACTAATAGCTGTTTGTTAACAAGGAAAAGAAAGAAAGTGATGCTTGTATGTGTTTTTCTTACTAGAGTAATATGGGGATAGAAACATGTGAAAAAGCAAGAATATAATATTTTTTTTTTAATTACTGCACACTTCCATTTTGCTATATATAATATATCAAAGAAAAGAAAATCTTTTGAAAATCTTTTAATAAGGTTTTTCATTTATCAATTTAGATTACATATCAACCCAATTTTTAGATGGACTGAATTGAACAAATCAAAATAAATTGAGCCAATAATTGGACAGGTTAATAACCTGTCCAAACTTAAACGAATTGAACAGACTATATTTTCATGGACTAATTTTGCCACACCTATCCAAGGCCATTAACTATAAGTCTAAAGATATACATCAAACAGAGGACAGAAGTTGTGATTCTTAGAAATGAATCACTAGTTCACCCCCATTGCTGCAAAGCACTCATCTATGTTTACCTCATTTACAAGTCAGCTTGCATTTACCAAATGAGAAAGAAAAGATTAACATGCACGTCATTCTGACAATGGCTGCCTAACAGACAAACTTACCTACATTTACCTCATTTACAGGTGAGCTTGCATTTATCCAATGGGAAGGAAAACAAAATAAAAGGTTAATATGCACATCACTGTGACAACCAATTCGCAGGATGCAAAAGGTATTGGATCATGCTGCATGGCTAATCGAACAAAAGCTTGCGTCTAGCTGACTTGGAGTAGTTTCGGGTAGGTTCTTTATCTCTCTCTCCAGAAGTATCCGCACTGATCTTTGGACATCCGGTTTCACTCTCCTCTGGCGTCTCATGACAAGGGACTTTGGATGATCGATAGAAGTTGGTGATGCTGAGTTGAACACCTCTCGGTGATTCTGAATTATCAGACTTCATTGGTCTTTTTCTACGTGATTTTGATTCTTTTAGTTCCTGGGATATCACAAATGATCATTTAGTAAACAAAACAAACATCCTTGCAGAATGGAATGGGCAGGGGCAGATCGAAGTAGGGTAGAGAAAAAGTACATCATTCTTCACCTTGTCTCTCAAGAACTGGGACACCTTTTCTGGAAAAGCATTCTGTACAAGCACCATATCTTCTTCAGTTGACAAAAAGCTGCATCCACCCTTGATATGAATCTGCAGAGCATCAGGTTCATCAAGCAGATCTGTGGACTCATCAGCTGTCCCCAACTCCTGCCCCGTATCAGGGTCTTCAGAAGGGGTGCAGATTTCATTGCTCATTTCACGTGTTGGTTTCTTCCAATTGATTACATAAAGTTGATGGCCGAATCTTGTTTTCACCCGCTGAATGGAGTCAAATTCATATTGTCCGCCTAACAATTGATCTTTGAAATTTGAGGCCACGTCTCTCAGAAATATGGTGGACAACATAGGAAGCATTCTTTGACGTGTATAAGATGGCTCCCAGTGCTGATAATAAGCCAGATAGTCAACTATCATATCAATCTTTGGATTTCCCCATGATAAATTATAATCACCATCTGCAAAAAAATTGCCATGAGGGTGAACGAGGTACATATAAAGTAAAAAAGAAAACTTGTCTTGAATTGATTGTAGACAATATGCATGAGGACACCTTATATAAGAGTTCAGACTACTACAGTAAGATAAATTTATACTAACATGAAATAGTGAAAGTTTTATGAATGTTTTCTGTTAGAACCGTCACATAGAAGAAACAACAATAGTAAACTTATGACAAGAAAATAAAAGTTTGGCCGGAAGCTATTTAGGTCTACCAAGACTCCAAGTTCGTAGGGCCGCTAATACTACATAAAAAATATACGAAAAAGAAATGAACTTGCTAGAATTGACTGTAGACAATATACAAGAGGACTCCGTAACATGAAATAAAGAAAGTTATTCAATAGGAAATTAACTTAACATGAATAATGAAAATCTAGAGTTAGCCAAGATTGTTATTCATATAGCAGATTTACCTCACCATTTGAGCTAGGTTTAGGTTTAAGTTAGGCCCAAAATCCCTAACGTTGATCTACCAAGGTTGGGCTACCCATGTGATATCTTCACACTCTAATTGTACAGCCCTGAATGTGCAGGGTGTTAGAATCCACATCAGTTAAGTGAATGGAATGGAATGTAGTCTCCTTATGTAGTCTCTCCTTAATGGAATAGAATGTAGTCTCCTCACTACTTGAGCAAGCTTTCCGGGTTGAATTAGGCACAAGGTCCAATTTGTTAACAAGAGGCTAGGAAAATCATACAAGTAGAACTGAAAATGAAGAGCGAAAATGTAGAAAAGGACCGAGGGTGGTGGGAAATCCACTGGCTCTAGGGAGTAAACAGCAGACAGAGTGAGATTAAACAAAAATTTTACTGTCCCTCTGGATAAAGCACTGGGTTCCCATTTATACAAAAAAAATCATGAATTAGATGCCAACACGACTGAGGTAAACTTAAATAAATCAAAATAAAAAAAGACCTATTATTCACATGCAAATTTTACTTTTTTTCTCAAGTCTCTTTCTCTAAATATGCAGGCAGCACCAAACTTTAAAAAAATAACAGACAGCACCACAAAATGGCAGACTATACATGAATTCATCATAAATTCAAAACTGCCAGTTCACTCACCATATTGCTGTTGCCTGTTCAAGTACATTTCTGTGATCTCATTATTTGGGAAATTCTTCTCCGAGGCTATCATTCTGCAAATTTTAAGCTTCCAATTGTCATTTCTTTTCTGTTCTTTTTCTTTATTATCCTGTCATATAGCATCAGAGCCAGCGTTTAGTGAAGGATGAGACCAGAAGGAATGCTCTGAATAAGAAGCTGGACAAATTAACAGATCATTTCAGTAAAAGATACAATGAAGCAGGGTGTTTCAGATGTACCAAATCACATGGGAGGCAATTACACTTGAAGCCCAATGGCTTCTGAATGCAACCCTCATCAGTGGTGGAACTGCAGTACTGACAAGCGAACTTGAGGTGAGCTTTCTTGCTGCCGGGATGCCCACAGATTGAACAATGTGGCACTTTGGTCTTCCCAGGGCTCTCATCTGAACTGGGTATAAAACTACTGTCTAAGTTGACGTCACGCTGAAACACCTGTAGATCCCCTCCACCTATTTCCCGCAACCTGCATTAATGGGGAGTTAACTGTAAAGAGTACGCACAAACCACTATTCATTGTTTCCATAGCAATAACTTAAATTTGAAAATATCATCGTTGACTCTCCATGTCCCATTATCCACCCGCTCACAAAGATCAAGAGAAATACAAACCTATACAAGATCTCATCATCCTTAAAAGATTTGACAAAACGAAATGCTGTTTCAAGCCCGATCCCAGGTACACCAGTCAAGTTGTGGTCATTTCCCACCAAAAGTGAAATTGCTATCAACTGATTCCTCCTCAGCCCAAGACCAGACTCAATATCTGACATGTGATAGCACTCAAATGGTTCCTGCACCACAAATGAGATGCATCTTTAAGGAAGATTGGATTTAGACTAAATGTACAACAAGTGATATCAGTCAAATCGTCTGTATACAGAGTTGCGGGCATTTACCACTAAAAGAATGATACTCTGTCAACTTGTTTCACTAGATAAATAACTCTACAGGTCTTTTATACAATACAAAGTTCATGAGAAATATTATCAAGAGTTATGCTAGCATATCCCTTTCTGGTACAAAATATTTAGACAGTAAGCAACATGATAACTAAATATGAATTAAGAAACTAAAAGAATTACAAAAGAGTAACATTAGAATACTTCTCTTTTGTATGAAGTGTTAGTTTGTTACTTATGACTATCATAAATGGTTAAATATGACAAATATTCACATAGAAAACAAAAAACCCTAAATCACACCATTTTTCTTATAATTGATGTTATAAAATTTTCATTTTTGTAGAAGTAAAATGAATATCTAAAAAGGTGAAGAAGACAAATTCCATAGTAAGAAAATTTAAAGACATATTATCTCTATTATATTTATTTATGAACACCTATTTAGTTAGGTAGCATATATCTATTCTACTAAAACATTTGGTAAGAACAATAACTTATTTAGTTTCAATTTTCGTTACTAGCATTTGCTCATGTGTGAGAACTAATTTTAGGAATGTGCATCCACCATATCCCATAAACAGAAAAATAAAAAACGAAAGGAGAAAAGATTCACAAACACAGTAAAAGAAGAGTAACCTAACCTTATAAAACAGAACAATAAAATAAGAGCTTATATTTTTCATATGTTCCGTACCCCATTTATATACACACTAACAAAAATTTTACATCTTTCATATGTTCTCCACACATAAAAATACTTGGGAGCATAGTAATAGCATCTAGTTTAACCACAACCCCATGAGAAAGGAGAGTCCAAGTAATAGCGTCTAGTTTAACCATGACCTCATGTGAAAGGAGAGTCCACACACACTTACATTGGAGTTGGGCTGCATATTTTTGACAACACAATTGGCTCCAAAGAGAAATGTGTCACTGTCAGAAGTAATACAAGCATCAACTAGTCCTTCTCTATTCAATTGTGCACAGAGTGCTTCAGCTTCTCCTTTTGCTTTTAGGACTGGCACTCCAAGAAGTTCAAGCAACTCCTAATGGGACATAATAATTTATATTTTAGCTAACAACCAGAAACATGTCATAGTAGAAGCTACGTAAGAGAGGAAGGTCAAGCTCACTAAACATGTAAAGAAGAACTTCCACGTGCAGTGACTTGTAGAAGTAAAGGGAAGTTGGATAAAGTCAACAATAAGAGACTGTGACGCCTGTAGTAACAAGATTAGGACAAAACCTCCTGGTATTTTTCATAGGACAAGCTAAACAAATTACAATCTATAAGCTTTTTCTCCTCTAATACGGGAAAGTTATATTTATACACATGATCTTGCCTGAACTGACCATATAGCAACCTAAAGTGCGGAATAAGGCGGCCAGAAGCGACGAGCAGTCGCGGTCAAAGCTTGGCTCTAGCTGATTGGCGTCCTATTACGACACAGTCCTCAGTTTCCTTCACTTTTTATATAATATTATTCCTTCCATCTGAAAAAATTGACTTGATAACCTTTTGCATCTCGTGGAGAACAGTCAAAGCAACTTGAAAGACACTTAAATTTGCATCATTTCACCCTATGTTGGGTCAGTGAAAAACTGAAATATTTAGGGCACGTTATAATACTATAAAAGTATGTGATGGTTTATCTTATTGGCTCTTCAAAATAAAGTATGTGAATAGCTCAATAACAAAAATAGCTTTCTAATCCTACTACCAATTTCTTGGTGGTAAGTTATCAAACAAATTACCATAGCCTCGATACTTGATACAATATCAAAAACTTGTTTGTGACAGTGACTTTTACATATTAAAGAACCCTAGGCCAGTGTCACACTGAACTGCAAAGGAGAAATCTTGGGATCAAAAGAAACACAAAGATACATGTCGATAAGAGAGTGAAAACAAAAACAGTGACAGTATACAAACTTACAACACATTCTTTTTGTCATACTGAACTGCAAAGGAGAAATCTTGGGATCAAAAGAAACACAAAGATACATGTTGATAAGAGAGTCAAAACAAAAACAGTGATAGCATACAAACTTACAACACATTCTTTTTCGCATTTCTGAAATGCCTTGTTCCTTTCAATTGAAATGCCCTCCTCAGCCGCTGGCAAACTAGATAAATCAATTCCTGATGCCCGAAAAAATCGTGCAATCCTTGCCTGAGACTTAAGCGGTGATGCAGTACCATCTGTGACGAAAACAGGAAATGCCCCAAACTACAAAAACATCAGAAAATACTTCCTTCAATACTAAAGTTCGCCGAGTAGCAACCTTTTGTTCCCATTGAGAAACCAATACAGAAAAAGTAAGTCTTTACAATGAATGTTTTTTTTCTTATGTTCAAAAGGTATTTTAACATTACTCCGCCTATCTAAATTTCGGAAAGCGTATTCGGTCCGAAGCTTCTACTGGCGCAAAAATGATCTAACTAAAAAAAATCAATACACAATGTTGAAAAGAGCCGAATGGGTATGAATGAAGTTTTCCTCAATGACCAATCACCGGTGAAGTGTTAAAGGCAAGGAAAGATTTCAAGCTAATAAGCTACTTAAGAAAGAAACTAAAGAAAGAAAAGATTCAAATATTTAACTTCCACTAGTATGGAATTACGAAATAATTGATTGGCATTATATTAACAATGATGATCAAAGATGCCATGAATATATATGTTAAGCAAGTTCAATAAAACCGCCACACCCCCAACTCCCCCAACCAAAAAAAGAAAAATCAACGGAAGCCGCCACGTTTGCTCTTTTTTATTTAAAAAAATAACACAAATCCACCAAAGAAAATCCTACAGAAACAAGAAAAAGAATTCGAATTCTTAGTTGGGTGTGTGTAACTATAGCGTACCTTAGAGAAGAGATTGATGGTACGGAAGAAAGTGAGTCTGATATGTGGATTTCGAATGTGGCCTTTCAGTGCAGTTTCTTGCTGAACGATCCAATATGACAAGTCCACAGCTACACGTTTGTTTCTCAAGAAATCAAAGCCTTCTGCTCGAGCGTAGGGTTTCAGCAAATCCCAGAAATTTCCACCAACCCCCATTTCATCCTCATGAATTAACTTTCAGAAAAAGGAAATGTTTTCTCCGAGAGTTGCAACTTGAAACTGGAGACAAGAGGAAGAAGAAGGGGAAGCCTGAGGGGAATTTTAGCCGTTGTGAAATTGCTTGGCCTGTTCAAAAAGAAAATTCTTCGGCTCTTTTCTTGAAATAGGCCCCATGGCGAGCAATTTTTTGGTCGGCCCCTGATTTGGTAGTAATTTTTTGGAGGAACGGCATATAAACTTGGGCCACTAATTGGCATAAAAAGTCCAGTAACTGAAATTGGCAATACACATTTCAAATGGGAAGTTGACATTTTATAACTTAACGAGAAAATACTACCTTATTTTTAAGAAGACATTTTAATTTTATGATATCCTCATTCTAGTTCAAATAGTATAATAACACCTTGTGAGCTTATGTGGTTTTTGATATATTTTACACTTGTTTGGAGCACGTGAATAGCTTCAGAAATATCTTTTTTTTATTAAAATCTTTTCCTTTTATTTTTTCTCTTTCTCCATTTCATTGTTTTATTTTCTTTCTCTTTTTTTATTTCTTCTTCTTCTTCCCTCCCTCATTTCTACGACCTTTAACCATATATATGCAATTTTCATTATAACTCTGTCACCCCCACCCCTCTTTTTTCTTTTCTTTTCTTATATTCATTATACTTTTTTTTTCTTTTCCTATTTTGGTAACAATATATGAAATGGGTTTGACGGCTTTTCACCATAACTCCTTCTCTCTTTTTTTAAGTAAAAAATATAAAGAGTCTAATGTTCACATTTAATTGCTTGATTAGGCGTATATTTTATTTCTTCTTCAATATTTATATTTGAAAGGGTTTTGTTACATCCCGTAAGTTCTTGACACTTAGTTGGCCTATTCGCATGTTAGTTAAGAGTTTTAGAATGTCATACGTGCGAGAAAAGGGCCCGGGGAGAGACTGGACAAGCGCCAAGTCTGAGCGTGGCAAGGCAAATGTGACTTATAAATCGCATTCGACAAATGCGACTTATAAATCGCATTCGACAAATGCGACTTAAAGGCCCCAAGTATATAAGGCTCCCACTTCGTTTTAAATCATTTTCCCTTCATATAATTTCCAGTAAACGAACAGAAACAGAGGGAACGAAGGGTTTGATTAAATTTCCTTCCGTTTACACCTTCAAACGCAGTCCAAACTCGAATTAACTTTGAGTAGCGAAGTATAAAGCTATCGGGAGCATTCCTGCGGAATTAGTTTCACGAAATTCGGTCGGCGAATCGTCGTCACGCCGAGCTAAGATAAGTGGAATTGCTCCAAACTAGTGTTAATATACTCCCAGCATTAAAGTGAGTATTTCTTCCTTCTACACCCCCGAAAAATAACGAGTTTTCGGCCGTTCTTCGATAAGTCGAAGAATAGGCAGTAGGTATAGCCATAATATGGTTTCTTTCCAAAATAATAGTAGAATTAATTCTATTCTTTCGTGAATATGAATACAGTTGGGAGAAATAGCTAAATACTAGCCGAGCTACGCCAGTTAATCAGAAAGTCAGCAATTGAGGTATGTAAAGCCAGTTTCTTTCGGCAAGCTAGTAGTTCTAGTATAGCAAACTAGTACGAATTTCAGTAGAGTGTTTCAGAAGTCGTATATTATGTTCAGTATGAAATTTAGTAAGACTGTTAGAAATATAATACATTGTTCTGCATGAAATTCAGTAAAACAGTATAAGTCCCAGTAGAATATTTCAGAAATATTATTAGAGATTCAGTATATTTCAATATGAGATTCACAACAAAATACCAGAACATAAATATTATTATCAGATCCAGTATATATATTACATGTGCCTATTGCTATCTGTGGAGACATGATTGTTCTGTGTTGGGAACCCTTAGAGCTTCCTTGACCACCCGGGGTTAATAGCTGTGTCGACTCGCTAGCCAGAGGGTGAGGATACGTCGCTCTACTGAGTGGCATGCCGTACGCCAGCGGACGAAGATGGGATGCAGATTCCCCATAGCAGGCTGATCAGCACTATACCACACTCCCTGTCGAGCGCTTGCGCCCGGGGTGCAGATTTCAGATTACAGATTTCATATTTCAGATTTTACGAGTCCTCTAGACTCAGATACAGCTATAGTCAAGGGCCCAACGAGCCCAAGTTGCATACCCAGGGGGCCGGCAAGATGCTCATATTTACTAGGTGGATGGTATGACCTGGATAGGGGTATATAGATTATGTGCTGGTTGGTACCTTACGGCTTATGGGGGCTGGTAAGGTTCTTGTATGCTATGTTGTGTTAGTTATTAATAGATAGAAAGTAGACCACTATGTTATTAGGTATAACTCTTACTCTTTTCAGTAAAGTTATGCTCTTTTCAGTCAGACTCAGCCCGTCTCCTATTACTTCAGTATCTATCAGTATTATTGTTTGCTTTCAGTTATTTTCAGTTATTGCTTTGCATACCCAGTACCAGTGGTACTGACGCCCGTTTTGGGGCGCTGCATTACTTGCCTGCCGGTACTCATAGACGAGGAGAAGATCCCTCGTAGTTCCAGCCAGCGTACAGAGTCTTCAGCTCCTATCATCCGGAGCTTGACAGCTAAAGGTTTACTTCCTTTTTTGTTTGTACAGTATGGGTAGGTCGGGGCCCTGTCCCAACCATCTTATTATTCTTAGAGGCTTGCGGATTATATATTCCCTGTGGTTAGTTGTACCGGTCGTGTGGGGTCGTGTGTATGTTTTTAGTTTGCATGTGACGGCCGTATGGGGCCTTGTTCAGTTGTCAGTTGGTGACCTTGTCGGTCACAGATCAGTTTAGCACTTGATTCTACTTTTTAGTGATAACTAGTCAGCATGGTGGCCTTGTCGGCCCGCATAGGTTCCCTTATGCTCAGTTGTTCTGGTTAGCTGTTATATTCGTACAGGTGGCTATAGACCTAGTTGGTCGGAGGCTGTATTTACAGCCGTTATATAGCCTATTATTTTCATAAATCCAGAATTAGAGCCAGCCTCGCACCAGAAGTGCTTAGGCTCAGTAGTCCAGCAGTCCAGGTCCTAGTAGGGCACCAGGTGCCAGTCATGCCTCTCAAGGAGGGGCATGACAGGTTTAATGGTGATTTATAAATTCTTAAATTTTTGTTAGCTGGTGATGTAAATTTTTAAATTTTGATTATGAAATGATTTGATTTGATTTTTGATAGATTTGATGATGGTTTTGATGATTGTTTCTAATGATTTTATTTTACAGTTGGTTTGATTTTTTTTTTCCCTGATGAAGATGGTGTCAAGGCTGTGGAGAAGAATAAAGGAAAAAATGAATAAAAAAGTTTTAAAAAAAATAAATAAATAAAAAATAGTGAATTAAAAAGAAAAAAGAAAGAAAAGGAAAATAAAAAGATAAATAAAAATACTGAAAAAAATGACATGGCACAATCTGATTGGTGCATGCCATGTGCTGTTTTTCTTAAAAGTGGTTGTGACCACAAAAGGTGGTATTCACACTATTTTAAATAAATATAAGAGGGTCATAGGACCTCCGTGAAGTTAAAGTATCGTTTAAAAATAAGGTACGTGTTTAGAGAATTAACTATATATTCTCTTATTTTAATACTTCATCCACTAAGGCCTCATTAGAAGTTCTGAATCTAAATGGTTTAGATTTTATGTTATTAAGTGCATTTATTTTTATTAAGATTTAAGCATTTATTTAATCTGAATAGGTCTTACTTATTAAGATTCAGAACAAAGTCTTAAGATGTGTTCGGTATGAAGGGAAATATTTTTCAAGAAAATATTACAAGTTGTTTCTTACTTATTTTCCTGTGTTCAGTATGCAAGTAAAAGAAAATACCTTCATAATTATTTGTATATATCTAAACAAAACTATGAGGATGGGATGGGATAGAGTGATAGGTGGGTGGAAGGGGAGCTCGAGGGAGAGATGGCTGGTTGGGCGGGCAAGGGAGTTGGGTGGAGTGGGGTGGGTGGGATAAGGGTTCGGAATGAGGGTGGTTGACATGGGTGGGGGTAGGATGGGTGAGTGAAGGGGATATTTGTAAGGGTGGGAAGAGACAATATGACTTGTTTTCCCTACTTTTATTGGGGAAGTCATTTTCCTTATTTTGAAGGAGCTTGTTTTCCTAAAGAAATATTTTTTAAAATACTTGACCAACCAAACATGAGAAAAAAGAAAAATATTCATTCATATCGAACTATATATATATGGATAATTTTCACCACCACTCAATCCACAACTACCAACCGCTAACACCACTAACAATCTTTGTCATTACAACCACCATCACCGTCATTGTTGCCAACTACCAAACGCCTCTGTTCCTATTGTCAGTCATCATTATTGTGGCCAACCACCCATACCATCACAACAATCACTAGCAATCACCATTGCTGCCAACTACTACTGTCAATCTTTATCATACATACCACCTCCATCATTATAATTATATCCACTATCACTAGCATCACCTCGGCCACCCACCCTCGCCACCTCCCCCACCATTATCCGTTACTACAACCATTGCGGCAAATCCCTACCACCAACCACCTTCACCATCACAGCTAGCACCACTATCAACTTCCACCAACAGATCGTCAAACCACCACATATTCTTTTGGAACCACCATCAATACCGCCAACTTCACCATCACAACCACTATATTATCAACCGCCACCATCACACGACCACTAATACATCAACCACCCCCACCATCACAACTATCACCACTAGCATTACTAGCAACTACCACCACCACCATTACTAGCCACTAACACCAATCATTACTACCACTACAAACCATCTTCACCATCATTAGCAAATATAAATATATTATCTTATATCAGATAATAAATTTATTTTATTAAATTAAATTTTTAAAAAAATATTTAATTATTTTTTATTTGAATTGTAGATTTAATATATTTACAAATAAAATAACTTATGCATCAGATATTGAAAAATAGATAGTCTTAATCATTTAATGTTCAAATCTAGAGACAACATCTTAATCATTTAGATGTCTTAATCTTAATGAAAACAAATGAGGCCTAAAATAACTTCAATAATTGGAAACACATTGATGATATATATATATATATATAGAAATATATAATTTGAGGAAGTAAGAGTGATTTAGAGTGAAAAAATGAGACCTAAAAATGCAGTTTTGACGTTGTATATTAATATATACCTAAAGCACATATTTTTATGAACGGCACTGCGATTGATATATATTATGTTATATATCGTGTATATCACACACAGTTTTCATGAATATAAATGGATATAGGTGGGATATACATGAAGATATACACAAAGCACAGTGCGCGATATACAAATGAATATCGTATTCAACCTCAAAATTTAATAAATTTAGCTCAAATTTGCATCAAAACATCTCCAAATACATCCAAAATTGACATTGAGCTCTTTAAGTTATTTTCAATAGAAACAGATATTACCTAATCCAAAACAAATCACAAATAAGCAGATCAAAAGTATAAACCAAACTTTAGTGATGTTTAATGGTGCTTTTCACGTCATTGAGAGAGAGGTTTGAGGAGAATGATTGAAAGATATGGGGAGGAAAATAAATAAATAAGACGTATAAAAGACAAACACAGTAATAAGTGAGATTGATAATAGTATACGAAATCAATCTTGTTTAGAGGCAAGTAATTTTTTGTGAGGAAACCTTTATACACAATTGATTAGCAAATCTTTTTCTATTTTTATTTGAAACAATGGATACATTAATATTTTAAAAGGATACATGTTTTGAAGAGAATATTGAGTTTTTTATTAGTTTATCAATTGCTAAACTTATTCTATCAATATTTCTTCCCCCCCTCAACCTCAATTTGGTAGTAATTCATTAACCGTGAAAACGAAAATAGTAATTATTTTATCGGTTAACTGTTTATCAAATGATCCTCTTCTTATTTTTCTTGCAAACTTATATTATAAACGTGTTAGATCATAATTCAAAAATCCCTTTTAAGCAAATTAAATATCTTATAAGAAAGTGTTATATCTCTATTTAATTTTTTTTTTTAATTATTATAAAAATTAAACGATAAAAGAACATTTACATGAGTATTTGATTTTTGTGAGTATTCTAGACCTCAATCTTAAAGAGTTGAAGATGTTTTAAAGGTTTTATATAATTAACCCAGAATTCTTGGTATTTATTCTTGGCAGAATACCTAAAAAACCCTCTGAATTTGACGCGTTTTCTTTAAATTTTTCCTAAACCAATCAGTAGTTTTAATTATCCCATAAACTTGTCTATTTGATAGTTTTTAATCCCTTATGTACTAATGTGGCAAAGAGAGTGACTACACTCTCTTTTAAGCATGTGGGATGAAAAATAAAATAAAAAATTAGCTCTTAATTATTTATTTTAATGGTGTATTCCTATTTTTTAGGCCGATTAAAAAAAATTGACTCAAAACTCTATCGTTCTAGCAAAATAAAATTACTTTTTAAAAAAAAATAAGAAAGTATCAACTGTGTATTTCTTTTTTTTTTAGATGAAATACTATTTATTTCACTGTGTATTTTTTTTAGCGTTGTTATTTCATAGTCTCTCTCTTTTTCTTTTTCTTTTTTTTGGGTTTTATTCCTTACAGTCACGGCCTACAGGATGCAAAATTGGCAAAGGAAAAAACGAAAATAACTGACAACAAAAAGACAAAACATATTGAATTTTATGGAAGCAAACAGGGCACGGGGGGTATATAAGTCCATTTATTGGCCAATTAATTTAATAATGGTTTGTTCCTTTGTGTATCGGGGGATTCATGAATACAAAACCTTTGCAATTATGAGGCAATGGATAATACAAAATCAATTTCTAGTGTTTATGGTGATTATTCATTATTACTTCAGATTTGTTGGTAGATGGACCAGCGCCATTATTATTCAGCTACAACCCCATTAACACCTCCAAAAAAACAAAAGAATTGAAAGGAGGAGGAGGTTGACAAGATTACAAGTATAGGATCAAAAAGAAAAAGTAACACCTTTCAACATATTTAATATTGAATATACAAGATTATAAGTATTTGATGAAAGGTGAAGCTACATTTTATTTTATATACTTTTTGAAAATCGAGGGGCTTGGGGATTTTCGATTTTGTTTTACTTATTTTATGTAGTATCTTCAATAAAAATTGATTTTTATATATTTTATATAACCAATAAACTTTTCTTGATTTTAATCGAGACACGCAGTCCATCAATTTTCTTTAATCGACCCAAAATTTTTCAATATAATCTAGTCTATCAGTTTTAATTAAGACAGTTCGTCGATTTTCTTTAATCGGATCACTATTTTTTGATATAATCTAGCTCATCAATTTTTACTCGATTATAAGTCATAATCAACAGACATCCAACGATTTTAACCCTCGATTTACAACTAATTTTTAGTAGTGAAATAGCCCCTACATTATAATATCTACATTTTAAATCCCTTTTATACACTATAATCCCAGCACTATAAATCATTAATGCATTAAAAATAAGGAAAACCAGTCTCTTTAGTTTATTTAGTTAATCGTCATTCTAAAGGTTAACCATCAATAAATAAATAGGTGTGCTATAGAAAACTTTGATTTAAGCATATATATAAAATTGAAAATAAAATAATAACATACTAAGTAAAATTTTAAAATAAATTTTATTTCTATCTCACGATCGTAAAAAAAATTTATTTCTAGAAAATATATAATTGAAAATAGTGAACATGAAGTTTTTACAGGTTAAATAGAAAATAGAAAAGTGAATAGGAAGGTAAACCCTGCAACATTGGATACCTTAATTAATTGGTGCAGAGAACTAGGAACGAAGAATACTTTTAGTGAAATCTCCATTACTTGTAGGAGTAAAAGGAGACAAAGTTTGATACCAAAATCAATTTTTCGACCTCCAATTGATTTGCAAATATACAATATACTAGTAGTACAAAAATTGTTTTCAGTCCATGCGTACGTGCTCCTCTATAATTTTAACTATTTTTATGCATCCAACACCAAGGAAAGGCACTCCATGCTTCTTCCCACTATACCTAGTTTCTTTTTTTTTTCTTCTTTTTCTTCTTTTAATTTTGGTGCTAGACGACAAAATATACATGATGCATAAAAGTTAACAAAGTCAAACAAGTCATCTTTGTTTGTGGTGGCACATTTTTCACAACTTATATGAAACAAAATTTTATAACTAATAAGTAGTAGTAGCAGATTTATTAATCTGGGAATAAAATCCTCCAAATTCATTAATCATGCAAGATTTGTTATTAACATGTCAAGCAATGTCGTGTACTAACTTAACAAAGCCGAAACATATGTTTAGACAAATTGAAGGTTCTCCATATCATTAAGTTCCTTATGTCTAATACTGCATTTAAATGTGTTCAATGTATCCATAAAAATTGTGTAATGTATGTTCACATTATAAATTAAGTACCCGATTACTTTTGTCTAGAGAGTTTTGTGAACCTATCAGAAAATTTTATAGGGTTCTCCAAACTGATTTTATTAAAAAACATCCTGTTAATTTTTGTATTCAAAATAATTAAACAGAAAATAGATGATGTAGAAAAGCTTTTTTTTTTAACCCACAATTTGCTTGTGTGTTTTAAAGAAATTAAATTTCCTCGGTGTTACTCAAAGCTAACGGATCAATTTCTTTCAGGATAGAGCAAAAATATATTCTGTAAAAGCGATGCTTCAATTTACAGAATTTTAGAAAATTCAAATGGCGGAGCAAATCACACACTTTATGCTAACGTTTTTGTTTTGGAAAAATAATGCTGAACGCAGAGAAGAGAGGAATATGTTTTGGAGAGAGTAATTTCAGTGTTCTAAAGCTGAGGCGAAACCTCAAAATAAAATTTATTGCCAAAGGTTTGGGTCTCAATATATAGGTGCAAACATGCATGTTCAGAATGGTAATTACTGTATGGGAAAGAAATAAAGTCCGTGAATTTTAAATTAAATTCTTGTATGAAAAATATCAAAAATTAGGAAAATAAATATTCGAAATTAGAAAATAAATTTGGTCCAAAAAATATATCAATCAAATTATTTAACCAAATTCAAAATTAAAGCTGAGTCGAGCGATGATGATAACACGAAGAAAAACTATCTTCTCAACTCTTTATAAGTTAAAAGATATGATTCTATATATATAAGCACGAGAAATTTTCTTTTAAATTTGAACATCACTCTCTTCGCAATTTGATCATACCTTTTTAACTTTGAAAAAAAGACCAACACAATCAGCGTTCAGGAATCAATTTTTTCTCCTAATCTGTCCTTTCTATTCGCCTTGTAAAGTAATTAGCGAGACACTTAAGTGAAACCTGAAGTCATTTTAAATACGGCAAAACAACTCTATATTCCATGATCGTAGGATATATAGAAGTGCGTTATCCATTTTGAACAAAGGTATATAGACAATAGTACATAATTTAAACTAACTCTAATTAATTAGTGATTTTGATTAATTATAGTATAATTAAAGAAAGTAGGCATGAAGAGTCGATAGTGCAAGGCACGTAAGTAGGAGTTGCGGTGGGTGGGTATTTGCATGTGATGGAAAGCTAGTAGACAAGTCCAGCTGATTTGCAGAAAATTAATGTATGGTCTGTCAGTCAAATCTCGGCTTCTTTTGGCTCTTCTCCGACATCCCTCAACCACCAATATATACTACTCCTCACCACATTAAATCAAATCTGTCTTCCTAAATTTTTACTATTACTGCCAAATTAGTATGATCCCTCGATCTTATCAATGACAATGTGTGTAACATTAATATAGTATTAACCAAAAAAAGAACTCTCTAGTTAGAAACATCCATGCTTCTACGTGTGCTTTGTCTTCTTTGTCTTCATCCATTGCATCCATCGCTTCTCTCACCAATCACCTTTTGGAACCTACCTCTATCTTTCTCACTTCTTGTTGTTTCTGGTTTTTGTTTTTTGCTATAGGTATTGAGTATTAATTGAAGTTCTATGGCTTGGTTGTTTCAAATTTGCATCATATACTTTTTAGTTGATTCTTAAGATGGTCACATTTGAAAAAAGTTTAAATTAATTAAGAAAGAAAGATAATTTTCAAAGATAATAGCTCCTTCGTTTTTTTAATTGTTATGATAAAATTTACATATTCATTAAGAAAAAATTAATGAGAATTGACATTGACTAATGTAATTCTATTAATTGATAGATACTTTTTGAAAAACATACAATAATCATTCTTTTCACATTCTAAAATAATACAAGTATTAAGGGTACAGTTGAAAAAATATAATAAATTATTTCTTGAATTTTGAAACTAACAACTATTTTTTCGCATACCAGCAAATAAAAAGAAACATAGGAAGTAACTGATATTCCCTCCGTTCTAATTTAATTGTTAGATATACTAAAAATAGTTCTTTCAATATACTACTACTTGCTAGTTTTAAAATTCAAGAGATAATTGATCATAATTTTTTCAATTTTATTCTTAGTATTTAAAGTCATTCTAAAATGTGAAAAGATTTATTTTTGTATGTTTTCAAATAATTAATAGGGTTATATTAGTCAAATTATCATGCTTATTATTTTTTTCTTAATAGGTATGCAAATATTATCCTAGCAATTAAAATAAAACAGAGGAAGTATTATGTATATTTTCACAAAATTAATAGGTTACATTAGTTAAATCACCATTCCCATTAATTTTTTCTTAATGAATATGCAAATCTTATGCTAATAATTAAAATAGAACACAGAAAGTATTACTCCCTCTATTTTAAAATAAGTGGTGTTTTTAACTTGAGCACACCCCTTAAAAAACTACTCACTTTCTAGAAAGTAAAATATATTTTTACTATCTTACTCTAAATAAATACTTGAAAAAAAATACAGATTTTTAGTAGTTTATAAATTTTTCTTTATTTAAATAAAAATAAAATTAAAAAAATATTATTAATATCTTCTTAATAATACAAAATATTATATATTTTTAAAATAAAATAAAAAATAAAATAATATAAAATATTATGTATAAAAAATAAAATATTATTTATTTAAAATGAAAAAAGTAGTTTGAATAACCAAATGAGAAATCTAACTCAATAAGTTCATAAAAGAAAGAAAATTTGCATCCGAACTAAAAGGTTACCATTATCGGGACTTGAACCTTAAGCTTCTAGTTAAAGGTTATTCCAACCACCAGTGTACGTACCTTTTTGATGATTAAAGGAGTAAAGTGCTTCCTATTAAGCAGAGTCAGAATTATAATCGGTGAAAAGTGATCACCTTTTGTCGATTTTTTTTCCCTTCAGTATGTGTAAAGTCAATTCTCCCTTTATTTTAGTTTATGTGTTTTATTTTTTTTATAAAAAATAAATTTATATTTAGTTATTTTACGTAAATTTCAACATACTATTTAACATATTTAATGATAAAATTTTAAAATATATTTTGATAAATTATATATATATATATATATATTTTTTAATTTAAAATTCTCTCCTATTGTACCGAGGCAAAATTAAAACACATAAAATAAAATTAAATATTCCTCTTTATAAATACATATTAGATTTTAAATATTATTAATGAAATTTCGTACTTTCTCACTTGTTAATTGAGAGCTCTCTCTCTCTCTCTCTCTCTCTCTCTCTCCTCTTATATATATCCAGATAACTTTCACTCTTCCCTTCAACTCAACCCCACCAAAACAAAAGAAAGAGAGAGAGAGAAAGAAAGAAACACAATACTCTATTTAACAAAAAAAAAAATTAGCTATGGCTTCTTCATCTCCTAGTCCACTTGCAAGATTGTCACTTGAGCGTAGACCCAAATTGCTTAAAGACTTTCTTCTTCAAGACGATATTCCATATTCTTCTTGTTCATCTAATGATTTTGGGTCACACCCTAAGAGATTATGCAAGTCTACAAGCACTCAAAACCTTCCAAACTTTCTTGGTTCAAGAATTAGTAGGTCAAAAAATGCTTCATCTCATCAATTACTTAGAAGTCGATCATCTAAAGCTGCTACTGCTACAATTTCCGCTATTAACAAGGTCATCAACATCGTTAAGTTCTTACCTTTTGCCTCTCATGTGAAATCAACTTCCATTTTCCCCAGAAGCATTTCGAGAAAACTATCAAGAAGGAGTAACTACAAGAACAGTCAAAAACATTGCAACAATAACGTTGACCAGGATGTCTCGGTCACTGTTAAAGTCAAAGACATCCTACGGTGGAAATCATTTAGAGACTTGGCGGAGGAGAAATCTACACCGTTAGATTCTTCTAATATATCACCGTACGGGTGCGCTGCCACCGCTACCACTACTACCACCACAACCACGAGCAGCAGGAGAACAAGTTGGTGCGATAGCGATTTTACCGCGGAGGATTTACCGTCATGGTGGGCTGAAAATGGTGAATTTTTGGATAGAAAGAATATACTCGAGGAAAGTACTGTCGGTGGGTACTGCATGGAAACCACAAAATCAATTAATAAGGTGAATTTTTTTATTACCATAATCTTGCATGCAACTTTGGATACCTATAGAAAATATATAAATTTAATACTCCTATTTTGTCATTTTTTGGCATAGCTTTGTCTAGAGGCTGACATGACCTGGCCTCAATAATGTTCTTTGACTACATTTGAATTGTTAATTACTTTAATACAATTAGGTTAACAATATCATAACCAACTATAAAAGAAATCATTTGATTTTTTTTCTTTTTAAATTTATGTGTACCATAATATTAAAAGATCTTAACGACTGTATTTTTCTTTTTAATTAAACAGGAAGAGTTTATGTGCTTTGATGAGAATGAGCAACATAGCCCTGTTTCAGTTCTTGAATCTCCATTTCAAGAAGATGATGAAGAAGGAATTACGGCCTTCTCTTTCCACAGTAAGTTTCAATATCCAACTATCTTAATTTACTTCTAAATAGTGTACCTTTATTTTGATATTATAACAAATGAGGCAAAGAACATTACAATTAAGCTATTAGATTATAAGTTGTACACATTTGGACCGCGTACAGACTTTAGCACTATCATTAAATTGACCTATAATAAAAGGCAACTTTTCGTATTGAGCCTATTAAGTTAACCAGTTCAGTGTATATAACTTATTCTTTGACTAACAAGACTAGTTTTGTTCACATGAATTGTGACTAATCATTTTTTTTTCCTCATTATATTACAGAAAGGAAAAGCATGCTCATGCAAAGAATCCAACAATTTGAGAGTCTTGCTGAAGAAAACACAAGTTCTAAAGGAGAAGAAGAAGAAGAAATTCAAGAAATTGAAGAAAAGGCGAAGGAATTGTTGATCAATTTAAAAGAGATGGAAGGTTGTGAAGCAAACTATGTGGATGATGATGATGATCAGCTTCTCTTTGATTTCATTTGGAATGAATTGATTACAAGTGGAAAGCATCAAATTAACAATGTTGATGAAAATCTAATTATGAGAGAAGCAAAATCTTGGATCAATGGTGATTACAATGGGGAATTTGAATGGGAGATTGAGGATAAAAGAGAAGCCTACATAAAAGACATGGAAAGAGCAGCAAACTGGAACAAGTTTGAAGAGGAAAAACAAGAGTTAATCTTGGATTTGGAGTTTGAAGTGTTTAATAATTTGGTCCAGGAAGTCTTGGAAGATGTTTTTTCTCATACTATTGTTAGATCACATTTATAAAATTAGAACATAGAATTTGGAAAGAATTCCATGTATATCATATTAACATGTTTTAAACATGTTATATATTAATTAGCAAGTAAATTGTAGTCCGGTTAGATATCAGAAAACATTTTACTACGCGTTCTTTGGAACTATTTTCTGCGACTTATGTATAACTAGTTCTAGACTTCTAGTTATAAAGCCCGGGATTATTCAAAATTTGTAGACAACAAATTATGTTTCCCTTTCCATCAATGAAAGAGGAGGAAGTAGATTTTTATTTTTTATATTTTGCTTTTGTACATAGTCAAATTTTCAGTATTTCTTGTTTCTATTATTTTCTGTTGGGATTTTTGGCTCCATTAACTAGAAAACGACAACAATTGCAAGAATTATTTTTCAAAAGCTTTTCTAAAACCTAATTGCCCCAATGTTAAACCATAAACAATAATATGTGAAAGTCGAGTTTAATTTGTTCAACTGATTTTACAATTAAGTGAAATTTTCTTTTTTGTAATATCTATAATTTTAGACCACTTGAAAAATGAATATTTTATAGTTTCGCAATTATAGAGAAGTGTGGATCCATAAATTTCACTAGGCCAAAATATTATCTTCGGTCTCAAATAGATGCTTTCATTATGAGTATTAATAGAATTATAATGACAATTATATTTATAGTGACATTTATGGTAGTAAAAGTATATTGAAAATGAGGGTTCTAATAGACGAACTAGTATGAAAAATTAGAACACGACATGTAATAGTCAAAATTAGAAAACACAAAATTGTTCATTCAAACCTATTTATTGTACGCTTCAAAAAATGCCAAAATTACCTAGCTAAAACCGTCAATTGGAATCAAAGTCGATGGTTCAGATACACGTCAATTGGGATTGAATTCAATACTTGTATTGAAGTTTCCATTGGAAGCTCCGTGGATACAGGGATTTAGAACTATCATTATCAAAGCAACTAGACATCAACAGTACTCATAAAACAATTGAAATCAAAAACATTATCGAATGGAATTGTATGTCTATGAAAATCAACAATGATATGAGTGTGAGAATGTATGTGGAGTTGAAGAAAAAGTACATGAATTTCGGGTTGTATTCATTGTGTATAATTAGACAAATTGAATATATACAAGTTGTACAAACTATAAATATAGTTGATACATTAGCTTTGGCCCCGTCAACTCCTGGTTAAGCAATATAAGTCTTTCAATAGGATGGAGATTTGATAATTTCGAACCATAATTTATAAATAAAAAAGAAAAGGGTAAGAGAAAAAAATATATACAAGAATAAAGCAAACATACAAATTGTGATGAGACATTATGCAATTGATCCAAGGTTTCAATTCAAGGTACAGGACCACGATTTGAGCTACAAAATGATGAATGAAACATGATATGGACATGTAGGATTTTTGAAAATGGGAATAGAAAATTTAGAGAGTTGGAAAAGGTGTGTGAGAAACCCTTTTACTTATTTTTTAGGCTTGAAATAAGAAGATATCTGTATTAAGTGTATTTATTATTAAATTCAAACTCTCGCCTCTCACTATGTATCGTTTTTCTTAAAAAGTATAGCTATTTCGAATAAATATAGGGGATTAGTTTGCTTTGTTATAATTTTTTAAAAATAAAATTCCAAATTCTTTGGCCAAATAACTAATTAACTTGATGGCTAGTGACTAGTTTGACGGTCTTTGGACCCAAGATTTATTGATGTTACCTGTGTAGTTCATTTGGGCTGTTTCTGGCCCAAGTAAAATAAAATCTGGCCTCTTTTTCTACCCAACAAGTTATTCCTTTTTATGAAGTCTACCAAAAGATTAGATATAATTGAACAAAATATCGATGTGCATATTTTAATATTTGTTTTATTGCTCAACATTTTAGTTTGAAAGTGTCTCTTTGAATTTTCTTAAATATTTGAACGAAAATAGCTGGTGAATGTGAAATATTTAATAGTCCTATAAGAGATTTTAGTCGATTATAAAAATATAACTACGTGTATGTGTTAGAATTATTTTTGGTCAAAAATATTTTTGAACTATAGTTTTTACATTAATTTTCAGAATTCGTGTAAATTGCCGTCTGTTAGTACTAATGACAAATTGACACATTACTTTGGGAAACAAAACGTGTAACTTTACTTTATTACTTAAATTAATTTAACCTTTTCTCGAAACAGCTTAACACTTTCTTATGTCTCAAGCACTCCTATTAATGAGTCTGATTTTAAAGAAAAGGAGAACAGAAAAAAGAGATTACTCCAGTCCCTATTCTTTTAACTCATAATAAAGTATTAATCTAACGAATTACGACTAACAAACTTGTAGAGTATTATTAACTCTAATTATGCAATTTTTTTTTATTTTTTTTTTGTGTGTGTATGGGTAGGAGGAGAAGGAGAGTTGTGGCTACGAAGACTTATAGCATATATAGTTAAATTTTTAAAATTAGTTTATTTTGAGAAAAAAAAATATTTTTGGTGAGAGGCATTTTGTGTTTGGCCGATAAATTTAAAAAATATTTTTGAATAGCAATTAGTATTTGGCCAAACTCTTTAAAGATATTTCTACGTATATTTTTTTCAAATTAGTACTTTCAAGAGAAGCTTTTCTTTTAATTTCTAAAAAATAGTTTTTCCTAATTTCTAAAAGCATTTATTTTCTTCAAAAAACTTAATGAAATACCTTATTTTTTAAAATAAATATATTTTTTTAAAATAAATACTTTTAATTTTATAAAAATTTGATCAAATAAACTATTAGACAGAGAAGCCGTATGGAGTCATTTTATGATGGTCCCAAGTTAGGTGTAAAATTAATTATTGAATCCCATTTTCTCTTGCTGTACTATTTGAGAAAGTACAATTCTAAAGGACAAACTATTATATATTAATTTTCATTTTCAGCATAGTTTATTTATTATTGTATTTGTTTTACACAGTAAAGTCTTTATATATTTTATTTTAGTTAAAAGTTTATTAAAAATAATTTATGTATTTTTATATAGTAAGAATTATAAGTATTGTATACATACCACCATCTCTAAATACAATTTATTGAATTATAATGAGTACGTTTTTATTGTTGTCTAATTTGAAGGGCGTATCTTTTTTTTTAAGAAAATCAACTTAAATAATCAACTCCTCCTCCCTGCACCACCACAAAAGAAAAGATAATAATAATAATAATAATATATATAATTAGTATATGATATATATATAGAGAGACTAAAGAGCTGTAAATATTCTTTTTCGAGCAGCTAAATGTGTAATTTTTCCGGTAAAACTGCTGCTATCTTATGTAAAAGTGTATAATATGTCGCTAGTACGGAGATTAATTATTATTATTATTATTATTTTCTTTTAGTTGCTGTTTTATTCAAACTGAATCAAATGACAACAAAATGACTTCAAGTTTTGCCAACGATTTCCTTGGACTATTTCAAACAAGTTTAAAGGCATTCACTCCAAGTTTCTCATAAAACTAATTAGAAATTCAAACTAACTTTTCAAGCTTGGTCAACAATAATGCATTATATTTTTAATACAATCACCATTTAAATCTTATAAAATTAGTGCTCTTACTATGATTTGAACCCCAAACATAATAACAAAAATTGAATTTGTCAACTAATAATCAAAAGAACATTAAATTGAAAAAGAGAAACAGAAAAAGTGACATAACTTTGTTTGTTTTTTAACAAAGGAAACAAAATCTTCAAGGATATAAACTTGGCAATGAATGAATGAACCAATTATAAACTTCAATTAATGAAAATAAGAATTTACAAAAAAAGTAAAAAAAAAAAAAATCTTCAAGGATACGGAGATAATTTTGAAAGCTTGAAAAAAGATAGGTACAATTTATCCCATAATCCTAAACTCCATGTGCCATTTAATAAGGAGTCTATTACTAATACATAAATTACAAATGTGGCAAAGGTATGGCAAACCATGAACCCTTTTAGTACAATTTTCACAAAAACATTCCATGTGTTAACCCATTGACCTTTTCGATGATTACTTATTACAATTAAATAAGTTCGAATTCTTTCCTATCACTTCAAATATATTACATTTTAAAATTATATTTATTGATTTAATAAATCATAAAATTCAAAATTTATTTTAATCGATGTGTTATAAACATATTTGTGTTGTAGTGAATGTCTATAAAGGTATTTGTATTGTACTAGATATATGTGTTTATATCATTGTGAAAGTCTATCTTTTGGAGAAAAGTTAGGAGAAATTATCCCTATAAATAGAGGGGTTCTCCTTCATTGTATTTAATCCAATAAAAGAGAAATAAGAACTTCTCTCCTTCTCTCTTTCTCTGCAATATTCTTGTTCTTTCTTTATTATTTCATAACACGTTATCAGCACGAGTCTCTGCCTTGAGCACTCACTTTGAAAGATTTGAGGTAAGAAAAATCAAAGTTTTCTTAGAAAGATGAAGGTTAGAATTTCTTGATATTTATGTATTTACTAATAACGATATCGATTTTGTATGTGAACTTGAGGACGACTAATTGATTCACTTGGCAATTCATGCCTCATAATTGTTCCAGAAGAACAATATTGTGAAAAATATATTTGTTCCAGAAGAACAATATAGTGAAAAATATAATTGTTCCAGAAGAACAATATTGTGAAAAATATATTTGTTCCAGAAGAACAATATAGTGAAAAATATAATTGTTCCAGAAGAACAATATTGTGAAAAATATATTTGTTCCAGAAGAACAATATTGTGAAAAATATATTTGTTCCAGAAGAACAATATTGTGAAAATATATTTGTTCCAGCAGAACAATATTGTGAAAATATGTAAGAGAAATCATCTATGCATACCTCGATTTGCTCCCGAAGTAGCAATATCTTAAAAGAGGTTTTAAGCTATCATATCTTATGTGGTTAAGGCATATTTAGATGATCATGTTCCATTCCTGAAGAATGAGAAATTGAAAACTTTGATAAATGTTACAAATATAGATCTAATACAGATCTAGTCCCTGAAGGGAAATCAAAGCATCAAAAATCCATATGGATGCAATGGGTCTTGGAGACACCACTAAAAGTGAAAACAAAGCATCAAAAATGCATATGGATGCAATGGGTCTTGGAGACACCATTAAAAGTGAAAACAAAGCATCAAATCAAGATCGTGCTAAGGCTATGATATTCTTGCGTCATCATCTTGATGAAATTCTTAAAATTGAATATCTCATGATCAAGGATCCACTTGTTTTGTGGAATAGCCTAAAAAAAAGGTATGACCACCTGAAGATGGTCATCCACCCAAAGACACGATATGATTGGATTCATCAAGACTATACGTCTGTTCATGAGTATAGCTCATCAACATTCAAAATTGTTTTAAAGTTGAAACTATGTGGAGAAACTATTTTGATATGATTGAATATGTGGTAGTATACAAAATTAATTGAGAGCTCCGGAAGAGCTAATGTATTACTACCTGAAGGAATGAAATTGTTGTATTAAGTCTCAAAAGGAAACTTATAAGTTTCAATGACATTGAAAAAAAAATAAGACTATAAATTATGGGAAGATCTAATATCTTCATGCTACTACAATTGAAGCGGGTTATAAATATTTATGTAAAAGATTACCCGATGGTTTTTTTATTTGTAGTACATAAATATGGGTATGATGATGAAATCACATACGAAAGTAAATCAGAAGTTTACTGAAATAAGTTGGCATACCGGTTGGCCATCCCGGTTCAAATGTGATGCAAAAATAATTGAGAATTCACGTGGCTATATGTTGAAGAAATAAAAGATTCTTCAAGAATTCTCTTGTGTTGCTTGTTCTCATGATAGAATGATCTTGATCAGCTAAGATTGGAATTATATTCCGTGAAATTTTGGAACTTATAAAAAGGTGAATATGGGCCCATTCACCTACCATGTGAACCGTTTGCTAATAGATGCATCCATGGTATGGTCACATGTGTTTTGATATCAACTTACAATTGATTTTTGTAAGGTTGTTGCTCGAATTATTAAATTAAGAGCATAGTTCCAAATTATAAAATCATGTTGATAATGCTGATTCATATCTATGTTGGTTTAGCGAAAATTGTATGCCTCCAATTAAAGCTAAATCATTGGTTATGAGAATAAAACTCCCAAATAAAATTTGGTATGAGATATGTTTATTTAACATATAGCAACACTTGAATGCATCAAGCCAACAAGGTTCCCCTATCACAATTGGTTCAGGGTCTGGGACCAAATAATTCCATCTAAAATTTGAATGTGCGATATATGATTGAATTGCCCCACCACAACGCACAAAGATGGGTCCCCAAATGAGCTTGGGGAGTAAATGTTAGTTTTTCTAACATTAGGGGGAGAAGTGATTAGCAACTGAAAATTGAGTGTGGGATGAATTATCTAGATCCTCGGGAAAAAGAAAAGTTGCAAATGCTCCAATGGAAAGTCCTTGAAGGATAGAGTCTATGAGACGCCTGAAGCGTGATAGACCAAACGGTTCCAAATATAGAACTTCTTGAAAAAGAAGAGGAGCAAGTGCTTAAGATGGTCATAATGATGAGGCAAGTGCTTTAAGAAAGCACCACGATATAACATTTCACAAAACCTTGGCAAAGGTTCAGTTACCTGAAAATGACGAAAAATGAAGAGATCTCAATAAGTTATGTCGCATTGGAACTGATCGTTGACGATATTTTTGATACAATATAGTGCGCAATATTGTAAAAGATTGTGAGGATCTGAATTCTACATCTATTAAAGCATGCTGATGTAGAAATAATTATCAAGTGAAATGATGCGTATTGATAAGCATAAAGCTTATTGGACCTGTAGTCTAGACACTAGAAGATGTCATGCATTTAAATATTAATGAATGCTATCACTTGATAAAATTTATATGAAAATCATGAAGGATTCAAAATGCATGAAGCATTTACAAGTTTCTTTAAACTTGTTCATAATTCTTATATGAGGAAATCCTTGGTCCTGAAATACCATATCTTACTGTGATTGTTGCACTAATATATCTTGCTAATACTATAAGGCATAACATTCGGTTAATTTGTTAGCAAGTCTGGATCTTGTTGATTATGCTAATGCAGGGTATCTATCTGACCTACACAAAGCTCTATCTCAAACTGGCTACGTGTTCATATGTGGAGGTACTGCCATATCTTGGAGATCTATAAAGCAGTCTCTGGTAGCTGCTTCATCAAATCATGCTGATATAATAGATATTCATGAAGCAAGCCGAGAATGTGTGTGGTTGAGGTCCATGATACATCTCATTAGAGAAAAATGTGGTTTGAACTGTGACAAAGTACCCACAATTTTGTATGAAGATAATGTTGCATGCATAGCACAACTAAAGGGAGGATTCATAAAAGGAGATAGAACGAAGCACATCTCGCCAAAGTTTTTCTACACACATGAGCTCCAAAAGAATGGTGATATCAATGTGCAACAGATTCGTTCAAGTGATAATGTGGCTGATTTATTCACCAAATCTCTACCAACTGCAACTTTCAAGAAGATGGTGCACAAGATCGGGATGCAAAGATTCAAGGATGTTCTCATTAGGGGGAGTTAATACGCGCTGTACTCTTTTTCCCTTGCGAGGTTTTGTCCCACTGGTTTTTCCTTGTAAGGTTTTTAACGAGGCAGCCAAAATGCGTATTATTAGATATGTGTACTCTTTTTCCTTCACTAGATTTTTTCCCACTGGGTTTTTTTTCTAGTAAGGTTTTAACGAGGCACATTATCTATCAAATAGACATTCAAGGGGGAGTGTTATAAACATATTTGTGTTGTAGTGAATGTCTATAAAGGTATTTGTATTGTACTAGATATATGTGTTTATATCATTGTGAAAGTCTATCTTTTGGTGAAAAGTTAGGAGAAATTATCTCTATAAATAGAGGGGTTCTCCTTCATTGTATTTAATCCAATAAAAGAGAAATAAGAACTTCTCTCCTTCTCTCTTTCTCTACAATATTCTTGTTCTTTCTTTATTATTTCATAACACGATGCTAATATTTATAATAGAAGGATATAACATATTTTATGCAATTGCGTCAAAGGCACGCTTGAAAACACAAACAATTTTCTTTTGTTGACGTTGGGCGATTTAATATAAAATATTATTTAATAAAAATATTTTATTATAAATTTTAAAAAATATATAAATATATTTAATAAAAATATTTTATTATATATTTAAGTATTTAATTAAATAAATTAATAAAAAAAATCTGTCGGCGAGTTTAAGGGGCAATCAATGTTTAGCCATAAAATAGAATATAGAACTAATACGCCACCATTTTAAGTACTCATATAAGTACCAATCTGCAGAAGTAAATTTGACTTATTAGATAAGTTATAGTAGTAAAAATAAATAAATAAATATACTTTTAAAATTTTCTCATAATTTCATATAATAATTTTAAAATATGAAAGATAATAATATATGTAATGTGATGTGGTTCAAAAATATTAAAACAGTTTAATTTAGGGGTGAAAGTACCAAGCAAGAGGTACATTGGGAACCATCACACCTCCAGGCTCCAGCTTTCAGGATTGCCACCTGTCTTCCACACTAATACGTGTACTCAAAATAGTGCCAATTATTATTCTCATGAAAACATAAAATATTTAACTTAAATGCATTAGATTTTTATAGAAATATTTTTTTATTTAAATTATAAATAATCATAAGGAATTATTTTCTAGGATATCATTACATTAGGAGGTTTCTTTATTCTTAATTTATTGTTCCTAATTAAAGGAACTCAACTAGAATGCAAATTAGTTTTTGTATCCATTGCTACTTCTTCGTTCGGTTTGCACCTTTTGATCGCATTGTTATTTTTCACAAAGACAGTAAGAACTTTTTATAGTAATTCTTTTATGTAATAGTGTTTCATTATAAATGGTTTTGGAATATTTATTATATTACGTTATATTATATATTTATTATAATAATTAAAAATAAAGTTTGACAAACTAAGTTTGGAAGTTTTTTTTTTAATCACATGTTGAGATGGCTAATATTTGACTTGTCTATGACATTCAAGTTGACGGAGCCATATGTTAGCTATTGTCTTGATGTCCCATTGGAATCAAAGTCCATAAACTTATTGTCATCTTTTTGACTCAAAATTAAGAATCTAATTTCAAAATTTAGATGCTTATAATTAACACAAGTACCACAACAACATGAATTTGATAGAATAATTGAAGTTTCTTTAATTTTAATTAAAAATTTTAAATTTAAATTTTATATATACGTGATAAAACTTTTATTAGAAATTGAGCCATCATAATAATCCTGCAATTGTAATTTAAATTAGTTAAAACTCTAATACTGATATCAAACATTAAGTAAAAAATAGAAAAAAAATTAACTACTAATATAATCTAAGTAGCCCCCCTCACATCATAAATATTTGGAACCTAGTTTCAAGATCTTCCACTCCTTTAGAAATGACAATTCATGTCATCACTAATTCCTTCCACAGTTCTCTAAATTAAGAAGAAATAAAGTAATTTAGAGAAATAAAGTCATTAGGAACTAGATTTTCTGTCTCAAGCAGGAGAGAGTAATGAATTTGCAATCATTTCGCAAGGCCAAATTATTAAAAAAGTTTCTTATTTTGAAAAATAATTTTTTTATCAGAGGTGGTTTTTGAAAAAAGATTTTCTTTTTTGGAGTAATAGTTTTTTTGTTTAATTAATTAATTTAGAAAATATTTTTACCAATGATAAAAGAATAATTTGTATTTGATTAAAAAATTTAAATTTTTTTAAAGAAAAATTAATTTCTTTCATCTTTTGAAAGACAATTTCTGTTACTACCCAAAAATATTTATTTTTTTATTTAAAATTTGATCAAACATCTTAATACTCTAAAATAATTATTTTTAAGGAAAATAAGCACTAGTAGAATAAAAAGATTATTAATTTTAATAAAAATTTTAAAAAAAATAAATACTAGTAAAATTTAGAATCTGTTTGAATAAGTTTATGATGATTTGTTTTTATTACTTTAATTTTAAAAAGAGATACTTAAAAATATTTGTTTATTTTATTATAAAATTATTTTAATTTACAAATACCTAAAATAAATTGTGAGTAAAGTTTGATGAGTCCGTCCAAAGCAAGTTGATATTGTGGTTCAAGCAATAGAAGCCATTGAGTACGTAGGGAGAAAAATTAATTTCTTTTTAAAGTTCTATCACACTCTCGTATCATGATAACTAATTTATTGGAGGATGTGAAATCATAAACCATTTAAGAACTAACATAGGACGGAGATATTTTAGCAAATCATTCAAGAAAGTGATTATTTTTGGTTAAGTAGATTTTTATGTTAAAAACTTAGTAAAATTCATTACACAAACTACACCTCCGAAGAGCATAATCCTTTTCCAATTAAACATTTCACATGTCACGTGATAAAGTAATTGTTTTTAATTTGGATATGTTATTTTAATAATTGCATTAAACTCAATTAAGAAATAACTTTTTGAATAGATCATTAATAATAAAATATTACCATAGATAGTTTGGTAGTTCTATTGCCTCAAGAACCTTAGCGTCATTAGGATAGAAATAGAATAGAATTCTACTTACAACACACTCACCAAAATTGGATAAATATATTCATGTATTAAAAGATAATATTATTAGGTAACTAATAGAATTGAAACTTAACGAATGATTAATGCAAATATGTCGTATTTCTAACTCTGTTGTTGACTAAGATTTTAGATATACATCCACTTCAAGACGGAAATTAATTAAATATGATTTTTCCTGGTTGAAAACAATTTAAATAGGTCATTTAATTTTCTGAAGTTTGATTAAATATAGTTAAGATAAATAAACGTATGACAATAATAGAAGATTAGTGACAGGGTAAGTGAACAATTTGATTATTAAAGGCCGGAAGCCATATTTTAAATATTTAATCGTTGAAATAAGACTATATATGAGAATCGAAATGACTTCTGCCAGAAAATGAATTAGATTATTTTTCTTGAGTACAGCACTTTAAACAAGTTAATTTAAATTAAAATCTATCAAAAGAAATATTTGGGAGAAAAAAAAAATTAACTCATTTGACAGGGAAATTTTAGACTGAACTAGAAAAAAAAACCTTTTGAAATTTATTTTTCCTCAAAAAAAAGACGACTTGTGGATTCACACCCCCACAAAAAAAAAATTAACAATATTTTTTTTTGTTTTCTAAATCAGTATTCACATTAGAACTACACTAAATATGAATTTGCGTCGAAAAATTTCACATTAATATTATATAATTCTTAATAAAGATGACTTCATTTTAACGGCCGAATCCAAAACTCTACTACAAGGTAAAATATATTTTTATCCATTTATTTTTAACAAATATCTTGAAAAAGATGTACTATTTAGTATTTTCTTGAATGTGTAAAACTCTCTCCATTTAAATAAAAATAAAATTGAAAAAACATCATTAATATCTTCTTGATTATCTAAAACATCACTTATTTTAAAATAAAATCAAAATGCTAAAACACCATTTATTTTGAAATAAAGAAAGTATTGGCCAAGATAAGAATAATAATAGAACGGGTGTAGTGTGATTGCGAAACAAACCTACACAAATTCGCCACACAATATAATTTGATATTTTTAAATCACCGCGACGCATAAAATCACACTGCTATAACTTCACTTTCCTAATTATGACTTCAGTTTGTTGATTTTAATTTCCTATTTAAATATTTTTTTAATGGCATGTTACTTGTGAGCTTTGAAAGATGAAGCATGTCATTTCCGGGTATGCGGGCGGCTCAATGCAGTGATAGATGAGCTTAGGATCACAAATTTTTTGCTTCAATAAGTTCTCAATATATATATAAACATAAATATAAAATTTAAATTAAAATAACTTAATTTTATCAAATTTATAATTAAAAAGGTGATTTCGTCTCTAATTTTTTCTTACCATTTGAACAGTTCTTTCATAGTCTGAGGATTGTAACTTATAAGTGGAATAACGTAAAAGTATTATGCTTTGCTTGGTTCATGGGGTAAGAGATACAACTATAATTTTGATTGGCTTTCTCATTATTATAAGTAATAATTTAGTAAGGAGCATTTTGATACTTTGCTTGGTTCACGGAGCAAAAGAAAAAACTAGTATTTGATTAGTCTTTTTTCCATAATTTATTAAGGAATAAGGAGTTAATTAATATACGTTAATTCTCCTCTACTATTGACGTTTCTACGTGCTTAGATATGTTGACATTGAAGGTAATAGAAAACTAATTAATCTTTATTTAATTAGGGCAATAAAGAAGAGAAGGTATAATTGTACTTTTGATCTCACAATTAAATAAATATTTATTTGGTCCTCAAATTTTTAATTAAATACATTAGACTTTCAATTAGAAAGAGCACGTAATTCTGATCTCGTAAAGCAAGAAATTTTATTTCCTTGTATGTTACATGTGATAAACATAAACTTGCTTAAAAATATATACTCTTACTTTGGTTAATTTCTCCCTTTCTAATATTTTTGTTTTTAATTTGTGAGTCAGGAAAAATATTTTTTTATATTTTCAAAGTAAATATATTACCTAATGATTTCTTTTAATTTATAAATATAAAAATAGGAATGACCGTTTAGTTGCACAATTAAAGAAAAGGGGCCTATATTATCGCAATTGAAGATTATCAGAATCATCTTCTTCTCTATTCGTTTACTCTGTCACCTCAAAACTGTGTAGACTACCAAGTCTTTTAGTCACCCCTCACCCTCTCTCCTCCCTTCCCCCTTCTCTTTCTCTCCCTATTTTAGAGATCTTTTCTTCTCTCTTTTTCTCCAAAGCTTCTCATTTTCTTGATTCTTTATTTAAGCCCACATGTGTATGTATCGATGATTAATTTTTTTTTTTTTTTTGTGTGTGTGATAACGTAATGGAACCGATACGCTTTCCTTAAGTTCATAAATTTTGTCTGTTTTTCTGTACCCAAAGTCAACATGCAAGCTTTGAATCAGCCAAGTTGATTTATAACCAAGTCCAAGAACACCTTTTGAGGCCCGCCCTTCGAATAAAGGAAACAAATTGTTTGCAGAAAAGGGGAAGAATTTTTTTTAAAAAAAAATTAAAGATGAAGAATGATGAACAAGCTCTGTTTCTCTTTGGCATTTCTCTTTCAACCCGACCCAGATGGCAACAGTTCCTCTTGTGCTCTTCTGGGTTCTTCTTTGGGTATCTCGTTAATGGCGTCTGTGAGGCAAGTTTTATGAATCTGTGTTTTTCTTCTGCAAATTTTTTGTTCTGGAGTTTGGTCACCAAGAATTGTCATAAAGAAATGAAATTGAGTTTCCCATTATTATCTGGTGTTTGGTCACCCAGAAATGTCATAAAGGAAGGGTTTTGAATTTTTAGTCAACAAGAATTTTCACAAGGAGAAGCAGTTGGAAGTTTTTGTTTTTGATTTCTTTTCCTTTTTGCATTTTTAGTACTATGACTTGGGCTTAATTTTTTGGCTTAAAATGTGTTTGATTTCATGTTATGAGTTCTTATGTGTTTTCAATTTAAAATTGATTATATTAGAGGACAGTTCTGAGTTTTGTCACTATTATTTGTTTAATGAGGGATTTGTCTCTGACAATGTAGTCTTGAATGCACCAGGTTTGTAACATAATGTGGAGATCATTATCATTAATAATAACTCATTTATATAATTTTTGTTTTCTAATGTCTGTGCAATGTTGAATTTCTTTTCCTGGGACCCCATTGTGGTCCATTTTGCAGAAGAAGTAATTCTCTTTACTGTTAGATAAAGAAATTGATGTTTTCCAACTTTTGCCTGTATTTTCACTTCAAGGGCCCTTGCTTTTTTCCTTATTACGCAAGTGTAGCTAGCTGTTTATCATAGTTTTTCTTGCTACATGTTATTCCTGGAATTAATTGACATCATATTGGACTTTACTAGTGCACTTAAGTACTTTCCTTTGTAAAGGTGAAGCTGATTTTAGCTTTTCCAGTGTCATGATTTAGAATTTGCGTAAATGGTTTCAAATATCTAGTATGTTGAGGGGCGAGTGCCTACTAGAACATTACTCTGTTTTCTTAGCTTATAAGCTATATACCGAAGTATTTCTCTCTCGCAGCTGAGTTACGAAGCATGTTCTATATCTTTCATGATGAGCATATTATGAATATGTCTGATTTTAGCTTAATTTTTATGTTCAATTACAGGAATATGTGTATAATAGGCTTCAATTCAGGTAATTTGACATGTCTCTTTTAGGATCATCAGTAATTTTTTTGGCTTGATCTGCATTTAAAGATTAATATGGTTATGTGGTGGGTATTTGACTAAATGCAGCTATGGATGGTACTTTACCTTTGTTCAAGGAATGGTTTATGTGGCTCTGATTCATTTCCTCAATGGTTTTACTCCTAAGCAAATGGTGAACCCGTGGAAGGATTATGTTAAGCTCTCTACAGTTCTCATGGGCTCACATGGGTTAACCAAAGGGTCATTGGCTTTCCTCAACTATCCAGCACAAATCATGTTCAAATCTGCCAAGGTGAACAGCTAAGTCAATTCCTCTGTTTCTAGCGGAGAGATGATGCTCGTCTCTAATATATTAAATTGTGGAAGCAGCCTAGATGAAATTTGTAGACTAAATCATACGAACCAGCGATCCCCATCTTTGGAGAATGTGGTACACCAATTTTATGATAGATCTTGAAGGACCTTTAAGATGTTTCTTCAGCTTAATTTATCAATAAGAACAATAAGGGGAAAAAATAAACAATATGATATTTCAGTTACCAAGTGCCTTGGACATGCTCCTTGGCAACTGTCTTTCCATTAACATAAGATTTTTCGCAATTACATTCGTAACTTTTTATTCTTCATAGTTCATGACAGAATATGATTAAAGATAATTTTGGTAACCGATTTTCCTGTGGATAACAGCTGTGTCTCTCATTGATAAGTGGGATAGAGGTTTATTTAGTCGTTGCTTTACAAGCTTCATTCCAATTTACAAATATTCCAGGTTTTGCCGGTCATGATAATGGGGGCTTTTGTGCCTGGTCTGCGACGAAAATATCCACCCCATGAATATATATCGGCAGTACTCTTGGTAGCAGGCCTGATTCTTTTCACCTTGGCTGATGCACAAACCTCCCCAAATTTCAGCGTAATTGGTGTGCTAATGATATCTGGTGCTTTGATTATGGATTCCTTTGTGGGTAATTATCAAGAGGCCATCTTCAAGTCAAATCCTAACACGACACAGGTTTATTTCATGTGCTTTTGCATTCAGTATGATGCTTAATCATGAGAATAACCGTTCATGACAAACTTGTGACTAATTCACACCTTTTGGATTGTTTAACTTTTAACAGATGGAGATGCTCTATTGTTCAACAATTGTCGGCTTTCCTATCTTGTTCGTGGCTATGATTGTAACAGGAGAACTAAGGATAGCATGGCCTGCATGTGCTCAGGTAATCATCACTAGAACACATGCATCTTGTTTCAGCATAACCTTGTTTCCTGCTTACCTTGTTTCTTTTTTTCCTGCAGCATCCCTATGTTTACGGGGTCTTGGTGTTTGAAGCCTGCGCTACTTTTGTGGGTCAAGTGTCTGTCCTTTCCCTCGTAGCACTATTTGGTGCTGCCACTACTACAATGGTTTGTTTCTATTTAGACCTCTCCTTTAGTGAAATTGTTTGATTATCTCATTGTGACCGTGTATACATCTCCAACCTGAACTTGCAATTTGCTTGAACGTATGGAATTTGTTAACTGATTTGAAATTATCAGATTACAACTGCAAGGAAGGCGGTAACACTATTGCTTTCATACATAATATTCACGAAGCCTTTGACCGAACAACATGGTACCGGATTGCTGTTGATGGCTATGTGTATCATAATGAAGATGTTGCCTGAAAACAAACCCCCACAGCCCAGGCCGCAGAAAACTATCCCTCTTCAACAAACTGAAAAACCGCGCGAGACTGAAGATAACAGATTTCAAATAGGCACTGAAGTGGAAGAAGAGAAGAGACCTTTGGTCTAAGAACAAAAAGTAGAGACTCTAGTTTTAGTCTTATTATTTCAATTTTTTATTAGCTTATAGTTGTAATATGGCAACAAAATGCTAAGCTCATTTTTTTTTTTTAAAAAATATTTACTTTCTTGCAATTCATCTAAGGTGGTAAACATTTGTCAGAAGCAATTTGTTTCTCTAAGGGCATTTAGTCCCTCTTAATATGATGAGTATGGATGCAGTAACGGTAAGTTGTATAGGCTGGGGATCTTCTAGTAGGCGACAGTAACAGTAAATGTTACTACTAGTGATCCTTCTATATGAAAATTATATTGATAAAAGTGAAAAGTTAAAGGTACAAATGACAACTACATTGTACAACTTCTGAAGCAATAATCTTAATTCTTTTTCGTCCCAATATTTGTTTTGACCAAAAGTTAGGATGAAAACTCATACTAGCAGAACACTAATTTGTGGACAGACGGTGCGTTTTTAACTTGTTTTAGATTTAAGTCTAGCCTTGATAACTGTGATCTAATGGTAAATGAAGGATGGTTTTCTCTCCGTCAGCGTGGTAAAAAAGTGAAATATTTAGTCGCACATTAAACCTTTTTTATCTGAGTAAGACAGATGGCTAATTTCGTATTTCCTCCATAAGAAGATAACCTGCCATTATAGATTAAAAGCTTATGAATTTTATTTCGGACCGAAAATTATCTTATATCTTATGTGTAAACAAATAATGAAAGATTTAGTTTTAATTATTTAGATCTCAATAATTAAGTCGGTTTATTTTTTAGATTTAAATTTTAGTTATTATTATTATTTTACAATCACTTAAAGAGTAATAAATTTAAATGATTAAGATTTATATTGAAGTTTTAATATTATTATTATGTAAAAAAAATTCACAAAAATAACAGTTCATCACTATTCTATCTGCTTTTATTACTAATTGTAGATATTGTCGCTGTCACGCACTATTACTAACTAATACCACCCACAATTACTATTGTCGACAATCACCACAATCGATTATTATTACCATTAGTCATTATTTACAATCATCACTATCAACCACCATTATTACTATTAACAATCATCATCATTAGCCATCACTATATATATCGACAACCAACATCATCATTCACCATCACCATTAACTATTACTAACATTGAGATATCGATGTCACTCCCAAATGACATCAACGCTACTAAATGCCTTATATTTTTATGTTATTAATATAATATTTAGTTAATTTAGTATTTTATTTGATTGAGAGAAATAAGCCAATGGAATAACCTAATGATTCTAGGTTGATGTTGATCAAGAAGATACTATTTTCATATCTATTAATTTTTATATTTAAATAAAAAAATAAATTATTTGATTGCTTAAGGTTAGAACGTCTTAATCTTAGTATAGAGCATTAAAAACAAATGAAGCCTAAAATGGGCAAAAGTTATTAAATCAAGGAAGCAAAGATGAAGGATAGTGTGCCGGCCACACGACATTAATGAGATGCTAAAAAGAGGAATGGGACACGTGAAGGAAGAAGAAACATCCATGGATGACCAATTCTCACAACACTAAATAACAGCTAAACACGTGTGCAAACGTAAAACATCTTTTACCTTTGCTTTGATAGTGGAGGAAAAACAAAAAAAGGAGTAAAAGAGAGAGAAGTGAAGTGTTCAGAGAAAATGGCGGAAACCAACAGCAACGGTGGATTCAGTGAGGCGGCAGCGTCAGCGCCATTACTGAGATCAGTAGATGGAGAATTGGAGAGAGGAAGGGGGAACAATGGGAGACCTAAAGAGCCATGGAAAGGAGAAGTAGTGAAGAGCATTGTGTATGCAGGGCTTGATGCCATTGTCACTTCTTTCTCCCTCATTTCTTCCATCTCTGCTGGCCATCTTTCCTCTGGTACCCATTTTGCTCAATTGTATTTACACTACTACTCATTTGGTTCTCATATCCACATTAGATCCCCGATTAATCGCTATTTGATTACTAAAACTTTTATTAGATGTTAGTGTAAATGATGATCTCAAACACTATAACAAACAATATTTTTAAAGTTGTAGTAAAAACCTTTAAACCCTCACATAGTAATAATTGTCATTTTAAAATTGCAATAAATCTGCAAAAAGCAAATACAGAGTGCAGCTGAATGAAATCCTAGCAGACACAAAGAAACATTACCTGATTACTGCTCATTTGCCTACAATGTCTTGGTACGACAGAGTTAATCGACACCTTTATGCCAGTGGGGGTAGCAGATATTCAGTCTGAATAATCGAGGTGTGTTTAGAACATGCCTGGACACCAGTACACCACCGTTATAAAGTTCCTTCTAGTGCAATCAGTAGCTTTTGGAAAACCAAAATAACAAAGATCGAAATGCACGACATTCATTGAATAAATTAATGTGTTACATAATCATTATATATAGTTTCAGATATATTTGAAGAAGATCAGTTTCACTTATGAAGATTTATGGGGAATTCCACCATGTTTAAGAATAAATTTTGGGGCATGACCTCCTTTTACTGGGCAGGGCTATTCACAAGAAGTTGGCAAAGAATACCATTTGACTTGAAGGTCTTTGATTCACCTTGGTATTTTCCAGCTATATAGCTTTCCATTTGTGTTCGTGCTTCCGTGATTTAAAACTATGATATATTGATTACTTGTTCCCAGCCTTTTCCTAATGATTAAAAATTATTCCCATTAGTTGCTTAAACATAATTACTAGCTGCTAGATTAGTCTTGAACAAATCATTTTCTAGAGAAAAGTATATCAATGAGTCCTAGCAGAGCAGCCTTGTGATGATTTAGCTGAACTTGAGAATTCTTGTATATCATAATGATCATTGAGTATCAGTATTCTACATTGGACTGAAGGATGTTACGCGGAGAAGAATTATGTTTGGATCCCACACAATGCTGACTAGCATTTAACTGAATTGCTCTTCGAAAAGCTCTGTCCATTTAGAACTTGTTATTGACTCCATCCAAGATTAGTTGAGCTTTAGGTAACTTAAAGCTTCACAGCTAACATGATCAGTCGCTCAAAAATACTGTAACCTGACTAGTGGAGGTTAAAATAACTAATTTTACAGTCCTCCCAAACCCTTCCTAGGAGGAGGTTATAATTGGTTATTCATGGATTGTAGCTTACTGTGTGTGTGTTGCTTTTCTTGCAGTTGATGTTTTAGTGTTGGGTTTTGCCAATCTAGTCGCTGATGGAATATCTATGGGGTTTGGGGACTATGTGTCTAGCAGCACGGAAAAGGATGTGGCAGCCAAGGAGAGGACAGTAACTGAGTGGGATGTCATTAACCAACACAGGCCTCAGAAGCAGGAATTACTTCGACATTATCAGGAACTTGGAATGAATGATACTGATGCTAATACAGTATGCTTTCATCCTGTACCTGAATGCTCCTCTGTTTTTTAAGTATGAAGTTCTAGTTGTGCATCTTTTAATCAGTAGATTCCAGTGATTCCCTGCAGGAGTGTTTCTTTGTGGTCGAGATACGATAAACATTAGGACTCTAGGTGTTGTCCATGAAAATGACATAGTGTTTGAGGATTAAGAATCTAACTTCACAGTGTTCCGTGTGTTTTCATCCCTTCTTTTCTTAGAAGGTGTGAATAAGAGATGCTTGTAGTGTTCAATTTTCAACTTTGAGGTATTACTAGTTGAAGGTTAAAAATTCCTCTAGTTTTTGCTTCAGTTGCACTCATGTTTCTGGAAGTTAAATGAGCTATAAGCTGAAAACAGGATAAGTCTTCTAATGCTGCTGTGATATAGCTGCCTGCAATTAACAATCTCTATTTGCTTGTGCAAGGTGGTGAACATATTTGCCAAGTATAGGGACATAATGGTGGATGAGAAGATGGCAACAGTGAAGGGATTATTGCCACCAGATGAAGCTGACAAACCATGGAAGAATGGGCTAATCACATTTGCAGCCTTCATCGTGTTCGGTTGTGCCCCACTTCTAGCATTCATCGTGCTCATCCCGTTCACAAATAATGACACATACAAGTTTATAGGTGCCTGTGTGTTCTCAGCAATTGCCCTGGCAGTGCTGGGGATAGCTAAGGCCAAGATTGCTGGTCAGAGTTATGTACTTTCTGCCGGCATCACCCTTTTCAATGGACTCATTGCCGGGGCAGCCGCGTATGGTATTGGCTGGACACTCAGGAATGTTGCTGGCCTGGAAGAGTGATCACTCACTAGTCACTATTATGTTGCAAAACTGGTTTTGCTGTTAAAGCAAGCTCAGGGTCACAGAAAGAGAGAGCACTTGGTGATTCCTAGTATTTAACCATTTTTGTGACTACAAAGTCGTGTTCTTAACGATCTTGAAATATTACTGTCCTAACTTTATGTAGTGAGTGACCCTTTTTGTCTGACTAATGTACTTTTAAGTTAAGGGTTCCAATGTAATGGGGATGAGAAGGAAAAGCATTGAAAAACGAATGACCTGACGAAAATCTGCTCTTTCTTTTTCCTTTTTGTTTTTGGGCAACTCATAGTGGACTAATTTAAATTTACGCGGTGTTAGGTCAAGGAGCTCTCATATTCTCAAGATTCAAATTCGAAATCTCTCGTTAAAAATGAACATAAAATTTTAATTTAGGTGACTAATGTACGGAAGAAAAAACATTTGAAATATAGTAACTTGATAAAGAGGTTGTATATGGGTAGATGGAAAAGAAGAATGGATCACATAAGTTCTACATTTCTATTACAAGAGACGAAAATCGTACTATAATAGTATCATGTATTTTTCCAACGTCAGTAGTTGATGGACAAAGGCTTAGCACAACCTAATACTCTTAATAAACAAGATCGTTACCAAAATCTTTGCTTAAATAGCCATCTTGAATTGTCCAAACTTGGGTATACATCTAGATTCCGCCAGGAAATGTTAACCTGAAATGCAGGCTCGGTTTGCCTTCTCCAAATCAACAAGAGATCATTACCTAAATATTTGCTCAAATAGCTATCTTGCAGAATGTAAAATCTTGGGTTAGATTTATCTAGAGTTCCTCGGTCAATGCTAATTGCAATGCGTGCTCTGCTTCCCTCAGGAAGAGACGAGTTAGTTGTTTCTGCCCTCGCCGGTATATTATGCTGGATTGCTTATTTCTGCTCAGCAAATGATTCTGGGCAATGTCACTGCTCCTGGATCTGCAGTGAACCACCCAATAAAGTTAGTTTCAACAAAGTTAAACCCGCATGCAAGTTTGATGTTGGTAACTCCAGTAATAAAAACTTCTCTTAATCGTATAAATTTGGGACTAGTTTCCGATCATACTCTTTGCAATCTTCTGGGATTTCTGCGGTGCAGGCTTTCTCAAGTAATTCAGTGTCATTCTCCTCTGTTCCTGAACCCTCTTCCAGATCCAACATCCTTCAAGAGCAAACAAAGTTTAGAGAGTAAACAAATGAAAAAAAGAATATTATAACTGTCTGAGAGATACGAGTAGCACAAATAATCTATAGGAAATCTTTCACTTCATCTCATTTTCCCACCAAATTTGATGAATTTACAGAATTGGATCAAGACGGAGTAGACTGTTCCTGAAACACTGTGATAAGGAAATGGACCTTAGGTTGGACTCAATGCCAAAAGCTAGCTATTGAGAGGAGGATTACCCAAGACCATATAAGGAGTCTATGTCCTCATCCCTTAGCCGATGTGGGACACCAACACGCCCTGCACCGCCAGAACTGGACATCTGGAGATTGCCATGATAAAAGAAATGAATCTTGCACCTAACTAAAACCCAAAGGCAAGCTCATGAGGGAGGATTGTCCAAGACCATATAAGGAGTCCATGTTCTCGTCCCTTAGCTGATGTGGAACACCAACACACAGCAACAGCTTTTTCATGAAGATTCCGTTTTTTCTACATAGATTTCTCAATGCAAATCGAGAATGACAAAAGTGAACGTTCTGCTCTAATGATCACAGCCATTGTGTTATGGATGACTGTTACTTCGTCTGTGTGGAACTGCACTCTTAATCAAGAAACCTCAACCAACTCAATTCCCATTGTGTTATGCAGAAAAATGAAAATAATGAACCAGCAAGAAATGTAGGAAGCATAAATAGATACAAGCAATTTCAACTTTTTGGCTATAGGGAGTATTAAGATGCTCTTCCTGACGTTTCATGAAAATTTTCAGGAAGAAGGATGGTAAGGAGGATAAACCATAATCAGCTTTTGGCTGACTCTTTGATTCCTGTTGATCTGTCATTTCTTTAGGGTTTGAGAGGTGGCGAGGGCTAAATAAGCACATTTTGGATCTAAAGATGAACATCCACTATGTAATAACTTTGGTGCTACACCACCACTGGCAGCATATGATAGTACTAGGAAGAAGATTACTTCATGTTAAGCAGATCAACAAGAAGTTGTAAAGCTCCAGAATCTCCACAAGCCTCCCATATTGCTGCTTGAACTTCTGTGTCAGTTGGCTGCCTTTCTTCTCCAGATCCAACAAGCTTTGAGAAATATAAAAGAATTAGTGATCTGTATAAAATGGCTTTTTCTTGCTTAAGCGGTTAGAAAGATTAATAAGATTAAAAATAAACCAATGGAGAAAACCTACTACTCCCTCTACCGTTTTATGTCTCACACTTCCATTTTCAGTCTGTTTCATAAAGAATAACACCTTCCTCTATGTGCTCTATCAAACACCTTCACAAGGAGTACTAATGAAGCATCTGTACTCTTTTTAATCTAATTGAAGACATGGCAGTGTTGCATCTTGGTTTCTCATGACTCCTAAAGGGAGAGCAGAAATACAAGAGTTTAGTACTTCTTTGTAAATTCATCAGTTTAAATTCTATGGAATCTTTTAGTTAATTTATAGCAAAAAACTTACACATCCTTTAACATGTCTATAAATTACTCCATTAGCAGTTATATTTTAATTCAGAAAGAGCATTTTAGCATACAGCTTGCTAATTTTCACCCAGTTCATGTCCATTACACATGATTGTAGAAGCATTAAGACATCAAGTTCCCAACAATGGAACAAATGAATCTATATAGTCGCAGAAGTCAAAAGAAAAAATCTAATTAACCTAAGAGATTCATGAAATTTCGTGTGACCAAGTATTCATAGAACTGAAACTGGAGTTGTAGGAACTATTAACCAGAAGCATATTTGGGGTTTTCGGTTTTTATCCATTCTTTTCCATTTCAAAAAAATGTGAAAAAAAAGCCAGCAGATGTTGCTGAAGATGGATCTTACCTCCTCAAGTAGGGAAGAAACACGATAAAGCTCATTTTCTTTCATTGCTAATGTTCTCAATGCATTCAAAAAATCTGCAGGAAAGACTAGCTTATGCAAGTAAGAGGGCGTCTTTCGCTGACCACTCCAACTATAATTGCAAACTTGACTACTGACGGATTTTTCTTTGTCTTCCACAGATGAGTTGGATGGAGGGAAAAATCCACGATTTAGCAAACTTCGTGGTAAGAGACATCTCAATTCAGCTTTCTGCAGACAGAGATGAGCTTATCACTGCAAATAGAGAGACACCAAGCCTGACTCTTGTTTGAGAGTTCTATGAGATTATTTGTAAGACAAAATCTGCTGACCTGTGCTTCAAGAAGTTGAGCTTTGGACTCCGAGAAATCAACGTTTTGAATAGCCTCTACAGGATAATGAACCTGAAATTTGTTTTCCAATTGCGTATGTTTAATCCAGATTAATACTATCTGTTATTTGACCAGCTAAAGAAGGTAAGCATCCAAGCACATTGATGAGGATGAAGTAGCTCAAGGTCTTTACTAAGAACCTTCGTCAATTGTTTCTGATCCATATGGACCTCTTAATACTCAGGTGCTCCATGAGGTTGCACTCAAAGAAGGCCTCATAACACTCAGTTGTAGCTATGAGGCTTGAAATTAAACATGGACTGGACAGCATACCAAACAAAGGCCCTAGCTTGATATGTTAAAGAATGCCAGCAACATATCCACTATATTAGGTGAAGCCCAAAAGTTTAATTAAGCCTTGAATACTGCAATATAGTCGACGCAGACCCTACTTCTTAACATGGGCCATGGATGAAGACTAGATCAATCATGCATTAAAACCTGTAATGATTCATATTAGTAATAAATATTCGTTTAAATAGATTACCATGAGATAGTCATCAGGATTATCATTTATGACAAATCCATACAGGTACAGCAATTCCTGTCACAAGATAATTACCTATGTTAGCATGAAACATGAAAAGAATAAGAATAGGGGCAAAAAAAGATAAAACTATTCTAAGAATTGTAGAAAGGACAGATTGACTGTGCTAGGAAGTTTCAAAAGCCTAGTGCAAAATCATAAAGCTTATGCTTCATAAAGTTAGATTAATGCAGTTACAAGCAATCAGGCAGGATATCAACTGACAACAACTAAATTAGCAACAGTACACTCCATTAAGAAAAAAAACATTGGTCTCATACTTTGAGAACCTTGCATGTTAAATAAAAAAGAGAAAGATATGAGATCCTTTATTCTGCTCCAAGATGACAATCATTTTCAGAACAACATAGGGAGATCAAGAAGTTGCTTGTAATCTCCAACCCCCGCCCCCCCCCCCCCCCCCCCCCCCACAAACAACCAAAACCTTGCCAGGAAGGGTTATTCTTTTCTGTTTTCAAGTAAGGAGTTAGACTGAAATCTGTCAAACATCCACAAAACAGCCTAGCCAAAACAAAGATCCAAAATGCTTTTCTACTGCTTCATGATCCAGAAAAGGGCAATATGACTAAAAGCTGCATTATTTTCTAATGATTAGACCAAAGCTAGATAGACTTCACAGGAGGGATCATTAACGTTGCAGCTCAGCCACCATTTATGAATGTACCTTTCTCTCTCAGAAGGATCCTCTTTAATAGTAAGTGATCATAAACAGTGACAAACAACTAAACATACTAAAGCTACCAGATAACTCATCCATGGAAAAGGCAAGCATTTTCAGCAAAATTAAGCAAAGCAATGTTTCGGATGCTAAATTTGGTGTCACATAACAGGTGAATATACCTCATTTCCCTTGTTACCATAGCTAATTGATATCTCTTTCTCGATCAGGGAAGGATTTTCTCCAGCTTTTTAATCAGGAAACACACGAGTCAGTTGACTAACAAGCAAAGAGTGTATGGTATGGATTTAAAAAAATAACATATACTAAGAAAACTATAATAAATTGGTTAAGAATTTTACCAGAAAGAAGGTACATGGAGAAAGGAACTCCAGTTGTTGCTCCTGTTCCATCAACTTCCCATGTTGCTGCAGCTTTGAAATCTATGGAGCAATTTTAGCAGAAAAGGAAATAGATAAACACAAGAGTTCTTTGTGATCCAACAACTACACCTCAATCCCAAGCTAATTGAGGTCCGCATATGAATTTACACTATCCAGTTCGTTCCAATTTGGTCCAGTAATTGAAATTAAATGATGAAGCTTTTAGAAGGCAGATCACCATCAAAAAAGCTAGAAATAAATTATGCACTGGAAAATTCCCAATGAAAATGAAGCTGAAACAGTTCTACCAATAAATCCACATTCCATGTTCTTCATATATATTCATCAACTCTTTACAACTAGTAAAGAAAAAAATACAAGGAGTAATATATTAATCTATGCAAAACTACAAAGATCCAAGCAAAAGTTGACTGAGTTTGCCTTGTTATAGTAAGCATATTGACACTGTCTACTGTAAATCACAGCTTTCTGGAGATAATAGAGGTACCTCAAAAGGGAAACCAACTTTATCAAGATAAAGCCAAAATCATAATTTTTTGGAAAGAATTTTGCAGCAGAAGAAAGTCTAGTTCAACAGAAACCACACAGTAAACAACAGCTGCACAAAGTCTTGCAATTGAAGTCAATCTTGTGATACTTTCTCCTAATTGAAGAAAATGCTTAAAATTTAGAATACCTTTGTTCTATGGTCCTGGAGATACAAATAGTATTAGATATGTATCTTACACGTTTGAAATAGTTGAAGCAAACAGAGAAAGGATACAAGCGAAACAAACAGCCTCAAAGAATTACATATATCAGTAACTCTTTCTTTTCTTTTTTGTATCTACAAAAAGAATTAGGGATATCAGGGAAGAAGCAAGTTGGAAACCGTCTTTTAGTTCATACTGCATATTTGTATTGGGTTCCATCACACATCCATATCATTACATTAATCAGTCAGAAATTATTTAAAAGTTCAAATAAGGAATTGCAGAGCAAAATTATCAGTGAACTAATCCAAGAATAGATGGTACCAAAGGACTGCTAAATTACCATGGTTGCAAAAATCAATGCCTGGGACCAGACCTTCCACCCAGACTATCTCTCCTTGTGAAATGGAAGCAGCAGAAGCAACTTTATCTTGGAGTTCATCATATTCAGGTACTGAAATCATATGTATTTAAATTATAGACAGAACAAGATCTGATACTATCAAGAAAGAATAAGATTCATTAATTGGAGCAGGGACGTTGTTGGAAGAAACATATACTAGAGACAGTGAATATTGACCTCACCTTTTGCAGACTCTCCATTAGATAAACTGCTGCAGCCATTAGTAAGTGTTCCTGAATTGACCATTTTGCCAGAAATATCACTATCTTGTCCTTCTGAATCCACAGGAAATACATAGCAGCGGGGAAAAGGGATATTTAGTGCTCGACTCCAAAATATGGAGTTTGCCCTATGATATCCACGAGATTAAAACGTGTCAGCAGCTTATATAAAATTAATATACTATTGAACTGTGAAGATGAGGGCCGTTATTTAGGAAGAGAAAGACTCTAGTTTTTAGAAAGATGCGTACCAAAGGAAGTCTTCGAATTTCACATCTCTGCCAAAAAGCAACAAGTTCAGAACTTGTCAATCATAAGGTTAATTTTTTTTCAATTTGAATAAGCTTTCTAAATAACCGATGCACCTTTAAAGTCTAACACATCATGAAACCACAAGACGAACATATTGGCTCGCGAGCCATTCAACTTCAAAAAGGTGAAAGTGCCAAAGTAATGAATATATTATGTAATGCTGTTTGCACTTAATCCAAGTATACTATGTAAAATAATATGCATTCTCCACACTGCTGAGTGCAGCATATAGCTTTTTATCTAGCATGAATTGTTCAAGTAACCATCAATCCATCAGTCAATGTGAGTTCAGCATAGAGAGCAATCATGCAGGCATGGAACTATGTATTATGTCATTTTCCGCCTGAAGGAACATTGACCAATAATACAGTTATGATTCAAAGTGAAAAAGCTAATGGTTTTAATAATTATTAACAATAAAACTGAGGTTACCAGTTTTCTTGTATGCATAGGCAACAAGTGGTCAGCACATTATGTTACGTCCTCTGCGCCGAATCTAAGCACAGTAATATACTATGTATTCTCCATTTTAAAATGGTGATTACAGTATATAACTTTGTATTTAGCAGTATGATACTGCACGGGCAGGGGTGAATTCTACACTCACCACTAGTTAAAAAAGATTGCTATGACACACACCTTTCTGGATGTCCATCGAGAATTAAAAGCTTCTCAGTCAACCTCTTCACCTTTTCATCAAATAAAGACTGCAATGTTTTCCTCTGCAACAGAAACCTGCCTTAGGTCACATTTGTTGATAGTGAATGTGAAGTACCTGTTAGAATTTATGCTAAACTAGTAAAACAATTAGCTATCAGGGACAAAGGATGACAACTGGGAAGGAGGATTAGCTATCCAATTCCAAGAGAAAAAGAATGTCTCCAATTTATTTATTAAGCTCACACTGGCATAGTGGCAGGTACCAGGGATTTATGAATGGCCAAAGAGAAAGACCTAACTAAAAGTATGTCATATATTAAGAAACTATACCTGCAACTGAGTAGCCCGATATAATGTGGTTCCTTTAAGCTCTAAAAGCTCATCGTCAGAAAACCAAAGTGGATTTCCGAATGTGGTTGGAAGCATATCAAAGTACCTGTTGTCTTTTAACAATTATTGCCACCCCCAAATACATTAAGTTTCTATCTAAGAATGCACACTGAATAATTTAATACTTACGGCCTCCATGAAGAGTTTTCTCGTAGGTGTTCCACGGTTAGAAATAAGGTAATCAAGAGTCTGTCGTCTACTTCCCCTTCCTCAAACATAGCCCTACATTCAGGTCCGAGAAGAGGATCTTGAAGTACCCTCATTGGAGTTATAGCCAAATCTAATGGAACCACCAGTAGTATCCCTGATACAGTTTAACGAAGCAAAATAAGCATGCAATATCGAGACGAATTTCCATCTTATTCCCCTAAAATTAAAGTTCACATCCAGCACAAAACAACTGTACTACAACACAAACGAAAAAAGCCCCGCGATACAGGATGCAACTCAGGATTTTCTTCTGTTATTTCTTATAAAGTAGTATTGCAATTTTAACATGAATACATCTTAAAACAACAAAATCCTATATACACAAGAAAATGATACAATAAAACTGGGGACCAGCGATTTCCAAACCACATTAAATGGAATAAACGATCATGTCTTTTTAGCCAGTAGCAGAGGATCATGTTGAACAATAAATGTTACTAGATGAGCCATTCAATCAATCAAAACATTTGCAGGCTCAAGTAAAAATCACAGAAATCTATATGAACATCGAGAGTTTTGATGCTCAAACTCCAGAGTTGCAACAAAGCATTTTCTCCCTCCTCTCCACCCTAAAGACCCAACAGAAAGAAAGAAAAAAAAGAGCATAATTTTCACAAAGAAAATGGACAGTAGAAACCAAGATAAATGGAAAAGCTCTTTATTAATCTAAACTTACTTCCTTATGGACAATTCCACATTTATTTACCAACCAAATAACCTTTAAACTAAGCAATGCTGCAAAAATATAAACAGCTCGTGCAAGATAAAAAAAATGGAAAAAACCCAAAACTTTACCATCAGATGCGTGATTAGATGAGAAAATTCCAAACCCTTTAGATGAATCACTGTATTTGATTCTGCAACCACGCAGTTCAACTCTGTTCAACTGGATTTGAAGTCCCAAGTTAGTAAATAGAGAGTGACCCATTATCACTTATGCAAAATTATGCTAAAGGGTATAAAGATTAATTTCCAAGATACAAATTTGGGACCTCTAGCCATTGAAGAAACTGCTGGAGCTTAGCTTCTTCAGGAGTCGCCATTGTTTCTGTGTCGCTCTTCGAAGGAGACAAAATTGTCGTACGAAGGGCCTTGATAAAGCGATTAGGTAAAGTAGCCTGCCCTGAACTTTTTCCAAGTTAATAATGCACCCCTTTGTGATTTCCAAATTTTACTTTTAGGACCCGTTTGGTAGGCTGCACTAATTAGGATAATTCTTGAATTAAAATTTAGTTGAGCCAATATACTATTTAGTTACTCAACTCAGTCTAATACATGAATTACTTATACACTATAGGATGTATTATTTTATACTAAGAAAATAAAGGGATAACTAATCTTGGGATAAAGAATCCTAGATAAGACTCCTAAATGACTAGACTACCCCTCGGTCCCTTTTCCTAAATTTCTTTATATAAAATTTCAAGAGTATAATTATAAAAAAGATTTTTTTAGAGTTTTAAACCAAACACAATACAAGATATATCTAGTTTTTAACACAATGAACCAAACACTTTGATAAAAATAATTCCAGCATTACGATCGTTGTATTAGCAATCCTTGCATTACTAATCTATGTATTACTAATCCCTGCATTACTTGTCTTCATATATCAAATGACCCACAGCTAGGGGTGTTCACAGTTTGGTAAAAACAGAACCAACCCGATTAAATAAACTGATTTTTATTTGGTTTAGTTTGGTTTTATATTTTTAAAAACAGATAACATTTGATTTGATTTTTGTTTTATTCAAAATAACTGAAGATACAACCAAACCGAACCGATAAATTTTATTATATATATATATATATATTATAATTATATATACATAATATATTATTTTTTTATTACTAATTGTATTCATCAACTTTTGTTTAATAAATAAAAGACGGCAAGTGTACAACCAAAAGAGAAATAAGAAGGCTCATATTGCGTCAAAGCCTAATAAAATATTATATGTGTGTAGCGCGTGTGTGTATAATGATTATGTATACATAATATATTATTTTGTATTACTAATTGCATTCAGCAAATTTTATTTAAGAAATAAAAGACTACATGAATTGTTGAGCTACTTTACTTCCGCCAAAATCTTAAAAAACAGTGCAGCAAGACATTTGGTCTTTGATTCACGACGGTGCGGCGGTGCAACGATGTTTCTCTGACGAGAAGTTCAATTGAGGAAGATGATTTCCTCACGACAAATTGTTGTCTAACGTCTATGTTGTTTTACTGGTTCTCCATGCAATGTACAAGTAATATTTGGTACATATACATATCAAATTATGGTTATTCGTTTGTCTATTCATTCTAGTAATATAGTTTCTTCATTGATCGTGTAGCCTATTATTTGTTTCTCTTATTTTCGTGTATGATGAATAATTGAATAACCGAACCAATCCGAATCGAAATCGGTAACAACTAAACTGGTAAATATATTTTAGTTGGTTTAGTTTGATTTTAATAATTTTATAATTAATTAATTTGGTTTGATTTTGATTTTGACCAATAAACGAACCAAATCAACCTGTGAACATCACGATCCATAGCCTTAATAATTACATTGAATTAACTACTCTCTCCGTTCCTTTTAATTACTAAATATATTAAAAATAATTATTATTAATTTCAAAATTTAAAAAGTAATTGATCGTCTTTTCTCTGCTTTACCCTTGGTACATCATGGTACGAATATTTGCCTCACTTTTCACCTCCACATCACCAGCCCTTTCTGCTCCTATTGTTTTAAGTGGATAACATATATTTTTCATGTAAAATATGAGCAAGCATGTAATTTTGTTCTGACTAAGGAAGTTTGCATATGTCAAACTTTAAGAGCCTCTAAATCTCCATTATTAGTAATAACTCCTAAATATTGTTACTATTATAGTAAAATTTATGGGTTCAATTTCTCTAAGATAAGTCATATATGTTCAGAAAATTCAATTATTATTATAAATATATTATATTATGGATATTTATTGGATAAGTTTGCAACTGAATGAATTTGCAATTTGATAAGTTTACAATCAGATAAGCTTTTAATGTGTGTATTCGTATTATGGTGAATGTGTATCTTATTTTTTGAGAGAAAAATTAGGGTTAGTTTTCCTTATAAATAAAATAATTCTCCCTCATTGTATTTTATCCTCAAGAGAAATAATAATTCTTCTCTCTTTTTTTCTTTTTTTATAATATTTGTGTTCTTATTTTATTATTCCATAATAAATATCAATATATAATTTTAGATATTTGATTAAATTAGTCCTAAACTACCAAATTGGCTAAAATAAGTCAAGGAGCTGATAGGACCTCACTTGTGTCTCAAATTGCTACTGTTCCATTGCCTCAGGGAACTATTGAGACTGCACCGGTTATTGAAGAAGCTGTAACACCCCGGATAAGTGAGCGATAAATTCGTACTTTCGAAGTAGGACTAAGAGTACTTAGTAGGCTAAGAAGGAAGTGTTATGAGTTATTTGAGCCACTCTATGATCGTTTCAAGATTGGACGTCGATCAAGTTGTAGAACGAAATCAGGCAAAAGTTATCGCAAAATTTTCTTCTTGAGATTCCCTAAAATTTAGGTCAAATGTCTCAAAATTTTTCTCCCAATATATAAGGATTTATGGAGTGTATGACCTATCAAATTAAAGGTTTATCAGTCTAGTTTCCAGCGCATTAAATCATTCGTCAATCCGACTTCGGAGTAGAGATATATTCATGTTTTCGCGAGACTGCATAAGCAAGCACGTCATAAGCGGGTTGAGGTGGTGGAGAACTATTTAAGTCCTTTGGTTGGTGGATTGGTTCATTATCTAAATTTTCAAAAGGCATCTCGTCTTAAACTGTCTCCCAAGCTTCCCTTACATGTTCTTGATGGTTTTGGGGCCGCAAGCCATGGTTCAACATGATTTTGATGTTGGAAAGTTGAAAATCGCGTGTAACTTGTGTTTTGGTATCTTTTCAGGGCTTTTGGTGGTTGTTTCGTGGTGAAGTTGTTGGTAATCCTTCTTCCTTTGATTTTTGAGGTTGGTTATAGGTGTGTTAACACTGTTAGGTTTGTTTTTTCGGAGTTTCTACCGTTTGAATTCGTATGAATCTTGTCAGTTAAGCTTCATTTGTCTTGTTTCATTATTGAGTTGTGTTGACTGCATTTTGGCAGTAACTTAGGTTGTTCTTAGGCAGTATCTTGATGCTTATTATGGTGGAGGTTTAGCTTTTTTCGGGTTCTCCAAAAAGTCAAGGTATGTTAGGCTTGTTCCTCCCTTTGTCGGCATGAATTCCGTAGTCGTTGTCATTGGTATTGATATGTGTGGTGGTTGTTTTGTGAACCTTTGTGTTATATTGTTATTTGAATTTTGTGCTACTATTTATATGATGATAAGTGTGGGTATAAGGTGCTGGTTTGGTTGGTGGCTCGGGCTTGAGCGCGGAGAATCATAGTCATGACAAAGTATTAGGCTCGTGTCAAGAGGTCGTGTGTGAGGCATATGATTCTTGTAGAAAGTTATGGTCTTTTTGTGTGAATAGGATTAGCTTATGATATTGACAAGTGAATGAGGGTTTAGAATGGTTAAGGTCGATGGTTGTAATGATCTTTTGTTATATTAGAGTCGGTGATCGTGTCGGCCGTGTTGACGACACGTTGGTGGTCATGGTGATGCATGGATTGGCTTGGCCGTGTCCCTTGTTGTTAGTGATGAGTAAAGAGGCTTGTGGTCTGCTTATAAAGCCTGGGGATACTCTAGTTAGGATGATGATCCTTAGCTCAGTTAGTGGCTCATCGGTGGATAGCTATACGTGCTAGAATAGTACTACGTTGTGATAGTCGGTTGGTGGGGTTTGAAAGCCAGTTATGGGCTGTTTGAACATGTATTATCATTCTTATTGATTGTGAATGTTGTGATTTTTGTTTGTGTGTGTATTGAGGCCCTTGGGATTCGTGGATACCTAGCGCTCAGAGTATATCCGGCCGCGAAGTTGAGTTCAAGGAATAGAACAATTAGCTCATGGTTGAGTTGAGTTTTCCTCCTATAGGGCCGTTCTGAACATGAAAGACGTATGGAGAGGCACATGCCTCCATAGCACCGTATATGTCTGTTTTGAGCCTTCTTGGAAATGCAATTGGCTCTCCCAAATTTATAGAGCTCTGCTAACTATGCGCAGCTGAGAAAGAGTCCGACAATGCTTATTTGATGATGTTGATTGACTGATGTTTATTTTTGATTTGTTAGGACTTATATTGTGGTTGTTGTTTGTGTTTTCTTTTGTTTGATAATAGTGAATGCTAGATGTTGGCTGGTGTTAGCGGAGGCTGTTGAGAGGTCCAGAGGCGATGACAGGTGAGTTGTATCAGCTAGGTGCCGCTTGTTGTTGTTTACTTTTGGACTTGCCGGGCTTATGGGGGCCAGGTAGGTTCTATTTGTATATTTGCTTGTATTTGCTAGGCTTATGGGGGCCAGGTAGGTTCTATATATTTACTTAAGTTGAGTTTCTCCTCCGGTGATATTCACTATACCTGTTGATCTCTAATATGAGTCTTGTAGTTATTTCTGCTTTTCATACTCGGTACATTATTGTACTGACACCCTAGTCGAGGCACTGCATTCATATCTGCAGGTGATGGTGGGCTGGTAGATCGAGTTCTCCGTTGCTGAGTGGAGTTTCAGCTAAGTTGATGCGCTCCAAGTCTTTCGGAGTCACTTGGTGTTTGAGTTAAGGGTAGTTTAGGGCCCTGTCCCGGATAGTTGACTATTTTTGTATTCATAGAGGCTCATAGACGTCTGTTGTGGTCGTAGTATTGTTGTAGGCCAGGTGAGCCATATTGTATAGTTGTTTTCCATTTTGTGGCATTGACAACCTATTGTGTATCTATTAGTTGGTCTATGAGCCAGCTTTCATTTTAGTTTGTCACTTACCCTAATTTAGATTGTGTTGTGATGCCAAATCCCGTTTATTCTGGCATGTTGTAGTTAGATTTGTGGTAAGATATGCTCGATCAGGGTGCGACACAAGCTACCAGTCATGCCCCCCTACGAGTTTGGGGTGTGACAGAAGCAAAGCAAGATGGCATGACCCTCAATTATATAATGCCGACTATAATTGATGGGAAACCAGTGGTACAACTTGAAAAGAGTGAGCTAGAAACTGAAACGAAAAAATGGGAATGTGCTTTGATTGTTTATGTGGTTGGAGACACTCCAGGATATCATTATATGAGCAGATATATAAATCAGATGTAGAACACCATTGCAAAATCAGATCTATATTGTTATTATTGTTATGATGAGGGTTGTTATATTGTTAAATTTCAAAGTATGGCGGATTTGAATGAAGTAGTATATTCAAGTCCATATACAATGAATAATAGACCCTTGATCCTAAAATAATGGACTCCACAATTCGATAATCAATGCTGAATTTCTATCAGAAGTTCCTCTATGGGTACGCTTTCCCAGACTACCTATGAATTGTTGGAGTTGTGACTCCCTTAGTCATATAGCTAGTGTTATTGGAATACCCATGTATGCTGATGAGTGTAAGCATAGCAGGATCTCGTATGCTAGAATGCTCATTGAGGTTAATATTACTAAGAAACTGCCCATTGATATAACAGTTATAGATGATCAAGGCAAAATTTTTCATCAGACAGTGGAGTATGAATGAAAGCCCATATTTTGTGGCAAATGTCTCAAGATAG